>PVIW01000169.1:0-717887 GCA_004026585.1 Noctilio leporinus | reverse complement strand
GTCAGTGAAGGACAAATATCATATGATCTCACCCATTACGGGACAATAATGAGCAAAACTAACAACAAGCAAAGCAGAACCAAATATATGAATACAATGAATAGGCCTTCAGTGGTCAGGGGGAAAGGGGTTGTGGGGAGGGGGGAGGCAGAGGCAAGTAAGGGGAGCAGCTTAGACAAGAACCTAGTATAAAGGAACCATGGACATGGACAACAGGTGGGATTGACGTTGGGGGGAATGGGTGGGTGGGGAGGGGGACAGAGGGGAGCAAAAAGGGGATGGATGTAATACAACAACAATAAAATTTAAAACAAAATAGGGGGAAGTTAAGAATAATATGAAAGGGAGAAGCCAAAGAACTCATATACATGCCCCATGGACATGAACTAAGGAGGGAGTTGGGACTGCTGGACAGAAGGGGTTACTGAGCAGAGGGGAGCAAAGGGAAAAGAGGTTGGGACCACTGTAAGAGCATCATCAATAAAATATACTATAAAAAAGAGTCAGTAGGGAGCTGTGGCAGCAGACACTAGATCAGTTTATGAGAGGCCCCAAATGTCAGCCACCTGAGTACAGGAACAGGGGGTGGCCTCTCAGACTGTAGAGTGATGTGGTGTGGGTGCAGGCTCAGGCCAGAGGCCCCATTCTGCAACCCCAACTCTCCTGACAATCAGGTCTTGGTGGCATGGCATGTGATAGATCTGTTACCAAGAAAGCCCCTTCCTCCCCTGGAATTCCCAACACAGCCCTTTCATTCCACCATCCTCCTAGTGCTTTAGTTCCCAAAACTTTGCTGCTGAGATTAATCCAGGAGCAAAAAGTTCCAAAGCTTTAAAAGTATCCTGTTCTGTCAGGCAAAGCTGTAGCATGACTCCACTACTGCACTCCTACCTCCAGAAGCTGTTTCCCTGGTCCCCTGGTAGAGTCACCTTAGGGCTCACAGACAAAACTAGGCAATGTCTGCAAGGACAGATGGATGGCCTGTTGCCCTCTCACCAAATTTCCCGGGAAGACTGGGCGGCATGGAGCAACTTTCCCTGCGGTGACTCCAGCTGTTCTCGTAGCATCTGACACAAGCAGTACTTGGTGTTGGTGTAGTGATTGTCATACTGCACAGCCTGTAAGAAGAACTGACATGAGCCCAACTGCTGCCCAGGCAGGCTCAGAAGCCTGAGCTTTGCTCTGATAGAGGGAAAGGAAATCCCAGGGGGCACCAGAGGTGTGCTTGCAGCCAAGGCAGTGAGACCCTCCTAAGAAGAGCCACCTCCACCTCCATCTAATCCTCTAGTTAGTAGCACAAAGCTAAAGGGTAACATCCAAAGCCCATAGTCAGAAGCACGACGTACTGGACATCCTGTCTGAAGCCCAGATGTGCAGGGAGCCCCTCCTGCTTCAGCCACCATAGTTAACCATAGAAGACCTGTTGCCAAGAATCTTCTAGAGCAGGGAAGAGATCATGTGTTTGGGGCCCCAAAAGCATCCTGGTTCCAGAGGTCCTTGCTATGAATCCACATCTTAGAAGCTTTAGAAGGAGGTGATTAGCGGTATACCTCCCCAGTCCCCTTTCTTCATATTATAGCCTGGGAGTCCCAATGCTGCGTGACCAGAATTGAAAAGAAAAGGAGAGGGACAAAAAGGGCTGCTGACAGCTGGTGGCTGGGGCTCACCCAAGCACTTTCTGCAGGAATGTGGCAGGCAGGGAGAAATGCTTATTTCAGAAAAGTGTGGAGACTTACGTATCGGATGTACTTCTGCATGACCTCCTCTAGGGGACGCAGACCCTCCTTGAGGAAGATGGACGGGTTCCACATGGCAGCTCGGGCCACCATCACTGAAGAGGCTGCCGTAGCTTGTCGAAAGTCCTCAATGTCCAAATAATCTTTGATATGGTCATGAGATCCTCCACTGAAAAACAACAGGGATGAGAGGTGTCTCCGTCCTTATCCCTGCATTTTCAGAACAAGGCAACTCCCATTAACTATGTGGCTATGGCTAAGTCCTTCAACTGGAAGCACTCCTGGAGCTTGAAGATTTTCACACACGCTCCACTGTGGGGTCAGAAGCAACAAGAGAGATAACACAAGAAAAGAGCCAGAGCCATGCCTAGCACTTAATAGGTACCCTTGAGATTTTATCTTCCTTCCAATTCCCAAACAGTGGCTAAAGCCAGCCCACATCTGAAGACATGGGTCTAGAAGTGGATACTGAGATTATAGGAACCCCACCCACACCCGACTGGGGCACCTATATGCCCACTAGGGGCTGGGTCAAAACCCTAGAGTAGCAGATATGGTGGTGATTGTGAGAGGAAGGAAGGAGGTCCAGTTTGGTTGCAATTTCCCTTCCTGCCACCATGCAGTCCTAAGGGTTCCCTTATAAACTTCTCTGTCTCCATCAATCTCTTCCATTAGGAGACAGACAGCAGCCTCAGTCCAAAGACAGCAGAGTGGCGGGGGGCAGGAGGGCTTCTCTCAGTGTCTTGAGTAGCCCTACCCTCTCCAGACCACCCCTAAAATTCCTTGGCCTAGGGAAGCCTGGGCCTGGTGACCAACCACACCCTCAGCTCTTTTCCTCTCTCCCTCCCACCAGTCAGGCTCGCCTTTTGTCAGAGCTTCAGGGCTTTGTCACTTCATGTTCCCATCCTGCCATCAGGTTCTGTGCCATCCTGAGGTCTGCTGATCTGGCCTCCCCACTGGCCTACACAGTCCAGCTCTCTAGGAGTAACTGGATACTGTCTGGCCACTAAGCTTTTGGGCTGGTAATTGGTAACTCACACCTGCCAGTCTAGGTTCCAGGTCCTGTAGCTGTGCAGAATGCTTGTCTGGGCTTTGGACTGTGATTGTGACTGGCCCCATGATTCCTAAGCCATATAGGGGTGGGCAAAAGTAGGTTTACAGTTCTTCATATGGGAAATAATTATTAATAATACAAGAATAAACTAACTGTTTCATAAACTCACAACTGTAAACCTACTTTGCTCTACATGCTCACCCTCCACCCTGCACACCTAACTCCAGTGTGACCTCACCTTCCCCGGGGCCACGTTCTTGTTCTTCTGGCTCCCCGGAACACTCCTCCCCTCAACCCCTCCATCAGAATGCCTCGGCACCTGTGTCTGCCTTGTTACCAACTTCATTTTTTATCCCACCCTTTTTTCATTTTCCTTTAAGGTCCATTTTTAATGCCATCTCATTCCATTTTTATATGTCAGCTTAAATCCCTTCTAAGTCAGGTAAGGAATACAGAAGTAAAAAGTAAATGATGAGGAAGGGAGGCCTACTTGGCTATGACAGGAATGGAGAGGGTTTCAGCAATGGCTTTGATGGTTTCACAACTGACAGGGTGTTGAGGTCGCTCCTCCCGCTTCCTTGGAGATAAACAAAAAAGATGGGGCTGAGTGCCAAAGGTCATGTCACAGTTCACAGAGTTACATTAACCAACCACTACTACTATCCTCCCCACTGAACCTCAGTAGGCAGGGCTTCAGATGTGGCCATCAAAGACAGGGATCTAGGCTGCAGTGGATGGCTCTCCATGACCTCTGCTGTGAGAGCCAACAGCAGCATAGGTCCATGCTGAGAAGGCAAGTTCAGCTCTTGGAGGTTGACAGGTGAGGTGTGGCTGCAGGGAACTGATATGGGGGGATGATTCCCAAGGTCACACTACTTTTTCCTGACTTCCCCTCACCTCTGCCAGAGATGAAAAACAGTGTCATAAGAATGCCGCCCCTACTGTCCTGGTCCTGCCCTCCCTATGCGACTAGGAACAGCTGCTGTCCCTCAGACTGGCCACTCCCACACAGCTGCCTTTGCTGAGTACAAGTTGGGCAGCTGATCATGGGGAGAGGCAGCTGGCACACTGTAGACTCAGCAGACAGGGCAGGTCACAGACCATGGCTGTCACAAGGAGCCACAGGGGAAGCAGCACCACAACCTAGGAACCCTCCCTCCAAGATCAACTGAAAGTACTTACGAATAGACTGAGTCTTAGGGATGCTGAAGTGAGCCCTGACCTCAGCTGTGCTCACGAACAAGCAAGAGAATGTGGTTGACCAGATAGCCCTTACCCAGGTCTTGTCTAGGTGTGTCTCCTTTGCCACACTCCTCAACAAAAGAATCGAGAGCCACAGGGCCTCAGAAGGCCCAGTCAACTCCGCCTCCATCTTCACCTCCCCACACCCTCAGCAGCCAGTTCTAGCCATCCTCAACAACTTTGATGCCCAGAAGTCCCTCTTTAACCTCACTGAAATCTATCTTCCTCGTGGTTCCAACTACTGGTAGAAAGGAACCTTATAAAGCAGAAATTATCTTAATTTCCGAATGAAGAACGTGGTGCACACAGAAAGGTTAAATGATCCGTCCAAGGGTACACATTCAACAAGCAGCAGAGCTGGGATTTGAAATCCGGCAGTCTGAGCCCAGAGCCTATTCCCCCAGGGTGTAAAATGGGTATGGCCTTTCACCTCCCACTACTGGCCTCCATCCATACAGCTGTGCTTTTCTCTTTTCTATGTTGGTCTTCTGGGTTCCCGTTTCTGAAAATGCTGTAATAGACACAACCAGCAAAAAGTGCACTGCTCCTACAAGACCCCTGAACCCAAAAGGAATATCAATCACTCAGAGAAGAGAGGTCACCCTGGCCAAAGCCTACTGACCTGGGATTGTGTACAAAAGCACGCCTGAACGCAGGGAGCAAGTTTGACTGGGAAACTGAGGGGAGCCTTCAGCAACACCTCAGCTCTCAGCAGACTGCACACAAGTTACACATGCAAGGACTGTTCAAAGCAGTCATTGTGTCAGCTGGCAACCCAACAGGGACACACAAAAAGAGGCAGTGCAGGCAGTGCCTGTAAAGGAAGAGCAATCTGCCTGGTCGTTAGAGGCAGAAGTTGGTGCTCAACGTAGTGGAAAGAAAATGAGATTCAGAGTTCTAATTCCACCACTTCCTGGCTGCATGATGCAATTTTCAGTAAATCATTCCATCTCTACCATTTACAGGTCCTGAGGTTAGGGATGTTTCTCCTTCCTCCTCGGTCTCCCTATCTCTAAAGCTCAATGCAGTGCCTACCACCAGTAGATGGTCAGTGAATGAAACAAAGAAAAATGCAAGCTCTTAAGAGTTTGATCGCCAGCAGGATGTCAAAGAGCTAAGCAGAGGTAGGCTACATGTGTAGAAGACGAATCAGTTGTCACCTGAGGTCCACTAAAGGATCATTAGGATAGCAGAGGACCTCTCTGACAGCCAGACACTAGAAAAGCAACCACTCACCTCCCATGAACTGCAATGGCAGCAATGCCAGTGCTCTCTATCCGCTTCACAAGGCTCAGGGTGTCTTCCAGCTGGGGAAGAGACCCGCACAGGGTGGTTACTGAGGCCAGAGAGGGAGCAGCTGTCAGCTCCTAAAGTGGGCTCAGCTCTACCCCCTCCTCCAAGCCTAATTCAACACCTCAAAAAGTACTGACACCCCAAATAAACATCCCCAAAGAAAATGGGCCTTCAAATGTAACACATCATCCTTACCGATGGTAAGATGCGAATCTTGCAGGTCACAGGTCTGCGTGTCCCTTTAACAAGCGTGCTGAGGATCTGCAGAGAGGAGATCACAAGAGCACCTGCCTCTTCTGGAACAAACCACCGCAATGACTTGTACTAATAACTTCTGCTACAGACCTATGTGTCCCAGTGGCATGGACATGTCTGTGTCCATATGAATGTCTGCTGCACACATATACATGTAAGCTTCATGAAGGAAGGAGTACATTTGTTTTCTCTGCTAGCCCCTTGCCTGGCACACCGTGGTATACATATTCTGGTGCATGAATGAATGAGTGATGGAGCTGCCTGCATGCATGGGTAAAATACAGTGATCCTTTGCTGGAGCAAACATCTGAGAGCTTAAGAAATACAGAATCTTAAATCCCACCTCATATTTCCTAAGTGGGTCTCTAGGAGCAGGGTTTAGGAATGTGTTTCTAAAGGCTCTGCCAGATACAGTCCCTCCTCAATAGGGTTCTGAGGCCTAGGCCTGGTTGAGAACACATGGCTCACAGCTTCTTTCCTGCTTGAAGGCAATGCTCCCTCAGTGCTGTTCCAGGATCTGCAGAGTGAGGGGGCAGGAAGGCTTTACAGGTCTTGGGCCCTGTCCTCATACCCCTCTCTTTAGAGGAGTCAGATATACAGGAATGAAACTGGCAAAGGAAAAGACAACAGAGTCAACATATTAAAAAGTGTTTACTTTGCACAATAATTGTGAAGAACTTCAAAGTCATACAGGAAAGTGTCAGGGAGGCAGCAAGACCAGACCTCTTATGAGTCATAGATCAAGAGAAATGCTGATGACACCTCATGTCTGTGGCACTGCTATCTTCTTTCCTCATCAAAAATTTCAGGCCTGGCCCTAGCTGGTGGCACAGTGGATAAGGCACCAGCCTGTGGACCCCAAGGCTGCTGGTTCAATTCCCAGCCAGAGCACAGAACCAGGCTGCAAGCCAGGTCTCCAGTCAGGCCCTTAGCTGGAGGCAGGTGAAAGGCAACCATACACTGATGTCTCTCTCCCTCTCTGCCTCTCTCTCTTCCCCTCTCTCTAAAAAAAAATAAGTAAAATCTTTAAAAAAAAATTTCAGGCCTGGCAAGCTGGACGGAAGCAAGCTGGACCCCAGGAGCCAGTCCTCTTTCAAGAATGGGGTCACTGTCAAGCAGAGCAGAGGGGACATGCAGGCAACTGCTGCCAGTCTTGGTTTTAGACAGGTGAGGGCAGCAGAGAGCCAGGCTGCAAGAAGCAGTGGAGGCCTTTTTGGCAGGGACAGGGTGAGGCAGGCCCCTCTGAAAACTGCAGACTAAGAGGCAGGGCTCACTGGCAGGAGGACAGATAATATGTGAGATGAGACCTGCTGGCTCAGGCACAACTGCCTGGGAGGAAGGGGCCTCATGTGCTGCCCCAGCAGGAAGACTGGGCCTGAGGTTCTAGGGTCCCTCTGGTAGACCTTACAGGAGCACCTACCCTTTAAAGGGCGACAGCCAGACCCACTAGGATACACAAATAGAGGTTCTCACTTCAGTCCTTTCCCTCAGGCTGACAACACTGTCTCTGGAAGGCTCCTTTAAAAGTACTGACTTAGAGTCCTTTGATGTTTGGTGATTTAAGTTAATATCAGCTGGTTTGATCTAATTCTCTGTTTTACAGAGCTTTCTGTTGGTGTCTTGTCCAAATAACTCTGAGCATCTTCTTCAGTATTTCTGTTTACTTCATGTGTATGTTCAGGACCAAAAAGGAAATCAGTAACCAAAAGCCCCAGCCCCTTGCCAGCTTCACACTAAGAGGAAAGGGCAGCTGGAATGTATCTTCTGGCCAGGCTCTCGCAGGATACTCTCCTGGACCCAACTGTCCTGGATCCAAGTGATACCACATCTCTGTGATGTGAACATCTGTGGGGAAAAGGACCTGCAACAGACCCCTATCTGAGCAGATTATAGCCCATCTACCCACAGACAGGCTTGACTTACCAGATCCACAGGGTGACCACTGGTTGCTGAGAATAGGTTAGAGGGGAATGGGAGAGCTTAGACTTGGGAATCAGTAAGAACTAAGTTCAAATCCTGGCCCTGCTGGTTGTTAGTCACAGTCCCAAGTGCAGTGCACACAGGAGGATGCCCTGGGCAGCAGCAGGGCCCAGGGGATCCTGGGCAGGGGTAAGAGAGAGGATATTACTGAATTACAGACTAAAACTGAGGTTCTTAATCCAAGAGGGTACACCAGAGTTATCTAGGAAGGTTAGTCAAAAGACTGATATACCCTCCCTGTCTATCTATTTTCAATTTTTTAAAGCCCTGGCTGGTGTGGTTCAATGGATTTAGTGTTGACCTGCAAACCCAAGAGTCACCTGTTCAATTCCCAGTCAGGGCACGTGCCTGGGTTGTGGGCCAGGTCTCCAGTCGGGGATGCACAAGAGGCAACCACACATTGATGTTTCTCTCCCTCTCTCTCCCTCCCTTCCCCACCTCTCTAAAAATAAATAAATACAATCTTTAAAAAACAAAACAAAACATCATTATTCCAAACAAGCATCCTTATTTTGAAAAAATTTCTACCAGTGGCCGAAATTTCTGTGAAATGTTCCCACAGAAAGAACCATGAGCCTAAAACATCAAGCCTGTAAGGACCCAAAAAGCTCTTACCCAGATCACCCAGTGTGCGGAAACAGTTTTAGCCTGAATCTACTCCAGCCTATTCTAAGGTCCCATTTGACTTTACTGTGGAAGCCCAGAACCTCCACTCCATGAGGGAAACCCCACCCACCAGCCCACCCTGGCCCATCCAACCGTCCCACCAAACAGAGAAGAAACTAAATGAACTGAGCCTCACATGTACCCAAAGGGGGTCAGTGGAGAGGACAGAGCCAATAGCAGGAGTGGGAGAATCCAGGAGGCCAGAGGATAACCAAAATGCCTATGTGCATGAGTTGTGAAGCAAACACCCCCTATGGGGGCCCCCCACCTAAGTACAGTAATGAGTCTGACATCCAGTTGTTCACATCCACTCCATCCTGCAAAGAGGTGTCTGACTGAAGGTTCCTAGGTCCAGGTATCTAGTAACCTCTGGCTAGACATTTATAAACCACACCCAACACCTTTAAAGCTCCAAATAAGTTCTCCATGCACCCTCTCTATCCCACCCTCCAGATCTCAGTTGACATGTCACTAGCCCTGAGCTTTTAAGGAACTCCAAGGCTAATGTAGGCTGGCTCAGGGGTTACTGAACTTGGCTGCAGGTCAAAATCACTGGGAAGCCTTTTACATATTTTCCAGGCCCCAGGTGGAGTGACCACCGCCCTCAACCTGGGAGAGGGGAGTGAGGAGTATTCCGTGTTTAAGGACCTCTGCTTTCACTCATGCAGGACTTACCTTCTCAATCTTATCAGGATCTGACAGCAGAGCAGCTCCCATTCCTCCCTAAGGAAAAGCACACAGAGGGGCTTCTTATAGCTGGAGAAGGGTAGCCCCTTCCCATGATATAGCAACATAGTGTGGCAAATGCCTGCACCCTAGCACATGTCTCTTAAGGGACCAAGGTCCACTGGCAATCAGCACTTCTCTTAAGCAAGCAGGAAAGCAACAGTATCCATACCCACAAAACCAGGGATAGGAGTCTGATAGTCATCACTCTGATCCATTGGCAAAAGCCACAACTCTATCTAGAACTGGGTTCTTAAAAAATAATGTTTCAAGCCTATTCCCTACCCAAGGTTTCACTGCCTTAATAAACTAAACACCACCATCTGGCAAGCCCTTAAAAAAAACAATGAATCAATCTTCCTTTGAAATGAAAGCAAATGCACCTTCTCCCTAGCCTACCATCACTTGCTTTGGCACCACCACCACCAGCAAAGCCATTCAGAAGCAAGCAAACTACAGACTTTGACCAGCAACAATGACCCAATCCCAAGCACCCAGACCAATTTCAAACTCTAACAAAGTCCCAGCTAATGGACACCAGCAGCCAGTAGGGCATGTGAATCTTGACTTAAACAACAGACGGTGTCTCTTGATGATGGAATTACTGGTGATTTCCCTGCTCTTCTTTGTACTTTTCTATTATCCAAGTTCTGGACAATGGCATGATTTACTTTAATAATGGGAGCAGGGGAGAAAGTTAAAAATCTGAACCTATTAAGAGTGAGATTAAGGGGAGAAAAACAAATCCAATAAATATATGCTGTTAGTATATAGACTGTATTCTAATGAAGGCTCACAGTCTGTGCTCAGAAGGTTTAAGTTCAGTGATTACATGTTTTAAAGGATGACAGACTAAAATCAGAGAGAATACTGACCTACCACTGACTGAGCTAGTCTGAGCCTGCACATCAGAGGAAAATGGGACGGGCAGAAGAGGACTAGCCTGGGCCACAGATACAAACCTTGGAGGCTTTAAGAAAGCTCTGGCCACACCCCAGGTCCATCTGTCCTTCAGCTCACACCCAATTCAGCCCTTCCTGTGGAATCACAGGCTCTAAAATGCAATCTCACTGCCCCTTCCACAACAATGGCTTTCTCAGTTGCTATTTCCTTCCTTTCTTCCTTCCTTCCTTTCTATTTAACTCATTTGCTTTTTTGAATAGGTAACACATTAAAATTTTTAAAGATTCAAAAGGGTAAAAAGTAAGAACTCTCACTCCAGATTGAGGAATGGAAATCTTTTCAATTCCTATTTTTTACATGGCTTCAATTTCTGAACCATCAGAGAGAGCAAATACTTAGGTGGTATGCTCTGGTATGGCACACTGCTAAAAATCTGTTCTGACCAGTCAGTGCCAGAGCTGGGCTAGTTGTTAACTATTTTCAGTAGCACCCTAGCAAAGGGAATTTAATCCCTGTGCAAAACCCAATAAAAACTTAGTTTCCTTCCCTAAGGGAAACCAGTGTTACTAGTTTCCTGTGTGTCTTTCCAAATATATTCAATGAAAAGTAAATGTATCTAAATATTCATTTCCCATCTCCCCACATAAATGTTAAAACACCATGTACAATTCTGTCCTTTGCTTTCTTCCACTCTATGAACTCAGAGAGTAATTCCAAGCATTTCAGTTCTGCTCCTTACATAACTCAGAAACACAAAGAAGTAACTTGAAGACAACGTAACAGAGCCCAAAGTTTTCCATTTCCCAAAGGCAATTTCCTATCTCCACAATTCCTTGAAGTGGCTCTCTATAGGCCATCTGGGTTTCAAGAATTCCAAGGGCCTTTCCTTCAAGCAGTCTTCAGCCTCCTGGCTTAAAGGAAAGGTCCCCAGGCCACATAACTCCCTAAAACAGAGTGGCTGCCCCTGACAGTAGGCCAGGGAGGAATCTGCTATGTCTACACTATAAACTCTGACCACACTCCCTACAATAATGTTCCCGGGGGCAGCCCTGCAGGAGTCCCTCTGGTGTCTCATACACACCCAACCCCAAGCTGCACTCGCAATCTCCTCCAAACACGCTTGTCCTCTGGCAGTCCCGTTGGTGTGGAAGACTCACCGTCCTCCTGGCTGCCAGTCTTTCCTCTCTCCTACCCCGATCACTCACCCCACACCCAGTCCAACCATTTGCCAGCCAAGTCCTGTCAAATTCTGCTCTAGCTGGGCTTCTCTCTCTACCCCTAGTCTTTCTTGTGGACCCACAACACTCATCTCCTCCATCTATGGCCCCACTGCTAGCCTCCTTCCACTTCAATCCACAAGACACATGGCTCCCAGATTAGTATTTCTACTCATAGAAAGTACTTGGGAAGACACACAAGGAACTAGTAACACTGGTTTTCCCTGGGGAAAGAAAATAAGTTTCTGATCACATGGTTTTCTGTTCACAAAAGTCAGAGATGTCCAAGATCCAAGTCCAGCTACTCTGGTCCGAACCCAGATTTTCAATCCTGTGTTCCTCTCTTTCCTTATTGTCTCCCACTCTCTAACCCTCTGGTCAAATCAAGGTTCGCTGCCTCTACTTCATGTTGGCATCTAAGCTCTGCACCCCAACTCCTTCTGCCTGCAGGGTCCCAGACCTTCTCTCCTTAAGGGTCACATTTCTCTGTAAAATCTTGTGTTTAAGTGCTGCCTTTCAGTCCCTTTCTGGGCTTTCCTAGCACTCTGGTCTGAGCTTCTGATACAAAAATGGGGACACATGTATTACATCTGCTTTTTTTTTTCCTTACCAAGGACATTGTCTTCATTGCTTTTAAAGAGACGAAGAGAGACAGAAATAAGCACTGACTGGTTGCCTCCCATATATAACCTGACTAGGGAGCAAGCCTGCAACCTAGGTATGTGCCCTGACCAGGAATGAAATTCCTTCAGTTGTGGGACAATGCTTCAACCACTGAGCCACACTGGTCAGGGATGCATCCTCTATTTTTAAAAAGATGTATATCTCAGTGTTATTCATGAAAAGACAAAGCCCTGTTCATGTTATTTTTCCTTTTAACATTTACATCATTTTTAAAAATGGGCATAATGCTCTGTGTGTTTATATATATATGTGTATAGTATGTATATATAAACTTTTTCCTCAACCATTTGAGGGAAAATTTACACATATCATAGCCTCTGACCCCTAAATATTTTTATGTATATTTTCTAAGAATAGGAATATTATAAAACTGAAGAGTTGGTAACTTTATAAATTTACGTTGATATAGTATTTCTAGCTAACCAGTTGTGGTCCACATTCCAATTTTGCCCATTGATCTAATAATATCCACTTGGGCATTTTCCTCACATGGAACAGGAGTCAGGTACCGTACTTAGTTGTTATGTCTCATTAGTGTTTAATCTGCACCTTATATTTGAAAAGTATAAAGAACTCAGTTTACCTTGGTGGAATATTCTTTTGGACAGCCCATGTTGACATCAATACCAGCCACATCATTTTCTCTGGAACAACATGAAGTAGAAAAGGTAGTAGTAAATATTCCATTTGAGGAAAGAAGGTGGGGTCAAAGGCATGGTCTGGGTTCATGAATCCCTTACCATGTCCCTGGCCCCAAACACACCAACCCTTGGTGTCAGAAGCTGAAAAAAAAAAACCTACCTCTAAAACATGCAACTGCCTCCCCCCAGCAAAGCTCAAAAGTCATGGTATAACGTGCTCAACCATTTACAAAGAGTTAGTTGAAGAGGACTTTGCTTCTTTGGAATTATATCAAATAACTCAAATACTAAGTGACAGTCATACTGAACCCGATGTCATCAGAGTTCCAGTTCTGACTGGGGTGGTGAAAGCCATCTGTCCATGCACAAAAGTGATGGAGAACAAGAGCCCTGACCCAGAGCACTGATTCTGGTAAAGGTTACAAGACTGCCTTTACTGGCAGGGTCACACAGCTGGCTTACTCTAAACAGTTCTCAGATGTAGAAAGGACCCTTACCTCATCATCTGGTATATACTCAGTCAACAGGCTGTGATACAGCAGCAACTACCCTGTGAGTTCCTTCTTACCCTTACTGTAATTAATAACAACAGCTAATACTTACTAACCACTCACTATGTGCCACACAGCAAAGGCATTTACATGCTTTATTTCCCTATAATGTCAGAAGTAGGTCATATGATTGGTCTCACT
This sequence comes from Noctilio leporinus, assembly GCA_004026585.1. Lineage (NCBI taxonomy): Eukaryota > Metazoa > Chordata > Mammalia > Chiroptera > Noctilionidae > Noctilio > Noctilio leporinus. Next base: position 704,798 of record PVIW01000169.1, on the reverse strand, counting down.
TTGTAGATGAGGAAACTTAAGTTCTCGGCAAGGTTGCCTAAGGTCATACAGTTAGCAAGCATCAAAGCCAAAGCCAGAATTACAACCCAGGTTCATCTAACTCCTTAACCACACACTTTGCTGCCTTCATTAATTTAGGAAACAGTAAGTCTAACCTACACTTCACCAGATTTAAAATCTCAGGGCTCATGGTCATAAGAGTCTTTGGAAAGGGAGCCTCATGAATAAACACTAAAAGAGAGGCCCCACACAGAGGTTATCTGCGATCTGGGCACAGTGGGTACATGTGGGTCCCAGAGCAACCCTTGGATGCCACAGAGAAAGGAACCAGAAAAAAAAAACAGGTAGTAAACTAGAAAGCAGAAGGGTAGTCAGTCACCTCCAACATCATGAGGAACTATAAGGCCTCAGAGACAAAACGAGAGGCAAAGGTAGTTCCAAAGAGGGGAAAACTTACACAAGTCTGGCCACAGCAAGGGCTCTTTCGGCATCTGAAGTCCCCTGGAAACACAAAAGGCTGCCATCAAACACCACCCTGACATAGGTACACAGGCCCAGACAAACACACCCATGCATGCCATGCACACACACGTCAGCAGGTGGAGTTCAGCTGGTGTCTCTTAAACAACAGTCCACTAAACTAGCTCTCTGTCAAAGGCCAAAAGTAGACTAGAGGGCCTAGAAAGTGTCATCAATGCCATAATTACTTTCAAACATACAAAAACAGTGAAAAAATTTTATAGTGAACAATCATATACCCACCATTTAGACTCTATAATTAACATTTTGCTATTTGCTTGATCATACGTCTATCCATTGTTGTCAATTTTTTAAAAATCTAATTCAGGAGCTATTCTGAAAAAGCACCAAGAAATGCCCACATTGACTCTCCCTCTCTGCCTCTCTCCTTTCCCCTCCTTCTAAAAATAATGAAATAAAATATTAAAAAAAAAAAAAAAAGCCCTGGCTGGTAGCACAGTGGATAAGGTGCCGGCCTGCGAACCCAAAGGTCGCAGGTTCGATTCCCCAGCCAGGGCACATAACCAGGTTGCAAATCAGGTCTCCAGTCAGGTCTGTGGCTGGAGGCAGGTGAAAGGCAACCATACGTTGATGTCTCTCTCCCTCTCTGCCTCTCTCCTTTCCCCTCCTTCTAAAAATAATGAAATAAAATATCAAAAAAAAAAAAAAAAAAGAAAGAAAGAAATGCCCACATTGAGAAAAGATAGCTACAGAGTCATTACAATCCTAACATAAACATTAATAACTACCCCTAAGCAACCCTAATTTATTTATATTGGAAATAAGTACAGATTACAAAAAAATGAAGACTATGATCTGAATAACTAATGTTAGGGATTAAAAACATAAATCAGGTCAAACAGATAAGTTCTATAACTAAAGAAATTAAATTTGCAATGGGAGTCACGTAATAGACTTCTATACCTTAATTTCCATAACTATCTACAAAAGTGTAATCATTCATGAGCAGATCTTTGAAAAATATTTAAAAAGGGGTCTTTAGGAAGCCACCACTGCGCACTAAAGCTCAGGCATTTAACACTGGCCCGGCTCAGGGCATGAGATAGCAAATCCAGGCGATAGGTCAGGCCTGGGATCTCATACCATCTGGAAGATGACCCTGTTCTGTTCTCTCTTGCAGGTGCGGAAGACCACTCGGTCATCAGGGGCAACAAAGTCCACTGTGCTGAGCACTTCTGCAAGAAAACACAAACACACAGGCCCACTCACTAAACAAGCAAGTTCAACCAAGCCCTGCAAGAAAACACAGCAAAAGTATCAGCTTAAAGGCAAACGGGGAGCTAGCTACAAGTACATCATTCTCCAAAGAAATCAGTGTGCCCCTGGTAGACTTCTAAGGGGCCAATGATGTTCTATTTGCTGACCTGGGTGATGGCTAGTTACATGGTTGTTTGTTGTAGTTATTTGTTAAACTGCATGTTTGTGTTTTATGCAATTTCTCTGCATGGCTGTTAAATTTTGCAATTTTATTATTTGTTTTTTTCTTTTTTAAATTTTATTGTTGTTGTATTACACCCATCCCCTTTTTGCTCCCCTCTGTCCCCCTCCCCACCCACCCATTCCCCCCAATGTTTTATTTGTTTTAAACATTTTATTCATTATCTTTAGAGAGAAGGGCAGGGAGAGAAGCAGAGAGGGAGAAAGACATCAATATGTGGTTGCTTTTCACCTGCCTCCAGCTGGGGACCTGGCTGGAGACCTGGCTTGCAACCTGGTCATGTGCCCTGGCTGAGAAATCAAACCAGCGACCTTGGGGTTTGCAGGCTGGTGCCTTATCCACTGTGTCACCTGCCAGGGCACAGTCGATTCTTATTATTTGCAATTGTGTATTTGCAGATTTGCTCACTCACTAAAATTTATTTGTAATCCCAAAATCAATACTCAAGGTACTTACATCATCATTCTCAGACATGCATAGATTTACAGAAAATTTCAGAAACACAATGTAGACATTCCCAGCTAAAGGCAATACTCTACCTTCCTGTTTCAGCTCTCACAGTGTAAATAAGTATCTTTATGATGGTATATTTAATGCTGCATTTTTAAATTTTTGTTGGTTATCTCACTGTTTTAAATGGCCCCAAGCACAGAAAAGTGCTACCTAGTGTTCCTATGCACAAGAAGGTTGTGATGTGCCCTAAGGAGAAAATATATGTATCAGGCAAGCTTTGTGCAGACATGAAATTATACAGAGCTGCTGGCTGTGAGTTCAATGTTAATGAATCAACAGAATATATTAAATTATGTGTCTTTAAACAGAAGCACACATAAAACAAGATTATGTATTAATCCATTAAAGAAAGTGTGTGGCCCTGGCTGGTCTGGCTAAGTGGATTGGGCGTCAGCCTGGGAACCAAATGGTCACCAGTTCCATTCCCAGTCAGGGCACATGCCCAGGTTGTGGGCCAATTGCGGGTGTGTGAGAGCAACCACACATTCACGTTTCTCTCCTTCTCTTTCTTCCTCCTTTTCCCTCCCTTTAAAAATAAATAAATAAAATATTTTAAGAAAAGAAAGAAGAAAGAAAGAAAATGTGTGACCAGAAGTTTGCAGGGCCCTACACGTGTACAGGCAGACCTCAGAACTACTGCAGATTTAGTTCCAGACCACCACAAAAAAAGTAAACATCATGCCCTGGCTGGTGTGACTCAGTGGACTGAGCACCAGCCTGCTAACCAAAGGCAGGCCAGGTTCCCAGTTGGGGGTGCGCAAGAGTCAGCCACACATTCATGTTTCTCTCCATCTCTCCCTCTCTTCCCTCTCTCTAAAAAAATGAATGAATAAATAAATAAATCTTCAAGAAAATAGTAAATGTTGCAATTAAGGCAAGTCATGAAAATTTTTTGAAAGTTATATTCATACTATATCCTATTAAGTATCCTATAGCATTATGTCTAAAAAATGTAGATACTCTAGTTAAAAAGTGTTTTGTTGCTAAAAAAATGTTAAGCACCATCTGAACCTGTTAGAAAACAGTGCCAGTAGCTTGCTCAATGCAGGGTTGCCACAAACCTTCAATTTGTAAAAAACATAGTAGACACAAAGTGCAACAAAGAAGTATGCCTGTATTTCCCCTAGGAGCAATGATTCAGTATTCACTAATTTAGTGTTTGTAGCAACTTTATAGAACATAACAATGGCAAATAATAAGAATCTCATTTGATCTTCATAATAAAGCTCTACAACAGGTACTACCATAATCAGCTTTCAAAGATGACTAAAAGCACAGGAAAGGGATCCACAACGGCAGATGGGAAACTATACCTACCTTTCACATTTATTCTGAGAAATCAATGAGATCTTTAATGCAATTAAGCAGTTCTATAAATAAAAGCTGTTATTACCATCCTAGCACTGAACAGGTTAGAAGATCAAAAAGGTGGGATACCCTGGCTGGTGGCTCAGTGAATTGGCGCCACCCTGCGAACCCAAAGGTCGCTGGTTCAATTCCCACTCAGGGCACATAACCAGGCTGCAAGCCAGGTCTCCAGGTAGGTCTATAACTGGAGGCAGGTGAAAGGCAACTACACATTAATGTTTCTCTCCCTTTCTTCCTCCCTCCTTGCCCTTCTCTCTTAAAATATGAGTAAGATCTTAAAAAAAGAAGGTGGGGTAAATGCAGTGATATGTTGGGAAAGATGATCAAATCAATCTCGAACAGCAGAGCCAGCTCATGACTGGCAGTAAGAAGTCTGAGAGAAGAATAAAAACTTAGTGCATTTATGCTAGAGCTCTATTTATTTATAATAGCAAGACACTAACACCCCTGTTAAAGTACTGCTAAAATTAATACAACAATAAAATTAAATTAGAAAAAAAAAAAAGCACTGCTAAAATCAATTCTGACAGTCATCGGTAAGTAGTGACATGGAATAATGTCCTAGTACAAAAGTAAGTGGCAAAACATGTAACATGATACCAAGGGGGCAGGGAAGGGAGATACACAAATATGTTATATTTTTACATACATGCTTTACTAAATATGTTAAAAATATATACATTATTCTTCTTTGTGATCACCTCTTCGAGTATGAGATTATGGGGGATTTTTATTTTCTAGGTTACAAAGGTCTGTAACATTGAATTTTTCATAAAAGGAAAATATAAATCTAAAACAAAGACAAAACTGAGTCACAACTTCTAATGAACTTACACTAAGAACTGACAAATGTACATCCACTTCAAAAATCTCAAACAATACCATAACTCTAATTAAAGCAGAATCAGCCTCATCAATAAAATATAAATAAAACCACAATTCAGTACAACCACTTTCATTTGCAACATACTTACACATAAATTATCTTGACTCCAAAGCTATAATTTAAGTAAAGCAGGGATTATGATTTTAATTTTACAGCTCAAGAAACTGAAGCAGAAAGGTCATGTGACTTGACCAAGGTCACACAGCTAGCAAGTAGCATAGCCAGAACCCACAAAAATGCTATCCCAACCCCAAGGCTTCTAGGGTCCTTCCTGTACTATGAAACCTGGCAATTTCTATTCTAGCAAGCCTGTGAGTGGAAGCCATTCTCTGCCTGTTGCATATTGGCTCTGGTCAGGGTCTCTGGAGAGCAGTGACTGTTTTCCAACGAACACATGATCCACAAAATTACACAGCCAGGCAGGACTCTGTCATCAGAGGCAAGCACAGTGATAGCATGGCTTGGGCCTGACTGGGCACAGACACAATACTGGGACCACAGCTGCACTCACCATTGACAACTCTTTTGCACTGAAGCATCTTGAGGTCGATCAGCTCCTATGGAGAAATCAGAGGGCACCTGTCAGTCCAGAGTATGCAGGCCCTAGGCACTGGGAGATGACCTTCACCGCATACCTGATTGGGGTTTCTTGGCCTGTCACCCCACTACCAACAACAAACTGTGGCTTTTGGGGCAGGTAGTGCTGTCCTCCCAACCCACAAATGACCAGCAGGGGCTTGAATAAGCCGCCCTCAATCAGCTACTCTCCCCAAGAACCTTGGAGGTATTTAGGGTCCAGAAAGGGCGAGCAGCCCAGGGAGCCAGAGAAGATGACAGCCCAGCATGTGGACACCTGGACACCTTCCTCACCTACTAGTCTCAGCTCCAGTCCATCCTCTCCAAGAACCTACCACCTCATCCTAGGAAATGTTGAAGGGCAAAAATAGAACCAGAAGCACAGGGAGGAAAGTTTGAGATCAACACAGGAAAGAAAAAGCCTAACAACTTCCTATGTGGAAAAGAACAGGTGCAATCCTCAGCTCTGGAAATATTTAGACACACAAAAGAAAGAAAAAAGGGGTTTCTTCAAAATCAGGATTATAAAAAAGAAGGAAAGAGCTCATGTCTCCTGAAGGGTTGAGATTCTCAACCTGTTGGTGGGAGATAACACTGTTCTGCTTTGTTCAGTGATCAATTCAACAGATGTAGAAGGCAAATCAGAAGCTCATGCCCCGGAGTCCCGGGGGATCCAGAGGATGGAAAGAAATTCACCCTTGGTACTCATCCCCATCCTGACTCCTTATGAGCCTCTGCAAGTCACAACCCAGCCAGGTGGGCATGATGGCCTTTGCTCCTTCATGGGAGTATGCAGGGCTCAAGTAATCAAAGGACCCCTTTGGCATCCATGGGGCTCCCCACAGCATACCCATAATCCAGGTTACTACATGCTCTCAGGGTTTCAATGGCTATACCCTCCACGTTGCATAAGGATCATCAAGTATCAGCTTATCAAGTATCAGATGCCTGCCAGGCTCAACCAAACAGATCATCACCACCAAGAAGTACAGATTCATGGTTGCCAGCCAAGCCCCAAGAATCAATGTGGTGTCCCAAGGGATGGAGAGGGCCTGACATAGAGCCCCTGTAGCCAGCGATCCCAGTTGCAGTGGCAGCGTAAGAAGACATGCAGACAAGTGAGCAGTACTGGGTGGCCTATGCTTATAAAAAGTAGCTCTGCTGCCAGGCTGAGCTTTGACAGGGTACAAGCCATGTGAAGCAATGCAAGTCCTTGCTGGGACCCAGCCCTGCCAACAGCTCCCTGTCCTCCTTGAAATTCCAAAAACCCCCTGTCAAGTTCACCTTTATAGCCTTTCCTACTTCTTCTTTGTATGCTAGTTGCAGGTGCACCTGTCACCCCTTGCCGTTAGACTATGAACCCCCTGAGGAAAGTCCTGTGTCCACACAAAGGTGGGCTTAGAGGACCCTAACCAGGAAGCCTGAGCCAGAGGAGGAACTGACACCAAATGGCCCCTGAAATGCCTAATTTGCTTCTCTGACGCCCCACCACACCAGAAGAGCCTGTGCAGCCTGGACACGGCCTGACTGATCTTTGAATCGCTAGCATCTATCATGTTGCAAGTGCTCACTAAACATCTGCTGAAAGCTACTTCAATACCCTACGCGCAGGTATTCAACTGTTGTTAAATGGAGAAATTAATTTAAATATCACTAATAAAAGCCACAAGTGTGCCTGCTCGCCCACACACTCTCAACACTATTGTTTATCAATTTTATTCATTATAGTTCTGTGGAGACCCCCGATCCGCAGAGATCTTTCATTGTCGCAGATGAAATGAAAACTTTCCAGGTAGCTTCTCTTCTAGGGAAGAGAAGGTCGGCAAGTGTCTGAGAGACAAATGCCTTGATTGCCTTCCTTCAAGGTCTTTTATTGAGTGCAGTAAGCTTAAGGGCATATAGCATGCACAGAAAGCTCATTAATTAATGTTAAACAGTGCTGATTACAGAAAACAGATATTGTTCAGGGATAACAATTGAAGGAACACTGAGATTTCCTTCAGGTTAGGGTGTGTTGGACACAAAGACATTAAATGGACATAAAATAGGGAGGGTGAGTTCACCTGTGAGTTGAGGTTTAACATTTGCCACTGGTACAATAAACTAATCACAGGAGGTGAAAACATAGGGCAACCTTCAAACTTATAAGGAATGTTCTTATAGTCAGATTCCAACAGGGGTCCCCTGGGTGCAGCATTTCAGCCTGTATGCACCCAGCTTTCCCAGCTATCTGGTCAGGGCTTACAGGCTTAACCTGGCCTGCACAGGGCTCCATGCCCCAACAGACTCCTCCCCAGGGGGACCCTGACATAGTTTGTTCTATGGATATACACTGTTTTGTTTTTTCACTAAGTTTCCTTAATTAGTGAAAGTAAACATTGTCTATGTGCTAGAGTTTATCATGCATGCATCTTCATAGCAAACTGCCTTTTACAGCTATAAAAAATTGTTCTGTGCCAATACTGAGTTTTTCTGTCACCCAATTACCACAAATATTTTTCTGTATCAATATTGCTTCCTTGATTTTTATCATATGTAACATTTTATTTTTATAGAAGAGACCACCCCAACTTTGCCACAAACAATGCCTTCTAGTTTACTATATCTCTATTACAAAAAATATAATTTTAATTTGTTATTTTTCTTCCTTTTGAAAGTGATTTAGCTTTTTAACTTACCTGAAAACTAAGGCCATTGATAAGTCACTTCTTTTTCATATAGCTACCCAATATTCTGAAAAGCATTTAATTTTGAAGTGCCCTAATCACAAATTGGCTTTCCTACCTGTCATGAGTTAGTTCTGACACCTGAAATATGTCATCTCCTCCATTCCACTTGGTTGCTTTCTCTGTCCGAGCTAACCCGTTACTATTTACCACCAATGTCTCACCATGCCACCTACCCCCACCTCCGGCACATGCAGGTACTGAAGCAGTCAACTCCAAGAGCAATATCTAGACACATTACAAACTGCTAAAAGTCAAAGAAAAAGAAATATTGAAAGCAGCAAGAAGGTTGCAATTTACCTTTACACAAAGGATCCTCAGTAAGATTAACAAATGATTTCTTGTGAGAAATCATACATGGCCAGAAAGCAAGGAGAGGCAAATGCCAGGTTCTTATGAGGACATGCTCCAAAGTCATAGTTTCTAACTATGATAATAGAGCACGGGTACGTTTGAAATTATTGATGATCACATAGCTGGGAAGGTAGATTAATAGTTGCCAGGGGTTGGGGAGGGGGAAATTGGACAGAGATTGCTAATGAATATGAGGTTTCTTTTTGGTGTGATGGAAGTGTTCAAAATTGATTGTGTGCCCTGGCTGGGTAGCTCAGTTGATTGGAGCTTCATCCAAATAAACCTAGGTTATGGGTTTGATCCCCAGTCATCGCAAATACAAGAAACTAACCATGAATGAATAAATAAGTGAAACAACAAATTGCTGTTTCTCTCCCCCGACCCTCTCTCTTCCAAAATCAATAAAATTTTAAAAATTAAAGGAAAATAAAAGAAAACGACTGTGGTGATGGATACACAACCCTATAAATACACTAAAAGCCATTAAACTGTATACTTCAAATTGCTTAATTATATGGTATGTGAACCATATCTCAAAAAAAGATGTTTACAAACATTTAGAGGGATATTTTGACCAATTGACAAAACTGGAATATGGAAGGTAAATTAGAAAAAATATTATATCAATGTTAAATTTACTGAAGATAATGTCTGCATAGTAGCTGTATAGAAGAAAGATCTTTTTCTTAGAAAATATCAATGAAGTATTTGAGAAGACATCATAGTGTATGAAACTTACTCTCAAATAGTTAAGAAAATATATAAAATAGATAGGTAGATAGACAGATAAAGAGAAAGCTCCCAAATTATAAAACAAAGCAAGCAAAATATTGACAGGTTAATCTGGGTAAAAGGTACATGGATGTTCTTTATCTATTCTTGCAACTTTTCTATAAACTTTAATCATTTTGGGCAAAGGACTTAAAAAGAAATTTCTCCAAAGGTGATATACCAATGGCCAAACAAGCATATGAAAACATGTTCAACATCACTAATCATCAGAAAAATGCAAATCAAACCCCAAATGAGCAAATCAAACCCGTTAGATGACTGCTATCAAAATTTTTTAAAATAAACAGAAAATGAGTGTTAGCAAGGATACGGAGAAATTGTGCACTGTTGATAGAATGTGTAAAACAGTATGAGTTACTCAAAAACTTAAAAACAGAAACACTGTCCTAGCTGGAGTGGCTCAGTGGCTTGAGCGCTGGCGCTGGCCTGCAAACCAAAGGGTCACAGGTTCAATTCCCAATCAGGGCACATGCCTGGGTGTGGGCCAAGTCCCCAATTGGGGGCGTGTAAGAGGCAAGCACACATTGATGTTTCTCTCTCTCTTTTCCTTCCTTTCCCCTCTCTCTAAAAATAAATAAGGAAGTAATAAAAAATAGAAGTCATATACACAACATCGATGAATGTTGAGGACATTATGCTAAGTGAAATATCCAGTCACAAAAAAGATAAATATTGCATATTTCCATTTGTATAAGGTATCTAAAGTAGAATGGTGGTTACCAGGGCTTGGAAGGAGGTAGTAATGGAGAGTTGTTTAATGGGTATAGAGTTTCTGGAGATCTGTTTTACAACAATGTGAGTTTACTTAACAACACTGAACTTAAACATTACACTTAAAAATAGTTAACATGAGCTCTGGCTGATGTGGTTCAGTGATTGAGCACCAGCCTGCAAATCAAAAGGTCGCCAGTTCAATTCCCAGTCAGGGCACATGCCTGGCTTGCAGGCCAGGTCCCCAGTTGGGGGCGTGTGAAAGGCAACCAATTACATGCCAATGTTTCTGTGCCTCTCTTTCTCTGTTCTTGTCTCTCTAAAAATAAGTAAATAAATAAAATTTTAAAACCAAATAATTAACATTATAGCCCTGGCTGGTGTGGCTCAGTTGGTTGGAGCATCACCCTGTAACCAAGAGGCTGTAGGTTCAATTCCCAGACAGGACACACACCAAGGTCATGGGCTCAATACCCCATCCTGGCACATACAATCCCCAGATCAATGCTTCTCTCTCACATAGACATCGCTGTTTCTCTCTCTCCCTTCCTCTCTTTCTAAAATCAATGAAAAAATATCCTCGGGTGAGAATTTTAAAAATTTTAAATGAAAATAGTTAACATGATAAATTTTGTTATGTATTTTTCGGGTTGTTTTGTTTGGTTGGATTTTTCTTTAAAGACTTTATTTATTATTTTTAGAGAGGGGGAAGGGGAGGGAGGCAGAGAGGGAGAGAAACATCAATATATGGTTGCTTTTCACCTGCCTCCAGCTACAGACCTGGCTGGAGATTTGGCTTGCAACCTGGTTCTGTGCCCTGACTGGGAATCGAACCAGCTATCTTTGGGTTCTCAGGCCAGCACCTTTCCACTCAGCCAGCAGCCAGGGCTATAAAAGTAAAAAATTTTAAGTACCTATTCTGGTAATCTGGGCCTCTTAAGCACACTACCTTCTTCTCCCTTGATCTTGCTTATTTAAAGGTATAGGTAGAACAAGTAAGTGTCCCCTCACAGTCTGGGCCACTGAAGCCCCCCTGTTCTTATAAAAAGGAATATAAACACAATACCTGAGGAACTCCTGGAAAACTGTCAATAGGGCAGATCTTGGTGGGGGATCAGACTTTTGCTGAGCTGGTTCACTCTTTCTTCACCTCCAGCTGCTGAGGGCATCAAGGAGGTGCTTGAATGCCTGATATACCTTTGGTCCTATACCCAGGCCTGTGAGGTAAGTAGGGTGATCTGACTATCTAATCCCATGAATGAACCTCCTCATGGGACACCAGTTAAGATAACCAAAGCAGTTAATATTGTACAATGTTGACCTGCAGAGCAACTGTCAATCCACCAGGGGGCACCAGACATCACACCATGTCACGCGTAGTACTCAGGGCCCAGTCAAGGAACCACAACAGGGGCCCCCGGGTCTATCTTCTGCTTCTACTCTGCACATGGGCTAGGTCGGTGTGGAGGGGCTAGGACTCCTCCAGCAAAAGCCCCTTTGTTCAGAAGCCATGTTAACTCTTCCAGAGTATGAGCACATCAAACATGCCAAATAGTTTTATCAGTATTTCCTTTTTTCCTAACTTAGCACAGCCCTGGAGAAAAGGATGGGTCACTCATTAGGAAAGCCAAGCTTTGACCACTTAGAAAGGCCCTGGAGGAAAGAAAGGCCACATTCTGAAGCCATCACACAAATCCTGTGTCTATGCCTTCCAAAGTGCTTGAAAATAACCCTAAGAAATCCCAAAGAATTAGCTGATGGAAGTTCTGGAACCCAACAGCTCACTTGTTTTCCTGTAGCAGCACTGCACCCACCGCCCAGCTTCCATGACCCCATCACACAGACAAAACATCCCCAAGGCCATAAACACATAGCAGCTGTCCAGAACAGGCCCTGTGCTACAGTGCAATCACTCACTTCCATCCTGGTGCTTCATTCCACATATCTCCAAGTGAATACAACCCCACTTTCCCAGAAAGATGCTACCTGCACAGGAAAAGTGAAAGCCAAGGAGGCTGGATACGTTAATGTAGGCACCACTGCCTTTTCCTCAATTTAAACATCCCTAAGAATCTCCCCCTTGAATAGGTCTGAGCCCAGGTGAACTAGTGGTTCTAAAGGCCTGAATCACTTATTACCACTTGGTCCAACAGAAGAAATCAGCGGAATGGTAGGGGCATAATTGAATCTAAAAATAAAGGGCTAAAACTCAATAACCAACTCTTACTTTTACTGAAGGCACACAATTTAGGAGAGAATGGAGTAAGCACATAACTGATGGGAGACAGTATGCAAAGTATGAATAGAGAGAGAGGAGAGGGACACCACATATCCTATGTCTTGAGTCTTGAAGTGATCAGTAAATAATATTAAGAGTCGGGTCTTCCCCTGGCTGGGTAGCTCAGTTGGTTAGTGTTTTCCCAATAGACCAAGGCTGCATGTTCAATTCCCAGTCAGGGTACATACTAAATAAGTGAAACAAGTTGATCTTTCTCTCTCTGTCTCTTTCTCTCTCTCTAAAACCAAGAAATAAAAATTAACAAAAAAAAAAAAAAAAAAAGAGTCAGGTCTCAGGTTTCTATGATCATGAACTCTGAAACCTCCCTTTCTGACTTCCACCTTTGCACATACTCCTTTCTTCCATTTCATCTTGCCAGCACCCTGGATGCCTCTGCCCCTCCCTGCCCTGCCATAGATACTGGCTGCCAATCACCAGCCACAGGCATACCCTTTGCTAGGCTTCTCAGCACCCCTTCCCATAAAGCTGCCAAGCAGCATCACCGTGTACACCTGGTTGCCACGCAGACCTCCCAGTGCCCATTCCCCATGGAAAACAGGACTTTGTTTCCTCAAGTCCCTACCCCATTCCTGCCACTCTCATCTCCACCAGAAGACTAGCTTCCTACATCTGTTATATAAAACAAGTCTCTCAGGCAAAACCCCTCAGCTTCCCTCACTTCGTTATCATCTCCCTCTCCTCCTTGCTCTGTCCTAGAGGAAGGTAGGTCTCCCCCATCAAGAATCCTGTCCCATGGGGGAATGGGTGGGTGGGGAGGGGGACAGAGGGGAGCAAAAAGGGGATGGATGTAATACAACAACAATAAAATTTAAAAAAAAAAAGAATCCTGTCCCCTCCAGGCAGGAGCCCTGTCACCCACTGCCTGCCTGCCAGAGTCCTAGCTACCATTCCCCACCCCTAGCACTGAAGTATAAGCCCATTTAAGGCGGTGGCACCTTCCTCAGATAAGACTTTGCACCCAGGAAGCCTGCAAAGAAAACATTCAATGACAAGAACAAGAGTTTATTAGCTAATTGAAAATCCAGGATGCAGTCAATTAATATAAAAGATAAATAGAACTTAGAAAAAATATCACTGTGAATTACTTACAGGAAAAATGAAAAGAATGGAATATAGGGTTGGTGGACTGCATGAGAAGGTATCAGAAACAAAAGTAACAAAATCGCAGAATATCAAAAAGCGGAATGGGAACAAGAACCCTGCAATTTGAAATTTACCTTAAAAGAAGAAAAAGAGAAGAAATACTGATTTGTTATATGAAAAAATTAGACAGCAGTTAAGGAAAAAGAGAAGAGCAATTACAATAAAGAAACAAATGAACCGACAATTTGAAATCACTCTTAGGATACTAGAGATGGAATTGAGGATTGTACGAAAAATGGTAGCCCTGGCTGGTATGGCTCAGTGGATTGAGCACTGGACCGCTAACCAAAGGGTTGCTGGTTTGATTCCCAGTCAGGGCACATGCCTGGGTTGCAGGCCAGGTCCCCATTTGGGGGCACATGACAGGCAACCACACATTGATGTTTCTCTTCCTCCCTCCCTTCTCCCTCTCTAAAAATAAATAAAACCTTTAAAAAAAAATAAGATGGTCAACCAAGTTTCTGATAGTTATGAAAAAAGATCTGTTGCACAAAAACCACATGTTGTGGGATGAAATTGGCACCCTAAGACTGGAAATTTTCAACCTAAGACTGAAAATAGACAAAGTAAAAAACCAAAACTAGGAAATAAAAGAAAAAGTATTTTGAGGACATTGCAATTGTAAAAAAAAAAAAATTACCATCTTCAAAAGACAATAAAACTGAATAACAAAACATTAACAAATAGTCTCTCAACAGAATGAACAGCTTAACATTCTGACAGGTGAGACTATAATGCTAAACTCTAAACTAGAAAATGAAAAAGAAAACAATGACTGGAAACAAGTTAAATAATACCTATCGAAACTGGCTACTGCTACACCTGATCATAAGCAAAGTCAGACATCAAAAAGAGACCTACAAAGCCCTGGCTGGTGGCATACTGGATAAGGTGCTATACTGCGGACCCAAAGGTTGCTGGTTCGATTCCCAATCAGGGCACATAACCAGGTTGCAAGCCAGGTCTCCAGCCAAGTCTGAGGCTGGAGGAGGTGAAAGGCAACCATACATTGATATGTCTGTCCCTCTATGCCTCTCTTCCTTCCCCTCTATCTGAAAAATAATAAATAATTATTGTGGTATGCTTTTTATTTTACTTAAAAATAAAAAAAAGAGAGAGATCTACAACTTGCTCTTCAGAGAGCAAGAGATAATGATTTTGTTTACAGGATAAAATGAATTTTGATATGTTTAAACAAAATAATAACAATGAGATTCTTTCTCAACAATTTTCTAAAGCTAAAAGTAAATTTAACCAAATATGAGGGGGTTAGGAAGACAGTAAAAGATAAAGAAAGTCAAATACATGGTGACAGAAGATTTGACTTTGGGAGGTGGGCACACAACATTACCAGATTAATGTGGTCCTTTTGCCTACACATCAAAGCCCAATTAGACAACAAACAGGAGTTCACAACAAAGAAAGGATTTACTGCTAGGAAGTAGCCAATGCCCAGAGACACAGTGAGCTAATGCTAAAGACTGGGATTCCAAATGGTTTCCAGGGAATGGGTTTTATAGGGAAAAATTAATCACGGAAACTAAGGGAATTAGGGTCACGATCTCTACTGAGAAGTCAGCACTAGGGTAGAGGGTGGTTAACCACTGCATCTAGGGTCCTATTGTTAGCCATGGCATTGTTTCATTTGGTTTCACAGATGGATCTGGAGCTGAAACACAACTCAGGCCTAGACACAATCTCTAGCTTGTCCTAAACTCTATCTCTGGAATCAACAGACCCCAGGCTTTGTTTCTAAGACTATCTGATATCTACCAGAACCTCACTGTCCTGAGGACTTAATGATTAAGGAAGTGGCCTTGCAAGGGAGAAGGAAGATGAAGCAGGGTGATGAATGAGACCAGGTTGAATCAAAAGGAAAAAAGGAGAAAAGGTCATATTAAAGAAATAAAGTTTCTCAGGGGGAATGGGTGGGTGGGTGGGGGGACAGAGGGGAGCAAAAAGGGGATGGATGTAATACAACAACAATAAAAAAAAAAAAAAAAAAAAAAAGAAATAAAGTTTCTCGATTCCCCAGACAGGGCACATAACCAGGTTGCAAGACAGATCTCCAGCCAGGTCCGTAGCTAGAGGCAGGTGAAAGGCAACCATACACTGACGGTTCTCTCCCTCTCTGCCTCTCTCCTTTCCTCTCTCTCTGGAAATAATAAATAAAATCTTTTTTTAATTAAATTTAAATTTAAATTAGTTTCTAAGAAGTTACAACAATGCAATATATAAATAATGTAGCACAGGGAGCAAAAAGGGGATGGATGTAATACAACAACAATAAAATTAAAAAAATAAAAAATAAAAAAAAAAAATAAAAGAAAGTTCTTTTATCCAAAAAAAAAAAAAAAAAAATAATGTAGCACAGAACTGTACACTTGAAAACTATATAATTGTGTTAACCAATGTCACCCCAATAAATTTAATTTAAAAATAATATATTGCCCTTTATAGCCACAGTCCCTACTCCATCCCACCCTACCCCCACTGTCTTGTTTATTTTATTTTATTTATTATTTTTAGAGAGAGGGAAGGGAGAGAGGCAGAGAGAGAGAGAGAGACACCCATGTATGGCTGCCTTTCACCTGCCTCCAGCTACAGACCTGGCTGGAAACCTGGCTTGCAACCTGGTTATGTGACCTGGCTGGGAATTGAACCAGCAACCTTTGGGTTCACAGGCCGGCGCCTTATCCACTGTGCCACCAGCCAGGGCCCCACTGGCTTTTAAAGGTGGAAATATCAGAAGTACTTGGGTAACTTCTCCTTAAACTTCTCATATCTACTAGGGGGGCATAATAGGACTGGGGAGAAGCTGCCTAGATAATTCTGATACATGCTCAACTGAGAACCACTGTTCAAGTAGCTGGCCCAACAGCTAGTACTACCTGAAAATCCAATGGCACCCCAAAACCAATCTTATCCAACTTCCCTGACTTGAATCTGGGCCTCTTCCTTCTCTTCATAACCTTAAGTTCATTCATTCATGTACTGAATGTGTATTAAATCATATAGGCGCCAGGGCAGTGGCTCATCTATTCACCTGACCCAGGTATTCCATAATGCCTCCACACTGCCCAGGCTGCTGGCCCTCGGTGGGGCTCACATAACTCATAAATGTCACGTGTCTTCACTTCTGATGTTTTTAGTGAGCACCTAATGAAGTCAATGCCCATTCTGTCACACACACCCCTTCTCCCCGCTGACCACTCCTACCCACAGATGGGGAGGCTGTGCTTGTGGAAAAGTTCTCTGGGAACATTAGCAGCCCCTTACCTCACAGTACACAATGTCCGCTCCATAGTCCAGGGCCAGCAGCCGCATTGGGAGAGTCCCTACCCGAACCATAGGAGCTAAGATGATTTTGTTGTGGTAGCACAGTGAGAGGCTGTTCACAATCATTCCTCCTCTGCTCCAGCCTGAAGAAGTGGAAAACAAGAGCCAAAAATTCAAATGGAGAAAATCTCTTCTATTATCCAGGGCAAGTTTTCCTTCTTCCTTCCAACATATAGTACCTTGTTTTCCTTTCCTCTGATCATAAAAATAACACATGCTCACTCATTCATCCAATAAACATTTATTAAGTGCCTAGTCTATACCATCACTATCCTAGTCTTTGGAGATACATTAGAGAACAAGACAGACAAAAATTCCTACTCTGGTAGAGCTTTCAATCTAGTTAGGGAACACAGGCAAAAAAAAAAAAAAAAAAAAAGCAATAGGCATAACAGACAAATAAATTAGATAGTATGTTGGAAATTTGGTACAGCTGGTCCTCTGTATCATGGGTTTCACATCCATGGATTTAACCAACCACAAATCAAAAACTAAGCAGAAAAAAAAATCCCAAAACTTCCACAACACAAAACTTGAATTTGCCATATGCCAAGCACTATGCTGAATCCACATGAATAAAGTGATGTGTAGGCATGCCCTGCTGTGGCCTATATGCAAATATAGGCCATGTATAAACACTATGCCATTTTATATAGGGACAAGGATTTTGCTATCTATAGGGGTCCTGGAACCAATGCCCCACATTCTCCACATCAAATCCATCATTAACTCCCATTGAAATAATCTTCAAAATATAATTTCCATCCATCTACTTTGCTTCATTTCATTGTCACCATTGCACACCTAGCCAGTCTCTCAATGGGTTTCCCCAAATCTACTCTTGCCTCCTGCTATCCACTGTCTTTGCAATAGCCACTTCTTTATTTATACCCTTCAATAGTTTCCCATTCAGTTCAGGATAAATCACAAGCCCTTCTAATGGCCCATAAAGCCCTGCAAGACCTGTCCCTTCCTACCTCTCCAGGTTCACCTTGAGCCCCTCTCCCCTCACTCTCTGTTCTAGCCACCCTGGTCTCCTTTTAAAGTCCCCCACCCAACCTTGCCCTGGCCCGTGTGGCTCACTTGGTTAAATGTCATCCTGTAAGCCAAAAAGTCAAAGGTTCGATTCCCAGTTAAAGCACATGCCTGGTTTGTGGGTTCAGTCCCAGGTCAGGGTATGCACAAGAGGTAACGGATTGATGTTTCTCTCCCTCCCTTCCCTGCTCTCTAGAATCAATAAGCATGTCCTCAGGTGAAGATTTTAAAAATGAGTCAAGAAATGAATGACTGTATCATTGTCATCTGAGATCCAAGGAATAACCGTTTTTCAAACCTAGGGCATAACCAAGTAACGTATGTTACCATGGCAGCCCTGGGGAAAATCCTACCAATTAGGCCCCAACTTCCAGGACCTTACTTTTTTCCACAATGAGTAAATCTTTCTTATTTCTAAAGCATTATCCTATAAAACATGTATCTCTATAACAACTAGAAGTTACTGAAGTAGAGAAAAGAGAAGGACTTAAGTAGTAACTAATGAATTGACAAAAAGAAATTAGTGACATGGGCAGAAACAGGCTCTAATCCATATGAGAGTTTGAGGTAATTATAATGTAAGGGCTCAAGCATGATGAGAAAGCAGCCACTAACCAACTACTCAGCCCTAAATATTTGGACAAAACCCAAATGCAAGTTCATACCTATGTATTATTCTTTTATAATAATTTCTTCAATGTATCTATTCAGGCTTGGTACAAATGAATGAAACCTATTGGATCAGACATTCAAAGAACTATTTAGTTAGCTAAGGAACTAGGAACCCTGAGTTCTCAGAATCATAAAAGTAGTATAAAATAACAGTACCTTGGAGCATCCTTTACATCAAATACCCTCTAAAATATCACCAATCAGTGATCGATCATGTGTGTGAACTTTTCAGTGATGGAAAATTCAGCACTCTCAAGACAGATCTGGGCAATTCTAGTTGCTACAGCAGTTCTTTATATCGAATTCAGAATCTGCCTCCCTGTCACCCATTGGCCCCAATTTTGCCCTCCAGAAGGGGCCATCCCATAACATATCTCATCTCTTTTCCATCTGGCACATTTCCCAAATACCTGAGGACAGTTTTGTTTTTGCTAGAACTTCTCTTCTGCAGCTTTACCTTCTTGAATCACTCCTTCCTATGTTTTGATTTTTCAGGGGCCCCCAAGGTTCTTGATCCCAAGGACATTCTAAGCATGGCATGAGTGTGCCTGCTTATAGATTCTGGGAATGGGCCAGAGCTAGAACAAGAGTTTGGCAAGTGAGCCTAACTGAAGTAAGAGTGCATGTGGTAAACTCAGCCTCTCTTCAGTCCTCATCCAGTAGGCAGGGTTTCTCAACAGCAAACTTGACATTTTGGGCCAGTTTTTGTGGGGAACTGTCCTGTGCATTGCACATTTAGATGCCAATAGCATCTCCCCAGATAGGATAACTAAAAATGTCTCCAGACAGTGTCACATGGAGGATATAGGATAATGGAGGTAAAATTAATGACTGTTCAGTCTCTAAGCTCTCTCTGCTGGTTTAACACGTAACTTCCGAAAAGTCTTCTCATGTATCAAAATGGTGTTTGAAATTGTTCTTGTTTTTCTTTTTTTTAATTTAATCTTTATTGTATTTTTCTCCATTATCATTTAGTCCCTTTATACTCTCCTCCCCCCACACCAGCCAGGGTCAGTTATTTTAAAATTTAAAAGTGCTTATCTTTTTAATGGCATTTGATGAAACAATCGTTTTCTCCAGACGTTAAGAATTTCCCTGATGATTAATCCACATTTACCTTATCTCCCACCTCAGGCACTGAGGCCTACGGGAAAAGATGACACCCATTTTCCACCCCTTTGCAAGAATTATGACTAATATAAGGTTTATTTGCAACCTGAACATCTGAATTCAAGTGAAATATTCTGCCTGACCAGGGGCTATGTGAGATAAGCCACCTACCTGACCGCTCCGTTGGGTAGCAGGACACTCCTCACTACTGTTCAAATAATTTACTATCTGACTGGGAACCCAGTGGAGGTGAGCGGACCGCAAAAGTAGGTTCAGGATGAGAAGCTGGGTGGAGTGACAATGAAGTGGAGTGTGAACCGCAGCTGAAAAGAGAAAACGTGAAGACTTGAGTCCGCTTGAAATAAAGTCTGAAGACCTTCACTGACATAAGCTGAAAGCTACCAGCTTGTCCAGGGCAGGGGAGGTTCAGCCTTGATCTACCATACCTGGGGGGCCCCTGTCTCGGCCCCGAGGCATGGCCAATCATTCAGACTCTTAAACACTTATCACCAGTCCTTGCCCGGGGACCACATCGCCGCACCCTCGGAGTTTACCGGGCAAACCAGCAATGGACAAGTCATCACGGGGGTGGTAAGGGCAACAAAGGAGAATCGTAGGGATCGGACACATAATCGCCAGAAGCCCGCTGCCCTCATGGCCCATAAGGCCAGGGCCCCGCCACCGATTATCGTCGGACCCCAGCCCTAGGTCTACTGTGCTCCCTTGCCCAAGGTTGGCCGGGGTATAGACGTTGCTGTCCCGTGTTCGGAATTACGGACCTCGCGGCTCCCGAACTCGACGGATACTCCCCTCTTCCACAAGGCTCGCCAATTCCGCGGGCCTTACTGAGCCACTTCAGCCACCATCTGCGAGGCCTTGGCGCGCCAGTGACGTAAGCGCCGTGCGCCGCGAGCAGGAAGGGAAACATGGCCCTAGCATGGTCGCCGCGGCTTTCGTTTCTTGCGGCTCGGCTGTTTCTGGCGCCTCGACGGGACCTGGCGGTTAGCGGTCCGGATGAGTCCCTACCAGTGGTGCGCATCCCGCGGGCTCTACAGCGGCGGCAGGAACAGCGGCAGAGCGAGCGGCGGAACTTCCCGCGGCCGGTGCTGGTGCGACCTGGCCGGCTGCTGATCTCAGCGCGGCGGCCCGAGTTCAACCAGCCGGCGCGCCTCACGCTGGCTCGCTGGGAGAGCGCGCCCCTCGCCTCGCGCGGCTGGAAGAGTCGGCGCTCCCGCTGGGACCACTTCTCCATCGAGCGCTCACAGCGCGAGACACCAGCATTGCGGAACTTACCCGCGGGCAGCTTCACCGACTTGGGTCTGGAACCGCGCGTACTCCGCGCACTGCAAGAGGTTGCTCCCGAAGTCGTTCGGCCCACCACCGTGCAGTCGAGTACCATCCCCGCGTTACTTCGTGGCCGCCACATCCTTTGTGCAGCGGAAACAGGCAGTGGCAAGACTCTAAGCTACCTACTCCCTCTGCTTCAACAGCTCTTGGGCCGGCCAAGCCCAGACCCCCGCAGTGTCCCTGCTCCTCGAGGCCTGGTCCTTGTGCCTTCGCGAGAATTAGCTGAACAGGTGCGGGTCGTGGCCCAGCCCTTAGGCAACTCCCTGGGACTCCAGGTTCAGGAGTTAGGGGGAGGCCGTGGCATGAGTAAGGTCAGGCTGCAACTGTTAAAACAGCCTCCAGCCGATGTATTAGTGGCCACTCCGGGGGCTCTGTGGAAGGCGCTGAAACGTCAACTGATCAGCCTAAAGCAGCTCTCCTTCTTGGTATTGGATGAGGCAGACACACTGTTGGACGAAAGTTTCCTAGAACTCGTGAACTATATCTTAGAGAGGAGCAAGATAGCAGAAGGCCCAGATGACTTAAAAGACCCCTTCAATCCTAAAGCTCAGTTGGTACTGGTAGGGGCCACATTTCCCGAAGGCGTAGGCCAGCTGCTGAATAAAGTCGCCAGCTCTGAGTCTCTAACCACCATCACCAGCTCCAAGCTTCACTGTATCATGCCTCACGTCAAACAGACATTTATGAGGCTGAAGGGAGCAGAGAAAGTAGCTGAGTTGGTGCAGATCCTCAAGCAGCATGACAAAGCAGATAAGACTTGCTCCTCAGGAACTGTTCTGGTGTTCTGTAATAGCTCTAGCACAGTAAACTGGCTAGGATACATTCTGGATGACCACAAAATCCAACACCTAAGGCTGCAGGGACAAATGCCAGCCTCAATGAGGGCAGGTATCTTTCAGAGCTTCCAGAAGGGCTACCGAGACATACTTCTATGCACAGACATAGCCTCTCGGGGCTTGGACAGTACCCATGTGGAGCTAGTTGTCAACTATGATTTCCCTCTCACCCTGCAAGACTACATCCACAGAGCGGGAAGGGTGGGCCGTGTTGGGAGTGAGTTGCCAGGCACTGTCATCAGCTTTGTTACTCATCCCTGGGATGTGAGCCTGGTTCAGAAGATTGAGCTGGCGGCTCGAAGGAAGAGAAGCCTTCCAGGACTAGGGTCCTCAGTGAGAGAGGCTTTGTCACAGCTGACATGAACATAGTGCCATAACAGTGATCTTTCCCTATGTGCTGGGTGGGCAAGCACACTTCTCAGTAGGATTCTCTGGCTTGCCCACTTACCTCCTGAAGGTCTGGGGAGTGGCTAGGCATGACTCTAATCTTTCACAACTCGTGAAAAATAAATTTTGACTTTGTATTATGTCACAATCTCCAACAAAAAGTGATGTTTTTATGGGTTCTCATTATAATAATGGGGCAGCATTCATTGGATTGAGAAAACTCACATTCCAAAATACTACACTTGAATATAAAGACTTTTATTTTCTGCCCCCAAAACATTCTTTAAGTCCCCACAAGAATGGAAAGGCAATGTGACTAGCATTAGAGGGAAGTTTTCTTTACTAATACTGCTCATGGAAAACTTGTGCACCCTTGATGAAATCAATCTGGGAGGTCCTGACACAGAAGCATTGCTTTGTGTGCATTTCCAATCTCTGCTTTTCTCCTCATCTCTTGGTGATTGCAGCAGAGGTAAGAGGATTACATTGTTTTACCAAACTGGCAAGATAAGCAAGTAGCACCCTCTTGCTATCTCCTAGGTTCCATGCTCTGCAATATTATGTAAGCTTTGCCTGAAGTAATGAACACTTGAGCATCAAATATAATATTCCACAAAACACTTAAAAATACTTACACGCTGACTCTGGCTGGTGTGGCTCAGTGAATTGAGTGCCAACCTGCAAACCAAAAGGTTACCAGTTCAATTCCCAGTCAGGACACATACCTGGGTTGCAGACCAGGTCCCCAGTAGGGGGCATGCTAGAGGCAACCACATATTCATGTTCTCTCCCTCTAGCTCTCTTCCCTGCTCTGAAAATAAATAAACTTTAAAAAAAAAACAAAATAAACTTATACATTTGAAGGAATCAGGTTGTAGAGAAAAGAAATGAGCCCAGGGCAACCTTTACCAAAAGAGAATATTGTACTAAATGTACAGTGAAGTTCTACTTTTTAATGTGAAAAAAAGAAAAAAATAGGCCCCAGGGGGATAAAAAGAACTTGGTCAGAATCACACAGTAAATGAAAAGTAAAAAATTATTTTAAAGCCCTGGCTGGTGGTACAGTGGATAAGGTGTCGGCCTGTGAACCTAAAGGTCACTGGTTTGATTCCCAGGCAGGGTACATAACCAGGTTGCAAGCCTGGTCTCCAGCCAGGTCCGTAGCTGGAGGCAGGTGAAAGGCAACCATATATTGATGATGCTCTCTCTTTCTTCCTCCCTCCCTGCCCTTCTCTCAAAATAATAAAATCTTTGAAAAAAATTATTTTAAAGAATTGCAAGGAAGAGCAACCCATGGAGGCGTAAGGGGATCTTATCTACGTAAGTTAAAAATTAGGAGTAAGAATTTTGAACGTGATAGGTAATAGCGTGGCAGCAAAAGTGACTTTTTTGTGCTTTCATTTTATTTAGGTATAATGGGTATATATGTTTCAGGTATACAACATTGATTTGCTATTTGTATATGTTTTTAAATGGTCACGATAAATCTAGTTAATGTCTGTCATCATACGTAGTTACAGCATTTTTTTTTCCTATGATGAGAAGTCATAAGATTTACTCTCAGCAACTTTCAGCTATACAATGCATATTAATACACACAACTTGCTGTATAGTATATCCTCATGACTTACTTATTTTATATATGAAAATTTATACCTTTTTTTCCCAGATCTTATTTATTTTTAGAGAGAGGGAAAGGGGGGAATAAACATGGATTTGTTGCCTCTCAAACACACCCTGACTGGGGACCAAACCCAAAACCCAGGCATGTTCCCTGACTGGGAATCAAACTAGTGACATTTCACTTTGCCGGATGACACACAACCAACTGAGCCACACCAGTCAGGGTGAACGTTTGTACCTTTTAATCCCTTCACCCATTTTGCCCATTTCCACCCCTCTAGCAACAACCAATATATTATCTTTTTTTTTTAAGATTTTTATTATTTTTAGAGAGAGGGAAAGGGAAAGAGGCAGAGAAGGAGAGAAACATCAACGTACGGTTGCCTTTCAGCTGCCTCCAGCTGCGGACCTGGCTGAAGACCTACCTGGCTTGCAACCTGGCTATGTGCCCTGACTGGGGAATTGAACCATTAACTTTTGGGTCAACAGGCTGGCACATATCCACTGACCCACCAGCCAGGGCCTATTTTCTATTTATGAGGTCATTTTTGTTTTCTTTTTTATTTTTAGAGTCCATATAAATGATATCATGTGGTATTTTTCTCTGACTTACATCACTTAGCATAAGGCCCTCAAGATTCATCCATATTGTCACAAGTGGCAACATTTCCTTCTTTTTATATCTGAATAATATTCCATTGTGTATATAAATTCCATATTTTTTCTTTTTAAAAAAGATTTTATTAATTATTTTCAGAGAGAGGGAGGGAGGAAGAAAGGGAAAGAAGCATCAACATATGGTTGCCTTTCACCAGCCTCCAGCTGGAGACCTGGCTGGAGATCTGGCTTGCAACCTGGTTATGTGCCCTGGCTGGGGAGTCAAACCAGCGACCTTTGGGTTCACAGATCCACTGAGCCACACTGGCCAGGGCCATATTTTCTTTATCCATTCCCTCATCGATAGGCAAATGGGTTGTTTTCATACCTTGGCTATTGGAAATAATGCTACAATTAACAAAGAGATGCATATATGTTTTGTTTTCAAGTTAGTGTTTTGTTTTTTCTGTATATCCAGAAGTGGAATTGCTCAATCATATGATACTTCTATTTTTAGTTTTTTGAGGAACTTCCATACTGTTTTTATAGTGGCTACACCAATTTTCCACCAACAGTGCACAGGAGTTCCCTTTTCTTCACATCTGTGCCAACACTTATTATTTCCTCTTTTTTTTTAAATAATAGGTGTGAGGCGATATCTAACATTCTAACATGTATGAGGTGATATCTCATTGTGATTTTGATTTGCATTTCATGACAATTACTGATGTTGAGAACCATTTCATTTACCAGTTGACCATCTGTATATCTTCTTTGGAAAAGCGTCTATGTAGTTCCTCTGCCTTGAACAAACTTTAAATAAGCCCTTATCTTTTACTGATGCAAACTTAAATACGGATAAAATAAATGTCCAATGTCCTTTAAGATATTCTGTAGAAAGGTATGTATTTGGTATAAATAAAACAAGATTGGCCAATCAGTTGGTAATTGTTCAAGCTGATGTTCAATATACTCTTCTCTCTACTTTTAAAAAATATATTTGAAAATGTACCTAATAAGTTAAAAGAAACAAAATTAAGAGTCCAGATTTGGATTCAATGAGAGCTCAGATGGTCAGCTTCACAGAGTAAACTAGCTTGTGGGCACCACTGAAGCTAGGCAGAGGAGGGCTGGCTTCCTGCATTAAAAAAAGGAGGCATGGAGGGCTCTGGGGCGGAGTGTGCTGTGCACACCCAGCATGTTGTTACAGAAGACAGGTCTGACAAGATTCAGAGATGAGCAGGCTAGGTTGAGCAAACACACAGCAAGTTTGAACCAGAGGCTAAATGAGAAATCACACATGCCATGAAATAAATGTTTGTTTAGTCAGGGGTGGCTACCAGCACCTGGTGCCTTTCTGCGTGTTTATCACAACACATATGATATATAACTGAAGGCTTGTCCAGCCTCCTTACTGCACACCCCAGCAAAGGGCCAGCCCCAGTGGGTGATCAATAAAGGATGTCTGGAAAATTTGATGAATGTAAGGGATTAAAGGCTTTTTTTCTGGTGAGAGAGGCAGAAGCTATAAGTCAACAATTTCAAGAAATCCCTGTCTGACATGCCCAAGAGGCCATCGTTGCCTTCTCAGCAGCTGGTCTCCCAACACCTGTCCTCCCCTTCAGTCAGATTCAAGGACAGTTATATCCCAGGGCCGGTGGAGCTCTCCCTACTACTGCTGGCTTATCCAACTGCCTTCCCGTGAACCCTCACTGAAGACAGGGCCAGTGCAAGCCAACCCTGGTGAGCCTGGCAGTGGTGAACAGGAATGCTGGGGCATGTGCAGAAACACAAGGGCAGACCTTACCAAATGGTTGGCAGTCATTCTTCAAAGCTCTGTCCCCTCGAGGCCTGAAGCACCTGCAGAGTAGGACAGCAGAAGGCTAAATGCATTCCTCCTTCACAAACTGTCCTCCCTAGCTGCCCCCAAATTTAGAAGCTCCCCTGGCCAGTGTTACAGATTTGGATTCAGGGAGGTCTCCAAATAGAGGAGGAATTCAGATGTCAGGAAAAGGCATCCATGAGCTTTGGCCACCCTAGGTACTGTTTTGTACCTAGTGTGGTCATAGAGGGAAAATAGAATTAGAGAAAACAAAGCTTCAAAAATCCAGGAATAAGGAAATTTTGGTTTCAGATTCCAGCTCCACTTACTAGCTCTTGGTTGAGAAAGTTAAGTTCATCTAGCTGAGCCTCAACTTTCTCTCCTAGAATATGAGGCTGGTCATAATCCTATCTTGTGGGCTATTGTGAGGAAGACACACCATATCTGCAGCACAGTTCCAAGCACACAGTAATGTTGCCTGTTCTGGTGTGTTGTGACTGTAATCGCATGCCTTTGTTCTGGAAGGAAGCCTTCTGAGCTTTAAGTTTACTCTTTGTTCGACAGATATTGGTTGAGTGCCCTCTGTGCACAGATGGAGTGCCACATGTCAGGAAAAAAAAATGGTTGTGGCCTCACTAGGTTTGCAGCAGAGGTAACTAAGACAGACTGCTGTCAGGAGGAAGATAAGAAGAAGAAGGAAGGAAAGTCTCAGCAAAACCTGAACCTGAGCGATCCAGATGTCCCTGCTTTTAGAGAGATTAAATCACCAAGGAGGGTTT
Organism: Noctilio leporinus; assembly: GCA_004026585.1. Taxonomy (NCBI): domain Eukaryota; kingdom Metazoa; phylum Chordata; class Mammalia; order Chiroptera; family Noctilionidae; genus Noctilio; species Noctilio leporinus. The sequence continues at coordinate 677,905 of PVIW01000169.1, read as the reverse complement.
GGATTTGACAGAGTTCTCCATGATACACAGCCCTCTCTCAGGGGTTGCTATCTGAATTCTATAGACTCCCTGGAGGACCTTCTTGGGTCAAGCTCCTGTATCTCAGGGCCTTCTAGCCCCCTCTCCCCAGTTGATAGCACTACCTCAAGGACATGGGACAGGATGCAAACTAACCTCAGAACAAAAGTTTCAAACCCTGTGGGTTTCATATCTAAGTCATCAAAACATTCAGTCCCCAGAAGCAACCCAGCCAGGCATCTCAAACCTGTCAGACACCACTTGAAACCTTGCTTTGGGGACCTTGTGTGCTGGATTCTCTGCCCTACCTGAAATAAGCAGAGCCTGGCTGCAAGAAAACCCACATCATCATTCATTCATCTTCATCAAAAAGCAGTCCTCAGAGTGTTAGATGGAGATGCTGGTGAGAGTGCTTAAAGAGAAAGGTGGAAATTAGGAAGAAGGAGGCTGAGTGGAAGTGACATGCTTTCACGGTTGCTGCATTTCTAGCAAGAACAACAATGGCTGCCTTTTGAGGAAGGAAAATATGCAAACGGTGATAAGGCATATCCCCATATATATGTGTGGGCGTGTGGGTGCAGGTTCTTGGAAGAGACAGCTACAATGAGGACCTGAGGCTGGGAATCAGTTGGGGCCTGCCAATCAAGGACAAGAACACTAAGTTCTGAGATAGCTAGAGCCAGAGGCGCCACAGGATAAGGTGGGTATACCCACAAAAAGTGCCAGGCCTTTCCTTAGGCGGGAGGGAGCTTCCTTACTGAGGTAAGAGAGATCCTGGCCAGCCGGTCAGCCACCAGCTCTGGGAGAAATGTTGCTGGGATTGAGGACTCTTGCTGCCCTGGAAAACATTCATTTCCTTCCATTTAAATAGCCTATTATCTGCGTTTCTGATCTGTTGAGTATTTACTTGACTTTCTCCAGATGGTTGCTCAGTTCACATCCCCAGAGTCCCTCCATTCAAATCCTGGGTAGGTGTAGATATACTTAAGAAAGAGCTCTTTCCTGAGGCTGACTGGGGAAGATGGGAGAGAGGGGCTTCTGACATTTCCTAATTCCTAGCTGAAGTCCCCACGGGTGAACAGGGCTGGGGAGTAAGATAAGAGGAAGAGGAAGTCAGTGGGGGGCCCTTCCTGAATCTAGAGTCCATAAAGTTAATCCTTCATATCCAGAGACTATCTCTTCCCCTACACTCAACCCAAGTGACCCAGCACAGGAAAAGCAAACGCCCAGAACACTGTGAGCACTGAGATACCTGAATGTGGCCTTAGGGGTGTCCGGAACACACGGCAGACAGATGGGACATAAAGTTCTTGGAAGAGACCACAGGGCTGAGAGCCACTGCCAGGCAGAATCACGGAAGACCTTCTCGAGAGGAGCCCCAGGTGGGAGGGAGAGAAACCTGGGTCAGCCCCATCAGAGCACTGGCTGTGAGGAGAGGGGCGGACGCGAGCCAGCGTGCGAGGCTAGCGGCGCACGCACCGGAAGCCGGCCCTGCCTTGGGGGGCGCCCTCGGGGCTGGAAGCGGGCGGGGCCGCCCCCTGGCGTGAGCGGTGCGCGGTTCGGCGTGGGCGTCGCTGCTTGCTTCTTTCCCGTGGCAAGGTCCAGAGACTTCATTCCCCTCTCGCGAGGCCGCGCTGCTGAGTCGCTTGAGCCGACGGTTGGGGCCCCATCGTTGCCCTCCGCCCCTACTCTTGCTTCTCTCAGGTTCTCGAGACCAGCCCCTGACCGCCTGCCCAGACTTGCGCAGCATGCGGCCCACAGGCCTCGAATGTCCGGGCGTGCTGGGCTGGTGGCCTCTGCTGCGTCTGCTGTTCCTGCTGTTGCTGCTGCCGCAGCCGGTAACCCGCGCCCAGACCACGTCGGAAGACCCCAGCGCCCAGACAGCGCTAGGCAACCCCAGCATCCCGCCCGTGCCCGGTACCCCCAGCGCCCCGACTAGGCCGGAAACCCCTAGCGACTCTACTGCGTCAGGCAGCCGTAGTGCCCCGACCTCGCCTGGAACCCCTAGCACCCGGAATCTGCGGGAGCTTGCCCGGACCTTGATGCGAGACTTCCCACTGGTGGACGGGTGCGTAAGTGCGGTGGGGGTTGGGGTGGGAGCTGTGGGGGCTGGACTCACCCCTGCGCTGGGAAGGGGGTCCTGAGCATGCAGAGCTAGTGAGGAGACTCCCTCCTACCCCTCCTGGATGTCCTTTCCCTGTTCTCGGAAGCTCCTTCTCTTTCTCGGTCACCTCCCTGGTGAGAATGCCTTGCCCTGGGGCTTAGAGGATCTGCGTGACAATGTTAGGTGTGGAATCGCTGGGCCGGCTCAGGCCTGGCAACGTTTCTTGGCTTGCCCTCGGACCTGAAGGAATCCACCCATTTGCCCCTGACCTGACTCTGCCTTGACCTCCTTCCAGCCACAATGACATGCCCCTGATCCTGAGGCAACTTTACCACAACCAGCTACAGGATGTTAATCTGCACAATTTCAGCAATGGCCATACCAACTTGGACAGGCTTAGAGATGGTCTCGTGGGTGCACAGGTATACCACGGGGACACATAAGGTGCCACTGGCTTCTTGGAAATATGGGGGAATGTGGAACACTAGAGACCATGATAAGTTAGTTACATGGGAACTCAGTTACCACAGTGACCCAAAAAGTGCCATGACATGGATTCTGGGTGGTGCAAGGACCATGGTGAACCATCTTGGTGGGTATCTGGGTACCATGGAACAAGCAGCTCATTACATGTAACCTGTGGGTCCACTGGGTGCTATATTGGCTGTGGAGGCTATGAAAGGAGCAGCTCCAAAGCAGCCCCTGTCCAAGCCATTCCCTGGTTTCCCCAGTTCTGGTCAGCCTACGTCCCATGCAAGACCCAGGAGCGGGATGCCCTGCGCCTTACCCTGGAGCAAATTGACCTCATTCACCGTATGTGTACCTCCTATCCTGAACTGGAACTTGTGACCTCAGTTAAAGGTATGCAGGCTGGTGGGATGGTGCTAGGGACTTGACTGAGTTACCCCAGCCCCTGAAAGTGATCACCTGACCTACCTGTCCCCAGCTCTGAACAGTACCCAGAAGTTGGCTTGCCTCATTGGTGTGGAAGGTGGCCACTCACTGGACAGTAGCCTCTCCATCTTGCGGACCTTCTATATGCTGGGTGTGCGCTACTTGACGCTTACCCACACCTGCAACACACCCTGGTGAGCACAGTGAAGGTGAAGATGGTATGGACCCACTGGGACAGGGATCTGCCCGAGATCCCACTGGGAGCCAGACATTTTACCCCTGGGATCTGGCACTGACCCTGGAGTGGGAACAGGAACTGGGTAAAAAGTGCAAGACTAGCCCTGGCTGGTAGCACAGTGGATAAGGCACCGGCCTGCGAACCCAAAGGTCACAGGTTCAATTCCCCAGCCAGGGCACATAACCAGGTTGCAAACCAGGTCTCCAGCCAGGTCTGTGGCTGAAGGCAGGTGAAATGCAACCATACATTGATGTCTCTTTCCCTCTCTGCCTCTCTCCCTTCCTCTTTCTCTGGAAATAATAAAATCTTTAATAAAAAAAAAAAATGCAAGACTGGATCCTCAGCAGGGTCCTCCTACTGCAAGACACAGCCCAGCTTGGGTTCCTGCCCTTGCTCTAGTGGGGTATAGGGATAAAGGATCCAGCAGGGCCTCTAGGCTGTTGTGGCCAAATCATGGCCATCAGTCAGAATGCCTCCTGGCCATCTTGCAGGGCAGAGAGCTCAGCTAAGGGCATCCACCCCTTCTACAGCAACGTCAGCGGGCTAACCAGTTTTGGCAAGGTGAGAACCCTGGTTCCATACCCTCCCTACATGCATGTACACATCCTGCCTATTTCCTACAAATAACTGCACGTACATGTGCACCCTTGATGCCTTCTTCTCAACCCATCCCTGCAGAAGGTGGTGAAGGAAATGAACCGCCTGGGCATGATGGTAGACTTGTCCCATGTCTCAGACACTGCGGCACGACAGGCCCTGGAAGTATCACAGGCACCTGTGATCTTCTCCCACTCAGCTGCCCGAGGGGTGTGCAAGAATGCACGGAACGTTCCTGATGATATCCTGCAGCTTCTGGTAAGAGATTGCCCTGGCCCTTAAACCTAAAGCAAGTGGTTCAAACCGGGAGTCCTTGAACCTGAGCCAGCTCCCTGAACTATGGACCCAACATAGGGTTCTGGATGGTAAATATTCCTCTATGTCAAACCCAGGGCCAAGACACCACCCAAACCAGGGTTGAGACTCCTCCATTCACACAGACCTCTAACCTCAAAGTCAGGGCTGAACACCTTCCTCACAGGGGCCCAGCCGGTGAACAGGCAGGTGGTTGGTGCTGGGGTGGCCAAGCTGAGAGTCCATTTGTCCACCCATGCAGAAGAAGAACGGTGGGATCGTGATGGTGTCCTTGTCCGTGGGGGTGCTGCAATGCAACCTGTTAGCCAATGTATCCACTGTGGCAGGTAAGCTCACCCTGAGCTCTCTGAGCAGCCCCTTGGGTCTCTGTGGTCTTTGTCAGTTGTACGCTTTGTCCCTCTCCTCTTTCACACACATGGAAGGGAGCACTTCAGGGATCTCAAGGATACTTGAGGTAGGGTGAATCCTGATGTGAAATGGCCCAAACTGGTGGCTCTGGGATCTACTCCAAATCCGAAATTCACGCTGTAGCCAGCTGGGATCACATCAGGTCAAAACTCAGGGCTCTCAGTGAGTAGCGGGGCTGGCTGACAGTAAAAGTGCTGAGAGGCTGTTCGCAGAGCAAGTTGAAAATGAATACCAGAGGACTTGGATCTTGGCTAAAGGACAGTATTCCAGTTACTGAACTTTCAACAAGTGGACCTTTTGAAAGTGATGATCTTCGGAAAGGTTTTACCTGTGTGAAAAATGAACTTTTGCCTAGTCAGCCTCTTGAATTATCAGGAAAAAATTTCCAACTCAACCAAGATAAAATGAATTTTTCCACACTGAGAAATATCCAGGGTCTTTTTGCTCCACTAAAATTGCAAATGGGAAAATAAATAAATAGTAAAAAAAATTGCAAATGAAATTCAAGGCAGTGCAACAGGTTCAGCATCTTCCATTTCTTCCAAGTTCAAATCTTTCACGGGATGTTTTGAGGAGTAATGATGAGACTTGGATTTGAAGATATTCTCAATGACCCATCAGAAAGTGAACTATTGGGAGAGCCAGACTTGATGGTGGAATATAAATTTGATTTACTATAATGTGCTGATCATGGAAATAGAGGGGCTACATCCTGTTTAGTCATCTTTTTGCTATAATTGTATGTATACAATATTAAAAGTACTGAAACAGAGAGGGAAAAAAAAAAACCTCAGGGCTCTCAAATTGGCCTACTGGGTGCCAGGTCATGAAGTAGTTGACCTGCATGGTCTACAGGCTGCAAGAAGGGAAATCAGCAGAGTCCAGTCCCCACCCCCACTCTTGCCCTGGAAGCCCAACATTGTTGACTCTCTATCCCTCAGATCACTTCGACCACATCAGGACAGTTATTGGATCCAAATTCATCGGTATTGGTGGAGATTATGATGGGACCAGCAAGTGAGTGCTTCCCTGTGGCTTGTCAAGAGCTGGGTGGGCCTTCTTCACAGTCTCTGTGCGTACCACAGCATGTTCCTCGTGGCCTTTAGGCCTTGAGCACAGCCTCAGGTCTTGCTGGTCCACCTGGCAGCTCCCCTCCCAGGGTCTGTTTCCTGGGCCCTCCTGTCTATCTGTGGCCCACTGGCCACACTCCAGATCATCATATCTGGCTGAGCTATCAGACAGAGCTCATCTGCCCAGCATGTGCACCCAGCCCCAGTGCCAGCAGACACACTGTCACTGAGCAAACTTTAAGCAACATCTAGAATGGGCTGATCATCTTTCCTCCTTGCATTTGGGTCTGTGCATATAGGGGTTCAACCCAGTTCTTAAAAAGTTTTTCTTCTTTTTGTATCTCGAGAAAAGATATGCATTCAGTGAAAGGCATAGATCTTAATAATACAATTCAAATGAGTTTTGCTGAATATTCAAGGAAGTTTTGGTTCTGAAAGATGAAGAGCAGAGGTGAATTATTTAATCTCGCCTAGTCTCCATTTCCCGTATCTGACCGTTACTGGGGTTCAGTGGACCCTGGACACATAGGGCTGTGGTTCTGAGTCAGGCCCAGGGAACAGTTCTGGGGTCCAACAGCTGGTTGCCTGGCGGCCATACAGTTTCCCTCAGGGGTTAGAAGACGTGTCCACATACCCAGTACTAATAGAAGAGTTGCTGAGTCGGGGCTGGAGTGAGGAAGAGCTGCAGGGTGTCCTTCGAGAAAATCTGTTGCGGGTCTTCAGACAAGTGGAACAGGTATGCTGGGCTGGGCAGAGTAACTTGGGATTCCAAGCAGTATGTCAGAGGAAGCTATGGTAGCTACTGACCACCAACTGTTTTTCCTCCAGGTGCGAGAGGAGAAGAAAGAGCAAAGGCCATTTGAGGATGAGTTTCCGGCTGAGGAGTTGGACAGCCCTTGCCGCTCCTCCCTGCAGCAGCTGCACCAGAGACAGTATATGACTCCAGACCAGAAACTAACTGAGACTCCTAGGCTTTGGACACCCAAGTTGTCACCTAAGATTTCATTCTCAAATTCATCTCCCTACATTGTCTCAAGCCTTACAATTATTGCTGCCTTCTCAGTTGTCATTCTGTGGCTCTGGTGACCCAGTTAATCCTTTCAGATTGTGGCATGAAGTTCCCCCTTCATGCAGGCACAAGTATTTCCTGAATATAAATATTTTAGACTGGAACCAAGCATGAGTGTCCTCTGTGGTGGGTCTAATAGCACAGGAAGACCTGTTGGTAGTGGCCTGAAGAAAGCCAGGTGATTGTGCTCAGCATTGTCTTCTTCCAGTGGGTGGCTGTGGCTGCATGAGGGTGGACCCTACTCTGGGTAGCTCACCTCAGTCCCCATCCTGACCATCGCTTGGGGATCTTTCAGGAAATTCCAGTTCCCTTTCTCAAGTAGAGAACCTGCCTAGATCACAAATTACCTTTGTTCCTATTTGGACAGAGCCCAGAATGTCATTCCACATATGGGCCATGGCCTCCAATAGCTGGACTGCCCTGAATGTAAGCCCACTTCTCCCAAGCCCCCCAGGGACTTCCTCTTTGAGACACACAGGCTACTTAAAGACAATCACCCCACCTTACCCCCAGACCATTAACACATTGTTGACTAGTCACAAAAAAATTCATGTTTTCAAACCCAAATGTTGTTGACTGATAATAGTTAACTTGTGCTTGCACTTGCATTAGCTTTTGCTATAAAATTGTTGTTCAACAATGTGTAAATAGTAATAGCAACTGCACTAATAATAGCCAAAATTAAGAATCACCACAGCTAATCATAATAACTACGATAGTTAATAATGGCTAATAAGAATAATACTGACAGAGGGGAGCAAAAAGGGGATGGATGTAATACAACAACAATAAAATTAGAAGAAAAAAAATAATACTAATAGTCTATGCATATCCCATAACTGAGCAATTTCACCCCAGGTATATATACAAAAGGAATGTATATATACCTCAAAGGCACATAAAATAATAATTATAGCAGTACTATTCACAATAACCCCCAAACTGTCAACTGTGCATTTCAAAGTCAAAGTTCAAGGAGTCAAAGACAAAATATTATCTTAAAAGCAGATTTTATTATTTTAAGAGAGAGGGAAAGGGAGAGAGGCATAGAGGGAGAGAGATATCAATGTGTAATTGTCTGTCACCTGCCTCCAACTATGGATCTGGATGGAGACCTGGCTTGCAACCTGGTTATGTGCCATGGCTGGGGAATCCAACGAGCAACCTTTGGGTTCGCAGGCCAGCACCTTATCAACTGTGCCACCAGCCAGGGCAAAAGCAGTCATATTTTAAAGAATCACCTTAACTTGAAGAACAATAATACGGACAATTGAATTTTTTTAACTGAATTTTCAATTGTCATAATGGAAATGACAACTGAAATAATGACAATGTATACACAGTGAAATATCTTTAACCTGATTAAGGAAAATAACTATACCAAAGCCCTGGCTGGTGGCACAGTGGATAAGGCACCAGCCTGCAAACCCAAAGGTTGCTGGTTCAATTCCCAGCCAGGGCACAGAACCAGGTTGCAAGCCAGGTCTCCAGCCAGGTCCATAGACAGAGGCAGGTGAAAGGCAACCATACATTGATGTCTCTCTCCCTCTCTCCCTTCCCCTCTCTCTAAAAATAATAAAATACTGAAAGAAAAAAAAAAAAAAAAAGGAAATAACTACCAGCCACCATAGTGGCATCTTGTAAAAGACATTTTCTTTAAAAACTGCAATTATTTAAAAATTATTTGGCCAAGAGAAATTGTCAAACATGCACTCTCTCAACAGAAAATAAACTAAGCAAAGAAGTAGGTTTTGAAAATATTTTTCATGAGTTTGCTTCTATTAAAGCCAGGATAGTAAAATTATCATTGTGGTTTGGATATACATAAAATTACAGAAATGTAAAATAATTTTGTGAGTTTTAGTACAACTATTTTCCAGCTCTTTAACATTTTTCAACTATTTTAATGTCCCAATTTCCCCCCTTTGTAAATAAATTTCATTCTTATTGCATATATATAGGGATTTTTATTTTTTTTTTTCTGTCCGTCAGAACAGATCTAATTCACTATTCTGAGTCGGGGCTTAGAATTTCATGGAATAAAGTTGACCTGTTGGAGGGTGAGGCGCGTCCCTGCAACTGAAACCCCGCACAGACCTGCTACCTGTCTGATTTACACCTTAGATTAGGGACATTTCTGCGTCCCTCCTAGTTCCCCCAGCGGTCCACTCCTTTAGTCTGTGGGTCCAGAGCGGAGCGGAGGAACCCCGGGCAGAGGGAGCGCAAATGCACCGCCAGAGGGCGCGCGGCGCGGCAGAGACCCGGCCCCAGGGGTGCTCTCCCAGCTGGGGGCAGGAGGGCCGTGCCGCCCCCTGGCTGCCGTGCAGTGCGGCGGCGTTGCAGGCCCCTGGGCGCCTTCCCAACGTCTAGACTCTCCAAACGAGGCCGCGCCTCTGAATCTCCTAAATCTACTATCAGGACCCCAACATCGCCCTCTGCCCTCCTGTCAGGACCTGTGCAACATGGGGTCCTCGGTCCTCGAATATCCCCGCGTACTCCGCTGGCAAAATCTGCTGCGTCTGCTGTTCTTGCTGTCGCTGCTGCCGCAGCAAGTAACTCGCGCCCAGACGAAGTCGGGTGCCCCAAGCGCCCCGAAAGCGCTGGGAACCACCAATGACACGACCATGACCAGCGTCCCTAGAGCTCCAGCCTCACTACGAACCCCCAGAGCCTGGGAACTGCAGGAGCATGCGCGGGCCTTGATGCGGGACTTTCCCTTAGTGGATGGGTGCGTAGATGAGGTGTGGGGGCTGGTGGAGGCTGAACTCACCTCTGGGCAGGGGAGGAGTTCCTGAGCATGCAGAGATAGTGAGGAGGCTCCCTCAAATGCCCCTAAATACACTCCACCATCACTCATGGGGCCCCTTTTCCCCATTAGCCCATTTCTGGCGAAACTCCCAACTCCTAAACTGAGCCTTCAGAGGTCTTCATATTGTCTATATGAGGTGGGAAATTGGAGTGGGACAGGACAGGGGACAGGGAGGCCCAAGCATGTTGCTGTGTTCTGTCTGACCTGGAACCCATGTCCTCACTAACTTTGCCTTGACTCCCCCAGCCACAACCATCTGCCCCTGCTCTTGAGAGAGCTTTTTCACAACAGGCTACAAGATGTTAACCTGCGTAACTTCAGTCACGGCCAGACCAGCTTGGACAAGCTTAGGGATGGCTTCGTGGGTGCCCAGGTAACAAAGGGACACACAGGGTGCTACAGCATGGCCTCTGGGGGATATGGAGTCCATAGAAACCTGGGTAGGCAGTCCTCTCCGTGACTAGGTATCATAGGACATATTATGTGTTATCATATGGCTGCTGGAGAATTTGGGGGCATTGGAAGCCAAGACAAGCTGCCCACATGGGTTCCTAGGTTCTGTGGAGACACACAGAAAGTGACCAGAAAATTCCTGGTTATTGTGGGAGGTACGGGAACCACAAAGGACGTGGTGGATTGGCCTTGGGGCATTCATATAGCACACGGACAAACAGCAAGTAATGATGATGTGCCATGAGTCCACAGTTTGGCTGCCAGCAGCTAGCTGAATATTCATTGAGGTGCCATGGGGTCATGTAGTATCTCACTTGAGCTACTGACTCAAATGAGTACCTAGGGGGCTGAGAAGGAGTGCCAGGTCAAGGCCTGATCTCATTCTAGACCCCTGGGCCCTACCCCTAGTTTTGGTTAGCCAACGCCCCTTGCCAGACCCAGGACCAGGATGCTGTGCGCCTCACACTGGAGCAGGTTGACCTCATTCATCGCATGTGTGCTTCCTACACTGAACTGGAGCTTGTGACCTCAGCCAAAGGTGGGCTGTCAAATGAGGAAGTAATCAGGGGCTTACTCTGGTGCTTCTGGCTCAGGGTCCTGACCACTTGATTATCCGATTATCCACCCTCTTCTAGGTCTGAGCAGCACTCAAAAGCTGGCCTGCCTCATTGGCGTAGAAGGTGGTCACTCACTGGACAGCAGCCTCTCTGTACTGCGTAGTTTTTATCTGCTGGGAGTGCGCTACCTGACACTCACCTTCACCTGCAGCACACCCTGGTGAGCATGGTGGAATGATAGGTGGCATGGCAGGGAAACTGCTGGAGAGGTAAGGACAGGGGGATCCAAAGAGGGAGGCTGGACTGCCACAGGTCTCTCATACTCCAGGTAGCAGCTGGCCTACTTCCTTACCCTGTTCTGGTTGTGGGATGGATGAACAGAGGGACTACAGAGTCCCCAGGCTCTAGTGGCCAAGATGTGGCCTGCTAGATTGCCCTCCTCTGGCTATTCTGCAGGGCAGAGAGTTCCACCAAGTTTAGACATCACTTCTACACCAACATCAGTGGGTTGACAAGCTTTGGTGAGGTGAGGATACCTGTTCCCTACCCTAACTCACCCATTCCTTACAAATCCATGCACATATATGCATCCCTGACACATATACCCTCAAATAAAAAATACAAAAACAAAAACTGTCCCTGCAGAAAGTGGTAGGGGAAATGAACCGACTGGGCATGATGGTGGACTTGTCCCATGCATCGGACACCTTGGCGCAACAAGTGCTGAAGGTATCGAGAGCTCCTGTGATCTTCTCCCACTCAGCTGCCAGGGCTGTATGCGACAGTTTGCTGAATGTTCCTGATGACATCCTGCAACTTCTGGTGAGTGGCTACCTCAGCCCTCAAACCCAGGATTAAACATGCTTCATATAAAGTGTCTTAACCCGGAACAAAACTACTAGCCCAGGCCTCACTTTTAGACCCTAAACTACTTAATCCTTCCAATCTCTGAAACTCAGCTCCAATCAGTTCCACCCAGGAACCCACAAACCCAGAGGAGATGAAGTGTCTTCCAACTCCTAAAAGCCAGGACTGAGCACTGTCCTACTAGGGCCCCTGGAGCACAAGGGGCAGACTATTAGGCCAGAAGGACCAAGCTAAGTATCTGTTTGTTTATCCCTGTAGAAGAAGAATGGTGGCATTGTGATGGTGACCCTGTCCATGGGGGTTCTACAGTGCAACCTGTTTGCTAATGTGTCCAGTGTGGCAGGTGAGCCCCACCCCAACCCCTTGTGCAGTTCTAGCTTGGCCTGTGGTCATCGGTGCCCTCAGGACAGCTCCAGCAGCCTAACACACCTGTTGGGCAATGGGCAGACTTCCCAACAGCCCAGGGGAGTAGACATAGCTCTTTACTGCCTCCCAGTCCTGGAACCACAGTCAATGCTGTGGGATTGGGCAGGCAGCTGCCTCTGCCTCTGAGTCTCATTTTTACTCCCACACCTCCAGGCAGTACTGGCAGAGCCCCAGCCTGGCTCCCAAGGAGCCCAGAGGCAGGGTGGCTCCTGGACAGGAAAAGGTCCAAAGGGGTGGCTCTGAGATTCACTGTAGGTCCAGTGTCCAGACTGCAGCCACTTCTGACCCAGGAGCTCTGTGGAGTTAGCTGCCGTGGCCTGGAGTACTGTGAGCGGAGAATTGGCCAGGGCTGAGCGTTCCCAAACCAGGGCTGGTGCCAGGATCAAAACCCAGCCTGGTGCTGCCTGGCACTAACCTCTATTCTCCAGATCACTTTGACCACATCAGGGAAGTCATTGGATCTGAGTTCATTGGGATTGGTGGAAATTATGACGGGTCTGGCAGGTGAGTGTTTCCTTGGGGTTTTCCTTGGACTGTACTGTAACAGGGAGTTACCGTTCCCCAGCCTGTGGTCCTCCTATCCTTCAAGCCTTGATTGAGGCTCTTGTCTTCCAGCCAACCTAACATTTCCCTACTCCCAGGGCCTGTTTCCTGGGCTCCTCCTGTCCCTTCTGTGGCCCACTAGACCCACTACCATTCCAGGTCCTCACCCTAGTTAAGTACTCCCCTCCCCCACCAGGCAGAGCTCATCTCCCAGCTCAGCAGATCTGTTGTGGGCTGATCATCTGCTCAGTGGGTAGATGCTACAGAAGCCCAGTGTGCAAGGAGTTTCCAGAGTTGCACCCAGTAGTCTGAAGAACATGACCTTCAATATCCCATAAGTGACTGGTGCTGTGGGGGCAGTGGCCCTAGACCAGGATCAGGGCCCAAGTCCCACAGCTGGGTGGCTGGTGGCTACACAGGTTCCCTCAGGAGCTGGAGGATGTATCCACGTACCCAGTTCTGATAGAAGAGTTACTGAGGCGTGGCTGGAGTGAGGAAGAGCTTCAGGGTGTCCTTCGTGGAAATCTGCTACGGGTCTTCAGACAAGTGGAACAGGTATTATGCTGGGCTGGGCAAAACGATGGTTCAGGGGTTTGAGCAGGTGAGGGGTGAGCCTGGGGACCACTGACTGATGACTCCCACCCCTAGGTGAGAGATGAAAGCAGTAGTCAGAGCCCTGCAGAGGATGAGTTTCCCAACAGCCAGGCGGGCAGGTCCTGCCACTCCCATCTCCTGTCTCAGTCTCAGCATGACCACCTGGCCACACACCTGGAGGTGACCAAGAGGCCAACTAAACATATTCTCCAGAGACCCTCCAAAGCCTCCCCACACTTTGTTCTAGGCTTCATGGCTACGGCCACCTTCTCAATCCTCATCCTGTGGCTCTGGTGATCTGGTCAGTTCCCCAGGGGTCACCATAGCCAAGTCCCACAAAGTCCCTCTCCTAGTCATCCAGGCACAAGCATATGCTAAGAATAAACTTTTTGGGCATGAAACCAGGTGTGGGTGTCCTTTCTCTTTGAGAGGGTGTGAGGCATGGGGTCCAGGAGACTCTTGGGTGGTGAGGGGTCTTCTGGTCTAGCTCCAGCTGCTCAAGGTGAGTGCTTCCCAGTGCCCTCCAGCTTTGGCTCACCTCAGGAAGACAGAGACATCTTACTATATGTTATGCTGAAAGCCCACAGAACACAAAGGAATCAAATTCAGAGTTGACTCCATCATGGAATGGGACAGTGGGTGCATTCCCAATCACTCTTTGGAAGGTTCAAATTTGTTTTTTAAGAAGCTAATGCCATTTATAGAATAAATAGCAACTTGTTTGGAAATACTGTGATTTTAGATTTTTCAGATAAAGTCTTCTGGTTTTTATTTATTTATTTTTTTGTTAAACTGATTTTTTAGTGGAAGGGGGAAATTAAGTCTTTTTTTTCAAGGTTTTATTTATTATGTGGAACTGAACCATTGACCTTTGGGTTCGCAGGCCAGAGCCTTATCCACTGTGCCACCAGCCAGGGCCTAAGTCTTAAAAAGAATTAAAAACCTGCCCTGGCTGGTGTGACTCAGTGGATTGAGCATCAGCTTGTGAACCAAAGGGTTTGTGAATCACAGCTGGTTTGATTCCCACTCAGGGCACATACCTGGGTTGTGGGCCAGGTCCCCAGTTGGGGGTAACAGAGAGGCAACCACATACTTATGTTTCGCTCCCTCTCTTTCTTCTTCCCTTCCTCTCGCTCTAAAAATAAATTTAAAAAATCTTTTTTAAAAAGAGAATTAAAAACATTAAAAAAGAAAAACAGGGAGGTAGAGGCAAAGAAGGGGAGCAGCTTAGACAAGAACTTAGTATAAAGGAACCATGGACATGGACAACAGGTGGGATTGACTTTGGGGGGAATGGGTGGGTGGGGAGGGGGACAGAGGGCAGCAAAAAGGGGATGAATGTAATACAACAACAATTTAAAAAAAAAGTTGAAAAAAAAAAAAGAAAAAAGAAAAATAGTGCCAACTGCTTGGCTTACTATAGACTCTCCATCTGTGACCACTTTCCTTTCTCAAATCCATAAGGAAAGGCCACTGTCAGATCTAAGTTCCTTCCATGGGAGCTTGAAATTGAGAGAAAGAAAGACTATAATGCCACCGTATGTTATAAATTGTGTCCATATATGTATGGATCTGTATTCAAATTCTATTCCATTAATTTGGATTATTGTTGATTGTAGTACCACAATACCACAATGTCTTAATTATAGAAACTTTAAAGTAAGTGTTGATATCTAGCAGAGTGAGTCTTCCCACATTAAGAGTATTAGGCCCTGGCTGGTGGCTCAGTGGATAGGTAGGTGCTGACCTTCGAAACCAAAGTTCACTGGTTCAATTCCCAGCCAGGGCACAGAACCAGGTTGCAAGCCAGGTCTCCAGCCAGGTCCGTAGCTAGAGGCAGGTGACAGGCAACCAAACATTGATATCTCTCTCCCTCTCTGCCTCTCTCCCTGCCCCTCTCTCTAAAAATAATAAATAAAATCTTTTTTTTAAAGAAGAAAAAAAGAAAAAATTAAAAATAAAAGTATTATATCAACCCTGGCTGGCTCAGTGGATTGGCACTGGCCTGAGAACACCATACATTGATGTTTCTCTCCCTTTCTTCCTCCCTCACTGCCTTTCTCTCTAAAAGTAATGAATAAAATCTTTTTTTAAAGAGTAATATATCAGTCAGTATTGGATCAGATAAGTAGATACATTATGAATAATATAAAATGAGAAATTTATTATAGGGATTAGACCTTATGCATATATAGAAAACAATGGAAAAGTAAGTCTATGCAAAACTGTGTGTTACCTATGCATCTAAGGTTGGGTCTTAAGTCTATATAGGTAAATCTTGCCTGAAGTTAGGAAGGGGAGAGGGATGTCAGGTGAAGAAAACAAGGATGAAATCATAAAGGCTAAATGGGACAATGGATATCCATTTGGGGAAAAGAAAAAAGTATACTGGCCCTGACTGGTGTCACTCAGCTGGTTTGGTGTAGTCCCACAAAGTGAAAGTTCCTGGTCAGGGCACATGCCTAGGTTGCAGGTTCAGTCCCTGGTTGGGGCACATACAAGAGGCAACTGATCTATGTTTCTCTCTCATATCAATGTTTCTCTCCCTCTTTTTCTCCCTCCATCCCCCTCTTTCTAAAATTAAATAAATAAATTATTCTAAAAAAGAATATTGAGCCCTGGCTTACCAGCACAGTGGGCAAGGCACTGGCGTGCGAACCCAAAGGTTGCTGGTTCGATTCCCCAGCCAGGGCACATAACCAGGTTGCAAGCCAGGTCTCCAGCCAGGTCTGTAGCTGGAGGTAGGTGAAAGCCTACCATATATTGATGTTTATCTCCCTCTCTCCCTTCCTCTCTCTCTGGAGGAACACCTTTTTTTAAAAAAAAGATGTAATACAACCATAAAAAAAAAAATATTGATATCTAGCTTACACCACGCAGAAAGTAACATACAAAATTAAATAGGCTATGTCATTGATATAACTGCAAAAGGCAAAAAAATAAAACTCCTAGAAGGAGTGTATTTTCCTACACTAGTTTGTTTTTTTGTTTGTTTGTTTTTTTAAGATTTTACTTCATTATTTTTAGAAAGAGGGGAAGGGAGAGAGGCAGAGAGGGAGAGAGACATCAATGTATGGTTGCGTTTCACCTGCCTCCAGCCACAGACCTGACTGGAGACCTGGTTTGCAACCTTGTTACGTGCCCTGGCTGGGGAATTGAACCTGTGACCTTTGGGTTCGCAGGCCGGCGCCTTATCCACTGTGCTACCAGCCAGGGCTTCCTACACTAATTTGTGATCTCAACATAGGAACATTGGACCTAAAAAGCATTAACAACAAAGGACAAGATTGATATGTTAAATCACATGAAAATTAATAACATGCTTACCACAATTTACCACTAAAATGAAATGAGAAAGCAAGCCACAGAGTGGGAGAAATGTTTAATGCATACACTTCACAAAGGACTTGTATTCAGAGACAGACAACCTAATGTAAAAGTGGGCAAGAAAAAATTTAACAAATAAAAAAGTAGGCAAGACATTTGAATAGAAACTTTACAAGAAAAGATATGCAAATGGCCAGTAAGAATATGAAAAGATAGTTCATCATATTGGGCTGAGGAAATGCAAAATAAAACTCATAATGAAGATAATTAAAATTTAACAGGTGAACAATACCAAGTGCTACCAAGGATGCAGAGCGACTGGGCAGTCTCACGCCCATACCCTGCTGGTGGTAGTACAAATGAAGAGAGACTCCTTTGGAAAACAGTTTGACGTTATTTACTCAAGTTGAAGACATTGTCGAAGGACAATGTTTTTCCCTAAAGCCTTAACAGACATACCTGTATGAACAGACAGGAACATCTATGTTCTGAAAAGCATTATTTTTTAACAGTTTCATACTGAAAATAACCCAACAACAGAGAAATTAACTGTGCTATATTAACTCCGTGGACTACTACATACCAATGAAAAAGAGCGAACTACAGTTACACACAACTTGTAGCAATCTCAAAATGATGGAAAGAAGTCATGGAACAAAAATAATGCATATCATATTCCATTTATAACATTTTTTTTGAAAAGGTAAAATTGATCTCTGCTGTTAAAGTCAGTTTAGGGTTACTTTGGTGGGTAATGACTGGAAAGGGGGCTTGAAGAATGGCTTCTGTTTGCTGGTAAAATGCTGTATCTTATTCTGAATTCATGGATACATGGGCATGTTCATTTTGTGGACATTCAACATGCTCTATACACACTGATATGTGTGGGTATTTTCTTCAATAAAAAGTTTTTTTTAATAACAGGAAAGTTAAAGTTAATGTTCAGAGATGCATGCTCAGTTAGGAAAACAAGACAGTGATTATCATCAATATCAAGTCGCTGAGGATAACAACTAGAGGAGGCATGACGGAGCTTTGGGGGCCTGGCACTGTCCATGCCTTGAATTGGGTGGAGGTCATTTAGATGCTTAATTTGTGAGAAGACACTGAGCTGTCAAATTGTGTGAACAGCCCCCATACCTCCCCTCTGCTGTTCTCACACTCTCCACTCTCCCAGCAATCACCTGAAACACTTTTAACTGTTAGTATTTACTGGCACTTTCCTCCATATTTCTAAATAATATAGTATATAGCTAACAGCTCTTTAATCATAAATTTCGTGTATTTATTAAATCAGAAATTTGAAAATTGAGGATTTTTAGCTTTTACCCCCTTCTTTTCCTCCTACCATCCTCTAAATATTATAGTTACTTAGTTACTTATATGTTATTTTGTTTTTATAAAGTTTTTTGATATTTAATTCATATACAATACACTTCATTCATTCAAAGTGTACAGTTCAATGGCTATTAGATGTTACATTATTTTTAAATTGTAAAATTATAGAAGATAAATTTGCCATTTTAGCCCAGGCAGGTGGCTTAGTGGATAGGCGCCAGCCTGCAAACCCAAAGGTCACTGGTTCAATTCCCCAATCAGGGCACATAACCAGTTGCAAGCCAGGTCTCCAGCCAGGTCCATAACTGGACACAGGTGAAAGGCAACCAGAGATTGATGTTTCTCGCCCTCTCTGCCTCTCTCCCTTTCCCTCTCTCTGAAAATAATGAATAAAATCTTTTTTTTTTTTAATTTGCCATTTTAACCATTTTAGGACTACAAATCAGTGGCATTAATTTCATTTACAAATGTGCAAACATCAATACTATTTCCAAAACATTTTCATTACACCAATCCATTAAGCATAACTCTCCATTGGTCCTTGGCTGAGCCCCTGGTAACCTCTATTCTACCTTCAATCTCTATGTATTTGTCTATTCCAGCCAACTTATATAAGGGAAATTATACATTTGTCCTTCTGCATCTAGCTTATTCATTTAACATGTCTTTAAGGTTCATCCATGTTGTAGCATGTATCAGACTTCATTTCTTTTTATGGGTGAATATAGTCCCTGGTACATATAAATCACAGTTTGTTATCCATTCATCTGTTGATGGAAAAGAAACTTGGATACAACAACAATAAAATTTAAAAAAAGAAAAGAAATTGGGTTGTCTCCACCTTTTAACTATGCAATGAACATTGGTATGCAGGTATCTATTTAAGTTCCTGCTTTTAATTCTTTTAGATATATGCTTAGGGTAGAATTGCTAGGTCATATGGTAATTCTAGGTTTAGCTTTTTGCAAAACCACCAAACTGCTTTCAGTGGTAGCTGTACCATTCAACATCTCCACCCCAACAATGTATAAGGGTTTCAGTATCTCCACATCCTCCCCAGCATTTACCTTTCATTTTTTAAAAATAACAGCTAACCTAAAGGGTGTGAAATGATATCCTAACCACCAATCTCACATTGTAGTTTTGATTGCATTTATCTAATAATTAATGATGTTGAGCATCTTTTCCTGTACTTATTGGTTATTTATTTATATATACACAAGCTCCAAGTCAGTGAGTGACTGTCTCAGCTCTCTGAAGCCATTTTTTGCACTGGCTTAGGAGGTCATCCTGTTCTCCCCAGAAAGCCTCATGATGTGATAATGTTTCTATCCTCTTGGAGTGCATATAGCTTTATTATTCTTAACATCTGAACCAAATTTGGGAGAGGATGGGTCTATCCCACTTCTACGGGGTGACCTCAGTGCTTTGTCAGAACAACTATTATTTCATCTAAAGCTAATTTAGTCTGACTACTAAGGCAATGCCTTTCTGAGGAACCTAATTAATGTCCCATATATCAAAAGGTCTTTCACTCTAGCTGGCAGGAACACAAACAATGTGCACTTCAGGAATTATTCAGCCAATTTTTCCAGAGGTTCCTTCTCTGGTCTTGCACAAACTTCCTCTTATGTGTGTACAGATCAATCTTCTGGATGACTCAACCCTCTATAGATCTCTAGGCTTCTCTTTTTGTGTAGCTTCCTCATTGATACTCTGTCTACCCTGAAAATCCTAGTTGCTTTGGCCTTCCCAAATATAGGATTGTTTTTTTCCTCCTCAATTCAGCGAGGCCATTAGGTTCTGAGTTGAGGCTCCCCACCCCTCTTCCCACTCCCACACTGCAGTATGGAATTATCTCTAGGAAATAAGCTACTACAATCATAGAACTCTCATCATTTATTTCTCTTTTACCTGGTATCACAGTCCTGTATCACCTTTTGTCTAGTGCCTGAAAACCAGCATTTTATATAGTTCTATTTAACTTATACAGAAAAGTAAATTTGGCTCCTATTATGCCATCATGGTTGGCATAGAACTCAGCGGAAGTTCTACTGAGGTATTCTTTACAACCAATAATCACTTTTTGTAAGTGTCCCAAGTACACTTCACAAAAACATGTAATTTTCCAATTATTGCATATAGAACTATATACACATCCATGAGGTCAAGCTCATTAATTGTGTTGTTAAAGTTTTTCCTATCCTTGCTGGATTTTTTCTTGACTTAGTTGTAACCATGACAATTGTGTTGAAATCTTCTGTGATGGTGTATTTATTATTTTCTCCCTATAATCCTAGAAGTTTCTCTTTATTGAAATAAATGAACATACCATAAAATTAATCATTTTTAAATGAATACTTCAGTAGCATTTGGTACCTGGACAATATTGTGTAACCACCACCTCTATCTAGTTCCAAAACATTTTAATCACCCTGAAAGGAAGCCCTGTACCCATTAAGCAATTACTCCCCATCCCCTGGTTCTCCCTAATCATCAACCTGCTTTCTATCTCTATGGCTACAAATGGAATCATACACTAGTACTTTATCTGTCTAGTTTCTTACACTTAGTGTAATGTTTTCAAGGTTCATTCATGCGGTACTTTTTCTCCATTTTTATTCTACTCTTCTTCTGGGATTCCTATTATGCTGATGTTAGAATTTCTATTCTCTGTATCTCTTTTCTATCTTCTCTTTCCTTTTGGTAGAATTCTTTAATTTGATCTTTCCAACTTCCTAATTCATTCTCGATTATAATTTTATGTTATTAGATCACCTACTGTACCCTGGCTGGTGTGGCTCAATGAATTGAGCACCATCCTGTGAATGTCTGGGTTGCAGACCAGGTCCCCAGTTGTGAGCATGTGAGAGGCAACTGATCAATGTATCTCTTGCACTTAGATGTTTCTCTCCCTCCTTTACCCTCTCTATAAATAGATAAATGCTAGATTACCTACTGTGTTCTTTGTTTCAAATATTATTGCAGTAATTTTAATACCTGGTTCTATATTTCTTTGATACTTCTCTCATCCAGAGACAGGTTCTATGCCTTTCTACCCCTTCTTGAACCTGAGCTTTGTAACTGCTTGACCAGTAAAATACATAGAAGTGCTATCATGCCTGTCCCCAGGCCTAGGCCTAGAGAAACTGTCAGCATCTACTCCTTGCTTCTTGAGATGCTTACCCATGAACAGCTGCCACTATACCATGAGGAAGCCATGCAGCCCATGGACAGCTCTGCATGCAGGGGACCCAGTGCTCTGCCTCACAGCCCCACTCTTCACCTATAGCCAGTAACAACTTGCTAGTTATGTGATGAATGGTGTCGTTAACAAACCCTCTGGCCTCAAGTGATGCCATGTGAAGTAGAGATAAGCTTTTCTCAACCTAAAAGTTTGTGAGCAGTTTAATGCTTTTGTTAATTACTGTTTTTTAAGTTACTATGTTTTGGGGTAATTTGTTATGTAGCAAGAAATCACTGGAACAATTTTATTTTTCGTATCTTATGTTTAAATTTTCTTGATTTATATTGCTAGTAGTCTCCCGTCTGTTTTGTTAGGCTAATTCTGCATTGTTGATCAGTGTGTTTTAGTAATTTTCCTGATAGGTGTTTAGTTTTGTATCTCTGTTTCTCAAATGTATTTTTCCTTCTGCCTGTGAGTACCCTGATGGTGCAGGCTACTTGGTCAGTCAATGAATGAATAGTATGGGAGAAGCTATATGCTAGGCACTGAGGCCCCCAGAGCTAAGTTTGTCACTTGGGCTTTAGTGGCCTATCTCCCTCACACAGCACCTGGTCCCACCCCTGAGAAGAGAGGCTATGTGTGGTGGCAGGGTAGGAGCACCGTGAAATTATAACTCCAGACACTCTTCTCTTATGAAAGGCTTGTACTGCACCCTGGCATGCACCCTGGGGCCAGGGACTGAGGATACAAAGTGAGAAGACCTAAAGGGTCCTGCACTTGTGAAACACAGTCTAGTGGGCACAAAAAAACATTAACCAAAGATCTTCACAATGTATCTCTTGCTGTAGTGGGGACTATAAAGGGAAAGTGTATCCCAAGGAACATGATCCAGGGAGGATGAGGTGGGGGTGGGATGTATGTCAGAGAAGTCTTCTGGGGAGGAGGTGACACTCAGGGATGAGAACAAATCCCTATGGAGGAGTTTGGTAAATCAGGGTAGGGGCAGAGAGTTCAAAAGGCATTCTGTGAACAGCAAGAGATTTGCAGAAACTCCCTGAGTTTGAGGAAGTGAAAGAGGCCAGAAGGGCTGAGGCTGGGCAGGAAGATGGGGAGAGGTGCAGCTGGAGAGGCAGGAGTGGTCAGATGGGCCTTGTGGGCCTAGGGAAGAGCTTGGGCTTTCTCTTCAGAAGAGGTTGTTCCACCATAAGCAGGGTGAAAGAGCAAGGAGTCCATTTGGAAGGTTGCTACTGTGAGCAGCTGAAGGTAGCAAAAGGGACAGGAAGTGGACAGGCCCTACCTAGATGGGATTACTATGGGGAGAGGCCAGAATGGTGGTCAGCCCAGGGAACTCTGATTCCTGAATGTGCCCTAGACCTGGAGGCTGGGAAGCCTCGGTTGTCAGAGAGCATTAGAGGTTGGATAGGAAGACATTGCTCATTCTGATGTTCTAATGCCCTGTGAGCCATAAAGGGTAGAAAAATGGACACAGACAAGTAAGATAGGCTCTGGGATTTTCTGATAGAGAAATAGCTGAAAGGACACCTACAAAGATAGAGATGTTAAAGTCAACTGGATAAGTTATCTGAAATGGTATAGAAAGTGAAAGAAAAATTAAGAGCAAATAAGTAAATGACTTGGGTAAAGAAATCCTCAGGAGGTAAAAGATCAAATTAAAATGGAAGAATTTGGCTAATAAATCTAATGTAACGTCCCAAAAGGACAAAAAAAGGCCAGGCAAGGGGGTGAGTGTGCCTGCAACCCAGGAGGCAACAACCCAGGAGGCAGCAACTCTGGGGGAAGGAGCCAGAATCCCCAGCTGTCTCCACCAGGGAGGGACTCAGGGGAGAAGTGGGAGACAGATGATGGAAATGGATAGGGGGTACCGAGGAGTGGTGGAAGGCTCTGGGAAGGAACGGGAGGACCTCTGCAATCCTAAGCAGGTCCTGCCAATTCTAGGCACAGAGCGCAGAGCCAGTGCACTCCGAGTCCCTCCTCTGTTGCCCTCAGCCGCAAGAGATGGAGACACATTTCCTCATTTTACACATACCGCATTTGGGGCTCAGAGAGCGCAGTCTCTCACCCAAGGTCACACAGCAATCGAGCCCTGTCCAGGTCATGGAGCTACTTGTAATACCCCCTCCAAAGGGGCTTCATATCACCAGGGCCCCCTAGGGGAGGAGCCGGCCCAACCCCTCCTGCTCCCCGCCCCCGAGGGGCGGCCCGGGGGGCGGGCGGAGGAAGTGAGCGCAGCGGGGAGGAATGCGAGCGGGCGGGGTGTCGGGCGGGGGTGGAGGGGACAGTTGGGCTGGCAGCCGAGGCAGCCGGAGAGGCAAGGCCGAAAGTGTGCGATGCCTCACTTCACTGTGGTGCCGGTGGACGGGCTGCGGCGCGACTATGACAACCTCGAGGGGCTCAGTTGGGTGGACTACGGGGAGCGCGCCGAGCGGGATGACTCTGACGGTGAGGGTGCGCCCGGATGGGGCCCTGGCGGGGGACTGGGGAGTGGGCCACGCGGGCAGCGCTCCCACTGAACACTTAGCCTGATGGCGCACACGTCGATGCGGGCCCAACTTTTCTTCATCTGCGCCTCCTCTCCCAGTCCCTCTCTCCACAAGTGCAGACATGATTTTCAGGGGCCACAGTGCGCCCAGTGTCGGGACGCCCTTCCCACCCCAGCTCCTCCCTTGTTGGCGGCGGACGGGGCTGCAGACGTGGCTGACCAAAGAGGTAGACCAGCCGGGCCGCTAGGCGCAGGAATAGCGGCAAGCCTCCATCTCTGGCCCTTCCTGGCTGGGATCATAGCCGCTGCTTGGAGCCCAGCCCTTTCACCTTCTGTGAACCGCTTCCAGCCTCTTCTCTCTTGGCCTCCCCATTTGTACTTCACTGCCCCGACCCTGAGACTCCCCTTCTTCCCCCATTCCTGTACCTTCCTGAACTAAGGCAAGAAGAGTGTGCCTGCAGAGAGGGTCTGTACCTAACTGCCTGTTGACCCCCTCTTAAATCTGTAGATACAGTGGGCTTTTGAGAAGCACTCACACGGACGGAATCTGGCTTGTCTAGGTGTTTTTTGTGAATTCACTCGCTTAATCCAACCCATTTCCTCCATGGGTTAGTTCCTGTTACTCACACTTAGGAAGGAGTGACTGAGGCAGGGAGCAGTTACATAATTTGCACCAGGGGATTCGAACCCAGGATTAGAGACTCCAGCATCCTAACTCTTAGCCTCGGTGTTAGAACTGGGCCTGAAGGTGAGCCCCTCCTCCCTTCTCCCAGATGCCTTCCTGTCCTCCCCATGCCCCCTTTTCCATTTCCTTCCGGGAGTCCCCCAGATGGCTGTCCTTGCCAAGGCCCACTCTTGGAGTATGTGTCTACATGTATAGTGGCATATGCATGTGTAATTGTGCTTGTGCAAGCATGTAGCTATGTGGTATCATAGGGTGAAAGGGGCATCAGGGTAGCACATTTTAATGGCCACTTTCACATGTAGGGGTGTCAATAATGAGAATGGTGATATGACTGATGATGACAAATACTTGTCTGACTGACCATGATGGAGATATGCAGAGAACATGTGTGTTGGTGGCATGTGTCAGGTGATGCAATCTTCACTTTGCTCTGTTGTGTGTGATGGTGACTGAGGTAATCTATACCTGATGTAGGTGATGGTTATCTGTGAGTCGCCTGATTCCCATGTGGGGAGATGGCACAGATCAGTGGCATCGACTGCTGGACATTATGGGATTTTACAGGCTTGACAGCTGTGTTTGTGCACACATCCCAGCCCCCAGACTGGAACCCTGCCCTGCCCCTAGCCCTATTCCAATGGTCAGAGCAGGAGCCAGCATCTCTGCCCCCTTTAACTCTGGGAGGCGTTCTCTCCCAAAGACTGGGCTGGCCTGCATCCCTAGGATCAGCCTGGACCAGTGGGCAGGCAAGCTGAACCTGGCCTCTGGCCCCGCCTTGGCCTCTCACAGGGTGATTGGAGACACATTGGCTGAGTTTTGCCATGTCCCTCCAGGCTGGGCCAGCTCCTCCCACATCCCCCCTCCTCCTCTTACTCCTTTTCAGCCAGACCTTGGCTGTGTCTGCAGTATGGGGGACACTCTGCGCCCTGGTAAGTGATTATGATTCCTCTTGGTGGGAACTACAAAGGGTTGGGGGCGTAAAAACAGTGAGTCTCAGGTCCATCTCATGGGGTACCCCCAGCCTGATACTTGAATCTCTCAAGGTCCATACCTCTGCTCCAAGCGGTGTAGAGGTTCTAGTACCCTTGGCTAGAATAACTCAAGATAACTTGAGTACAGGGATCAAGACTGTCACCTGGAGACCCATCCGCAGCTGGTGTATTCACAGCTATGGTCAAGAGCACACATATACGTGTACTTCCCAGGCAGCCCCCAGGCGCAGGCCATACCCTGTTTCACCAGGGATTTCAGGTGGTATCTGAGCAGCTGCAGCCTGGCAGGCATGCCCAAACCTGCCCTGGAATTTTTGGAATAGCTGAGACAGTACAGACACCTAGACACTACTTAGAGCACAGAGCACCCACTCACCCCCACCACCACCACACACACACACATATTCCCATAGTCACATAGGAGCTGTTTTTAAATGAAGCTTTAAGAACTCCAAGAAATGCCTGTTGGGTGTCTGGCACCAGTCTGTCCCTTTTCTTATTGATCTGGGCAGTTAGATGAGTGGGTGTTACTATCTCTACTTCATAGAACTGAAAGCCGAGTCAGCATGGAGAGGGTAAGCAAGCTGCCTTGGGGCACAGAGAGGCAGAGTCAGGATTCCAAGCCAAGGAGCCAACCATCTGAGCACCAAGATCCCTGAGTAGATATACCCTGGGTGCATCCTGGGATGGAATGAGGCCTAGAATAGGACTAGGGAACCTGTAGCTCAGCTCCTCCATGGCTCTAGTGGAACCTGGGACCCAAGTTTGGCCCTTCTACTGAGTGCCATTGCCTCTGAATCTCTGAGTCTTACTTCCCTTGCAACTAAAAAGGGGTACATGATACCTACTGGAGGGTTGCCTTTAGGACTAGAGGCAACCCTTGGAAAGGCTCTGAGGTGCCCTGAAGTCATGGCTGAAGGGACAAAGGATCTGCCAAGTCTTAGAGGACCATCCACAGCCAGTTTTGGGGAACTGCTTCATGCCTGGCTCTGTGTTTTCAGGATGCTAGTTCAGTCACCTCAGAGAGACAAAGCAACAATGTTGGGGAAGGCTGCAATGCATGACATTAGAGTAATTTATAATATATTTCCAACCTACTTCACAAAAGGATCAGAGAAGATATATCACACTTCTCCTATCATGGCTTTGCTCCTTGGTGTCTTCCCAAAGGCCTTACCCTCATAAAGATCAAAATCATGCAAAGGAATAAGGCAAGGACTCTGAGATGAGACAGATGGTGACTGCACTTAACTAAATTTAGCTTTGAGATTCCTGGCAGCCAGGGTAGAAAGGAAAAAAAGAGCTCTATAGCTGCCATTTTCTGACAAATGAAGCATGGGATTTATTCAAAGGAGGTTTGTTTTTTTTCTTCACAAAAATCAAGAGTACTTTTCAGACACTTCATTGAAGGGCCATCAATGTAATAGGCAGTGTTATTGGGTTATCAGATTTTTCTTGTGGCTCCTTATCCTGATCCTGAACAAGCATCAAGGGCATAGCAAATAACATAGGGTGTCTGAGGAGCTTATGTGACCCCACAAGGTTTTAACGCAGCTTGGTGGGCTGGCTTGACCTCCTGCCACCTTCGTCAACTGTACGTTGGTATTGGCCTACACATAGCCTTGTAGCTCATGGGACTGAGCTTCTTGGCTCACTTAGTCCAGGTTCCCACATGCGGTTCTCTATTGTTTTCACATGCTGTTCAAAGGAAAGTGGACTTTGTCTCAGAAATTGTCATCAGCTCACCTGTCAATCTCCTTGGGTAGTGAAGAATCCACAGTGCAGCACTTGCTGAGTAACTGTTGGCTTAGAGAAGGCAAGTTAAGTCTCATACTGATGGCGGGAGGACGTAGCAGATGGAGGAGGCTGCGGAGGCTGCATCGTTCAGCATGCTTAGCTGCAAACAAGAGAAATGAAGTTATAGACTATCTAACCAGAAAAGGTTGGCAGGTAGCCCTCACAAAACCAGAGAAGGCCAGTGCATGGCTCGAGGACCCCACTAATCTGAGTCACTGAGAACACCTCTGTAGACACCAGGTCAGCACTGCTGCCGCCCGTCACTGCAACACCAACCTGGTTTCTTTGAATGGGTGAGCTTCCCATTTGCTGGGAGGCCTCCAACCATTATCGCAGCTAGAGGACCGGAGGGCGAAAAAAACAAAAACAAAACCCAACCATTTACGACTAGAAAAGGACTTGGTGCCTTCTGCCTGCTGGGTGGAAAAGTTGGGACTGTTACCTACCGAGACTCACAAGGGATAATTTGGAAAACAGAAACAGGCTGGGCAGCCAGAAAAATGAGGCACACTTTGAGAGTTGAGGTAGGCTTATTTAAAAAAAAAAAAAAAAAAAAAAAAACCTGCGTCTGGTTTATTTTATTTTTTTTTCTGTGAGATTTCTTTGGAGCTGAGGCACTGTCTCATCAGCCGAGGGGACATGTCGGCGGCGTACCTAGTCTGCAAGCATCCAAGATTTAGAGACAGGAAGGCCAACAAGTGACTCCTGCCAGGCGTCCCTGCTTAGTCCCAACATCGAGCAGCCGGGCTTCCGAATGCGACCCCAGACAGCCTCCTGGGGGCACTTCCGCTCTCTGGACAGCCTCTTGCTTGCCTCTCTTCCCAGCATGCCCCTGGCTGCCCTCCAGGAGGCCCCGCCCGGTGCATGGTGGGGTGGCTAGCATGGCGGCTGAAGGCACCCTATGTGGTTTCATCTACCTGGAGGGCAGCCCCCGGATGGACCCTGAAGACACCCAAGCCTTGGCCCCTGTCTCACTGGGTATTCAGTCAGGCTGGGAAAGTGGGATGAGGCGGTCTGAGGGCGGGCCAAGACTGGACCACGCCCTCCCACCTGGCTCCGCCCCGTGGTGTTAACACGTGCTTGGGCAAGTGGATGTGGGACCTTCAGAGTTTCCCTGAGCTACAGAAAATAATGCACTGCGTTTTGGTAACTGACAACACTGGCTCTTCTAGGGGGATTTGATGGGGAAACTGAGCCCCGCCTGCTAACACTGGCCTCCAAAGAAATGATGTTTTGTGGACTCGCCTGCAAGGCAGCCAGCAGTGCAGGCTGAGGACTCAGGAAGCAGCCGCTGACTGGGCATTCTGCCCTTTTTCTCTCCGCAGGACATGGCAGCCACAGAGAAAGCAGCCCATTCCTTAGTCCCTTGGAGGCATCCAGAGGAAACGAATACTATGACAGGAATCTGGCACTGTTTGAGGTAGCCGAGGAGCTGGGCGGGCAGGGGCTTGTAGGGTCGGGAGCCATCACTGAGAAGGCCGACTGGACAGTTGTGCCTCTTTATGGCTTCGCTCCTCCTTCTGCCTCCTCGTGTCTGTCTCATCTTCTCTGATGAGAACCAGGGAACCAGGCTGAGGTTCCCTTGGTCCTTCGAACTGAAAATGCTTTCCTAGAGGCCACCCACAACTCCACCCTGTTACCACCTCCAGATGTGTTCACCTTGGACCCTTCAGCAGGGTGACCACCTCCGGGTTTCCTTTCTTCCCTTCACTCTAGGACTCTTGTAGTCCTAGACTTCCCTCTCCTATGAAGTCTTGCTTGTTCTTTCTGATTGGTTCTTCCAACCCTGTACCCATCAAGTTCACTGGGACCTGGTCCTCACTGGATCTGCCCCATATCTCCACATCTGCATCTCCGTGGACATCTCTGGAAACATCCCAGATTCTGAACTTGAATTTGATCCTTTTTAGACGCAAACTCAGAAGGTGGATCTGGATTCAGGGCAAGGTTCATAAGCGCCTAAACTCTGACCCACATATTAAGCTGCCTCCATGGAAGTCTCATAGGCTCCTCAATTGTCCACATGCTCCCCAAAGCCCTGCGTCTTCACTTTACTCCAAACCAGCTTCTGGTTTGTATAGGGTCCCAAGAGAGCTGACAGATGGGGAGAGACTAAATGTGGACATAGGTAGATGGAGGCATAGGGCTGAAGAAGTCACAGGGGCAGGAAAAGCTTAAACCCAGGTGAGGGCTGAGTAATATGAGCTCTGGGAAGCCTGTTGACTTGAAAAAGCTGCAAGTTTCTGCAACAAAGACCTTGTCCTGGCTCCACCTAAGGATGGGCTAAGTAGGGGTCCAGCATCCCACTTTGGGGATTGAAGTGGCTTTCTCTCAGGGCCTAGGACCAGGGATGGGGGGCATCTAGAAGGATCAGGGTTTGAGCAAATAACAGAGACTTTATTTGTCCTAGACATCCCTCTTTTGACTTCCTTGATTCGCTGAGGTGACTAAGAGTAGCTTTTTTTATGGGACAGTTGAGGGCAGAAGTGAGTCCCAGTGGCCCGCTCATAACTGGGAGGTGGCCAGGCAGAACAGGCAGGATGAAGTGTGTCATTCTCCTGTCCACCAGCCATGTCCTATCCTGCCCTCTCCCCTGAAGCAGGTAGATTTCACAAATGGGATGGTAGTGACTGTACCCAAGGTGGGGCAGATAGCAGCAGCTGCTAGGCTGTGCCTTTGAGCGCCAAATGCTTGGGCGTGTGGTGTCCACACCTGCCCAATTGGCTGGGTTGGGCTTCCCCAGGCAAAAACTGGATCAGGCCCAGGCCTGCCTCAGGGCTTGGCAAAGGACCAGAGGCCAGGCTGCTGGCAACGCATAGGTAGCCTGCTGCCAGCTGGGCCCGTTGCCAGACTGCCCTGTGGCTTTGTTTACAGGAAGAGCTGGACATCCGCCCAAAGGTATCATCTCTTCTGGGCAAGCTCGTCAGCTACACCAACCTCACACAGGGCGCCAAAGAGCATGAGGAAGCCGAAAGTGGGGAGGGTACCCGCCGGAGAACATCCAAGGTGAGCTGGTCAAGGGCACCAGAGTAAACATCATGGAATTGGCAAGTTCCCCGCATGATTGTGAGCATCCCAGGGGAAGTGGGTATCCGGTGTGGTGAGCATGGAAGATGGGCACTAAGTGCCTTGGACTCAAAGGGACAGAGGGCTAGAGGGAGCAGAGAGCCACTGTCAGAAATGACAGTGAGAGGGACAGCTGCCTTCACTCAGCCCTCTCTGTGAGAGGCATAATGCTAAGCCGGGTTCTTGCAGGTCATCTCACAACAAAGCTGTGAGGCAGGTGCTATTATTGTCCCCATTTAATAGATGAAAAAACTGAGTGTCAGGGGTGTTAAGTAACTTGCTGAAGATGACTGAGCTACACAAGATCAATGTGAAACACTGGGAGACACCTTTGTGGATTTATTGTGAGATCTGTGACTATGTAAAAGGCCTGATCACTAGTATCCTGTCAAAGTGAATAAAGGTGTTACCTTTGGAACCAGGAATATGGTTGTCCCTTGAGGCTTTGTGACTTAGAGCAAGTAACCAAACCCTTCTACCCCTTCCTGTGTTGGCTTTATTGGCAGACGGCTCCAATAGCCCTTCGGTTCTTTGAGTGCCCAGGGGTGGGGATGAGGTACGGATGAGGAGGTGATAGGAGTATAACACTGATCCTTGGGACTACTAGTCCCTATTCAGGCCTCTGACCCTTTCTCCTTTTTCTTCAGATGACTTTCCTCATCGTTGCTTAGCTCTCTTGTGTGAGGGGACTCAGTCCAACTGAGGGCTGGGGCAAGGAGTCCTCCTTCTCTACCCACTGACTCCCCTGAGATTTGGGAAGCAGCTGTGATTAAAAGGAGTATGGGTCTGGTGCTAGCTATAGTATTCTTTCTGGAGGTCAGCACAAAAAGAAAGAGTACTTGGTTAGGGTAAGCCAGGTCCTCAGCCTCAGACCTACTTGTGAGTTTTGGGTCTTGCTGGGGTGGACCAAGGGGAGAGGGTAGGCCAGGCTGATGTGCACTCCCCACCTCGCTTCTCTGGGAGACAAGTCAGCTCACACTTCAGGGAGGGCAGCCATAGTCCCTTGGTTTTATGAAGAACATGTGAGGATGCCGGGGTCCAGCCTTAGCTTACCTGCCCAGTTCACCTGTCCATAGAGTAAGGATGTGAGAGGGTGCTTGAGTGTCCCAGTTTCTTCAAGGAAAGAAAGGCCTGGTCAAGTCTTCAGTGAGTCAGTAGGAAGCTAGGGAGTTGGGCTTATCCAGGCTGGGTCTGAGCTGGGCCACAAAAAAGTAAGGCTTAAAGCAGGAAGGGCAGATCATGCTAAGGCAACCTCTCCATAGCAGCCACAGCACTTGGCTCTGGCCTTGTGACCTTCTGAGGCTGCCAGAAGTTATTTGGAGATGTGGAAAGCATTTCCGGCCCTGCCCTTTCCCACACTGCCTGTTTTCCAGAGTGACTCAGCCTAGAACTGAAGTGGGTCTGGGAGCTGCCACTATACAGTGGGTGGTCCAGGATCTCTGAGGTATATCTGTCGCCTACACTATGCTGGACAGTTTGAGGGACTTTCATTCTTACTTGGGCCCTTGTGAGGTCGTTTAGGGTGCACATAGATCCTGCCTCAGACCTGAACCCTTTAGAAGAGGTCCTGTGGCCACATAGTTCTTTCTCCCACCCCAGTTTCAGGACAGCAGGCCTTGCTAGGGCTCTGGTGGAAACAAGCGCCACTACCCTGGGCTGCGCTCATGGGGATGCAGTTCTTCACAGAGGCACCTGCCTTGCCTCTGTACTTCAGCCTCTGCCCTGGCCTTCTGGCTGGCCCCTACTCTGCCCTTAGGTCATTGAGAAATCCCACCTCTGTATGCCCATTAGACCTTTTGACCTGCCCTTCAACGTTGTTTTTCTCTTTAATTGAATTTATTGGGGTGATACTGGTTCACAAAAACAGGTTTCCAGCGTACAACTCAGCAAAATATCATATCTACACCGCATTATGTGCTTATTGCCCTAAGCAAAGTCTCTTTATACCCCCGTTTCCCCCCCTTTGCCCACCTCCACCCACGCCTCACTCCCCTTCCCTCTGGCTATCACACTATTGTCTGTGTTTTATATACAAGGTCTGTCCAGAAAGTATCCAGCCATGTAATATGAAAAATAGAGACATTTATTGAAGAAGACACAAGAAACATTGTACATAGGACAATGATGCCTCAGTCCCCTTCAAAGTAGGCACCTTGGGACCTCACACAATTTTCCCAGTCACCATCAGCTGCCCTGTTGTATTTTCCTGAATCTCATCAGTCTGAAATCTCTTCCCTTTCAAAGATGATTTTAGTTTTGGAAAAAGCCAGAAGTCTCAGGTAGCCAAATCTGGGCTGTAGAGGGGCTAAGTCACCCATATAATTTGATGTTTTGACTAAAAACTGCACAAGGCATAATGCATGAGCAAGTGCATTGTTGTAATGAAGCTGCCAGTCACCAATTGCACAGAGCTTGGAATTATCCAGATAGTTTCCATGGAGTAATGTTCAAGCTTAACGCAAAATCGTACGCAGGTCTGTTGCTCTAGTCCCTCAGTCATTTTGAGTGGGACGGCCACACAGGACACATACTCACTCAACAGCATCTACCTACCACCTCCACCGACTCGTATAGCGAAGCCATCATTGTTCACGCATACACCTTCCGATCCGATCCATTCTCTTTAGCCCAGCCTCGTTGTATTAACCATGGCTGGACTTTTTCCAGACAGACCTTGTATGTGTGTGTATGTTTAATATTTATTTATGCATGCTTAATCTGCTCTTTAGCCTTCAGTCTCTACGTAGGATTTTCCCTAAACATATATCAAATGTTGAAGGGACGCAAGAGAAAGTGCTAGCTCTACCTAAGGCAACCCAGAGGAAGTTCCTGGAAGAGGCAATACAGTTTAACCTCTGGAAGGTTTATCTAAAGAAAAGTTTGCAAACCCTAGCTGATAGCACAGTGGATAAGGCACCGGCCTGCAAACCCAAAGGTTGCTGGTTCAATTCCTAGCCAGGGCACATAACCAGGTTGCAACCCAGGTCTCCAGCCAGGTCCGTAGCTGGAGGCAGGTGAAAGGCAACCATACATTGATGTCTCTCTCTCCCTCTCTGCCTCTCTCTTTTCCCCTCTCTCTAGAAATAATAAATAAAACCTTAAAAAAATAAAAATGAATTTAAAAAATAGTAAAGAGAAGTTTGCCAGTCATTGAGGCAAGATCGACCCTTCCAGGAAGAGTCCAGTGCATGCCTTGGTTCAGAGGCTCTGAAGGACCTACATTATGGGGGACTGAACCTGACAATGAAGGGATAGGGCCCAGTGGTGGCCCAAGCCAAGGATTACAGGAAAGACAGAGGGCTTTTGGTCAGGGATGATGAGACTGGGCTTGGTTTTCAGAGACCTGCTCTGGCAGCAGCGTAGGCTGCAGTGTGATGAGGTCGACAGGCACAGGGGGGCAACATCCAGCTGCTCCAAGTGCAGTGCCCCAGGTTCAGGGGACTAAGGCAGAGGCAAGCCAGGGTGATCTAAGAGCAGCTTGAGAGGCACACTGGGTAAACTTGGCATCCACCTGGACTGGAGTTGGGGTTGAGCAGAGGGAAAACCAAGGACAACTTCTTAGATTCTGGCTTGGGTGATGTGGGGTGTGCTGGGTGAAAAGGTGGGGATCCAAGACAGACCTCTCTCCAGAAGGTTAAAAGAAAAGAGGAAGGAGAGGGGGCAGTACCTTGAGAGGGGGAGGTGAGGCTCAAAAGCTCACATGTGGCATTTTGAAGAGAATAGGGATTTATACCTTCGCAGTCCCAAGCTATTTTCATATAGGTCAACATAGACATTCTAGCTGTCACCCCACCCATGAACTCCCCAGGACTCCATTCAGGATGCACCTTTCCAAATTGGTCTCCACAGAACACCTTGGGAACTGCAGAGTGACTGGGGCTGGTCTTCCATGGTGCATCCGGGCCGTTCTGATGCTCTATGTCTCCTCCTCCCCTCATGCTCCACAGGCACCCAGCATGGGCACCCTCATGGGGGTATATCTGCCCTGCCTGCAGAATATCTTCGGGGTGATCCTATTTCTTCGGCTGACTTGGATGGTGGGCACCGCCGGTGTGCTGCAGGCCCTCCTCATTGTTCTCATCTGCTGCTGCTGTGTGAGTATCCCAGCTGGGGTCGGGCCATGGCTGCCCGTGGAGCCTTCCCAACTGAACTGCTAACGTAGGCCCTTCTTCCTACAGACCTTGCTGACAGCCATCTCCATGAGCGCCATCGCCACCAATGGAGTGGTTCCAGGTGAGTGAGCACCACCCTGAGCCTATTGAGGGTAGTGAATCCAGAATCCACATTGACATACCCAGAGCCCTCATTGTTCCTGCCCTCAAAGCAGTTCTTTGGGGGGCTCTTAGTCCCTGGATCCAAGACGGTGGCATCACTTAGGAACATCCTTGCTCTATAGAGTTTGAGATACCTGTTGTATTATGTGTTTTTCTGTCTGTTTGTTGGTTGGTTTGTTTTTAAAAAGGAGGCTGGGGAATGTTAGGGCGATCTGGCTGCAACATCTGTCACCCTGTTGATGCCAGGGTTGATTCAGCCAGCTGATCTGGCTATTGTAGATGGGTGTCCCCTTCCTCCCTCACCAAAAAATAAAAATAAAAATGGGGGCTGAACTTGTTAAAGAAGGTGATAGCGTGCATGGTGGCCCATGCCAAAGAGTCCGGCCCACACCATGGATTATAGGATAGC
The DNA here is from genome assembly GCA_004026585.1 of Noctilio leporinus. Lineage (NCBI taxonomy): Eukaryota > Metazoa > Chordata > Mammalia > Chiroptera > Noctilionidae > Noctilio > Noctilio leporinus. The sequence goes on along the minus strand of PVIW01000169.1, from coordinate 643,368 downwards.
GCAGATGGTTTCAGCAGAGATGATGAGACTGAATCTGGTTTTCTTTCCTTTTTTCTAAAGATTTTATTTATTTTATTTTTTAGAGCAAGGGGGAGGGAGGGAGGAAGAAAGGGTAAGAAACATCAGTGTGAGAGAGAAATGATTGGTTGCCTCCCATATGTGCCCTAACCAGAGACCCACAATCTAGGCATGTGCCCTTACTGGGAATCGAACAGGTAACCTTACACTTCATGGGGCAGTGCCCAACCAGCTGAACCACACCAGCCAGGGCTAGACTTGGTTTTCAGAGACCCTGGGTATTTATTTACTCAAAATGTATTTATATCAGTAAGGACTCCCAGAATTGTATTTTATTCTTTGAATCATAATCTAGTAATTCATTATTTATTTTATTGTTCAAACTGTTCTGCTTTGGTCATTTAGCTATTCAGGTCTGCTCCTATGTCTGTTTATGGATCCTTTTCTTTTTTTTCTTTTTTCTTTTTTTAAGATTTTGTTTACTTATTTTTGAGCAGAAGGAAGGAAGAGAGGGAGAGAAACCAATTGGTTGCCTCTCCCACGGGCTCCAACTCACAACCTATGCAGGTACTCTGACCAGCAATTGAAATAGTGACCTTTTGCTTTGTGGGAGGTCATATCGGAGCACATCAGTCAGGGCAGGATCTTTTTTAAAACTAACAGTTTTATTAATATTAGTATAACACTGAATCCTAGCTGGTGGCTCAGTGGATAAGACACTGGCCTGCAAACCCAAAGGTCGCAGGTTCGATTCCCCAGCCAAGGCACATAACCAGGTTGCAAACCAGGTCTCCAGCCAGGTCCTTTGCTGGAGGCAGGTGAAATTCAACCATACACTGATGTTTCTCCCCCTCTCTGCCTCCCTTCCTCCCCCTCTCTCTAAAAATAATAAATAAAATCTTAAAAAAAAACAACATTTAAAAAATATTAGTATAAAACTAATAAGGGGGAAAGGCAATCCATGTTTACCCATAAGAGGGCTTGAAAGTGCATAGAAATGTAAAAAGGAAAATTGGAAGTACCCATAATAACACCATCTTGAATTCATAACTATGTGCCTTTTGATACATGGTCTTAGGATCTTGTAAAGTATTAATATATTGTTTTTCCCAAACTCTTTATATGTATATTTCCCAGATGTTGGAGAAGAGTGTGTTTTATTTTATTTTTTTAAGTAGGACTGATAGGATATTATCTAATTTATGTGATTATTTTCCCATTCTTGGGTTCTGCTTTTTCCCTGTTGTATTATTGTTGTGAACAGCCTTGCACACGAATCTCTGTTTACACCTCTGGTAATTCCCTTAGGGAGAGGGACCTGGAGGTGGGATTGCAGCATGAAAGTGATTAACCTTTTAAAAATTTCTTGATCCCTGTTCCTAAATTTCTCACCAGAGATGTTTTATCAGGAGCAAAATTCAACTAGCAACATATCCCCTGCACCCTCACTGGCCCTGGGGCCCAGTGTTGTCTCTGTCAGTCTTGCCGGGGGTGTTAGACTCTGATGGAAGCACAGGCCCAGGGCAGGAGAGTCAGCCATGGAAACTCAGCATAGGGCCTATGCTGGGCCCTATGGACAAAAGACTTGACAAGACATAGTTCCTGGAGGGATCAGACTAACAGACACAGCCCTTGGGAGGGGTGAGGTGTGGTGAGACAGGGCATACCCAGCCAGTGGAGGCAGTGGGGACTGGCTTGAGTGCAGGGAGTTGGGGGACGATGGGCCATTTTGGTGCTGCTGCAGTCCTGAACAGCCTAGCAAAGTGTCATTTCACTGGCCTATACTGAGCATTGGAGTCAGATGGGAGTGTGGTCCACCTCCAGCCTGGTCACTTACTACGCAGCATTAGGAGCATTAGGCAAACTTCCAACCCTTCTGCTCATCTGAAAGTGGGAAAATTCCTTTCCGTCCCTCTGGGTGGTTGTGAGAGGTTGTCATAGAGGAGACCTCCTTGAGGAAGAATCAGCCTTAACCTGTGTACACTTTCTCTGTTGTAGCTGGGGGCTCCTATTTCATGATTTCGCGCTCACTGGGGCCAGAATTTGGAGGTGCTGTAGGCCTTTGCTTCTACTTGGGAACAACATTTGCAGCGGCCATGTACATCCTGGGGGCCATTGAGATCTTGCTGGTGAGTCACGCTAAGCCCTAGTCAACTCTGGTCTTGCCAAACAGTCCCTTTCTCATAGGCCAAGGCTGCTTGTGCTCCCCTCACCACAGACGGAGGTCAGGGGCTTATAATGTAGGAGGCTTCCTTGAGGGAGAAAGATCTTTGCCCAAGCCAGTCTTCCCTTCAGCCCCTTTCCAGTTTGGGCTACGTCGGGAAGGGACCTGGTCTAGCTGCCTTCACTTTGGCTCTGGATGTTCCATTCACTCGGGCCCCATTTCAGTCATGGCAGGTGATCTGTAAACTATTGCATTTAACTCAGTGACAAGTTTTGGTGGAGACACAGAGTCTATCTCCCAGGCATAGGTGGGCTCTGGTCAGGTCTGTCTCCCTTGCACTTCTGTACTAAGCCCTTCAGATCCACCTTATTCTTGCCCCTAAACCAGGGCAAGTAGCCCCAGGACCCTCTTTGGAGGTCAGAGTCCCCTCTGTAATCCAATGTGTGTTCTGACTCAGCTTCTCACTTCCCAGCTGGTGGAAGAAGAGATGGAGGGACCATGGGGGTCACAGGGTAACAGGTGCCCACCCCAGAGGGTCTGAATAAGAGATGTTGTTAAACTGCTTGGTTCCTCCCATTTCTAGGCTCTCTGCCTGCAATGTGGACCCTGTTCCAAAACTTGAGGTGGGGGATTGTTTATATTTCCCACATTCCTACATTTATTATTTGGGTTTCTTCTATAAATTTTGTCCTTTTCCCCATTTACTTATTTAATCAACCATGTATTTGTTGTCAGTATGGACTCCTGGATATTTGTTTTATTCGTGGCTCATGATCCAGTACATTCATTATTTATTATTATTATTATTATTATTATTATTGCTCAAACTGTTCCATTTTAGCTGATTAGCTAGTCACTATTTGAGTTGACTCCTGTGTCTGAATCCTTTTTATTTTATTTTTATCTTTATTATTATTTTTTTTTCTAATGGAATGGTTTCCAACTTTATTTATTTATTTATTTATTTATTTATTATTGTTGTTGTATTACATCCATCCCCTTTTTGCTCCCCTCTGTCCCCCTTCCCACCCACCCATTCGCCCCAAAGTCAATCCTACCTGTTGTCCATGTCCATAGTTCCTTTATACTAGGTTCTTGCCTTTATTATTTTTTTTAATAAGTGGGTTTTTTGTTTTTTTAAGATTTTATTCATTATTTTTAGAGGAAGGACAAGAGTGGGAGGTAAAAAGGGAGAGAAACATCAATGTATGGTTGCCTTTCACCTGCCTCCAGCTAGGGACCTTGCTGGAGACCTGGCTTGCAACCTTAGTATGTGCCCTGACCAGGAATTGAACCAGCAACACTTGGGTTCACAGGCCAGTGTTCAAGCCACTGAGCCACAGGGCCTGGATCCTTTTTAAATAACAGCTTTATTCAAATATAATTCACATACTGTACAATTCGCTACCCACTGAAAGTATAAAATGTAAAGGTTTTTAGTATATTCACAGAATTGTGCAGCCATCACTACGATCAATTTTAGAACATTTTCTTTTCTTTTTTTTTTTTTTAAGATTTTATTTTACCATTTTTAGACAGAGGGGAAGAGAGAGAGGCAGAGAGGGAGAGAGACATCAATGTATGGTTGCTTTTCACCTGCCTCCAGCCACAGACCTGACTGGAGACCTGGCTTGCAACCTAGTTATGTTGCCCTGGCTGGGAATCGAACCTGTGACCTTTGGGTTCACAGACTGGCGCCTTATCCACTGTGCTACCAGCCAGGGCCTAGAACATTTTCATCACTCCAAAAAACCTATGCTAGTCACTCTCTATTCCCCCCAGCCCTAGGCAAACATTAATCTGTTTTTTGTCTTTAATCAGATTTACCTATTCTGGACATATAAATGGAATCATATAGTATGTGGTCTCCTGTGATGGGATTCACTCTAAATTAGAAAACTGAACCTTCCATATCTGTCTCTTGTTTCAGACCTACATTGCCCCGCCAGCTGCCATTTTCTACCCAACGGGCGCTCATGACTCTTCCAGTGCCAACTTAAACAACATGCGAGTGTATGGGACCATTTTTCTAATTTTCATGACCCTGGTGGTGTTTGTTGGGGTCAAGTATGTGAACAAATTTGCCTCACTCTTCCTGGCCTGTGTGATCATCTCCATCCTCTCCATCTATGCTGGGGGCATCAAGTCTATTTTTGACCCTCCCGTGTTTCCGTAAGTAATCTGGGAAAGCATTCCCCTGTTGCACTGATGTCCTTCCCTAATAGAAGGCCTCTGATGCTCAGAGTCCTGGAGGCTACAGGGTGGAAACAGGTTGGGACCTCCAGCTGAGCAGGTTATGATACTCCCCACTCCCTGCAGTGTGTGCATGCTGGGCAACAGGACCCTGTCCAGGGATCAGTTTGACATCTGTGCCAAGACAGTCACGGTGGATAATGATACAGTGGCCACCCAGCTGTGGAACCTCTTCTGCCACAGCTCCAACCTTACCACTGACTCCTGTGACCCCTACTTCCTGCTCAACAATGTGACCGAGATTCCTGGCATCCCAGGTGCAGCTGCCAGCGTGCTCCAGGGTGCGTCCTCACTCCTGTCCTTCTGCTTCTGACCCATGGGTCGAGCAGGAGGCAGGGAATGAGCATAGAAGGAAAGCGAATCACAGAGCCACCCTTGTGTGGCCAGCTCAGGAATTGGGGGGCAGGCCCAGCTGCCTTCCAGGCCCATTGGTGTCCTCTCAGTCTGGCTCCTGACAGCAAGGTTTTGGGAGAACAAAGTCTGTTTGGCCAGTGTCCCAGGCCTGCAGCAGCCCTCAGAAAGTTCTGGCAGCCCCTCTTTCCCCAGCCACCAGCCCCTGATGCTGTCTGGGATTATTCTCCCAGGAGCCATAAAGGGCTTCTGTCTAGAAGGCAGGCAGTGACAGGGCTCTGGCTTCAACAACCTTTGCCTGTCAGACTTCTAGCCAGACAGCTCCTTCCCTGTGGCTGATGCTACAGACATTGGGCTGAAGCTGCTCCCCTGCGCCCTCGGGCCTCTGGTTGGGCTGCTCCAAAATGCCCCTGGGAAGTAGACGGGGCTGCGGTAGTGATGCGGCTGCCCCTGCAGAGAACCTCTGGAGCTCCTACCTGGAAAAGGGTGAGGCCGTGGAGAAGCAGGGGCTGCCCTCCACAGATGCCCTGGGCCTGAAGGAAAATCTGCCCCTGTACGTGGTGGCTGACATTGCCACATCCTTCACCGTGCTGGTTGGCATCTTCTTCCCCTCTGTGACAGGTAAGCCCCTCCGCCCACCACCCAGCCCTGCCCCCTCTCTTGGGGAACCCCTGAGGGAATCTCGTTGTTTTTGGAGGCATCATGGCTGGCTCAAATCGCTCTGGGGACCTCCGCGATGCTCAGAAGTCCATTCCAGTGGGGACCATTCTGGCCATTGTCACAACCTCCCTTGTGTGTATCCTTTCCCAGGCCTGGGGCCAGCAAGGAAGGGGTGCTAGAGGTGCTTGCCTTCTTTTAAGTCGCCAACTCTCATGCACAGACACCACACATGCATGCATACAGGTATACTTTTCTCCTCACACTCATCACACACTCAAGTGTGTGCACAGCACAAAATCCTCAGCTGTAGGTGCCCCAGCTGAGTCTCCTGGCTAAAGCTAGTGTGAGGGGCACATGGGTCCTGTGGGCAAGAAGTGGGGACAGCAGTGACAGTGGAGGCCCAGCTTTCCTTGACGTGGCCACAGACTTCAGCAGCGTGGTTCTCTTTGGCGCCTGCATCGAGGGTGTAGTGCTCCGGGACAAGTGAGTGAGCTGGGCCCCTCCCTGTGGCAGGGGGCTCAGCTTTTGCCTACTTTAACACCAGCCCCCCTTTCTCAGGCTGCTGCTTGCCAGGGGTAGTATGTGCTGTGTCAGGCCCCTCCAGGACTTTTGCCTCTTAGAGAATGGTGGCATCAGGATCAGGGCTGGGACGAGGAAAAAGGATAGGGGCTGGTGGACTGGACTTCGGTGCTGAGAGGCAAGAGTTCTGCCCACCATAGCCATCTTTCCTAACCCCTGACTCCTATGTAGCCCCACCCAGGGTTTGGGGGCCCCTTGCATGTGGCATGCCCTAAGCCTGGCCCCTGCAGGTATGGTGATGGTGTCAGCAGAAACCTAGTGGTGGGCACATTGGCCTGGCCTTCACCCTGGGTCATTGTCATCGGATCCTTCTTCTCAACTTGTGGCGCCGGTCTACAGAGCCTCACTGGGGCACCACGCCTGTTGCAGGCCATTGCCAAGGACAACATCATCCCTTTCCTCCGGGTGAGCCCTTTTACACTCCCCCAAAGCCTGGGTGCTCCTGGCTCCTCACACTGGCTGGAGGGTGAGGATACAGATGCATTATATTCTTCTGGGGCCCATATGACCCTGGGCCACAAAGCCATCATGAGGAGTTGCTGAGAGCTGCCCTGACTCTGGTTCTGCCATGCTGTTGGCAGAGTGACTTGGACCCAGAATCCTCATGGCCAATCTATGGCTCATTTAGAGCAGAGAGGTCTTGAGAGGCAGGGGGCAGAGAAACTTGTAGAAACTATTGGGAAAGGTATGGATATGGCCTGAACCCCAGAGGAGGGACTTTGGGATGCTAGAGGCTAGGCTGTGGGTTGTGACTCAAGGCATGGAACGGGGTTAATGAGACCAACTTCTCTCTTTCTGACCCCACTGACCCTGGTGCATGCAGGTATTTGGTCACGGGAAGGCGAATGGTGAACCAACATGGGCACTCCTCCTGACGGCACTCATTGCTGAGTTGGGCATCCTCATTGCCTCCCTTGACATGGTGGCCCCCATTCTATCCATGTGAGCTGGGGACCAGGGCAGGGCAGGAGGATGGTTTTGGGAAAGGCTCCTTGAACTCTCAGCATCCCTGAGCCAATGGCCTCAGCACCTCCCTGTGATCCTGTCTGGTGTTGAGGGTGCAGCTGGGAGGCATGTCAGGCTGTTTGGGATGATGTTTGCTTGGCAGAGCTCAGCCTACCCCTGCATTCAGGAGCAAGCCTGACACTTATGCAGAAGACACCAGCGGGTCCTGCAGCCCTCTGTGGGAGGCTTTCCAGGGGTTCTATAGTTGTTGCGTTGCCAGTGTTGGGGCCCATTCCAGCTCTCTTCACACCAATGCTTCTTTTTGCTTGTTTGGTTATAATGGGACTACCCTTCACTGCTCCACTCAGCCTGTAGGCCTGACAAGCTCCTCTTCCCCTCAAAGCATCCCCTATACCCCAGCCACAGTCAGGCCACAGTGATCTTTTGCCCCCCCTCCCCAACACACCTCCACCTGCCACTGCCCAGCCCCCCTGTGCACACCTGAAACTATTCTTGCCAGTCTTCTTGGGTGGTGACCCCTCATTGCTCAAACTAGAAAATCTATCTTAGCCTTTATTATGTGGCTTTTCCTGGCAGCCCTGTTGGGACTGACAGCTCCCTCTCATGGGTGTCCCTGCCCCCTGACATGCCCTTTGTAGTAAGTCCTGCCTTTTTGTCTGCTGTCCTCCAGCCAGTTGAGGGTAGAGGTTGCTGCTCCTCCCCTCAGCCATCTGCTCCTCAGCTGTCTTCTAGGAAGGTTCACGCAGCAGGCCTACACCTACGCAGTATCCCTCAAGTGTTTCTAACTCATTGTCTTCAAAAACAGCCCTGTCATCTTCTCCCTACCTGCTCCACCTCACATTCATGGCAGCCCCTAGTCCAACTGGTCACCCAGGCCAGGGGCCTGAATGTTGTCTAGCCATCTACAGACACAGAACTGCTTGGCACCATCCTTTCTCACAGCCCCCCACCTGCCCTTCCCCTGCCTGTTGCCCCCTTCCCACCTCCTCTGCCTGCAAACAGTGGGCCCACCTTCCAAGCCCTGGCTCTGAGGACACCTATGCAGCAGTCCTATCTGCCTCAGGCATGGCAGCAGGTTCTGTGAGGTTATGAAGACCTGGCTCAGCCCATGCACAGCAGGGACACCTGGCTGCCAAAGAGGCTCCCTGTACCAACTAACCCCTGTGATGCAGGTTCTTTCTGATGTGTTACCTGTTTGTAAACCTGGCCTGTGCTGTGCAGACCCTCCTGAGGACCCCCAACTGGCGGCCCCGGTTCAAGTACTATCACTGGTGAGCACCAACTGGACCCCTGATCCAAGTCCTCCGACATAAGAGCTATTGGGGAAACCAGGAGCCTCATTCAGGATGACATTTTAGTTTCCTGGGCTGCAGTTGCCGTTGGTGAGAGATTGGGGTGCTAGGAGCTTAGCCTAGGACCCTACTGATCTTCCCCTGATTTTGGCCCTTCCCCACCTCTCTGGCCCAGGGCGCTATCCTTCCTGGGTATGAGCCTCTGCCTGGCCCTTATGTTTGTCTCCTCCTGGTACTATGCCCTGGTCGCCATGCTCATCGCAGGCATGATCTACAAGTACATTGAGTACCAAGGGTGAGTGAGGGGTTGACACCTGGTCAGGGCAAGTGGGGTGGTCTGTATGTTGGGAGGGGAGGAGCTGAACCCTCCTTTGCTAGCCACTATAGATGGTGGGATGGGGGGACTGTGACTCAGGGCCTGGCCCCCTTCATCTCACATATACCTGGACAGAATCCCCTGGGTGGGACCATGGGTTCACCAGCTTATGCTGGCCTCTGTAGGGCTGAGAAGGAATGGGGAGACGGGATCCGAGGCCTGTCCCTGAGTGCTGCCCGCTATGCCCTGTTGCGGCTAGAGGAGGGGCCTCCTCACACCAAGAACTGGCGGTGAGTTCACACCCAGACTGGCAAAGGCCACTCTAGGTTCTCAGGGGGCACTGTGAAGGTAGGACAGTCAAGAGGTGCTGCCTTCCCCGCCCTGGTCCATGTTCTCCGTCCTGGGGCTGCCAGGGGTGCCATCCTGCTTGTTGAGGCCTTGGATCTCTGCTCCCCAAACCTGTGGGAACCTGTGAACAGAGAAGGGAAGAAGAAAAGGAGCTCCTTGGGAACCTCTGGCCCTGGTCTCAGGCTGCCTCCCTGTGTGGCCACTGCAGGCCTCAGCTGCTAGTGCTGCTGAAGCTAGACGAGGACCTTCATGTGAAGTACCCACGGCTCCTCACCTTTGCCTCCCAGCTGAAGGCGGGCAAGGGCCTGACCATCGTTGGTTCTGTCATCCAGGGAAGCTTCTTGGAGAGCTATGGCGAGGCCCAGGCTGCTGAGCAGGTACCTGCTACTCGGGGCGGAGAGCTGAGCTGGTGTAGAGGTGTCCAGGCTACAGTTGGTACATAGCAGAGAGGGCCAATTCTGGCCAACCAGTTGGACAGCAGTGCTGCTGCCTAAGAACTGGAGCAGGAGTGGGTGGGTGTAGCTATGCCTCTTTCCTTCCCCACCCCCAGAGGGGATGCTGATGGCTTTGGCTTTTGCGCCTGATATGTTCCCCACAGACCATCAAGAACATGATGGAGATTGAGAAGGTGAAGGGCTTCTGCCAGGTGGTGGTAGCCAACAAGGTGCGCGAGGGGCTGGCCCACCTCATCCAGTCTTGCGGCCTGGGTGGCATGAGACATAACTCCGTGGTGCTGGGCTGGCCTTATGGCTGGCGACAAAGTGAGGACCCACGTGCCTGGAAGACCTTTATTGGTGCGTGAGGGGCCAGGGCTGGGGCTCAGCCATGGGGGTCAGGGGCCAGGACTCAAGTGAGAGCAGGGCTGTAGGCTGGCAGCCAGTCATGTCCTTCCTCCCCAGACACCGTGCGCTGCACCACAGCAGCCCACCTGGCGCTGCTTGTACCCAAGAACATCGCCTTCTACCCCAGCAACCATGAGCGCTACCTGGAGGGTCACATCGACGTGTGGTGGATTGTGCATGATGGTGGCATGCTCATGCTTTTACCCTTCCTGCTGCGCCAGCACAAGGTGGGCTAGGGAGGTGGGCCCAGGTGAGAGCAGCAGGGCCCTTGGAGAGGTGAGGTGTGGCTAAACCTGCTCCGTTGCCATAGGTTTGGAGGAAGTGCCGGATGCGCATCTTCACGGTGGCCCAAATGGATGACAACAGCATCCAGATGAAGAAGGATCTGGCTGTCTTTCTGTACCACCTACGTCTTGAGGCAGAGGTGGAGGTGGTAGAGATGGTGAGCCACCTGCCCCAGTGTGGCCCTACAGATACCCTGCTCCACAAAGCCCAGTCCTCACGGCCCACCCTCTCCTCAGCACAATAGTGACATCTCTGCATATACCTACGAGCGGACGCTGATGATGGAGCAGCGGTCCCAGATGCTGCGGCAGATGAGGCTGACCAAGACTGAGCGGGAGCGAGAAGTCAGTGGCCTTGGTTCAGGGCACGGGCAGGTGGCTGGTTCAGGCCTTTGGAGCCACCATCAGATGGGGGACATCAGAATGACTCACCCCAGCCCCACCCATGTCAGTGCCCATGCACTAAGGCTACCTCCTGATTTTCTCCAGGCCCAGCTGGTCAAGGACCGGCACTCCGCCCTAAGGCTGGAGAGCCTGTACTCAGATGAGGAGGATGAGTCTGCAGCTGGGGCTGACAAGATCCAGATGACATGGACACGGGATAAGTACATGGCAGCTGAGTCCTGGGACCCCAACCACACCCCTGACAACTTCCGAGAACTGGTGCATATTAAGCCGTGAGTACAACAGAGGCAGACCCAGCCACACTGAGGTCTCGGGGTGGAGGGTGGACACATTCTGTGGGTGGGCCAGGGGTCGGGCCCATAATCAGCTACGTTACCTACAGGGACCAATCCAATGTGCGGCGCATGCACACTGCCGTGAAGCTCAATGAAGTCATTGTCACACGCTCCCATGATGCCCGCCTGGTCCTACTGAACATGCCCGGCCCACCCAAGAACAGTGAGGGTGATGAGAACTGTATCCTTTTGTGGAGAGGCAGGAAGTGGGAAGGTGGACAGCATGTGAGTCTGGGTGCCCTGGGCCAGGGATGCCAGATTGCCCCAGATTTGATTGATGGGCTAAACTGCCCCGGGTATCCTTGGTCTTGGTGTTACTTTCTTGACATGATGATCTACAGACATGGAGTTCCTGGAGGTGCTGACTGAGGGCCTCGAGCGGGTGCTGTTGGTTCGTGGCGGTGGCCGTGAAGTCATCACTATCTACTCCTGAGTCCCATAACAGACTTGTGGCCTAGAGTGGAGGTGTTCAGGGTAACACCCCCTGCCAGTACCCATTTGCCAGTCTTGCTTTGCCTAGTCCTGCCCTGCACCCAGCTTTGCAGATTGGACTGGGCCTGGCAATGGAGATGAATCCAGAGCCTGGCAGGACCCTGAGAGGTTTGGGGACTCCCAGTTCAGCACCAGAGGAGGCCGGCCCTGGCTGGAGAAGACTGGTGGGGGCTGCCATTGGGTTTGAAGGCAGCCAGCCCAGGAATGCTATTTATTGAATATTTATTGTTGGGATGTCACCATCAGAGAAAAGGGGAAGGGTGACAAGGCAAGAGGTCCTATCCAGCCTGCCTGCAGAAGACCTGGCTCGGGCTACTGTGGGCAGGGACCCCCACCAAGCCAAGCCTGATGGAGCCAGCCAGCTGAGGCCTGACTTTTTTCAATAAAACATTGTGTACTTCTGGGCCTCCTGCTGCCCAGGCTCTGTTTCCCCTGGCGCCAACTGAAGAAGGCGGAACTGAACCCAGGCCTAGAGCTGGCTCCAGCTTCAAAGCTGTGCCCCTTTCCAGAAATCGCTGGCTATCCCCATTGGCCAGACGGCCCCTCCCACTGGCCTGGGGCCCCTCCCACCTACATCTAGATAAGGCCAGCCCAAGAGTGCTTCACTAGGCAATAGGCACTAGGGCTGGAATGGGGCTGCCTGACTCCCCATGGCAGTGGGTGCTGCTGCTGCTGGGGCTGCTGCTACCCCCTGCTACCCCCTTCTGGCTCCTCAATGTGCTGTTCCCCCCGCAAACCACGCCCAAGGCTGAGCTCAGTAACCACACACCGCCCATCATCCTCGGTAAGCCCCCACCAGGCCCCTGATGCACCAGGCCGGACCTCAGGGAGCTTGAGCCCCAGACCCTGGTAGTCAACCCTGCCAAGGCCTTTCTGTCCCTGCATTAGCTCTGATACCTGCCTCAGTTGTTCAGAGGGGGGAAAGGCTTGTCTTTCAGAGAAATCAACCCCTTCCCCCCACCATACTATTCTTGTGTCTCTGAGTTATCTACCCCAGGTGGGTGAAGTAGGCTGGGGGTGGGGTGGGGGCTGGGTGTGTGTGCCTGAGGGCTTGGTCAGGGCATTACAAGCTGTGGTCAGCTGCAGCCTCTAGACCCTGGTCCAAGCCCCACCACTCCTTCCTCACCCACGACCCTAGCAAGGACAAGATGCTCAGCTCGGGAGAGGCCCATCAAGGCCTGCCCCCTACTAGGCCCAGCCCCCACCCCACCCCTCCAAACCTATTCGTACTCACCTTGGACTTCGGCAGTAATAGAGAGAGGCTACATGTTTGCTTTCCGAGGGCAGAGGTCAGTGGTCTTGGCCTCTGCACTTTTCCTGCCCGAGGGGAGCCTAGGCTTTGCAGTGCTGGGCAGGCAATTGTGTGTGTGTGGAGGGGGGCGGGATAGAAGGAGGATTGTGTCCTTAGTCCCTAGGAGTTGAGGGTGTGGGAGATGAAGGCTGGTCACTGTAGTGGTGGGGGGTGGGTATTAGGCTGGGTGGGGATCAAGAGGGAAGTCCAGGGAATCCAGAGTGAAGGCTAGTGCCCGCAGTGCCTGGCTGCATGGGGAATCAGCTGGAAGCCAAGCTGGATAAACCAGATGTGGTGAACTGGATGTGCTACCGCAAGACAGAGGATTTCTTTACTGTCTGGATGGATTTTAATATGTTCCTACCCCTTGGGGTAGACTGCTGGATTGATAACACCAGGTACGTGCCATCCCCTCTGACCCAACTACCTCACCCTGCCCCTTGGTTTCTGGCCAACTAAATGTCCCACTGCCCCCAGGGTTGTTTACAACCGCAGCTCTGGGCGTGTGTCCAATGCCCCTGGTGTACAGATCCGTGTCCCCGGCTTTGGCAAGACCTACTCTGTTGAGTACCTGGACAAAAACAAGCTGGCAGGTGTGTGTACTGGGGGAAAGGGTGGGACTAAGGGCTATGATGGGCCTGCAGGAGCTGTGGCCAGAGCCCCAATGTTGCTGCCTCCCACACAGGTTACTTGCATACCCTGGTACAGAATCTGGTCAACAACGGGTATGTGCGGGATGAGACCGTGCGGGCTGCCCCTTATGACTGGCGGCTGGAGCCCAGTGAGTGTCTCTGCAGATGGTGGGCTCAGGGCTGGGCAGGTAGCCCCTATACCCCACCGTCCTGACCCCATCATCACGCCCCACTCCCTGCAGACCAGCAGGAGGAGTACTACCATAAGCTTTCTGGATTGGTGGAAGAGATGCATGCTACTTACGGAAAGCCGGTCTTCCTCATTGGGCACAGCCTTGGCTGCCTGCACCTGCTCTACTTCTTACTGCGCCAGCCCCAGTCTTGGAAAGATCGCTTCATTGATGGCTTCATCTCTCTTGGGGCTCCCTGGGGTGGCTCCATCAAGCCCTTGTTGGTTTTGGCCACAGGTGAGAGGACCTCTGATCACCTGCTTCCTGTAGGAAGGAGGATTGAGGGGTGGATGAAGTTGACTGTGGGCCTGCCCTCACTCCCACTTCTGCTTAAAGCGCCAGGCTAGGGATATTGTCTACCAACCCCTGGGGCATGGCCTCTTCGTTTGCCCAAGAGTAGTGATCCTGGACTAGACCATTCGAGTGGCTTCTGGCATAATCTGTCTTAGTGGTGACAAAGGGAAAGCTTAACAGAAAGGAAATGAGCCCCATCAGTCTGACCTCGTGACCTCAGGTGGCACCTACCCAGCTTTCAGCTGCCCTCTGTTCCCTGGAGCCCCCTTGTCCAGGGATCTTTCCTACTGAAAACAAATTTGACAGCCAGGGCTGGATCCTAGGAGCCCCTCCTGCCCTCCTCTGAGGAGTGGCACAGCTACCACCTGTTGATAACTGTCTACTTGGCCCAGCCAACTGGTCTTCCCTGTAGCGGCTCATGGTCAGATGAGGGAAACCCTCTTCAGAGTACCTCAGTTCGTGTCAAATACAGACAAGGTCTCATTTCACACTTCCCAGAATGCAGCTCTGACCCATGTGCAGCATAGACTACAGGGCCAACAGACACTTGCCCGAGAGATCTGCCAGCGTGTTCCCTTGACCTTTTGCACATATATATCTATCCTCAGGAAAATCTTCCTGCCTTCCTTTGAGGCCCTATAGCTCTGCCTTACAGAGACATCAAGGCTTCTCATTTAATAAGCACACATTAAGCACCTACTGAATTCTGCTAGGCTTGCTCTAGTCTGGCTTGAAGTTAGTGTTTAAACTGGCACAGAACTGAGCATCCAGTTGAGCTTGGGCTGGGTGGCAAGTTGTGGGGAGAGAGCAGCCAAGTCTGGCTCCCTGCCTACTTTGGTCCGTGTCCACAGGTGACAACCAGGGCATCCCAATCATGTCCAGCATCAAGCTGAAACAGAAGCAGCGCATAACAACAACATCCCCCTGGATGTTTCCCTCCAGCCTGGGTTGGCCTGAGGACCATGTGTTCATCTCCACCCCCAGCTTCAACTACACAGGCCGTGACTTCAAGCGCTTCTTTGAAGACATGTACTTTGAAGAAGGCTGGTACATGTGGCTACAGTCACGTGACCTGCTGGCCGGACTCCCAGCACCTGGTGTAGAAGTATACTGTCTGTATGGTGTGGATCTGCCCACACCTAGCACCTACATATTTGACCATGGTTTCCCCTACACAGACCCTGTGGGCATGCTCTATGAGGATGGTGATGACACTGTGGCCACACGTAGCAGTGGGCTCTGTGCCCGCTGGAAGGGCATCCAGCCACAGCCTGTGCACCTGATACCTCTTAATGGGACACAGCACTTCGACATGGTCTTCAGCAACCGGACACTGGAGCACATCAATGCCATCCTGATGGGTACCTACCGACGTAATATCTCTGTACCCCCAGCTGCCAGCCCAGGGCCCCTACCCGTTGAGTAAAGATCATCCTTTGGCCCTGGCCAGGTAGCTGAGTTGATTAGAGCATTATTCCCAATACACCGAGGTTGTGGGTTTAATTTCCAGTCAGAGTACATACAAGAAGCAACAAATTAATGCATAAATAAGTGGAACAACAAATTGATGTTTCCCTTCCTTTCTGTCTAAACTCAATTAAAAAAATAACCCTTTGTTGCTGTAAGTCTTGACATGTGTGTTGTGGGTTGAAGGGGAAGCGTTAGGGTTCACAAACCAGGATTCATTCATCAGTAACTGCAGGCCTGATGCTTTGTGGAACACAGGGCAAGATGGGCTTCGCTAAAACCTAGGATTAAAGTAAGCACCATGAATGTACAGTTTCCCACTCTCCTGCCTGAGCTGTTAAGGCAGCTTGCCTTTGTGCCTGCCTCTGCTTGGGCATGGGGACTGGGGACAGCTGCACACACAGCTGTGGGTTAGGGGCACATGGAGCCAAAGGTGCCAGATAGGATCTGAGCTACTCCTCCCAGCTTCCAACAAGGCAGGTGAGACCCCCACCTCTAGACAGGGCCTTTTGAGTTCTAGGTGGGTGACAGAAGTACAAGAGATGAGATAGAATTGGGGAGGGACAGCCACTAATCAGATCATTTCACTAGTGAAGTTTTAATTATTAATGGAAGTAAGTAGTCTAAGATTGAAGTTTATGGAGCACGGGGGACTGAGTTCTGTAGGTCAGGAAAGGCTTACCAGAGGAGGTGGTTGCCTCTACTGAGATGAAGTGGATGAGAAGGGTCACATGGGCCACTGTAAAGACTTGGGTTTGAGCCTAAGAGCAGTGTGCAGCTGCTTAAGGATTTAAGCAGGGAAGAGTATAGATTTCCTCTCTGCATGGTAGAGCTGTAGGGAAAGGGGGCCAGGAAGCATGGGGAAGCCAGGGAGGCTAGTGCAGTAGCCAGGAAAGAGGATGCTAGCTGAGGCTAAGGCAGTAGTTAGGCAAAAGATATGGATAGACAAAGGATAATTTGGGAGGTGAAACAACCACTAGATGGGCAGCTACTAGGCCCCTCTTGAGAAAGACAGCACCTGAGATAGGAAAAATGAAAGGACCAGCTGCATCGGCATCACTGTCAACCATGCAGAGGATGGATCCTTTGTGTTGAGGTTTCAGGGTAGGAGGCAAAGGAACAAAAGACAGGCAGGAGTTGGGTGATAAAGGACAAAAGGCCATGCCTGATGCTGTTGGGAGTTCTGTAATAATGCAGGCAGTGACCTAGCAAAAGATCCAATACCCTTATGGGGATCAGAGGCAGAACTAGGGGCTCTGACTGCAAATGGGAGGAGTTGAACAATGGCCAGAAGGGAATGATTTGTCCCTTTGTTTAGAGGACAAAGAGCAGCATGGAGAGCTAGACAAGGTACATCACCCTCCTTCCCAAGCTGCTCAGAACCAGAGGTGAAAGTGAAAGAGATGCAGAACAAGCCAACGTCCTGAGTCAAGGTGAAAGCGAAAGCAGGACGCAAAAGACTAAGTCCTGCTGAGAACAGGCTTCCGCCTTTCTTGTTCCCTGCTGGGTCCCACTCCTCTAACTACCGAACGCCGATCCTTGGGCTGCCTTGACCGCTCCATGATGCTGCAAACTGCTCTAGAGCCCCAAGGGGGCTTCTCCTTTGATAACTGCCAGAGGTGGGAGACGGGTGGTCGCAGTAAGGTCTTCCCGGAAGTGGGAGCCCCAAGGGTCTTTACTCCTGGTAGTTAAGGGATGGGGGGTGGGGGGGGGAGGCATGTGGTGGTGGGCGACTTGGGTTCCCGGGCTTACTCTGGGAGATGAGGGAGACGGGAATGGAGCTGGGGGATGTGATGGGGGTTCCAGAAGAACAGAAATATGGGCCTCTCCCCTCGTTCTGTTTCCAGAAACGCATCCCTGGAACGCGCTCTCCCAGGGCTCCGGGTCCCTCGTGCACGCAAGACCGGGACCACCATCGCTGGCATTGTGTTCCGAGTGAGCAGGGGGCTAGGACTGGGAGGCTTAGAGGTGGCCTGGGATCCGGCAGGCACTGATCCGCCAGCCTGTTTTCCCCTCCTCAGGACGGGGTCATCCTGGGTGCAGATACACGGGCTACTAACGATTCGGTGGTGGCGGACAAGAACTGCGAAAAGATCCACTTCATCACGCCCAAAATCTAGTAGGAATTCCCAGCCCTGTTCTCCCACACCCTGTCCCCTTAACATCCTAGCCTCGCCCACATGGGCCCTCCCTTCGCCCTCAGCTGCTGTGGAGCTGGAGTAGCCGCTGACGCCGAGATGACCACTCGGATGGCGGCGTCTAACATGGAGCTACACGCGCTGTCCACGGGCCGTGAGCCCCGCGTGGCCACTGTCACCCGCTTTCTGCGCCAGATGCTCTTCCGGTACTGGTTCGGGGCTAAGACGACCCTAGACTGTGGTCGCACGGTGGGCGGGGCTGAGAGTACTAGAGAGGAATTGGGCAAAACGTAGGAGCGATTTCAGTCAAAATGAGCCGAACTACAGGAAGGGGCGGGGCTCGAGTCCAGGGGAAGTGTTGCGGGGAGTCAGGCCTGGTTCCTGGTGCTTGAGCATGACCACTCCACTCCGCCCTAAGGTACCAGGGCCACGTTGGTGCATCTCTGGTCATTGGTGGTGTAGATGTGACAGGACCGCAGCTCTACACCGTGCACCCCCATGGCTCCTACAGTCGTGTGCCCTTCGCAGCCCTGGGTGAGTGCTCTCCCGGGTCCCCACGAACCGCGTTCCTGCAACCTTGGCCTCACGTTTGTCTTGTGTTAGCGACAGTCGCGGTTTACCTTAAATGCTTCGCCTGTCTGCAGGCTCCGGCCAGGACGCGGCCGTGGCAGTGCTGGAGGACCGGTTCCAGCCCAACATGACAGTGAGCAACACCTGCCCTTGCCCCGACCCCCACCCCCACTATGTGGTCTTGGTAGAAAGTGCACCTGGGAGCTGGGAGAGCATAGAAGGATCCTGGGCTAGTCTGGAGGTCAGGGAAGCCTTCTCAGAAGAGGTGACGACTGAGGGACCAGAGAAGTGAGGGCAGAGGAGTGCTATTTTCCAACACACCAGGGTAGGTGTCAAAGCTTTGGACTATCCTGAGCAGTCAAAGCTCTGCAATGACCATTTGGAGCTGAGGAAGGAAATGGTAGGTGGAGCCTAGAGTATGAATTTGGGGTGAGATGTAAGTGGATGATGTATGTTGTTTGCAAAAAGCTTAAGACCCAGAAAGAGAAAGGCAGGGTGAGTGACTTCGTGGACTGGGGGCTAAGCCACCAGTGAAAGTGACTCAGAAGTTTGTGAAGATGGGGGCAGTGCTTAGTGGGAACGGGGGTGGGGATGAGGTGGGGGGTGTCTCTGGAGAGAGGGAGGGAGGCAGAGACCAGGGAAGGGGAGTTTGGGGTAGAGATGGAGGTGCAGGATGAGAGAAGAGTTCGGGTGTCAGCAAATAGTTCAAGTAGTCTGGGTTTCAAGATTAACAGTCCCCAGGCTGTAGGCTGAGGGTGATACCAGAAGGATCCACCAAGCCTCACACACAAATCGCCACAGCTGGAGGCCGCGCAGGGGCTGCTGGTAGAAGCCATCACTGCAGGAATCCTGGGTGACCTGGGCTCTGGAGGCAATGTGGATGCATGTGTGATCACGGGGACCGCTGTGAAGATGCTACGAGCATTGAGCTCGCCCACAAAGCCGATAGAAAGGTGGGAGCAAGAGAGATGGGGAAACCACTGGAGAGGATGGGCTGTAGCAAGTAAGGTTGTGGGCTGCAAGAGGACAGGCCACATGATGGACCCATATTGAGAGGTCATTTACCTTTTCTCCCAGGCCCAGGCAGTACCTCTTCGCTCCTGGGACCACAGCTGTCCTGTCTCAAACAGTGATGCCACTGCCACTGGAGCTGGTGGATGAAACTGTGCAGACCATGGAAGTGGAGTGAAGTGGGCTGAGGCTTAGAGCTTGGAACAAAGGGAATAAATGCAGAAAATACAAACACCTGAACAGATGGCTGTGTTGTTCTTTTTTGTGTGTGTTGTTCTTGGGTAGAGGGTGTGAGCAGCCAGCGGGGCTCTGTGACTAAGGTATCACCCCAGCAGGGACCACTCCTTCAGTTCCAGCATGTGGTCTGAGGTGCCCTTTACCCATCACCATAGGCATCTACCCCTCTCCAGAGCCTCAGCCCTGGCAAGCACTGAAGGTTCAAGGTGGAAAGTTCCCTCCTGACTTCACACCAGAGGTCCCCCTACCACTTCCCTATCTTGCTCTTGCCCTCTAGCCCATTAAGAACTGCCACAAAACCTGAAAGGTTCCAGGTATTGCCTCCACTTAGAGCCTTTGCTCATCAGTAGCTCAGGACAAAGCCCCCATCCCAGACCCCACGGAGGGCTAAGTGCTGGCAGAGGAGCTGTTCCCTGATTCAAAGGGCAGGTCCTCACAGAGCACTCCTCATCCCTGCTGCATCATTAGCTGCAAAACTTGAAGCTAGGCTGTGAGCAGGGGGATTGACTGCAAGCTTTCTGGGCTGACAGAGGTCAAAGATCTCATGTGGTGTCACATTTACCCACGTGATGTATTTATCCACCAAGTCTTTGCCGATTACCCTAAGTGCCAGGCCCAGGTGCTGGATGCTGCTCGCAGCATCCTGCCCTCAGAATGTCTGAGTTGTGATGGAGCTTTGCAACTGCCCAACCTCCTGGGAGGGTCTGCTCTAGGCTGGGCATCCCTGGCACCAATTGTGCTTCTTTTTCTCCAACATTTTGTTTTAAAACATAAAACTTGCCCTGGCTGGTGTGGCTCAGTGAATTGAGCACCAGTCTTTAAACCAAAAGGCTGCCAGTTTGATTCCTAGTCAGGGCACATGCCCTGGTTTCGGGCCAGGTCCCTGGTTAGGGGTGCAACAGAGGCAACCACACACTGATGTTTCTCTCCCTCCTTCCCTTCCCCTTTCTCTAAATAAAATCTTAAAAAAAAAACACTTGAAGAATTGTATACTGAACATTTAGATGACCCAGCTTTACCTCATATCTATCCATCCTTCTCTTCAACTGTTAACTCACTTTTTTTTTTTTTTTTTTAATGGAGCATACAGTATATAATCTTTGTCTCACTTAGCGTAATTATCTGGAGATTTACCTATGTTGTGTTAACTCATTTTTAAAGACTGATATATTCTTAGGTTGAAACCTCATACCCCTAGAAGGAAGCCAGCCAACTTACCCATTGTAACTTTGCACACAGGGGCCTCTTCTCTCCTGTGTTGGTTCAAGCTCAACAACAAATAGGCTGTAGACACTAGGCATAAAGTTTGTCTGAGATTCAATGACTGTCACCCTTCTACCAGCATCCTCCATACCGGGTTGGACAGTCACCAAGGGTGCACAACAGGCCCCTCCCAGGCATTTCATCATTAAGTATGTCATCTTTGGAGCCAGACGTGAGGTTTGGGTCCAATGACACCATGTGCTGGTGGGAGAGTCACCATCTGTGTGAGTAAAATGAGGAATCAATTGCCCTGGCAAGGTGGCCTAGTTGGTTGGAAAATCCTCCCTGTACACACCAAAAAGGATGCAGGTTTAATTCCAAGTCAGGGCATATACCTATGTTGCAGGTTCAGTACCCAGTCAGGGAGCCTATGGAAGGCAACCAATAGATGTTTCTCACATGATGTTTCTCTCTCCCTCCCCTTCTCAAAAATCAACAAACAAATCCTTAGGTGAGGTTTTAAAAAATAAGGCCCTGACACCGGCCTGCGAACCCAAAGGTTGCTGGTTCAGTTCTCCAGTCAGGGCACGTACCCAGGTTACAAGCCAGGTCTCCAGCCAGGTCCTTAGCTGGAAGCAGGTGAAAGACAACCATATACATTGATGTCTTTCTCCCTCTCTGCCTCCCTCCCTTCCCCTCTCTAAAAATAAAATCTTAAAAATATATATATATATGTGCAGGAGGAATTCACAACCTGCTAGAACCCTTGTCCTGGCCCTCCACAGCAGAGCTAGTACAGCTGGACCTTTCTTTCCTCCAGCAGTCAGCAACACCTCTGGGTGCTGAGCAGACTTTTCTGAATCTGGTGCCCTAATAGGCCTGGGAGACTTCCTTGATCCCAGGCACCAGGTGGTCACCATACTTAAATGTAAGTCTTTAGAATGGAGTGCTCAGCACTTGGGATGGAAAGTGGTTCATTACAGTCAATCAGAGGCCAGATTTTAGGGGGTGGAGGAGATGAGAAACTCACATCTGGGCTCTTTCTGATAAGTCCAGGCCTGAATCAAGAACCTTGGCATAGAGAGACCCTCCTCCATAACAGAGCGTGAGACAGAGTCATGCCCATACAGCTGGCTGGGTCTTAAGCCAGGGACTTCAGCCCAAGGACAAGGAGACCTATAAAGCCAGGTCAAGTTCTCAGCCTCACACCTGCCACGATGATGCTGCTCAGCCTGACCCTCACGCTGATCCTGCTCGGCTCCTCCTGGGGTGAGTGGGCCCGGACCAGCCTTAGCTCCCAGCACCAGCCTAGGCTTCCTGCCCAGGGGCTCAGGGAGGAGGCCAGACTATCTGGAAGGGAAGCAGGTGGGCAGAGTGGGTATATGAAAAAGGATGTGCTAAGGAGGCAAGAGGTGGACAGAAGCTCAGGCTAGGCTCAGAAGCCAGGGAAAGTTTAGGAAGCTGAGAAATGAAGGTTGGACATTAGTTTAGTAAGAGCCCTCTGGCTACATGAAGCAGGGAACAAGTAGAGGGGCCAGCCTGGGCTGGAGGGTGGGGATGGAATTGGGGAACAGTGGGGAGTAGGTTGGATAAGAGTGGACAGCACTTGGGGGTTAGTTGGGTGGGAATGATCAAGAATGTGCAGGGATCCAGAAGGAGCTTAGGGTGAGAAGGTATAGTCATGAGACCTCTTCATTTGGACTCCTCTGGGGGGCATTTGGAAAGAGGAAGGGGGAAGAGATGGGTTGGGGTGTGGGATGCAGGTTCTCACCAGCCCAATGGCCAGGCTGCGGAATTCCTGCCATCAAACCGGCACTGAGCTTCAGCCAGAGAATTGTCAACGGGGAGAACGCGGTGCCAGGCTCCTGGCCCTGGCAGGTGTCCCTTCAGGTACATGCAATCTGGGGATGGGGCAGAGTCCCAGGTGTTTCATGCTCAGGCAAAGCCTGAATTTCCCTCCCACTTCTGACCCCTGACCCCAGGAGAGGAACGGCTTCCACTTCTGTGGTGGTTCTCTCATCAGCCAGTCCTGGGTGGTCACTGCTGCCCATTGCAATGTCATGTGAGTGCTTCCACATCACCTGCCCAACCCTCTCCCCGCTTCTTTCCTCTAGATATCCCTCTCTCATTGTTCTGCCCTCCCTTCAGCTGCCTAACCCCAATCTCACTACAGCCCTGGCCGTCACTTGGTCGTCCTGGGCGAGTATGACCGGTCATCCAACGCCGAGCCTTTGCAAGTTCTGTCCATCTCACGAGTGAGTGCCAGGGCTGCAGGTATAGGAAGGAAGAGTGGGCAGTACAGGTGGGTGGTATCTAGGGATGAGGAACTCAGGACATGCCCTGGCCTAGCCCCCTCAGCACCCATCAACCCTGGGTACCTGCGCTCACCCCATCCTACATGGCCCCTTCCTGGCTCCACAGGCCATCACACATCCGTACTGGAACCCCACCACCTTCAACAATGATGTGACACTACTGAAGCTCGCCTCCCCAGTTAGATACACACCACGCATCTCACCAGTTTGCCTGGCTTCCCCAAATGAGGCACTGCCTACAGGTCTCACTTGTGTCACCACTGGCTGGGGCCGCCTCAGTGGCACAGGTAGGAGCTTGGGCCAAAAATCTGGATGGGAGAGCTAGCATGGGGACAAGTTATTGGGGGCCTAACTACCACCTCTTGGCACACAGGCAATGTGACCCCAGCACGCCTACAGCAGGTGGCCCTGCCCCTGGTCACTGTGAAACAGTGCCAGCAGTATTGGGGCTCACGTGTCACCGACTCCATGATCTGTGCAGGTGGCTCAGGGGCTTCCTCATGTCAGGTGAGTGCCGGCATCCTGTCCTGTCCTCTGGCATCCCCAGACCCCCATGCTGACTTCTCCCGCTCCTTCCCTCAGGGTGACTCCGGAGGCCCTCTGGTCTGCCAAAAGGGGAACACGTGGGTGCTTATAGGCATTGTCTCTTGGGGCACCCAGAATTGCAATGTGCGTGCACCTGCCATGTACACTCGTGTGAGCAAGTTCAGCAACTGGATCAACCAAGTCACAGCCCAAAACTGAGCCTACCTCCAGGCCTCTCCCCTCTTAATCCAATAAAGACCCCAGACTCCATTCCCTTGTGTCATCTGGTTTGTCCTCCTGGCTCACGGAAGTCTACCCCCACTTGGATTTTGTCTTACAGCACAGCAGATGTTTAGAAATCAAGATCTTCCTAGAGTAGCCATGCCCAGGCTGTACCCCTCACCCCTCCTCCTCCTGGGTGAACCCTTGGTCCACAGCAAGGAGCCTGGGCTGCTGGATTGGCAGCCTTCCCTGAGGAAGGCAGCCTGTTTATTGAGTACAGAGGATACATTTACAAACTGAGTATACAAAATAAATAACTGCACATTTTCCATCCACGGTCCATGGCATAAAGGCCCAAGTGAGTCTATTAAAGGCCCAACTCTCCAAACTCCTTCTGGCCTATCTTGGGCAAGAGACTAAAGAATTCCCCAGGGCTTCAGGCCCCCAGAGGCACTTGGAAAAGTGAGGGGAGTTCTGAGGCCACGAGGCGTGGGCTCTCCACCACCTTGTACCAGGGGCACTGGGGAAAGGGCTGTATAAGGCACAATTGACTTGGCCCCGAGTGGTCTCTTTGGCTTGGTTTCTCATTGGAGGTGGCACATGCAGGAAGAGGAGAGCCTGGTCCAAAGCTACCACTGGGAGGAACTGAGTGAGGGCCAAACCCTCCTGTTGGCAAGGGCCCTGCAGTTTAGCTAAGGCTAAAGCTGGGCCCCGGTTCCTTCCCACCCACTGAAAGCAGCTGCAGAGGGAAGGGACTTGGGTTCCATTCCAGTTTGTGGTGATGGTGGGGGCACCGTGACTGACTCGGAGATGGTCTGGCTTAGGCCTCTGGGCAAGCAGCCACCTAATACCACTCAACTTCTACAGGGGCTCTATCTAGCCTGAGATTCAGTGGAGCCCAGACTGCAAGGGTAATGCTGTGAAAAGAAGCGGGGACAGGCTAGACTGGGCAAGGCCAGTGCCCCAGGTGCTCAGAGTTCAGAGGCAGATCACAGAGTTTGGCTAAGTTCCAGAGGGAGCTGCGCAGAAACTCAGCAGAAGGGGAGAGCAGAGCAGCCTGGAGACCCTCCCTCAACGCAGCAGCTTCTTGCTTCCCACTTTCTCTTGGAAGGTGAAGGGAGAGAGCAAGGTAGTCATTCGTAGGCTGCCTGTATTCATGCCAGACACTAGATGGCGCCTTCACACAACTGCAGAGGAGGGAAGACCAGAGCCTGAAGGGAAAGGGCCATGGGAAGTACCAAGGGTAGAACCAGGACTGGCACTGGAACCCTGATGGGGCTTCTGCCCGGAAGCCCCTGCCCGCTACCTTGGCCCAGGTGCCTCCATCCCCCAGCTAGCAGCAGTGGGGCTTCTTTTAACACCCCACATTTGGGAAGGAGGCACCTGGAGAATAGAATGGGCATCCAAGGGGAAGAGGGAGGTGATAGTAGGCTCTGCAAAGAAGGTACTGAGAGCACTGACTGGTGATGGGCAGGAACTCTCTCCCAGTCAGAGACAGGTTAGAGCCGAGAGCCAGCCTGCTACCAACAGTGCCACATAGTCCAGAAGGGCCAAGCTCCATGCCATGGCCCTGCCACCAGAGGTCCTGGCAATTCCGGGGGCCAGGGGTCATCCCTGGAGTCTCCATGAAGGAAGACAGATCTTGGCTAAGAGGTGGGGACTGTTTAGACTTAGTCAGGGGCTCAGAGTCCAGGCAAGGCACAAGCTTTGTGCTTACCTGGGCCTCTCACTAGAGCATAATCATGAGGATCAGGATGCTAAGGAATGTGGGGAGCCAGGCAGGAAGATTTGGTGGAGGTAAGGGGGTTTCCAAAAGAAACCGTCCCAAAAAATCCTGTAATCACAGGACACCTTCTACCTGGCACTGCCTGCCTCTTTGGTCTGGGGAAGAGCCAAGGACAAAGGGTGAAGTAGATTGAAGGCCAGGTCCTAGCCTTTCCCCAACTTGTACTAGAGCAATTACCACCAAAAGGACCATCAGTGCCACAACAGGCTTCTAGTTCAGAGGGTCTCCAGCCCTTTGGGCTCCCTCCATTCTGTCACACCAGGCTCAGTGTGAGGACAGAGACTACTCAAGGCACAGAGAAGTGGCTGAGGCCATTCACCTACCACTGGCCACAGAGGCTCATCTCCAGACAGCACTGATCCCAGATGGTGCAGCAGTGCGTGACCAGCCTGGGCTCCAGCCTGTCTCTCCCACTGCCAGGCAGCTCAGCCATTGTACTGCTGCTGGTAGCGCAGGTTGAGCTCCCTCAGCTCCCGCTCCCGCACGCGGCGTGACTTGTTGGAGCGTGTAGAGCGGCTGGAACGTGTAGACTGCGCAGATTTGGTGCTCTGGCAGCGGGAGGAGGCGCGTTTGAGGAGGTTCTGGGAGATGGAGCGGTGCAAATTCTTCATGGACGAAGAGGCTGCCATGCTCACCACCCATGGGTGCCTCAGGGCCTGCATTGCAGTCATACGGGCACCAGGGTCCACAGTCAGCAGACGGTCAATGAAATCCTTGGCCAGGTTGGATACACTGGGCCAGGGCTAGACGCCAAAGACAAACATTAGAGTGAGAGCACTGAACACTGCCTCCCCATCCCAACAATACCACTCCCACAGCATGCAGATCTGTCTAGCGTACGCACTTTCCCCCTAGACACACAGTCTGGCTCTTCCCATGTAGGACATTATGGTCCTCTTTTCCCCCACATAGACAAGACAGCAGAGGCTGCTCTGACAAGGTATCTAACAAGGAGAAGGGCCTGCCCCCTTCCCCCATGGAGCAAACTTCTAAGGTTCCCTGGACTCAAAGCCTGGCTTAGGGAGGTGGCCCCTATCAGGACCTCACCACCACTTTACTCCAGACCACTATCACTCAGGGGTTTTAAAGGGAATGACTCACACCTTCATTCATATCCTGAGCTAGGCTGTTTTTATTTTTTTAAGAGAGCAAATCCATTTTTACTTATTTAGTTTTCAATAAATTAAATCATTGAGGGGTATACCCTTACACTAATTCTACGTCCAACGGCCTTAACAGGAATATTGTTTTGGACTTTAGCACAGACCACGCCACTATTTCCATGAGCATGAGTTACCTTACCCTTGATTACTTTGGTTTTGTTTGATTTGCCATCAGGAGTCAGTGGTTGTTCTTTGCCTTGTACACATAAGCACATCCTTTGCCTAGATAGACCAGTTTCATCTTGAGCATAAACACCTTTAATTTTTTTTATCTTTCTTGTAAAGATTTTATTTTATTATTAGAGAGAAGGGAAAGAGAAGGAGAGGAACACTGACATGACAGAGAAACAATGACTGATTGCTTCTCACATGCCCCCAACTGAGGATCTGGCCTGCAACCCAGGCAAGTGCCCTGACAGGGGATCAAACAGGCAACCTTTCATTTCACGGGCCATTGCTCAACCCACTGAGCCACACCAGCCAGGGCTCAGCCTCATTTTAGCACATTCTGTTTCCAGGGAGGAACAGCAGAAAGCCTGTTCTGTGTCCTTTGGAGCTGTCTCCAGGCCATGGGGCTCAGGTAGGTAAGGCCCAGACACCTTGGGCCCTGAGCCTCTCTGCTGGAGGACAGACACAACACTGCTCCAAGTCCCAGCATCTTTCAGGGTCACTCAGCATGGGTTCTGATGCTCTGTAACAGCTGGGTGGTGAGGATCTTTGCTGAGCCTGTGGTGGATGACCATCACTTTCCTTCCTGCCATGTGAGATCTTCCTGTTCAGCCACACAGTGCCCTTCAACTGGGTGAACCCCCAAACTCACTCTAAGGGGTGCAGGAAAACTGGAGAGCCCACGTTTTAGGCAGTTGCACACCCATTTAGCAGGCACACTTAAGTAGCGACTATGACTGCTTCCCATTCAGCTCCTTTGACCTCCCAACTCCTTCCCAATGCCCTTCCCCACTACTGCAGTGGTGGAGCAAGGAGATCACTCATCTGGAGTCCTGAAGAAGTAGGGCTACTTGAAGTTGCTACCCTTACCTGACCTTTGGAAGGCAAATATCAACTTTTACTGAGCTGAACTAGAAGAAAGTAACAGAGACACAATGTTTCTAAATAGCCACCTAACAGGGTCCTCCTCAAGGATGGGTCAGCTCCCGGAGTTTCCTGGGGAGATAGATACTGGCCTTCAGGAGGAGGGTGAGCAGTCAAGAGCCTCAGGAACATGCAGCCCAGGAGAGCCTTCAAATACCTTGTCTGAGCGTAGTTGGGGGTTCAGGGAACAATGGCCCCCACCCCCACAACCTATATAGGTCTCCAGTACTGAGGCCAATATGCAGGGTGACTGGACTGGACAGTTGTTACCAAGTAGCTTTTGGCTCATACTTCAAGAAAGCCCCATGGCTTACTGCTGCCATCTGAACACAAGATGCAAATGCGAGGGGCCAGCTAATCCGGATCAGAGACACTCACTGCAGTCCCTGTCACTCATTTAAGAGATGGAAAGAAGCAGACACAATGGGGCTACTGATGAACACAGCATATCTCAACTGAACAGGTCGGGTTGTGGGAATACCAGTGCTGCCCTGCCATCTTTTATGGTCTCCCAAGAAAAGGAGAAATAACTGGGGAACACACTGTAACTCAGCCTGGCCTGCTGGTAGGGCAGCCCCAAAACACAGCTGGCAACCTGGGCTAGCCAAAACAGGGCTAAGACATGGATTCTGCCCCCGTCCTTTGGTCTAGCCAAGATATAAGGAGGCAACTCCTTTGTAGGTAAAGGGATAAATGGCTGCAAAGCTGGGCCCACAAGCCAAGAACTGAACATAGATTGATAGGAGGCCTCTCCACATGCACACCCACCCAAGGCCCCCTGCAGCTCCAATGTAGTCTCGGATGGGCACCTCACCACACCTGCCATCTGGGCTTAAGCATCTCTATCTCCAGAGTGGCACAGGCACACGCCAGGCATCGACCCCTGCTGCTTCTTGAGTGGTCAGCCCATTAGTGCCAAAGCGAATCACATTGATCTGCCCTTTCTACTCCCCCAAACACTTGCCTCTCCAATTACTGTGTACGTGAGACTGTGTGCAGAATACAGATGGACTCATTTGTCTGAGGGCCAGCCCAGCCCTCTCTGGCAGGTCCCAGTTCTCCGCATCTTTGAAGAGTTGTGAGTAGCTAGGCCTGGCTGGTCCTCTGAGCCAATACGATTGAAGCCATGCTGACCGAGACCCAGGCTGTGCCAACGACTCCCAGCCTAACCCTTGCACGCTGAGGAGCTTGAAGCAGGAAGTCAGGCAAGTGGAACACAGGAAGGTGGTCCTCACTAAGCCCACCAACAGTGGGGCAGAGCTTGGGTTGACTTCTAAAACTGGGGCCTTTGGGAACCCTGCTGAGGTCCCCAATGGGGCTCAGAAAAGAAAACCAAGGCTTTCCACACTACATGGCCATTCGTCTGGCCCTAAATCTAATTCAGCACATCCTAAGAAAGTGTTCAACACTTACAGACCAACCCACCTCTTTCCTCAATATGCCTGGGCCTCTGGAAACACATGAGTATGTCTGTCAGCCTACAACTGACTGGCCAGGAAGTATTCTTAGCATAAGAAAAAGAAAAAAATATTGAACAGTTACGACCTTGGGTTTCCACAGCTCTAACTGTTGGCTCTGGGTAAAGAACAGAACTCTCACCTTAGTATACTTGGGCCCAGATCAGGGACACACATGGGCCTCAGGTGTCTGACAGAAGGGACAGGCCCCAGGAACCAACATGGTCAGTCTCCCAGAGGCTTCCACCTGTTTCTGGGCTGCCATGGAGCACAGGACATGGAAGAAAATGTTAAAATGTCAGTCTGCCTTGCCTCCAGACACCCAGGTCTCCCTCTGCTGTGGAATCAGAGGACAGCTTAATACCCAGGATGACAGCCTACACCCTCCTTTCCATATAAGTCTCTCATGAGCTGTGTGGGTAGGGGATGGGCTCTGTCCTGAGGAGAGGGAGGTTGTTGGAGGAGGGACATCACCTCCACCCTGGCTGTGACCATCAAGTAGGCTGCCCTCTCTCTATCCCCCTCAGAGTCCCTGTCCCCTTGCTGTCAGGGTAGCTAACTACTGATATTGTCACAGCAGAGAAGCTAACAGTAGGTAGAGCAGAAACCTCTCCTGTGAGCACTTCCTTACTAACTTCACCCTCTTCATCCTCTTGCTCCTGCTGCACCAGTCACCCCTCAGCGGTGGAGCCCAAATCTCCCTTGAGAGGGAGGCACTAAATCCCAAAGGGCTTTCCACCTCAGCTCAGAGGATACCCCTCTCTACTCCCCAGCCCCTTTAACTTGCTCTACCATTTCTTTTAGAGAGAGGGGAAAGCGGGGAGAAAAAAGGGTAGAGAAACATCAATGTGAGACAGAAACATCACTTGGTTGCCTCTTATACATGCCCTAACTGGGGACTGAACCTGCAACCTAGGCATGTGCCCCAACCAGGAACCAAACTAGCAACCTTTTACCTTACAGGATAATACCCAATCAACTGAGCCACATCAGTCAGGGCAGAACTTGCTCTACCTTTCTACCTTTCACGTCACAAAGGCCTAGCAAGAACACCACCTAAACCACTACCAGCGGTCTCACCTGGAGCTCAAAGGGCTAAGGGAATAAAGGAGAGAGCCAGTTCTCTGGCCTTGGCTGCAGAGAGAGGAGGGAGCTACTTCTTTCCAGCAGCAAACCCAGCTCAAAGGGCTTGCCCTGGACACCCCCAGGCACACAGGTCTGCCCATTCTCAAGTGAGGGGTGAGAGAGGCCTGGCATCTCTTCCAGATGGCATCTGGGTGACAAATTAAAAGTGTTAGGCTGTAAGCCCAAGCAAATGTATTCTAGTTCTATCTACTCTATGTGACCTTAGAGAAATCACATTCTCCTCACTTTATTTTATTTTTTAAAAGATTTTATTTATTATTTCCAGAAAGAGGGGAAGGGAGAGAGGCAGAGAAGGAGAGAGACATCAATGTATGGTTGCCTTTCACATGCCTCCAGCCAACAACCTGGCTTGCAACTTGTTTATGTGCCCTGTGACCTTTGGGTTCACAGGCTGGCACCTTATCCACTGAGCTACCAGCCAGGGCAGAGGGCTTTCCTCACTTTAAATGCAAAGAAGCTGGTCCCTGGCTGGTGGCACAGTGGATAAGGTGCCGGCCTGCGAACCCAAAGGTCACTGGTTCGATTCCCCAGTCAGGGCACATAACCAGGTTGCAGGCCATGTCTCCAGTCAGATCTATGGATGAAGGCACGTGAAAGGCAACCATACACTGACATCTCTCTCCCTCTCTCCCTACCCCTCTCTCTAAAAAATAATTTAAAAATTTAAAAATCTTTAAATGTGAAGAAACTAAATGCAATGAATTCTAAGTTTATCTCAGTTTCTAAAGTCCTGAATTTAAAAAAGATGGCTCCCCATCTTTTATCCTAGTTGGGCTGTGTGTGAGGAAAAGCATGGCATCTACTATCTAAGCCAATGTGACCTCTTGACATTCAAGTGTTCTTTTCTAGCCCATGATGACCCTGGGGAAGGTGTCTGGCAGAGAACACAGCCCCACCAAAGAGCTGCTATGGGAAAGAAGGAAAGAAAGATACCTGGGCTTTGCTTCCATGACTCAGTTCTTTCCTCAGCTTTGTCTTGAGAAAAGAGATGTATTTTCAGACCTAGAATTCCCACCCCACAAGGTTTCTTTCCTATACTTTCATGGGCTTGAATAAGAGCAGAGAAAAGGACCCACTGGAAATTCTAGGAAATGGAGCTTCAGGTACACTCAGGAGCACGAAACCGTTACTATGACAAGAACAGCACACACTGATGCTGCCCAGGAGGGAAAGTGTTTTGAAAACTTCAGCAGAATTAGACACTCTGTGGCAGCAGAGCCAGTATCCTCTCCTATGGTCAAGACATGCACCATCCTGGGGCCTGGGCTTCCAGACCAGACAGACCCCACCACCCTGGGACCTGGCAGGGGGTGGATGGGGGCCAAGCAGCAGAAAAGAGAAGGATGTTGGGAAGAAAGCCTGAAGGGAGAAAAGGAAGGAAGATTAAATAGAGTTTAAAGAGGCAGAGAATGAAGATAAAAATGAGAAAAGGCATGACAACTTCAAGGTTAGTAAAGCTGTGTTCTGAAACTTGAGAAGAATCACAAAATGAAATCTTGTGCCTCCATCTGTTCCTGTCCGGAGTCCACAAAATAAAGGACAGGGATGGGCGGGGGGTGGAGGTGGGGGACGGACGACGACGAAGTACAATTCAAGAATCAGGAAAAATAGCCCTGGCTGGCGGCACAGTGGATAAGGTGCCGACCTGCGAACCCAAAGGTCGCTGGTTCGATTCCCCAGCCAGGGCACATAACCAGGTTGCAAGCCAGGTCTCCAGCCAGGTCTGTAGCTGGAGGCAGGTGAAAGGCAACCATACATTGATGTCTGTATCCCTCGCTGCCTCTCTCCTTCCCCCTTTCTCTGAAAATAATAAAATCTTAAAAAAAAAGAATCAGGAAAAATGCCATGTGCTCGATGTGGAATCAGGGGGATGTTAGCAACCTGTGCCAGAAACCGAGTAATATCTGCTTTGAACAACGTCCTGAAGCAGCCCTGGAAGAGTCTAGATTTCTGAGCCTGCTGCCCAGTGGTTTCTTCTATCTCTATCCATTGGTTGTGCCGAACCCAGGTGGTTTCTAGGGCCTAACCAAGCTTTTGTTTTTTTTAACTTCTAATTCTAATTCCATTAGAATTCTAATTTCTGAGGCAGCTTGGAAACCTATTGGCTGCTGGCTTATCACTCACACTGTGGCCTCTGTCCCCAGAGGTCTGTGTCCTTGGAACCCTGGTACACTGAATGGCGCAGGGCAGGCCACTTGGTCAACATGGGGTAGCAAGATGAATGAAGAGATGAAGTGTCAGCTTTCTGTCCAACTGGCCAGGCCATAGTGGAGTGGTGCTCAGGTGTAGGCACCACAATTGCACAAGAAAACAAACGAAGGCCAGACAGGCATGCATGAGAAAAGTAACCTTGTATGATGGGAGAACTGACTGAGGATGAAGATCCTGGAGAGGTATGGCCAGTGGGGGTGGGGGGTGCGGTGGCCGAACCAGGGGCTTCCACCTCATTGTGGGTAGGTGGGAGATGCACATGGGAGGCCATCAACAGATTTAAAGTCAGCATGAGGAAGAGACAACAGTCCCAGCAGCTCCCAGAGGAACGTGCGGGCCTCAAAATAACAGACCTATCCAGGTGGAGACAGACAGTAAGAGTAAGAAAGGGAGAGGCAGATGGTGCACCAGTAAGCACTCCAAACACAGCCCTTGACACATCCCTTTTGTTGGAGAGGCTGTGGTGGGGGCTGGGGATGGGAAATAGCAGCCATGAAAAGCAGCTCTGATCCTGGCTTAATAAGATGCTACAGGTTGTCAAAGCAAGGCGTTTTGGTAGGAATGGCTGAACACAGTGATACGGAGAGATGGGCACCTGTTTCTGCCACCACAGAAGTATACTGCCTTTTTTTTTTTTTTTTTTTTTTTTAAGATTTTATTTATTATTTTTGGAGAGGGGAAGGGAGAGAGGCAGAGAGGGAGAGAAACATCCGTGTATGGTTGCCTTTCACCTGCCGCCAGCTGGAGACCTGGCATGCAACTTGGGTACCTGCCCTGGCTGGGAATAGAACCAGAGACCTTTGGGTTCACAGGCCAGCGCCTTATCCACTGTGCCACCCTCAAGGGCCAAAGTGTACTGCTTTTTGCGGGGCATGCAACCAGGACAGCAGCAGCCGAGGGATGCCTAGAAGAGAGGACAGGGCTCCCTGGAGTCCTGGCACATGCAGGGATGCTGCTATTCTCCACGCAGAGCCTGCCTCCTGCCCCCATTAGGAGGGAGCCACTTCTATCTTTCTCCAAGAGATCTCCAGTTAAGAGGAGGTTTCCAAAAACAGTGACCAATGAGGGTCCACTGCTCACAACCAGTGAACCAAACCATGCCACCTCCCAGTGACCAGGCAGGGATCTGGACTGAAGGCATCTGTTCTTGCAGCGAAGGCAGACTTGTCTGTTGAACACCTACTACGTACCAGGAGCTTTGGTGAGGAACGTATGGATGGCCCCGGCCAAGGGATCCTTTCTGAACAGGTGTGGGGATACTGCTTGTCCTACTGGGACCCTTGCATAGAGCCAGCCTCATCATCCAGCACTTGGTACTCAGCAGCCACCAAAAGGCAGGTGGGAAACAAGTGCTTAGAGATGCCTCTGAGCAAAGAATTCTAAACCAATTTACACTATTTTGTTATGTCAGCATCTCAGACACAGGAAAGCCACCCTCTGACTCAGGGAGCAGCTGGGCAGAGAGAAAAGAATGGAGCGCTGATGGTCCATCACAGTCTCCATACATACTGGAAGTGGGAACATGAGGCAATTAAAGGCCTCTAGCAGAATCCAAACACAAGCCAGGAAACATGCCACCCACCTCCTTGCATTGTCTCCTGCCTAAACACGAATCCAGTCTCCAGTTTTCCTACGTCAGTCCTCCCCATGGCTCTAGGACAAGGTCTCACCTCCACACCCAGGTGCTCCCTTGTCAGAGCACATGAACCAGGCTGCATGACCAGCCCCCATGGACACTGAACTCCTTTACCTTCAGCACCGGGACATGCCACATCCTCCCTACTTCATTTTATCTTCACCACCTCAAAGAGTCATTTTAAAAGGTGGAGAAGAACTGATGGGAATGTAATGTCAACTCGGGCTCTAGGCATTCATCCTACTGTAGGGCTATCAGAATTGTAAGATGGCACAGCTAACTGCTGTTGGACCCCAAGTAGATGGTCACCCCATACCCCTGAAACCCACCCCTGAGAAGCCCCCTCCCACCAATACTTAACCCCCAAGTATTGGCAGATCAGTCCTGTGGGTGGGCTTCCCGTCCCATTAGGATTCTGTTTTCTGCACAGTAACACTCACTCTCCTGAATGCGGCTCTGTGAAAACCTTTGCCCAAGCTTTCTGTTCTTGGTGTAGTCACCCAGTCCTGCCCACAGCTCAGAGGCTGCCCAAACAGAGGAGTATGGCAATTAAAGTTTGCCAAACACAGGGAGGCAGCAAAGCTGCTGATGGCATCTCTCTGCCACCGATCCTCCAAGAGCCACTTCATCTGTCCTGCCTCTTGAAATAGAACTCTTAACAAAAGCAATGACATTAGGCCAGCGATGTCACATTTCAAGTCGAGTGATTCAGAGTCTCCAAGCGGAACCGTAACAGTCCTCTAGTACGGGTGTACAGATGATGACTCATCTCTGTGTCACTCCTTTAGAAACAGCTGCTCTAGCCCTCCTGGGGTCTTCCATGACAGGAAGCTTGCTCTCTCAGGGTGGCTCTTTATAGCTTCAGGCTACACCCAGTCACACAGGCAGTGCTCACATCTGGCCAACGTGTCTCCTCATCATTTCCATTGTGACTCTAGTTTGGCCTTCTTCAGTCCAGCACCTCCAGTCACTGGGTAAGTATTCAGATTTTTCCTTTCAAAATCATTTGTCACAGCCTTCTCCCTCCCAACACTCCCCCATCTTCTAAGAAACCTTTGTTTGCTTCTAAGGTCTGGCCAGCAAGTCCCCAAGAAGATTGCTAGCAGTCTCCCCAGTGTTTCCTGGAGTCCAGCCCCAAGAACAAAGCACTCCCAGCCAGCATGGGCAGCCTGATCTGCCTGCCAGCCAGTAACTTTTGGGTCCCTTCTGAGGGGATCACAAACAACCACTGGTTCTTCCCTCTAGAAAAGCTAGGAGAAAGTATTGAGAGCATATATACTGATACACAGTGTCCTCCAGGACCTCATAAGCCAGAGTGAGATCACTACAGACAACCACCCAAGAAAGTGTAAAAACAGTACAGCAAAATGCTGAGGCACATGTCAAGGACACTGGACTGTGGCAATGAGAAAGCCAAGACCTCTGAAGCCAAGATGGCCTGGCTTTAAATCCCAGGCTTGGCACCCTCTAACTGAGCATGAATTAGTTACTTAATCTTACTAGCCTCAATGTTCTCATCTGTAAAATGGGGGGATTACACCCATCTGACTGTTGTGAAGATTAGAGATGCTGAGGGTACTCAGTAGGCACTACATAACAGCAGTAGTCAGCATTATTCAGAAAGGAAGCAAAGGGCCTCTTCCAAGGACTGGGAGCAGAGGGGAAAGCCTGAGTAAAAGCTTAGTGTGAGGCGTCTGTGAGTGGAGCAAACATCTTGGTCTATAGCACATGGCGAACAGGGTGAGGCTTGGGGATAGAGTATCTAGATTGTCAGTGGGTAGGGTACTAAAGAAGGACCCAACTGATGTGCTTCCCTCTGCCACTGGGCCCCACCTGGTTATATCAAAGCAGGACTCTATGTTCTCCTCGGTCCTGAGGCAGCCTGAGTCCTCTCTCAGCTCTAACAAGCTGATGGGCCTGAAGAGCCACAGGAGGGTTCAACCCCTTACTCCTTCTTTTACTAAATGATGGCTCATGCATACCGCATGGAGCCATCTCCGGGATTCCTGATCTGCCCCAACATCCCCAGGAGGCCAAAGTGGGATTATGCCAACAGCCCTCAGCAAATCTTCCTGCTAATCTCCCACAACACCTTCTGGTGCATTCCCCACTATCAAGAAACCAAAAGGCTCCCTCCCACCTAAACCTTCCCAGCCCGAGTAGCCTCCAGCACTGCAGAGCCCCTGACACCAAACACCAGGCCTGCCCACCCTCTTTAACCGCTGCTCCTTATTCCCAAACGATCTCCTGTTTATTTTGAAGCACAATCAGTAATGTTCCCTTCTCTGAGCCTCCTCCTGCTGAAAGCTGCATCCAGCAGGAAGTTCTCTATTCAAGTCCACAGAAACCACTGAACCCGGCAGGGGGTTAGAACCCTTAGGCAACAAGCCCCCTGGACAGCGCCTGGTGTACTTGAGACACTAGTATGAGAGGGCAAGTGACAGAAAGTGTCCTAAAAAGGAACC
This sequence comes from Noctilio leporinus, assembly GCA_004026585.1. Lineage (NCBI taxonomy): Eukaryota > Metazoa > Chordata > Mammalia > Chiroptera > Noctilionidae > Noctilio > Noctilio leporinus. The sequence goes on along the minus strand of PVIW01000169.1, from coordinate 606,972 downwards.
AAGTACCAAAGGACTTACTGTCCGGTGAGGAATGCACACCTCCAAACCTTGCTGAGCTCAAAGTGGGTAGTCCTTTGTTTACTCAAGGGGTTAGAATGAAACACTCCCCTCAATACAGCATGCTCTCAGACAGGTTTTTAGGCAGGGCCTTATTCATTTAGATGTGTAAGACAGATGGCTGGATAGAGGGCAGGGGCAGGGCTCAGCCCTAAGATGGGGGGCCAGACCACCTTACCTGACTTGAGCCCCATAGCCCATGTTCCAAACTGCCTAGGCCCTGTGGCTCTATTCCAAGGTCTGTGCTGGCATATGCCTGACAACAAGGGTTCATTCTGTGGACATGTCCTATTATCCCCAAGCAATCGCAAGTCCCATGGGGGTGGGAACCATCCCCAGGTACACTTAGCAGAAAAAGAGATGACTGGTCTCCAGCTCAGAAAGCCTGATTTTATGACACCTCCTTATCAGGAAACACCCCAGAAAAATCCCTCCCTATTCAAAGCTGTCTGTCAGAGAGGAGTAAAAATTGTTTTGAGGGTCAGCTAAGCTCCTGGTAACAGACAGCTGTTGTCAGGACTAACCAGGAATTCAACTCTGGAACTGGAAACTAATTAAAGGTAGTAGTGCCAAATGCTGGACAGGGCTAAACTTTGGGATGGCCCAGATTCATGCCCCGTGATGCCAGCAAAGCAGGAAGTAGAACCTCAGGACCCCATCTTGTAGCTATAGTAGGAGAAGGAAGCCTGAGTCCATTCCAAACCCCATTCATTTGTCATTCTCCACCCTCAGATAATCAATAGCCAGATAGCAAGACTCCACACGCTCCAATTAGATAAATTGCCTGTTCAACAACTGCCAGAATCAGGAACTCTTGGGCAAACCTATAGACTCCTCTAAATAGTCTTTCCTTTGTCAGCATCTCCTGGGAAATCTCCCTCCCTCCCATAGCTAAGCTTGCTATTCCTTCTGCCAGCAGGACCCTCAACAGAGCTCCAGGGGCTAGAGCTCCCAGAGTAAAGCAAGCCAGGCAGGGCCTGGGCACAACACTCTTCTGTGAGGTGGAATCTGGGTCTTCTGACCTATGACGAAACCTGGCCCAGACAGTGAGTGGGACAATGTCCTCTGTGACCACCCCATTGTAGCCTGGGCTTCCACTCCCAAACCCCTAGTCAGCATGTGTTTTGTTGAATGCATTTGGAGCAAAGAAGAAAACATGAAAAACTTTAGGGAAGAACTGGAAAATATTCCAGTTTCTCCTCTGCCTGCGGCTGGTGCAGTGATGACCTGAAAAGGTTTCCCTCCCGTCCTTACACCACCAGTGACCTGGAAATTCCCCGGAGAATGCCAACTCCCCACAGGAGGGAAATCCTTGACTGACCGCCTGACCACATCTGGAAGCTGACAGGGAGGATGATGGAGCACAGGACCTGGAGTCCTGAAGGCAAAATGTTGTGAGGCTTATGGATGACTTCTGCAGGAAATGCTGCTCCGGGTCAACTGTCTAGGGCCAGAGAGCTCAGTTCGAAATCCCTGGGAGGAAAGCTGAGCTGAAAGGGATCTGGTTCCAGACTTCTCTTCCTTCCATGCTGGTTATACAAGAGGCATAGACAACTCCTCAGCAAGTCCAAGCCTGAGGAGAACACTGTGGGGAGCCCTTGGGGGTCGGCCCTCACTGCCTTGGCAGAATCCTATTGTCCTACAAAGCTCACCTTAACTCCTGAACAAAACCATAACACACATTCTTTCCTTCACAGCCTCCCTGAGCACACCATTATGCTCTAGCCAGCAACCTGCTTCAGAACCCACCAGCTCTTACTTTTTCTGCACCTTCCTTCAGCTCTCTGGCAGTGCTGAAACCTAAAGGATTTTTTTTAAAGGTATGAGTGCAGCCAAAAACACAAACTGATAGCCAGCTTTTTGGATCTGGCCTGCAGATTAGCACTTGTTGGTACACAGGGTACTGATTAAATCTGTGTATTGTTAATACAACAACAATAAAATTTAAAAAAGAAGAAAGAAAACTACAACCACCACCATGGGAAATAAATAAATAAATAAGTGAATTAGATTCCAACATTTTAAGATTAGGTTCTTCTGATTCTCTTTCATAACTGAAACGTCTGAAAGTATGGTCCTCGGTGCTATGTGGCAAAGCTGGGCACAGATGAGCAGCAGCTGCTCCTTTAGACAGGGCATGGTCACTGCAGCTTGTCCCAGTCCTTATGGAGCAGACACTGTGGAGACCCTGCCCCACATCGAATCAACCCATGTGAGCTCACTTATAGCTGCAGTGCTCCCGTGTGTGCTAACAGCTTCCCACTGCCAGTGCCTGCAGCTCTCTGCTTCTTTGCCTGAGGACTTTCTCTGGCACTAGCTGGCATTGAGGGCAGCCCAGATGTACTAGGGATGTAAAGCCCCCAAAGAAATTCTTGACTCATACAGGAGTCAATGGATTGAAAACCACCCACTTCCCTACCCTTCAAGGGTACCATTCTGAGCCATGGTCCATGTGATAATTCAGACTCCCACTGGGACTCAGTTCCAGGGGCCCACAGTGGCAGACCACTCATTAATGTACCCTTCATTAGCTTTTCCCCTTTCTGCCTCATTTTCCCCACCCTTCACTTGTGCTTATTGGAATCACATTCCAATTGTTATCTGTTCCCAAGTCCTTGTCTCAGGGCTCACTCAAGCTTAAAACACCCTACCAGTTGCACTTCATCTTTTGTACATCACATGGCCCCATTAGCACGGCCATCAGAGCACATCCCTCTGATGGAAAGCTTCAGGACAGACCCCCCACCGTGGGCCTCCCAACAGCCCTGGGACAGGGCAGACTCACCTCCCCCGAGTAACTGTATTTGCCCCTGAGGATCTGCCGGTACAGCCGGGTGCGGTTGTCATCTTCAAAGGGCATGGTGCCACTGAGCAGGATGTAGGCAATGACACCTAGTGCCCACATGTCCACTGAGTTGGTGTAGGGCTTTCGAACCAGGACCTCAGGGGCAATGTACTCAGGTGTGCCGCAGGTGGTCTTCATCAGGCAGTCATCACCCTTCTTTCGAGCACTGGCCAGGCCAAAGTCGGTGATGATGATCTTAGAGTCAGTGCCTGGGTGGTAGTAGAGCAGATTCTCAGGCTTGAGGTCTCGGTGTGTGATGCCCAGTGCATGCAGATACCGGACACCATCCAGCACCATCTGCAGCACCCTCGTGGCATCACGCTCAGTGAAAGAGCCCTTGGCAATGATGCGGTCAAAGAGCTCTCCACCAGTGGCCAGCTCCATCACCATGTACACACGCTCCTGAGTCTCAAACACCTCCACCAGCTGGATGATGTTGGCATGACGCACCCGGCGCAGCACACGCAACTCTGACTCACATACCTCCCGCCCCTCCCGGTACTTGGTCTCAATCATCTTGATGGCATATGGCTGCCGGGTTGCCCGGTGCTCCACACGTACCACTCGGCTGAAGCTGCCTCGGCCAATTAGGGCTTTGATGTCATACTTGGCTGTCACACGTGGGTCGAACTTGGCCCTATACTTAGCCACCCTGGCCCTGCGTGGTGGTTCTGAGGGTGGATCTGTGTGGCCAGTAGTGGGAGCACCAGGACAGGGGTTTGCACCCTGACTGGCTGCTGGGAGCCCAGCTTTGAGAGGGCCAACACTGCCCACCTCTGTGATGAAGTGCTTATACACATCACTCTTGGTGCCACTGAAGGGCTCCACCTTCTTGACCAGATCCAGCTGGACATCCTTGGGCGGCTCGGGAAGGACCTTGCTTGTCCCACAGCCCATCACGGACACGGGGGCATCCTCTCCAGCGGGGCTGGCAGGACCTGCTCCGCAGGCAGTGCCCCGACTACACCTATGCAGACAGAAGAGAGGACAACTCAGCATAGCTGGTGACACCTCTGAAGGAATACCAGCCATCCTCCTCCTCATCCCTTGATTATTGTAGCCTGAAGACCTGGCTCTAATATGATTCCCTGAAAGAGAGGATGGCTGTGGTCCCTGAGTGCTCAGAGCCCAGGCTCACTGGAGAGTCAAGGTGAAAGACTGAATGTGAGCATCATATACTTGACTTACATCTCTGTGGATGTTATTTTCATGCTGCTTTCAACCCTGAGAGAGGGTAGGAACATGCACCAGGCTTGGCTGTTACTGCCCCCACCTTCCTCCCTATTCTACCTGGGTCCCTTATCCTAACTGAAATGTCAGGTTTTTTTAAATGTTAAAATCATCCTCATATTATTCTGATTCATTTTTCCTGAAACAGGGGTCTACAGCGCTGGAGACCTGCTCTCTAATACTGTATCACTCGCCAGGCCGCAGAAAGCCACTTCTCCAAGGCCTCCCTCACGTGTATCTTTCCTGGCCCTCTCCGCCTCCTCTGAGCATTGACCCCTTTGCAACCACCCCCTCCTTCCCTAGATCTGGGCCCTAAAGACCCTTTCCCGGGCAGCTCCCACATCTTCACCCTGACAGAATTAACACCGTTTTGTGGTCTCTCACTTCCCCAGTTTCCACGTAGGTGGCTAAAATGCTACATAAGTCCCAGAGCTAGCTGAAATCAGTCCCAATGAACTTGGAACCACAAGCCTTAGCACACTGCCACCAGGTACCCACCAAACTGGGCATCATTCAAGAAGCAGGGGGAGCCTTAAGCTCAGAAAGGGCAACAGCAGCTCCATCCTCATGTGACTCAGGCTGCGGATCAGGTGCTCTGCTTCCTTGGGATAAAGACCTAGGAGCCTGCTGCATTTACTTCCCAGACAGAGATGTTCCCATCCCTTAATACCGTGCAGCTGGTAGGACTCTGGACAAGGTGAAGAGCGGAAGTACTGCTTTCCAGAAGTCACTTCCACCCAGGCTGCCCTCCTCCAAGTCCATGTGAGGGCACTATGGGTGAAAGAAGAGAGCTAAGAATTTCCTGTTAAATATGACTTGCAGAATTGAGAATAAAATGATCGGTTCAGCTCAAAGATTTATTGAACATCTACTACAGATACAGAAATGAATAAGATATCCAAAGTAGGTAATATTTCAATACACACAATCACACAAACAAGCAAAACATAGTCAATAAACTCACAATCTTAAGTGAAGAGATAAGCACAAAAATATAATTCCAGTATCAGGTGGTAAGTTTTAGGTTGGAGAAACAATAGTAGATATATGTAGAATGATGTAAGGGTTAGGGAAAGCTTCCTGAAGGAGGTGACCACCCACACTGAATTTTAAGTAAGAATGAGTCAGGTGAGGAAAGGGGAATGGTGTTCCAGGCAGAGAAAATAACACATTCAAAGGTCCAGAGGCCCAGAGTAACACCCTGTGCCTGGAGAACAGGCACTCTCATAGAGCAAAAACAGGCTTTGGGTGGGGGTGGGGGTCTGAAGGTTTGGCAGGTAAGTAGGAACCAGGTTGTGAAGAACAATACAAGTTATGGTGAGGAGTCAGGACCTTCCTGGGAAGTGAGGGGAAGCTACCAAAGGGTTTACAAAGAAAGACAGGTGCTCAATCTGTGTTTAGAAAAGAAGTGTGAGGCTGGCCCTGACTGGTGTGGCTAATGGGTTGGGCATTGTCCCACAGACCAAGGGGTCACCAGTGGGCTCCTGGCTAGGGCACATGCCTGGGTTGCAGGCTGGGTCTCAGGTAGGGGGAGGGTAAAGGACAACCAATGGATGTTTCTCTCCCTCTTTCTCCCTCCCTAAAAATGAATAAATTAAAAACAAAGGAAAGAAGGAAGGAAGGAAGGAAGGAAGGAAGGAAGGAAGAAAGAAAGAAAGAAAACAGACAGCCAGCCAGCTAAACTGGAGTAGGGTCAAAGAGGACTAAAAGGGCCAGTTTGGGAGGGTGGTGACCCAGGCAGTAGGGTGGAATGGAGAGATGTCAGCAAGAGAACTGATTAGGACTGCAGGACTGGAGGCTGGACATAAGGGCTGAAAGGGTGGAGTGAGGGCAGCACTCTAGTCCCTCACTCAGGCTCCTGGGCAAAAGGGTCAGTCAGGAGTGCAGCAAAAGGGACAGGATTAGGAAGCAGTGGGAAGAGTTCAGTTTGGGATGTGATGCAATGCATGCAGAACATTCATGTGTCATTTACTGAAAGTCACTGGATGTAGAAGCTAACATCCCAAAAGAGGTGGTCAGAGTCGGAGATTCCTTGGCTGCCTGAGGATGATGCTTAGGACCAAGAGGCACCTTATGCCCACCCCCACCTTGTAAAGCCAGAAAAATATCCCATCAAAGATAGAGATTCAGGCAGGTTTTGCTGCAGCACCTGGGAGATCAGGGAGAAGACATAAGAGGCCATCAGATTCCAATGAGCAGACGGCCTATATTCAAGGTAGTGATACCAACCCATGGCAGAATGAGGTTTACCTTTCCTCACAAGAGGAAGATTCCTCTACCAAAACAAGGCTCTTCAGGATTTACTCCAGTTTTCACCCAAATGCCTAGGAGATCCCACGTAGAAGTTTAGAAAAAGCCATTTAAACAAAGGCATTTAGAAGGCAAGGTTCCCTGTCACAGAGACCAAAGATTAGAGCTATAAACTCTGGAATTCTGCAAACCCATCTCTTCCTTCAGGGAAAACATGAGACCTCGAGGCAGTCAAGGGCTACAGCTCAGGAAAAGGAAAGCTCTTGGGCTAAGATCCCTGAGGCAGAATACAGGACCCCAATTGCCAAGACCACATGAAAGCAGTGTTTACCACCATCCAGAGAAAAGACAAACTTCATGGGTGACCCAGCCCAGCCATTCAGTTGTCACTTCTTCCTGGTGAGGCAGAATCCTAGATACACAAAATAAATGTCTCCAGGCATGCATCCTGGCTCCCTTTGTTTAAGTGGGCTTACCTAGTCAGATCCTGATGAAAAAAACTAAGGTTTAAAAAATAAAAAAGCCTGACTTTTCACGTTATTGATTTATCATAAATTTTTAAAATTTTACTGCTTATAGATGGGAAGGTAGGGAGAAACAAACATTGATCAGTTGCCTCTCGTATGCAACCCAACCAGGGGCCAAACCCACAACCTAGGCATGTGCACTGACCAGGAATCAAACCCTCGACCTTTTTTTGGGTTTATGGGACTGTGCTCCAACCAGCTGAGCCACACCAGCCATCACAGTGACTTTTCACTTGAAACAAAGCTCACAAATCAGCACTGAGACAGCTAAGGATTATCTCTCTCTGACCTTCCTCCTCCCTTCCTAGGACAGTTTCTCTCGCTGTTTCTACTCCAATAAGGCCATTTTCAGAAATGGTTTGATACTGGTACCACACCTTCCTAACTATACACCAAGAGTGGATGAAAGGATACCAGCTCTAAGAAGAGACTGGCCAGCAGCCTACAGGTTTCTCCATGTTCCAATCACATCTCTTTCCACAGCTGCCAAATGAAAAGGCAGACAAAGGGAAACTGGAAGCAGCTGGCAAGCTCCTTCTGGGAAGAAGGGCAGGGTGTCTTCCTCCCCCAGCTCTCCTGTATATGTCCCCAGCATAGTGACCAAGGTGGGAATAAGGACAGGTGAGGATGAGAGAGAAAAGCCTCAGAACATAGCTCCTAGAGGGGAGGAGCACACTATGCCAGCTATCGAAAAGTCCCTGTGCCTTTCACAACACCAATCTGAACACATCTTGCATAAAGTACTGATCTCTCTTGAGCTGGCCTTCACACCCTCAACTCAGCTGGGCCCAAAGACTCCTCAAGAAAGGCAAGTTAGACAGAGTGTGGCAGTGGGTGTGAGTATTCAGAACTACCATCCTTAATAACACTCTACAGAAATGACAGGCCACCCTAGCTGAGTGCTGGCCTGTAAACCAAAAGGTCACTGGTTCAATTTCCAGTCAGGGCATATGCCTCGGCTGCCAGCCAGGTCTTTAAAAAAAAAAATAAAAAAGAAGAAATAACAGGCAAAGAAAGGTCAAAATTTGACCCAAGGCACTTAAATAGTATGGACCCAGATTTCCTGGCTCTCCATCCAGAGCTGGGCCTCACCAGGTCAAAGCCTTATTCTTCCCCCATACCACTCAGCTTGCAAATCAATAAGCCTTTTATGAAGGGCCTGTCTTCTGAAACCTCAATTCCAAGTACAATCTGGGTCACATTACTCACTGCTGTACTTTGTACTTTATTTTATTTATTATTTGATTGTATTTTTTCCATTATCATTTATCCTCCCAATACTCTCTTCCACCTGCACCCACCCCCCACTGCTGTACTCTTGATTGCCTCTGATCACTACAGTTGTCATCCCCTTGAGGGAAGGGGCCACTTCTAGAACTCTCTGGCAGCCAGCAAAGTGCTGAGCTCAGAGCAGGCACTCAATGTTTGTTGACAATGAATGAAAGGTGGCCTGGCTCTCAGATTTCTATTTGTCATGAGGCAACAACCCCAGGACCTCAGAAATTTCAAGTGGCAGAAAGAGGCCAGATTGATGGTTAAACCAGAGCCATGCTCTCTGGGCACCTGTGTAAATGTCAACAACAAAAAAACCCAAACTGCTCAGGTCTTGCAGATTGTTATTCGAAATCTAGCAAGTTTGTCCACAAGCCACCAGACCTGGCCCCATTTCCGAGGGAGGCCAGGGTTCTAGGAACAGGGGGCAAGAATGGAGTCTGACACAATTTCCTACACATAGAAACCAGGTAAGTGGATGTTTCCGAGGCAGGGGCCCACAGACACTTAGCCCTCTGTAATAACATTCCTTAAGACTGTTCTTCACAGCCAAGCTTCCCAACCTTTTACCTGCAAAGATTTCTATACTTTGCTCCCATGTTTTGAAATGACGTAGGCAGTAATCTCTCAGTAATTCCAGTAGTAAGTAACTGTTCAACAGCACATCTAACCATCATGAGGTAAGCAGAGATATCAGGCAAAGAGGCCTGTCATTTTAGACAAAAACCCCGGAACAAAGACATATGCAACCTTAGGGGGAACAATACGATTCTGCTTTCTAAAACAGGAAATCTGACTTAGGACTAGCGATTTCACTTTCAGAAATAGTACTATGAAATGATTTTCACAGAATGCAAAGATATATTTGTACAAGAAAATTTATGCAGCATTCTTTATAAAATGGAAAATATGGAAACAACCTGCATAATAATCAGTAAGGGAATAATTAAATAAGACATATTCATATAATGGAATGACCTGCAGCTATTGAAAAGAATAAGGTAAGCCCTGGCTGGTAGCACAGTGGATAAGGTGCCGGCCTGCGAACCCAAAGGTCGCAGGTTCGATTCCCCAGCCAGGGCACATAACAAGGTTGCAAACCAGGTCTCCAGTCAGGTCTGTGGCTGCAGGCAGGTGAAAAGCAGCCATACATTGATGTCTCTCTCCCTCTCTGCCTCTCTCCCTTCCCCTCTTTCTAAAAATAATGAAATAAAATCTTAAAAAAAAAAAAAAAAAGAATAAGGTAAATCCATATATAGTGACAAAGATACCAGTTACTAAATTTTATTGAGCAGCTTCATGCCAGGATCCATGTCTGTGATGTATTAAGTACTACACTAGTTTAAATACATACTAGTTTAAACTAGTATGTAGGCCCTGGTTGGTAGCTCAGTGGATGGGTGCCAGCCTGCGAAACCAAAGTCACTGGTTCGATGCCCAGTCAGGGTACATAACCAGGTTACAAGCCAGGTCTCCAGCCAGGTTCCCAGCTGGAGGCAGGTGAAAGGCAACCATATATTGATGTCTCTCTCCCTTTCTTTCTCCCTCCCTCCCTGCCCTTCTCTCTAAAAATAATGAATAAAATCTTTTAAAAAACAACAAAACCCTAGTATATAAAGGGTATGTCCTGTAAAGGATTTTAAAAAGTCAGACATATATTGGCAGGGAGTGGGTGAATGGGGAAGGGGACAGAAGGGAGTAAAAAGGGGATGAATGTAATACAACAGCAATAAAATTAAATTAAAAAAAAGTGAGACACGTAACAGAAAAAAATTATCCTGAAAGGGTAGAAGAGAAAATGTTGACCGTGATTACCTCTAGGGTGTGGAAATGTGTGGAGAATAATCAAAAGGAAGGAAGGGGTACTTTTACTTCTCACTTTACATACTTCTGTGCTATTGCACTTTTTTTTTTTTTTTTTTTTAAGATTTTAATTTATTTACTTTTAGAGAGACAGGAAGGGAGGAACAGGAGAGGGAGAGAAGCATCAGTGTGTGGTTGGTTGCCTCTCACTGTCCCCAGTGGGGGAACTGGCCCACAACCCAGGCATGTGTCCTGGTCCTGGCTGGGAAACAAACCAACAACCCTTTGGTTCACAGATTGGTGACTAATAAACTGAGCCACACCAGCCAGGGCCTATTGCTATATTTTTATATCATCACCACATATTACTTTTTTTTAAAAAGATGTTATTTATTATTTTCAGAGAGAAGGGCAGGGAGAGAGGAAGAGAAAGAAGCATCAACGTATGGTTGCCTTTCACCTGCCTCCAGCTAAGGAGGGCTACATTTTTAAAGTTAACAAAAATATTGTAGAAATCTATACACTAGTAAATGCATTTCAAAAAGCTGGAGGAAGCCCTGGTTGGTGTGGTTCAGTGGACTGGCTCCAGCCTGCAAACCCAAAGGTCTCTGGTTCCATTCCTCAGTCAGGGCACATGACCAAGGGAGCAAGCCAGGTCTCCAGCCAGGTCCTTAGCTGGAGGCAGGTAAAAGGCAACCATACATTGATGCTTCTCACGCTTTCTTCCTCCCTCCGTGCTCTTCTCTCTGAAAATAATGAATAAAATCTTAAAAAAAAAAAAAAAAAAAGGCTGGAGGAACATATACCAAATTATCAGTGTTTTGTGTCTAAAAACACTATGTATTTATTCACTCCCGTAATGTTTTAACTTTTAGTATTATTTCATAATAAAAATTGTTATGAGTTCTTTTTAGAATAGTAACTTGGGGCCCCACTTCCCAAGGACATGGTAATAACTGGTCGGTAGACTCCTCCTTATTACTAACAGAAGGAGAGAAATTTGCCCTTCAGACTGAGTCTCATATAGGAGGCTGCCTTGTGTTGTGATTTCCTCAAGGTCTTTTCTGATCATCAAGAAAAACTCTTGATAAAACTGCTTCTACTCAGGGTAGTTGTAATTGTCCATCTCCCTAGAATTTCTGACTCACTAGAGGGTAGGTTTGCTAAATAAGCACATTGTCCAGGTGTTAGTTGTGTCCTCTTCCTTTTATCATGGCCCCAACTCCATCTAAGACATCCCATCTACTGCCCCTCCCATCATCAGCAATACAGGCTCTGGCAATGTATCTGTGGTTCTCCTTCCAAAATCCCAAAGTTCAACCCAAAAATATTTATTGAGCTCCTGTTGTGAGCCAGGAACTTGGCCAGACAGAAAGGTAGCCATAGTCTCCGCTCTCAAGGAATTTAAGTCCAGATAGTTCCACACCTAGAGTCCCTTAATTCATTACCCTTCAGATGTCCCTGTGAGGTCACTTAAAGGCAAAACAGCCTGAAAAGGGTCTCTCTGAAATCCTTTTACCCCCTGGCAAATGAAAACATCACATTTTTTCCATTTTAGCATCATATTAGATACCATGGCAACAGAGGGCTGTACCAAGAATTAGCTCAGGGATGACCTAGCCAACACAAATCAGCTTAATACTCACTGAGTAAGATTCTTGGAAGGAAAAGAAGTTCAAATAAGTTAAGTCTCTCTCCAGCTTTCAACAAACAGAATTGCTTCCCTTCTTCTAAGATTATATTTCTCAAAATTTTTCTCTGTGTACCCTGTGGTCAATGGAGACAGATATTCTTAGCCATATCCAAGATTAAGGGTCAATTGTTTGGAACACCAATAGCCCATTCATGTTATATAGTTGGTAAGTTCTGAGGGGGACTGATGTTGCCCATATGATAAGCTCACATAAAGTAAAACAGAAGTCCAAACCAATGTCTCATCCATTTATGTAACTGACAAACACCAGTATCTAGTTCAGATTCTATAAATACTAAGATCTGTGGGGGTTTTCCATTCTAGGTGAGGGGCAAGTCTAGCTCAGTGTCCAAAGCAAACAGATTTCCTGAAGGCTGCACTTTCTCTAGCCCATTAATACAACTTAATAAATGCAAGAACTGCAATTAGGCCTGAACAATGTGCTTATTTAGCAAACCTACCTTCTAGTAGAGTCAGAAATTCTAGGGAGATGGACAATTACAACTGCCCTGAGTAGAAGCAGTTTTGTCAGTTTTCCTAGATGATCATAAAAGACCTTGAGGAAATCACAACACAAGGCAGCCTCCTACCTGAGGCTCAGTCTAAAGAGCAAACAGGCTTACTAAGATGAAATCACCTTTTAACAAGGGACACATTCTGGGAAGGACAGCCAGTTAGTAAACACAGTGGCTTCCATTTGCTGAGTTCCAACTGCGCTAAGTGTCTTATACGCACTTTCATCTCTGCAAACACATAAAGTAGGCATGATTATTCCTATTTTGGAATGAGCAAACTAGGAGTCAAAGAGCCTCATGATCTCATAAAAGCCAGGCGCTGACTTCCTGTCTTTCTGACTCTAAATCTCATGTCTTACCATCAAATGTACTGCTGCCCCAAGGTAATGGGCAATAAGAGTGCAACTGGGAGGCCACAAGGCACAGCTAGCACTTCTCACTAGACAAAGAAGTCACAACAGTTTCCTGGGGACAATGACAAAGATATTCAACCACGGAGCACAGTAAACTCACCTAGGGAGTTTTTTCAAAACACATATCCAGATTTCAGATCTTCTGAATCTGGCTCCAAGAGTGAGCCTATTGAATTTGTATCTTAAACAACCACTTTAGATGATCAAAATTGATTAAAGCTATACCACCCACCACACAAGCATGCATGTGCAAACACAAAATAGACGTTAGCTGTGCTCATCTCAGGTCCTAAGCCTAATATTACAGCTGAATCTGTATCCATTCATAAACCAGCAACCTATCACAGTGGTATAGCTCCTAACTTACACCACGCTGAGCCAGGCAGTTGGGTAGATATAAAACACAATCCCCAACTCACCATCATGTGACACAACATAATCAGGTCAACAGCAGTCACGTAAAAAAAAAGTAAAGAGGACTGTGCTGAGTTGAGCGGCACATATACTAAAACTGGAACAATGCACAGATTAGCATGGCCCCTGCATAAAGGATGACACGCAAATTCATGAAGTGTTCCATGTTTTTAAAGAAGGTACAGAGGAGTCAATGATTTTATGTGAAGGGAGGTTTTTCCAAGGAAATGAAATCCAGAGTGAAATTTAAAGGACAGATATAGCCCTGGCTGGTGGCATAGTGGATAAGCCACTGGCCTTCGAATGCAGGGGTCACTGGTTTGATTCCCCAGCCAGGGCACGTGGCCAGGTTGCAAGCCAGGTCTCCAGCCAGGTCTGTAGCAGGAGGCAGGTGAAAGGCAACCATGCACTGATGTTTCTCTCCCTCTCTGCCTCTCTCTCTTCCCCTCTGTCTAAAAATGAATAAAATCTTTAAAAAATTTTTATCCTTTAAAAAGTAATTTAAAGTTTAAAAAATGTTGACATTAAAAAAAATTTTAGCCCTTGCTGGTAGCACAGTGGATAAGGCGCTGGCCTGCAAACCCAAAGATCGCAGGTTCGATTCCCCAGCCAGGGCACATAACCAGGTTGCAAACCAGGTCTCCAGTCAGGTCTGTGGCTGGAGGAAGGTGAGAAGCAACCATAAATTGATGTCTCCCTCTCTGCCTCTCCCCCTTCCCCTCTTTCTAAAATTAATGAAATAAAATCTTAAAAAAAAAAAAAAAAAAAGAATGGCACTTACATGTTTAAAAATCCAATAAAAATTTACTATATATAAAGAAAATAATTTTTAAATCCAGATGTAAAATTTCCACACTGATAGATGGACGTGGAAATAGGGTATTACAAAAATGAGAAAATTCGGTATCTAAAACACAAAGGTGTTAAAACAACAGAGAAAAGAGAAGGCTCACAAGCCCCAACAAAATGTGTAAACAGAAGGCAAAAATGCCCAGGTGCTGACTTCAGGTTTAGGCCTGTTTCAGATTATGAAGAGACCTGAATGACTTAGGAAGCTTGGCCTTTATCCTTTGGGCACTAAGGGGCCAGTTTTAGGCAGTGAAGGACTTATTCAGCTGAGAATTACGTTCCAGCAGCTCTTCATTTAGCGAGAGTGAGCACGGACAGTTGGGCTTCCCTTTATAAACAGAGGGATGACTGGCTCGCGGCAGGCGACCTGGCTGGTCTCGGGCCTGCTTTTTCCCCAGACTGAATAAGGAAGCGACCAGCTCCTTGACAGCCCCTGGCGTTCAGTCGCAGAGGAGAGGTGTGGAGCAGATGCTGGACACGAGGAGGGAGTGAGGACAACCGAGTTAGTTCACCATGACCAACGCGGGCCGGCTGAACAGTAGGCAGGGCATCTATCTGACTACGTCCACCAGGCCCACGAGGCCCCAGAGAAGGGCTACCCAGCGCAGCAGCACGTTTCAAGGCCACTCCAGCCTCAGACACCGGGGACCCCGAGCAGCCATCGCCTGGCCTGCTCCCCAGCCCCGCAGGCCCCGGCACACCTGGCACGGGCCGAGGGCTCCGGTCTGGGAAAGGGCAGGCCGGGTGCGCCAAGAAGCGATCGTGGCCGCAGCTCCTCAGCCCCTCCCGCCCGTTGGGCCGTAGCCCTGGGCCGGGCCGCCTCACCTCGCGGGGGCGGCGGGCTCTTCGGCGTCTTGGCCGCTGTGCTGACCCTCTCGGGGCCGTGGCCACGGCCGCCCCAGCCGCCATCCTCAGGCGTTAGCGTCGTGGCGTCATCACCAAGCGCGCTCGACGCCAAAACAAACCCAGGCCGTCTTGGGGGCGGGGCGAGGCGGGGCGGGGCGGGTCCTCGGAAGGGCGGGGCAACGCGGGCTAGATGCCCTGCCCACTAGTTCAGCCAGCCCGGGTCCGGGCAACGCGGTTGGGGCAAAGCTTGGCTTGCCAATCAACGCCTTCAGAGCGAGGACCCGCTCTCTAGGGCTGGAGGGCGTCTAATTGTTGCTCAGTTGTTCGACTGTAGCTGCGGAAGGAACCTGTTCTAGAAAAAGGAGGTACACCTGAAACTAATATAAAATAATATGGAATGTCAGCTATAACGCAAACATTAGAAAGATTAAATTTTAAAAAAGAAAAAGAAACGGCAAAGGGAGAAATTTTCAGGTTTCTGGTTATCGGAGAGGGTGCTCTGTCATACAAAGTTGGGGACGTAATGCGTATCAAAGGTTTCTGGAAGTGCCTCTGAAACTTCGCAAAAGATCGATTTAAATTTCATTAACAAATCTGCCTTTTGAAAGCTGGAGCTAAAATACGTCATGCATTCAGGTGCGTTAGATTTGGCCTCGGTCTTAGAGGAGTAAAAATCGTACTTGAGGATTGGGATCAGTCTTGGGCAACTTCGAAGAAACATATTTTTGTTGTTATTGAATTGAAGTGTATCCTAAGACTGCAAAGCAAGTAGATTTAAAATTAGAAGAAAAAAGAAGAACTCGTACCATTCACAATGACTTCTCAATAGAAAAAGTCCTATAGAGACTTGTCTCACTACAGACAACCCAAATTGCAGGGGGAAAGATAGATGCTGCAGATCATAAAGGGATTGTAATCTCCATCCATCTCTCTCACTTTGGTTTGTTCATTTATTCAACAAGTCCTTACTGAATGAACACTTATTTTGTACATGGAACTGTCTTAATAGATTAATATAAGCCAGCTATTTTCTTTCTTTTTCTCTCTTTTCTTTTTTTCTTTCTTTTTTTTTTTCTTTTTAGAGAGAGGGAAGGGAGAGAGACATCAATGTGTAGTTGCCTTTCACCTGCCTCCAGCCTCCAGCTACAGACCTGGCTGGAGACCTGGCTTGCAATCTGGTTATGTGCCCTGTCTGGGAATCGAACCAGCGACCTTTGGGTTCCAGCCAGGGCAGTTATTTTAATATAAGAAAGAAAAAAGAGCCCTGGCTGGTGGCACAGTGGATAAGGCACTGGCCTGCAAACCCAAAGGTTGCTGGTTCAGTTCCTCAGTCAGGGCACATGACCAGGGTGCAAGCCAGGTCTCCAGCAAGGTCTGTAGCTGGAGGCAGGTGAAAGGCAACCATACACTGATGTTACTCTCCCCCTCTGCCTCTCTCCCTTACCAGCTCTCTGAAAAATAATAAATAAAATCTTTAAAAATAAATAAATAAAAACAAACAAATAAAAAAAATTTTAAATACTTGATAGCTATCTGGTGTGAATAAATCAAAATTATAACTTTTTTTGGTCAGATCAGCAAAAATGCATTTTTGGTATGCACAGAATTCTACTAATTATCTATGCCATGAGATGAAGAAGGTTGAAAATCACTGATAAAAGCTAATGTTGAATTTTAGTCCTAATAATAAATTAACACCAATAAACATCATTTTGTCTGTTTTATTTAGTAGGGAATTAATTATAGAAGATTTTATTTAAAAAAGAGGAAAAAGAAAGAAAGCCCTGGCTGGTAGCATAGTGGGTAAGGCGCCAGCCTGCGAACCCAAAGGTCACAGGTTCGATTCCCAGCCAGGGCACATAACAAAGTTGCAAATCAGGTCTCCAGTCAGATCTGTGGCTGGAGTCAGGTGAAAGGCAACCATACGTTGATGTCTCTCTCCTTCTCTGCCTCTCTTCCTTCCCCTCTTTCTAGAAATAATGAAATTTTAAAAATCTTTAAAAAAAATATTTTATTTTTTAAAAAAGAAAACCTTTAGAAATTGCATCTAAAAGTCTAGTATGATAAGTATGGACATAGGTTTTGGGGCCAAAGAAACCTGGGATCATATCCCAAGTTTGATACTTCCATAGCTGTGTGACCTTAGTTAAGACATCTCCCCTTCTTAAGCCTCATTTTTCTTATCTGTGTAATGGGGATCATAATCCTAACCTCACAGAATTGTTGTGAGGGTTAAGGGCAACATAGAAAATCAGGGTTAATGGGATTTAGAAACCTATCCAACACTCCCATTTTACAGATATTCAGCAAGTTAATTCAACAAGTATTTATTGAGCCTTTTCTGTGCACAGGTGCTGACCTTGGCTCTGGTAAAGAACACGAGGTGAAGAAGCAGATGCAGAGGGGACTGGGCTCAGGACATCCAACCGCCAGGCTCTCCCCTGAACAGTATGCTGTTCCCTGTCTGCAGAGCTGCAAATGTGAGAAACAACATCCCCTTGATGCTCCAGCCTGGGCAGCTGTGTCCAGGGCACAGTCAGTTTGGGTATCAGCTTACCTCTCCCCTCCAGCTTTGGGATAATATACATAAAGCTCTTAAGCTCCTGGCCAGAGAGCAGATTCTGTCCCACCCCCAACCCCATCATACACACATTCCAGGTCACTCAATTCCAGGGTAAAGCAAGGATTTAGGGAGCAAACACCAGGGGAAAGTAGGTCACAGCAGAAGGATGATAATCCCCTCACCATGGCTGGCCCTGCTTCTAGAAGCAGGCTGCTCTTGGCCACCCACGAAGAGTGACTCTGGGAAGATATTGGAGGGTTGAGCCCCAGCACCATCCTTCCCAACAGTAAGCCCAGGCTGAGAGGACTGATCCAAGATGACACATTCTCCACACCAGAGTCATTCTCAGCCAAGCTCTTGCTGACTGTAACACTTCCTATCCTATGCTGAACTTAGAGGTTCTGTCAAGCACATTTTTTGTACCCAGCAAATACACTCTTTGTACCCATCCCTAGATTGGGTGCAAGAGACACAAGAGGACTCCTGAGGAGTCCACAGATGGGAATTGAGACCTGGACCCAGACAGTGACAAAGCCAGTACTATCAGTAAGTACTGAGAAGAGAGCCCAGAAGCTATGTGGACCTGTAGGAGGCTGCTGATTCAGCTTGGAGTCAGGGTTAGGGAATATTTCCTGGAGGAGGTGATACTGAACAAGAAGAGAGTTCTTGCCAGGACAAAATTAGGGTATTATGAACACTGAGAACAGATGTACAAAGACTCAGGAATAAAAGCATGGCCTTCCCTACTGGAAAATTCTGGTAGTCAAATGACAGCAGATCTGGGAGGGTTGTTTTTCTAAACTTTCTCTTTCAGGTTATGGGAAAAAATGTGTGATACTGGTTGGGAGACAGGAGTGAAGATAAAAGTACAGGCAAATGAGGCACAGGAGCAAAGATAAGGCAGAAATGGAGTTAACGGGGGCATCTGACCTCATTGAAATGGGAGGGTGTTTGGGGAAGCATAGATGAAGTAGTGCTCCTATATATATGGATAGAGGTCTCTGGAAGGACTTGTCACTCTGAAGCTTCTGCAAGAGTCCTATTAGGCCTGATTCTGTCCAGGGGGACATAGCCTCCAGCATGGGCTTTAGTATAAATCTGGCCTGCCTAGATCTGGGTTTCCACCCTTTCCTCCCTCCCTCCCTCCCAGCTGATTCCTTTGGGCCCCTCTCGTAAAACCCTCTCCAAATCAGCCCTACCTTACCCCACCACTTGTAAGTCTCCATCCTTACCTCCAGTTGCCCCTATCATGCTTCTTCTCTGAAACCTACCCTGACCTCAAGGCCTAGGTAGGTAGATCACTCCTCTTCTCTGTGCTGCTACAGAGGGGAGTTGCAGGAGTAGACTGAATAAACTGTGGGCAGAGCTGGCTTATGTAGGGCCTCCTAGATGATGAGAAGGAGCTTAATAGCAGGATCTGTTTTTCTATATAGAAAATGAGAATAAAGGGGAGGGAGCCCTGGTTGGTGTGACTCACTGGACTGAGTGCCAGTCTGCAAACCAAAAGGTTGTTGGTTCGATTTGTGGTCAGGGTACATGACTGAGTCCCTAGTTGGGGGCATGTGAGATGGAAGCCACACATGGGTTCCTCTCTTTCTCCCTCTCTTCCCCATCTCTAAAAATAAATAAATATATATATTTTTAAGGGGGTGGGGGTGGGGAGTGACAATAGAAGCCTATGAGGAGGAGGCCACGGCAGTGCCCACTGTGGGGCGGTGGCTAGAAATAGGTCCTAGTGCTGGTAGTAGAAAACTGATCAAAAGATGATCTCACCCTCTCGGAGACTCCCTCCTTCCCTCAGGATCTGTCCATGCTGAATCTTGCTCTTCCTCTCTTCCAGGATGAACAGGGGTGCCTCATTCCACACACCCAGTCTATGCTTCTAGAATGCCTTCTAGGATTGTTTTGATTTCACACTGCACACCTCTTCTCAAAGAACAAGCTTGAGAGCAGAGGCCAGGGGAATCCTCACTGTGACCTGAGTTTCTGCAGCTTGAGGTCACATCAGGGACCTTAATGTAGACTCCAACAGGGGCTCTCCACCTTCTGAAACAGGCTCCCCTCAGATGGACCAGGACCCCAGAGAGGGAGAGGACTCAGCACTTAGTCTGTGGTAGTTCAGCAGATGAGGAGGTGAGAGGGTCAGGAGCCTAGAGGCTAGAATGAACCTAGAGAATGGGGGTGGCCATAGTGGGGGGTAGGGTGAGACACTCCACCACCTCACAGGGCCCCTAGGGATCAGGCAAGGCTAGGAATACCAACCTGGGAAGGCAGACCACTAGAGCTCTTAGAACCCACATGTAATGGAAAACTCAGCATTGCCTCTGGGAAATGAGTGTTTGTGAGGAGAAAAACCTGTGTCCCCTGTGGCGGCCTTGGGCCCTGCCCATTGTCTTGGGGAATCAGCTGGAGGCCTCCATCTGAGTCAAGCAGTGAGCAGCCGGAAGAAAGGAAGGAGCTTAGTACAAATATAAATACTTTTAATGAAAGCTGAATGTATTCTGCTCAAGGGCAGGGGCACTGTTACCTGACCCCAATGGCTAGGCCAGGGGCCCCAGGAGGCAAACAAATGCCAGAGCAGCAGCCAGCAGCAGGGGAGCTGGGGCTGGGGTTGGGGCAGGTGCTGTGGCCCGCAGTGTCTCTTGGTTGGTTTCAGGGTCTGTGCCACGCTCCTGGACGTGCACAGGGGCGCCACACAGAGTGTGCAAGTTATCTGGGTGCTGGGCCCGGCGAGCTTCTTGCTGTAGTGACTCCCATGCCGCAGCTGCCTCCTTTGGGCAGCCTGACAGGACTCGAGAGGCGCAGATGTGGAAGTCATTCCAAGACCTGTTAAGGGAATTAGGTGGGGCAGAGGCTTTGGAACAGGAAAGAAGAGGTTCAGGAATGGGGGTAGTGGTGGGGGGTGGGAGAGTCAGGCTGCTCCCTTATACCTGCCCTTACCTGCAGATGGTCTCCAGCTCACCTCCGTGGTCCATGCTGTCCCCCAAGCGGATGAGACACTCAGCGAAGCCCTGATATATGTTACAGAGGCCTGGGCCCACAGCAGCTGCCTCCAGAGGAGATACAAGTACTGGGGGTAGGGGTGGAGATGGAAAGTAGTCCATAGGATGAGCTTGCCAACCCCCAGGGGTTTATTTCCCCTAGCATGCTGTGGGATGTGACTCAGCGAGAATGAGGTACCCCAGGGAAGTAAGGGATCAGGGGATCACCTGCCTGGGCTCTGTTCTAGGTAGAAACAAAACAGAATAAATGTGGACCAGGGTAAGGTAGGTGTCCTCACATTCCAGGGGTCAGCTCTTCCTTTGAGCTTCTGGGACCTCTGCAGCCCCAAGTTCGCAAAGATGATTCAAGTGAAGGAGCCAGGACAAGGCAAAGTGGGGCAGGATCCAGGGCTACACTCCCCCTCCTTAGTACAAGCTGGTCTAGGAATCTCCTCAAAGGCCATGTCTCTCTCTCTCTCTCTTTTTTTTTTTTGGAATGGGGGCTGCAAAATTTTGAGGTCCTTCCTGCACAACCAAGGCTCAGCTCACATGTTTTGTTTTGTTTTTTCATTCTGAAGCCACTGGTACACATTATCCCCTCCCTGGAGCCCTTCCTTCTCCTTGCCTCCCTGGCTCTCCCAGCACTCAGCAAGGCTGTGCACATTCCCACACACCCTAAACCCAGCCTGTTGAGAGGGTGTATGGCCTGGGCTGGTCCCGTACACCTGCAACTCACCGAGTGGTGGTAACAGCAGCAGCAGCAGCAACAGCCCCACAGCACAGGGCGGTCGCTGGCAGTGGCGACAGCAGCAGTAGTAGCGCATCATCCCCAGCTGAGAGCCTAGTGCCCGGGAGCTGGCAGCTTCAAGTGCAGCTAGTCGGCCCAGCCCCCGAAAGGAAGGACTATGATTGGCTGGGAGCTAGGGGCGGGGCTTCAAAGCCAGCCGGCCCCGCCACCTGTACTAAAATATGCAAAGGAGAGGGACCCGAGAGAGAAGATCCCAGGGGACCAAGGCCCTGCTGAGCTGACCCCAAGGCCCTCATCCCGAAGATGGAGAGGGGAGATCTAGGAAGGCAGTAGTGCAGATGAGGGTAGGTGTCCAGGCTCCTGGGGTGGGTTGGCCTTGACAAAGCTCCACACAGGGAGAAGAGAAACCAGAGAACAGAGGGCACCAAAGTCACACCAAAGACACACCAAAAGCACACATACTCCATTTTATTCCAAAAGCATTTAATTAAATTTCTCAATGTTTTTCAAAAACAAAGGATCCAAAACAGAGGTAAAAAGAAATATGGAAAATTCAACTCAAGTGGTGTCACAATCTCGGTGGGGATCATGCTCCAGGCATGGCAGAACCCAAGAAGGCACAACACCCACCCTGGGCCCAACCAAAACCTGCTGGCTACCATAACCTGTAGACTACAACCAGTGCTCACCCCGCCCCCAAACACCCCAAAGGTGGGAGCCCGTGACGGTAAAGGGTAGACATGACCTTGCTTTGTTTGGCCTAGGCCTGTCTATTGGCCTTCAGTGCCGCCCTACCTCTGGCCAAAGAAGGCTTAGCTAAGGGAGGCTGGGGGTCACAAGGCCATGCAGCATGAGGCTGAGACGCCGGGCCACTTTGCCAAGTGAATTGTGTGGTTCAGCCTGCAGGAACTGGAAGAGCTTCTGGCGAACCTGGGCCATCACAGAGCCCATGTGGTCCCGAGTGATAGGATCACTGTGGTCCAGGTGCATTACAGCCTCTTCTAGGTAGCTGGGGGTGGAGGAAAGGGACAGGCTACAGGTGGGCGCCAGCAGATGGGAGCGCCCCCTAGTGGCACTGAGGCCCAGAGGGAAAGGTGACAAGAGAGGCCTCCAGGGTGGGGACAAAGTGAATTGGTAGAGAGAATTAGGGAAGGAGTCAGGCTAGGGTGGGAGTCTTTACTTTGAACTGCTCCCCGACCTCTACCCAAGCCCGTCTCCTGTTCCAACTGTACCCACCTGAGCTTGAGGTCAGTTCGAGTGCCAAGGTCAGAGGCCAGCTGCTGGATGAGGGAAAGGAGTACGGGCTGGGAAAGTGGGCAGGGTGGCTGCCCAAAAACCTGGCCTGGGTCCACGGTTTCACACACATACAGCACCAGGTTCAGGTCAGCAGCTGTCAGGGCCTGGGTAGAGGATGGCATTTAGTGTATGGACCTTGGCAGAAGACATCTGCATCTTAACTGGGCCTAATGTCTGGCATACCTGCTGGAAGGCCTGATTGAGGTGGCCCTGCTGCAGCAGCTGCAGGATATGGGCTTGCTGGGCCTGGCAGTCAAGGTGGGCAGCAGGGACAGGTGTGCCAGCAGCTGAGCGCATGGCCTGCATGATGCTGGAGGTGACGGCAGCCTGCTGCTCCTTGAGTGCCACACTCACCTCACCCTTAACAATGCGCTGTACCTGTGCTAAAATAGACTCCTGCAGGCTGCAAAGGGAAACATGGGAAGTGAGCTTGGTCTGGCCTTTTCCAAACCCACCACCTTGCCCAGTGCCCTACCCACACACCTGCCCACTGCCACATGCAGCTGGTGCTGCACCTCAGCCCGAACACTGCTGGACACAGTGGCTGCCATCTGCTCAGTGGCGCCCTGCAGTGTGCTGACCAGGCCTCGCAGCTGGGCCAACACAGGCTCCCGCGCCTCTTGCTCTCGTGCCTTCCGGCTCTTCATGTGGCTCTCTAGCTGTTGCAAGTCTGAAAGGTGACCACAGGGCCATGAGAAGGATGGTGGGGGAGAAGAGAACAAACTTCACCTTGGAGTATATGACCCCACTCACATTCCTGTGTGCCCAGTCGGAAGCTATCATTGATCTGCTGGAACATGGCCTGGCAGCTCTTCTCAAAGGCAGGCAGCACCACACTCTGGAACGCTTCACGGTAGGCAGCCTGCATTGGCCCCTGTAATGTGTCTGCAGCTGCTCGGGCGATGGCATCTGTCAAGTTCTGGGGCAAAGAGAGGGACCGAACCAAAAGCCTGAGCCCAAGCTGGCCTGACCAAGCCCACCAACCACCAGCCTCCCTCATCTCTGGCCCTATAGCACCTTGGACTTCAGCAGCTTGGAGATATTCTCTTTCATGCTACCTTCCACAGCTGTGAGCTTGGTGGCCACCGAGGTGCTCAGTTGGCCTGCCACAGGCTCTAGACTCCTAGAGATGCCTGGGGCAAGGTGAGGGAGAGGTGGAGCCATGAGAGGATGCTTGCCAGGTAGGCAGCCCCACTCCCACCCAGCCCATCCATAGAAGTCATGCAAAACTCACATGGAGGAACCGTCTTCTTGATCTCGTCCCGTATGCTGCGCTCCAGCCGCCCAGCCACAGCTGAAGACAGTGCCTGGGACAGCTGTTGTGTCAGCTGTTCCTGCAGCTGACCACCCCGCTGCTGCCCCTCAGCCACTGCCCGCTCTAGCCGTCGCTCTGTGTTGGAGCTAAGGAACAGGCCTAGAGCAGCTCCCATGTCCCTTCTTGGTCCTAGAAGGCTGCACCTGCCCCAACCCCTCTTTCATACTGGGCCACTGCCCACAAGGATACGCTCCTGTTCATGACGAGAGTCGAGGGCACGTTCTACGTGCCCTGTGACGGTGCTCTGCAGGCCTTCGAGTTGGGTGCATAGTCGCTGCAGCAGCTCTTCTTGGTTGTGCCGCAACTCCATCAGCTCTCTCTGCTGTTGCCAAATTAGTGCTGGCCAGTCCTCAGAGGGCTCTGCCACCTGCCAGTAGCACCACCAGTCACATGATACCTGTCCTACCTGTCCCCACACACTAGACCAGGGGTGGCCCAGAGCTCTTCCCCACCCTCAGAGAAGTAGCAAGGGTATTTGCTCAGTTACCTGGTGCTCCGTGAGCCGGGATCCCACGGCTGCATCCCTGCCATAGGCGAGAAGCACCTCAGGCCATGTCATGCAGGCAGCCTGGAGATCACCCCTCTCCCTGGCCCAAGGACCCCTCCTACCCATCATCTTTTTTCCCCTTCCTCTTGAGCTTGGGTGAGGTCCGAGGGGATCCCTTAGTCTTCCAGTCCTTGGCAGGCAGCCGTGGAGTGGGAACTTTGGCGCCAAAGCCCCCTGAGGCAGAGGCAAGGCTGGCTACCTCATCATCATGGTCACTGTGGGAAGGGGAGGGATAAGTGCTTACCACTTGCTGGCCCTCCTTTGTGAGAGATAGGGTGTGGGGTGGCATCTACCTTTGTTCAGCACTGGCATCCTGGCTGTCATGTTGTTGCAGCAAGTGGTAAGGTGGTCGGTGGAAGGCCAGGTTCTTGTGCTTTTCCTGTAGGCCATTCCTGGGACTGGGAGGATAGGCTGACTCAGCAGCGGATGACTCTATCTGAAGTCCCCACCATCAGTCCAGCTTCCCCTCCCAAGCTCCTTACCTTTCTGTGAGGCTGCTGCAGGTCTCCCGAGTAATGTCTGGTGCTGTAGGCCAGACCTGACTGTCAGGGGCTGTGGCCTCCTGGGTCAGGGCAGCCTCCAGGAGGGAAGGAGTACTATGCCTATCCCCATCCCCAGAGCCTCCATCCAGGCTAAGCTGGGGACCAAGCTCAGGGCCTGGCCGGGGCCGTGGGGACAGCAGGTGTAGTGCTGAGGCAGCTGAGGCCATACTGTTTGGCTCAAGATCCTCAGAAGCAGAGGAGCCAAAGCCACGGCACAGAGCCTCAGAGGCGATCTCAGGGATGTCCTGGGATAGGGCAGTGGAAGCTGAGGAAATAACATCGGGGGAGCGGGTACGGCTGGGGGAAGCCTGGGGTAGCCCCAGTGGTTCCACTTCCTGCAACTCCCGGGAAAGTGCAGAGGCAGCTGTCGGTACCTGAGGTGGGCCAAAATGGGGACTTAGGTGGAGGGAAACAGGAGTGGGGGAAAACAGAGATGAGGTACTGGGTGTTGTGATGAGACAGAACAATGGGGAAAGGGGATGCAATCAAAAACAGCCACAGCTCAGGAGGAGAGGAGGTGGGAATAGTCAGGCTGAGGAGCTGTCTTCTAGGGAACATGGGAGTCTAAGATGACCTCAAGGGAAACAAGAGGCAGAACAAGACAAGTAGACAGGGTGCTAAAGACTACTGCCAACCTCCCACTGCTATACACCTGCTAACCTGCATTTCACACACACGCACCTGTCCAGGCCCTTTGGGAGTCAATTTGTCAGCTGGACCTGGGAGCAGGCCAGGCAGGAGGCTGTGTGGGCTTGCCTGCAGACTGCCATCCAGCTGCAGCTTGGGGCTCAAGGTCAGCTCCTCAGGTGGCCTGGTGGCAAGAAGGCTGAGGCATAAGCAGCCAGAGCTTGGCATCATCTGGCACCAATCTGTGCCATCCCCCAACTCTGACCCTCATTTCACCTGGGCAAGGAGGGGTCCACAGCTGAGGTACTACTCATGGCAGATACAGCTGTAAGAGAGGAGCTGCTGCTGCTACTGCTGCTGCTGCTGCTGCTGCTGCTGCTGCTGTTACTAGGAGATGCAGTAATCTGGGGAGATGAGGGTAAGAGCTGTGGCCTTCGAGTAGGGAGTCCCAAGTCCCCCTACCCTGAGTCCCAGCCCTAGCACACCTGCTGCAAGGAGGTGCTAGGTGTCATGAAGGCATCAGGTGTCATCAGCTTGGGCTTGGTCTCACTGCTCAAACTAAGGAAGTCAGCCGGTACAGGGAGCTCCACAATGCGTCGGAGATCAGGCTGGGAGCCATGAGTGGCTGAACCCAGACCTTCGGAGCCCAGTTCAGGCCGAGATTCTCCAAATGCTGTGGGGAAATCTGCCACTTTAGTTACATCTCAGACTCTGGCCAGTCTAACCTATTTCCCTCTCACCCTTCACTTACCAAAGTCCTCATGGGCAGTGTGACTGGGGAGCGGGGTGACAACATCCGGATTTAGCTGAGGCTGGAAGCGAATCTGCACATCTTGCAGCGCCCTTCAGGAAGAGACGAATAGGGGACAGCATGAAGGGGCCAGAGTCAGTAAGACGTGGAGGAGCACAGACAAGGAACACTCACTTAGTATGCACACAAAAGAGCTTGATGAGAACACCGGCTGCAGACTCCATGGCACCAGCTCCGTGGGTCCCATCTGCAAGGACAGCGTGGACAACTAAGCCCTTGACCCTGTGTCTCAGCACTCCACACATACCAGCATATATCCCCAACCCTGAGCAGCTCACCAGCCCCTAGGCTGTCATTCTCTTCCTCAGCAGGCAGCACCTCAGTGTGCCTCAGCCGGCAGCGAGTCACAACCTGGATACCAAAGCTCAATACAGGGTGGGTGAGTAGGAACTCAGAGATGGAACTGAAGCAGGCACGGCCTTCCTCCTGGTTCTGCAGCAGCTCCATCACATAAAGGACCTGCACAGGCAGTACATTCACAGCAGAGCTCAGAGGCTGTGAGAGCTGTGATGTGCCACATATCCCTGCTGCCCCAGTGATACCAACTCTGCCCAGGGTGCCCCCAATGCAGTCTACCTTCCGTTGCACATCACTGAGAATCAGGTATTCTGCTGAGAGGTCCAGGCAAACTTTGAGGCTGGGGGGCACACTCACTGAGCTAAAGATATCTGGGGAGAACCTAGGAGGCCACAAAGCAGGATAAATGAAACTAAGAACATGGAAAGAACCCATATCCCCAACACTGCTAACCTTGTCCAGTTCCCTAGCCGATCTATGCTTACCGAATAGTCTGCAGGCAGGTCCAGGACACCGTGCACCACATCTTCAACTCCTGATTCTGATCAGCACCAGTAATGAGGAACCTCCAGAAAGGGACCCTACAAAGCAGCAAGGTACTGAGTGACTGGCTGGGAGCCTAAGGTCTAGCCCATCACCCACCTGCCTGCCCACTCACTCACTCAGGGTCCTGTTTCTTATGGTTGTCACAGAACAGGAGGCAGGAGAGAGGCCGCCCATCGTGAGGCTTCAACTCATGTAGACACCTGCAGGCAGGCAGATGAGGAACCTAAGTGGGTGATGTGATACCTTACCTGGGGGGTTCCCGGTACCTCAGGCCCCACCTTACCTTGGCTCATCCTGCCCCTCAATGTAGATCTGCCAGAACTTGACAAAGCCATCATGGCTTGCTGTAGCCAGGACAGTCCCATCAGGTGAGAGGGCCCCTTCACTCAGGTACTAGGAAGAACCCAAAGAGTTTTGCTTTACTACCTGACTGGAGGTGGGGGCAAGCTCATTTCAGATGAGAATGACAATGAACTGGCCTAACCCCAGTGGATCTGCACATTTGTGTGGCAGACTAAATGAATGGGGGGCCATAATGAAGACCAGACCCATGGGGTGCAGTCACATTACATATAAGCTCCACAGGTGAAAGTCAATTTGTGATCCAAGTCCTCAAGGGCAGAATGCCAATAAAGCTATCTGAACAGCTAC
Source organism: Noctilio leporinus (assembly GCA_004026585.1). Classification (NCBI taxonomy): domain Eukaryota; kingdom Metazoa; phylum Chordata; class Mammalia; order Chiroptera; family Noctilionidae; genus Noctilio; species Noctilio leporinus. Next base: position 579,334 of record PVIW01000169.1, on the reverse strand, counting down.
GGGTATGGGGAACAGACAAGGGACATAAGAAAAGGGGAAGGGCAGGAAGGAAGTGAGTTGCAAGCTTACTTACTGTGCTATGGCCTTTTACCATGATGAAGCCCTGCTTGATCTGGCTGACATCCACAGGCCAGGTGCTGTGGTTAGAACGGAGTATGTCCAGGTTCCACACCTCAGCCTGGAGGGTATAGGGAGGTGCGTGTTTAGCCCATGCCCACACCATGGCTACTGTGGCCCACTCCTCCCCCTATGCCCAGCCTCCTCACCCTGTCTTCATGCAACAGGGCCACCATTGGGCTACCATCCTCACAGCAGTCTTCACTTTCCTCAGGAATGAATGGGCACCAGATGATTCTACGAAAGTGGTTCAGTGGTGTACCCTCTGGCTGCCGGATATGGACCAAAATCTCTTCTCTGAGCAGGGTGTTAAGGGCTAGAGAAGTGGATGTTGAGTATATCTGGCAGCCCCAGCTCTGCCTACTTTTCTCCAATCCCCAATCCCCTCCCAGGAAAAGGATACTGAATTTTGCCATTAACCAGAGCCAAGTGCCACACAAACAGGTTGCCTGCCTCATCCAGGCAGGCCAGCTGTGGGGAGTTGACATGTGCGAAGGCCAGGTCAGCCACACTGCCTGTGAAGCCCTTGAGCAGAGTCCGCTCCGAAGTGCTGACACTGATCACCCGCACCATGGCTGAGCCATTGTTGGCAGCTGGAATCAAGACAACGGTGGGCAATGAGTGGGTATCTAGGCCCAGGCAGCAGCCCCACTGCCTCACCGCCACCACCAGTCTCAAACTTAGTTTTCCCGTTTGGCTCCCCAAACGGGAAAGGCCTGGCAGAGGTAGGGGCAGCACAGACAAGCCCTCCATTGTATCCTCAAGATCTAAGTGGGCTGAGTGGCCTTTCACTGAATCTGTATCTCCAGGGCTTCTAACAGAACACCTCCCCCTACTCTCCTCTGCCCCAACTCACCCCGAATGGCATAGGCCAAGAAGGAATTGGACACAGCAATCAGGTTGCCATAGTAGTATTTCTGCTCCCAGTCATACTTGGCAACAGGCTGGATTTTCACCTGAGAACCAAAGGTGAGGAAGGTTATAGAAGCTGAGGGCTAGGGCAGCTTTCCCAGAGCTTAGATGGCCCCCAGCATCCCTGGGGATAGTAGAGGCCATACACGCAAGCCCAGCCACCCAATCACAACTCCTGGTACCAGATTCCCACAGAGACTTGGTGGCCAACCCTGCCTTCCTGAGACTGGAGCACATTATCTGCCTGCTAAGGTGGTCCCCATAGGAACTGGCAGCATGGGAGTGGGGAAAGAGAGGCTGTGTGTCCACATTCATCAAACATGCCACAACATCTTGGTACTCACCTTGTTGCTCCCCCGTGCCTTGCTTGAGATGCTAGAGTCACTGCTGGCCACAATTTCCACCTCCTTGGCCAAAATCCCAATGCAGGTAGAGCTGTCATCTCCTGAGAGACAGCTACAGGGGGCGGTACACAAGCTTAATTCTTATTCACCAAAAGTCTCAGTGGGCAGGAGTAGAACGAGAGGACACAGCCACCATAGGGTAGGTGTCAACCCAGATGCACTATTTCAGGTCCATTGGTCCCTAATACTGCAGCTCCCCTTGCTCACTCCCTTCCTTGGGAATCCTAAATCAAGTGTCTAAACATCAGATCCAGGCCAAGTTTGTCCTCACCCCTCATCCTAGTGCAAACTCAATTGGTTCAAGTGCTCCAACCTAGGACATCTAGTGGGTGAACAGAACCTGCTGGCCCTTGTCTCCCCTCATTTCATTCCTTCAGCTAGCAGACACCCCAAAGGCTCCATCATCACCAGTGTTACCTCCCAGGTACTCACATGACCTGCTGCTTCTCCTGCAGGCTAATAGAAGGCTTGACCCGGAGACCAGGTTTGTTTGCTGAAGTACCATCACCTGAGCAGAGGGGGTCTGGAACCAGGAGCCCATTGAGGTCCCCATTGTAGGTGTTAGTTGGCCTCTGACTCTCTGCACTGGGACCTGGGGACAGAGAGGGCCACTGTCATGAGGTTGTTCTACCTGCCTACTAGCCTCTCCTAATGCAGAGCTTCCCCCCGGAACCATGAGGTACTCTAGGAACACTCAACTAAGGCATGTCTGTGGGAAGGAGGGTTCTTTGTTCATCTCTCATTTTATAAACACTGATGGTGAACCCAAAGTATGCCAGGACCAGGGATGAGCATGAAGCTCTTCTACCTGGGGGCATGGTGCAAGTCATCAAGGATCCTCTGAGGCCAATTAATACTCAGGCCCAAGTCAGCATAGAGGTACTCTGTGTACTAAAGAGAGGGCATGAGAAGGGTCAGAACAGACTCCACAGAAAAGGCACCATTAGAGCCAGTGTAGCTAAAGCACACAAACATGGGAAAGATGAAGGGAAAACAAGGTTGCAAAGGTTTCAGGTATGAGGCTGGGGGGCTTAAATTCTCTTGGTGGCAATGAAAGCCATGAGGTTTTGTTTTGTTTTAAAAAAGATTTTATTTACTATTTTTAGAGAGAGGGGAAGGGAGAGAGGAAGAGAGACATCAATGTATAGTTGCCTTTCACCTGCCTCCAGCTACAGACCTGGCTGGAGACCTGGCTTGCAACCTGGTTATGTGCCCTGGCTGGGAATCGAACCAGCGACCTTTGGGTTTGCAGGTTGGCGCCTTATCCACTGAGCCACCAGCCAGGGCTGAGCCATGGGTTTTAAAAGGGAAGGTAGCATGGTCAGCACTGGTCAGAGGGTTGACTGCTCTAAGACAGCATACAGGATAGTGAGAATCTGGGTGAGAGATACCAGGACCTAGACTAGGGTAGTGGCAAGGGTGACAAGAATGGACAAGCTCCTAAAGGCATGGAAGGACACTGATAAGATGTGGGAATAAGGATGGAAGAAGCCCACCCAACAGAAAAATGGTTCAGAAGAAGCCACCTTGGGTGGGCAAACTCAGGATGAATGGACACAAAGGAGTTGGACAAAGAGGAGAGAAACTATGGGGTAGGTAGTGTGTGGAGTCAGGAAAGAACATATTTTAGTTCTTTGCCATTCACTGAGTTTCAAGCACCCTCATAAGCTCAGACACTACTACAAAACTCCCAGGTGCAAGGAGACTAGAGCTCCACATTGAGGATGACATGAAATTTCTCTAGCCATGAAACAGTCTGGGGTCTGACAAGGTCCACTAGTGAGAGGAGACAAGCCAGAGCTCCTTGGCACACAGGAGAATCAAGTATCAATCAATAAACAAGGAGTTCAGAGGAAAGCATCCAGACCACTTCACTTGGATCAGAGCTGTTCAGGGGTAAGTTGACCACTCTCCCTTCCAGGAAGGCTATCATGAGGACAAACTGCACATAGTTGGCCATGCCAGGCTCTATCAAACCTTTGTGGAATCTAGTCTGTAAGAGTAGCTGAAGAGCATGAAAGGCCCAAGCCAAGCTCATGAATGAAAGGGAGCACACTCCAGGCCTGGGGCAAAGGGTCAGTGGTTTCAAGAAGTAGATGAGTTTTCTCAGGGAATAGGAGCTAGTTAAACACCCCCAGGGTGAGCACCAGTGCCTGCTTCCAGTAGCAGCCAGTTTGGGCCCCTCAGCAGGTTTTAGAACAGGGCCTGAGGAAACACTAGTTGTCTCAGCTCTAGCCACTGCAAACCCAAACCACCATCACCAGCCAGTCTTTCAACCACTACAACACTACAGGTCCCTGAACCAGCCAGGAAACGTTGGTACCTTCACACAAGCTATTTCCTCTTTGTTAATAATGCCTTCCTAACACCCAAACTCCTGCTCACATTACAAGACCTACTCTAAACATTATCTCCTTTCTCAGGCACTCTCCAGTTCCCATCCCGCCCACCCTATCCTCATCAAAATACAAAACATTCCTCTTTCAATGTTAACAGCATTATATTACAACGTCCTTAGGCTCCTTGAGGGTAGGAGTAGCTCTGAGGTATCACTACAAGTCCAAATAAAGCTTATAAATGAAGAGAAATAAATTAGGGTTTGCAGATGTTTGCAGCCTAATCCAATCAGGGCCCTGCAGTCTGTGATTTGCCTTAATACCAGAAAGGATGTGGAACTGGGGATGGTCACTTCCCTCCAGAAAACAGGTTCAGGAAGCATGCCTGGAATTTGTATTCTAAAGGGGAGGGCAAGTTGCAGAGGCGGATCCAGGGCTCTTCAGCCCAGGGCCTAGGTCTAGATGCAGAACTCTACATATAGAGCGCGGACTAGGCCTCTGAAGTATGGCAAACGGGTTGCGAACCCAGACCAACACCAGGAGCAGTAGGGACTTGGAGCCCGCACACCAGCGGGGCCCTGCGTATTCAGGGAAGAAGCCTCACCTTCAGCCCAGACGCTGAAGGACGAGGCAAAACGGCCCGGCTCCAGGATGGGGAGGGATCGCCCCGGGGGTCTGCGCCCTTCCGGGAACAAGCTCATGGGTTTACTATTCTAACCCTCTTCTGCCCTCACTGGCTGGGAGGATGCAGAGCCGGTTCGGAGGGACCTGAGGACTCCGAGGGCGACCCTGGTCCGAGCCGCCCCTCTGCCTGCTCCGCGAGGGCCCGTCCCCTGTCTCGGCTCACCTCCCGCGGGCCGGTCCAGCTTGAGGATGTCCCGTAAGTGCTGCGTGGCGTCCTCGATGTCGATGCTCGCGCAGGAGGCCATGGGCCCAGCCGCAGGCGCCCTGTTCGCGCCGCGTTCGTTTCGCTGCCGCCACGCACCAGCCAAGCACAGCCGCGCCGGGACCAGACGCTACAATCAGCCCACCCGGAGCCCACAAACCGCCGCTCGCACCGTGTCCCTAAGCCCCTTCAACACAACCAACCGCCTCCACTTCCGGCCCGCCGAGCCTCGGCTCCCGGAACCTGCACGGACCGGAGAAGAAAGGTTCCGGGCTGAAGGTTCACTTCACCTGAAGCCCTACTCCCTCCGCTACCCCGCTCGTGAGCCAAACGAAGCTCCGTGAGCTTCGCAGGGCTGAGGCCAAGCCAATGTCCACGTACTGGACCTCCTACAGCAGTATTAGCCTCAGAATACCCCGCCCCGTCCATGGCTACTCCTAAGGCAAGGACTCATGATGGACTTAAATCCCTCTACTTGTTCCCCCCAAGGCTGTTCTCAGACATCCCCAGAAACAAGTTGAATTGGCAGGAGTCTCGGTTACCCTTTGGGAAATCGGTCAATGTAATCCAATGTCTGAGAAGGCCCACCATGTCAGGAAGTCCAGGAATTGCAAGGTCAAGCGAGCTAACCCCACTAGAAGGATCACATTGTTCCCTAATAGGCCTCCAGCATCCCCGTTGCCCAACCTAGTACCCTCAGGCAGAAAGAAACAAACAGTGTTTACAAATACCTCTTTATTGCAGACATTTCAGGCACAGATACATGGAAAAAGCTGTATTGCAGATTTTATACAGGGTGGTTTTAAGAGGCAGCAAGCACCTACCTCTCTCCCCAACCCTCAATACACATCAACCTATAGGTATCAGTCCCACTGAAATCTCAATACGCTGTTCTATCAAACAGCAAAAAATCTAGCCCTGTACTCAGTATAGCCAGGCAACCTCTGGGGATCTGAGGAAGTCCTTGGCTTCCATCCATAGAGGGAAAGGTGGGTACAGGTCAGGCATAGTTGTGGTGCCCTCACCAATCCTAAAAACCCTAAGAGGGCACCAGCCCAAGTCCTGGGTTTGGTTCTAGCCTGTGGTTACTACCTTACCACCTGGTTTACACCACCAGATCTCAGAACTAAACGGCTAGATTTGCTATAGGAAAGGCCTCTGTCTCCAAAACTGAGGAGCATAAACTGCCCCAATAATTAAGACTTCCTGGGATTTGAAGACAATGAGGTGTGTGGTTAGGGAGTAGGGGGCCCAACAAATGCCTTGCAGAGCTCTGAGGGGTGAGAAATCCTACAGTACAAATTTCTCAAAATTCAGATTGCCTTCTGTCATAGCTCTAAATCTGCACTTCAAACAGCCAGGTGTGGATTTGTGGGTGTTGGAGGCTGGCTGTTCCGGGCACTTGCATTTGAGCCAAGCTACCTAAAGCAGGTAGTACAGGATCTGAACTAGTTTCTTCTTGGCTTGGTATTTGTGGGGCACCCTGGGTGTTGTCCTAACCCTTCTGGGGGTAAAAAAGGCCCCTCTCCCTCAAACCTTTGCTTGGAGGGCCTGAACCTGATGGGCCACTTTTACCAAGGCCTCTCCATGTTCAGCAGGATTCTGGGTCATCTGTCCTGTTACTACAGCCCTGACCTTACCCAGGGTAAAGGTCACAGGTGTCAGAACTGACTACAGTGGCTTCAGTGCAAGGGAAGCTTCAGGACAGACCAGAGCTCTCCCTGTCTGCAGCTCATTTCCCCAAGACAAGTTGGACTGGGGAGGGGACCACTATGCCCTGCCGGGCTTTTGAGAGAAGCTAGCTGAGAGTGCTGCTTCAGCAGTTTTCTCCTTGCAATAGGTATTGCTGAGTTGGGTGGGATACAGGTGGGAAGGTGAGACATGAGAGCCAATGGGGCAAGGTAGTTATTGATGCCCAACTATTAAACTAATTAAAACAATTTAAACTGTTAAGAAAATTTTTGTGGTTTTATTGTATCATGAGGCATTGAAACATCTGAACAAATCAATATCTGGGCGGTGAGGCAGCTGCTTTCTCCTTCACTTCTTTGGGTTACTAGAGCAACTTGTCAGTAGATTAAAAAAAAAAAAAAAAAAGAAGACAACCTTTTGCATTACTTAAGTCTTTCCAAGGCATGCGCTGGTACAACACATACTTCTCCTGTCAGATGTAACTAGTCTAGTGTCCAAACATCATGCACAATACCTAGGTAGCAGCAGCGCACTGCGCCCACTCCCACCATGGCCCTGCTCGTTTGTGTATGATATTTGGAGCATCTGGAGGAGTGTGAATAGTATTGGGAAGAGGAGGGAGGAAGAAAGAGCATGAATGCCTGGCTGGGAGGAGGTCAGCCGAAGTTGTGCAGGGCAAGCCTGAACATGTCATTGGTGCAAACCCAAGCATCATTGATGTTCTTTAATAGGAACATCTGGTGGAACCCCATGATAGGGTCTTCATCGGCCTGTAAGGAGAGAAAAATGATTCAGTAAGGGAGCCAAAGAATAGGAAGGGAATTCAGGGGTGGGATAACGGCAAAGAATGCTGACTTTGGGATCAGGCCCTACTACCTTGGACTCAAATCCCAGTAGAGATAAGGGATACATATGATATGAATTGATTTAATGCATGGAACACTACCCTGGGCACATAGGGGCCTAAAGACAGCAGCTCACACTGTTATATGCACATAAACTGCAGAACAAATCACCGGTTAGCTTTAGCGGAAGAGCAGAGAGCGTACCTGCCTCTAAGCCCATGTCTCTGCAAACAAGTGACCAACTTGAAAGAGCTTTGTAGGCTCATCTTATAACAGTACCTAAAAACTAAACATTCTCTTAATCCTCACCTGAAGGTGTGTTTTATTATTTTTAAGATTTTATTTACTAAAAGAAAAATTTTTTATTCATTGTTTCCAGAGACAAGGGAAGGGAGGGTGGAAGAAAGGCAGAGAAGCATCAATGTATGGTTGCCTTTCACCTGCCTCCAGCTAAGGACCTGGCTGGAGACCTGGCTTGCAACCAGGTTATGTGCCCTGGCTGGGAATGGACCCAGCGACCTTTGGGTTCGCAGGCCTGTGCCAATCTACTGAGCCACACCAGCCAGGGCCATGTGTTCTTCTTCATTAATTTCAGAGAGAGGGAGAAACATTGATGTGAGAGAGAAACATTGACTGGTTGCCACCCCCCCAACCCCCCACCTCCATACACCCTGACTGTGGAGACCTCCTCACAACCAAAGACCTACTTGAGCATAGATTCAGAACAGGGCATCTTGAACAGGCAGGAAAAATTGACAGCCAAGTCCAGGTTAGAAGTCAGATACCTCTTGAGTCCACTGCAAAGCCTTGAGGGCCCCTCCCTCAACTCCTGTATTCGACTATGGAAGCCCTGCCTAGCCTATGGAGAAGGCCTGCTATTCTGAGCCCAACCATGACACATCCCAGGAGGCTGGGACCTTGTTAAGAAGCATCCCAATCTGTTCTGCTTTATGGAGGAGACATTTTTTGGGAACCAAAAATCTGGCTTCAGTCTGCTGAAGCACAATATGTAGGAGTTCCTGGGAGAATTCTTGGGGTAGGGATGGGGTGCTGAAGAGTCACAGGAAAGCTTTTAAGATGACAGGTCTTGAGAAAGGGAAAGGAAAAGTGAGGAGAGAAACAGGAGTTCTGAGAATGTACTTTGCACAGCAGCCAGTTCAGGGAGTGGCAGCATGCACTCCAGGCAGGGACTGCTGCTCAGCACCTAGCTAGCTTGTCCAGGGTCGATGCCTACAAAAGGCCCATCTACACCTTGGGGTAGTATCATGGCCCAATCGCTTGGCACCATAGCCTCATCTTGCTCCTATGCCATTTGTCCCTTTTCCAAAAATGCTCTAACTCAACACTCTCTGCTATAACTTTCCGTAGTAACAGAAACGTTCTGTGTCTGTGCTGTCCAATAAGCAGCCACAAATGACTAAGCACTTGAAATACAGCTAGTGTAACTGAGGAACTACATTTTATTTCATTTCAATTAATGTAATTTAAAAATTACCACATACTGCTGGTGGCTACTTTATTAAACAACATTGCTCTAGACAATCACTTTGTCTAGGTGTCCCCTGATAAGCAGGTCACATCACAGGGATGGCAGGGGCACAGGGCTGTCCTCTGCCTGCCTGCTTCTCTCTAGCAGCACTATTACCTTAAGCTGGCCCACAACCATGCTGATGATGCAGCTATCTGGCGTGGGCTGATGGTCCTGCGCCGTGATGCTGTGCTGGATTTTCTGGAACGGAAGGCTCTGCAAGAAAAAAAGGTGGGTGGTTGGTTGTAGCCAGCAGGAAAGAAGCTGCCTGCAGCCCGACCCCAGCCCTTACTTACAGACAACTTCTCCACTATGGCAGCTTTCCCCTGGAATTGCTGTCCTTCCCACGTAAGGCATGATGCGTCAATCTGAAAACCAGGAGACTTGGGGTCAGGGCCTTAAGAGCACCAAAAGTATCTCTGAGGCCCTGAAAAGACCCCTAAAAAGAATCTTTATTGGGGAAATGAGTCCATGCCTCAATTTCCCTATAAAGAAGGGAACTGAGGATAGCTTTCTAACTTAATGTTATTAACAATTTCTTTAATTATACCCCATCATCTCAGAGCTCAGGCTCTGAAAAACTAACATAGTATAAACACTAAGTCCTTTTCCTAGTTTTTATTCAAGAAATCCTATGATGAGAGGAAGGGTTTAAATAACATTGAAATACTGCTATGGACTTAACTGTGTTCTCCCAAATTCATATGAAGTCCTTACCCTCAAGTACTGCCAGATGTGCCTATGTTTGGAGACGGGGATTCTTAAAGAAGTTATCAGAGTTAAATGTGGTCATTAGGCTGGCCCCCAATCCAATATGACTGGTATCCCTTTAAGATGAGACTAGGACACAGACAAGTACACAAGGAATAGCTATGTTAAGATATTGGATGATGGCAGCCATTTATAAGCCAAGGAGCAAGGCCTCAGAAAAAACCTGCCCTGATGACACCTTGATCTCACAATTCTAGCTTCCAGAGCTGTGAAAAAATAAATTGCTTTTAAGAAAAAAAATTTAAGGCCCTGGTTGGTAGCACAGTGGATAAGGCGCTGGCCTGCAAACCCAAAGGTTGCAGGTTCGATTCCCCAGCCAGGGCACATAATCAGGTTATAAGCCAGGTCTCCAGTCAGGTCTGTGGCTGGAGGCAGGTGAAATGCAACCATACATTGATGTCTCTCTCCCTCTCTGCCTCTCTCCCTTCCCCTCTTTCTAAAAAAATAATGAAATTAAAAAATAATAAAAAAAGAAAAAAATTTTTTAGTTTTTAAAAGTTGTACGACCACTGATATATATGAGCCCCAGGCTAGCTATACATGGACAAGGATCAGCGAAAAGTCATCCTGCTGTATAATCAATCAGCATCAGTCCCAGAGAAGTCATCAGATATAGCTTGGAAACATCCTATGCTCATCACCATCTATAGAGCCCAGGCTGAGTTCCACTGAAGCCCTATCCATAAGGGCTCCCATGAGGTCAGGGAGAGACGGAAGCTGACAAGATCTCACAAGGCAACCCACTAGCTTTGTACCTCCCCTCCAGATCTTCCCTGTCATAGCCCCCAGGGTGAGACCTCAAAAATGCCTCTGCTACTCACAAGTTATTAATTAAGCAACTTACTTATTTTTCTGAGTCTCAGTTTCTTGATATTCAAAGGGAACATGTGCTGAGTATTATATAAAATGACATACACAAAGTGTTTGCTTTTTTTAAAAAAGATTTTATTCAAAGCCCTGGCTGGTGGTACAGTGGATATGCTCATGAGCTGCCTCCTGGGGCCACGGTGAGCCCTAACCTCTGCCTGCTGCTTCCCAATCTAGAACATTGGCACCACGGATGGCCAGCCAAGAACATCCTGCCCAGGGGGGTACCAAAATACTTACGCTTGTGGAACATGACAGAAGATGTATAAACCAGCTAGCTAGGCCAGACCTGAAGCCACTTGTCCCGTGAGGAGCTCAGATGGAAGGGTGCAACAAAATCCAGTGAGGGCTGTCAGAACAGGTGAACTGGATGAAGAGGCCCAACACCTGTACTAACCCCTTGGGATCCCATTCTGGTCTTCTGGTCCTAAGAAGTGGAGACTTACGTAAATTGCGCCTAGTTGAGTTCTGTCATTATCAAATAATTGATAATAATGTTGAATGAAGCTGGATCCAATCTGCTCCCAAATTGGCTTGTCTCCCATTCTGGAGCGTCACCGGGCCTTGCTGAGACCTGCAAGACCAGATAGGGAAGGGAAGCATTGGTATTGTGGGAGGAGGAAAGTAGCCAGCTGTTCTCTCTTCACTGACCCCCTCCCCTCCCTGGCTTCCTTGAGCAGGAAGTCTTTTGCTGAGATCTATCAACATAGGGAGCATGGAGGCCCCAAAAAGTTGGTAGGAGACCTCTCCCAACACAGGCAGGAAGCCCAGAGGCGGACCAGACTTAGTCCCTTCTTTGAGGGGCTCTGGTTGATGAGACAAGGTTGCCAGGGATGTGGGGCATCCACAATGGATACTGAAAGTAGACCCAGGACAAAGGTCAGAGCTGGCCCTTCAATGCCCAATGAGGGGACGGACCATTAAGGAGGAGCTAAGCACTCTCCTCAGAGCTTTCAATCTTCTCAGTAACCTGCAAAGCAAGTTATTGCTATTCTTCCCACCCTGCAGGCCAACAATTACTGGCGTCTGTGTGTCAAGTGTCTTCTACAAGGGGGACCCCAAAAAACCCTGAAATTATCTACTGGAGGGCAGGCTTCCTCAGCTAGGTGAAATGTCCTAAAAACCCATCTGTATCAGTGTAGCAGCCGGCATTGTTGTGAGGGGTTGTGCTTTGGCTTTAGTGAAAAATTTAAGGATTTTATTTATTTTTAGGAAGAGGGGAAGAGAGGGAAGAAGAGAAGGAGAAAAACAGCAATGTGTGGTTCTCTCTCCCATACCCCCAATGGGGATCTGGTCTGCAACCTTGGCATGTGCCCTGATTGGGAATCGAACCAGTAACACTGCGGTTCCTAGGCCAGTGCTTAATCCACTGAACCACAACAGCTAGGGCTTCAGTGAATTTTTTGAAGGCTCTTTCAATGCACATGCCCATTTCATGATGGGTGATTTATGAGCACACCTGCCCACATCATAGTATTCAGCAGTTTTTGACCAAAAGCAGCATGACCCCTGTGCCCTACCCTCCATTTACCTGATTATGCCCCAAGCAACTTTTTTTGTTTCCCCTGGAAGAAAAAAGTCCTGAAAGGGAAACAAAAACCAGCAGAAACACTAAAAAACATAAAAATTATCAAGTTCAAAAACTGTTGTGAGCAGTGGAAAAACAGCTCGATAGATGTATTGCATTAAATGGAGACTACTCTGAAGGTGACTGAAGTTTCAACATGTAAGAAAACATAACACAATTTTAAATAAATAAACCCCAGGTTCTTCTGTTTTGTTTTTTTGGTCCCCTCCTTGTCCTGCTGAGACACAGCCCTCACTGCCTCGACAATGCCCCAGTGCTTTCCTGGCAGGTGAAGGAAGACTCAGTGAGAGCAGGGGGAGATGGCTCCTCAGGCCCTACTTGCTACAAAAACAGCAAATGATGACCCCCTCTCCCCAGGGTTAAGAGGGCAGTTTACATCTTTGAGGCCAGGTAATGCCTGGCCCTTTGTGAAGCATTTTTTCACTGATGGGGGATGGCCCTTACCTACTTCAGAGCTAGGGACAAGTGCAGGGGACCACAAAATAATAGATGAGATATGGGGAGGGGGCTATGAGGGAGAAAATTTCATCTCTTCACACGCCCATCCCTTAGAACGGCTTCAGTTGGGAGAGTCTGTCCCTCTTCAATTTCTGAGGGGAAGGGGAAGTCCCACCCTGGCTACAGACTTCACAGTTACCATGGAGTGCTAGATAAGAGAATCACTGTGGTTTTGTTAAGCTCCTCCCAGGTAGGAAGTCCAAATCTCACTGGATCTTATGACAACAGACCCCTGTGTTGTTCTGTAGTTGTCTGACTTGAGAGGAACCCAGGCCCTCTTTCCCAATGAGAGAACTCTAAAACAAACATTGAGGAGGTGGGGTCAACCCTGGCAGACACCCACTAACAGTGGCAGGAGGTGATGCAAGTCACTACCTGTTTTAGGGCCTCAGCCTCCTCCTCTTCCGTAAAATGGTGGTGGTTGTGACCTCACCAAGGGAACCTGGTCAAGCCTTCAACTCAATATGGCAAATGCTAGTTCACTCCAGTTCCAGTGACCTCATCCAAGGCCAAAGGAGCCAGTGGGGAGGGACAGTAGCTCATTCTCCAATCTAGCCAATCTTCTAGACTGTGACCAGTAATTCCAGCCAATGAGGAGTCAGGAAGCTTAGCCAGCTTTATTTTAGGTCCCCTAGGGGATGGTAGCACTAAAAATAGCAACTCAGTGCTGGGATGACTAAGAAATGTCCAGGAAAGTCTAAAATAAGCAGAGGAGGGAACTTGGACCCAGCCACACCAGTTACACAGGAACACAAGGTATGTCCCGGTTCACACCCTGCCAAGAAACAAATCAACAAATGGGAAAGGCATAGGACCAACAGCTAGTCTCAGTTATGCTGCCTTGGTCACATTTCCAAGGGGTACCCACCATACATGCCTGGATTCCTTAAGGCAGGACACAGCCCCACTTATCTGCCACCTGCACCCCAGTATTCACCATGCTCAGCTCACTTACTGCAGTCTGACCCCACCACATCTTACCAGAAAGAAGCCTTGCCCAGCCCCTGAGAGCTCTGGGGCAGCGGCAGAGCTGAAGGCATGAATGAGGGCCACCTTTCTTTCTGCCCTCAGCAGGCTGGGCAGGCCTCAGGGAACATCTTGGAAAAAGAGTAGGCTAATCAGAAGAAACAGTATAAGCAATTATCTGGGGAAAGGATGAGAGATAAGGGCAGGAAACTGGGAAGCCAGAGACAGAAGGTAAGAGGAACTAAGGTTAGAAGCTGGTCCAAAGACAAGAAAAGGGCTGACACGTGGAGGGTCAGTGAGGCACAGAAAGTGCGTGGGTGTGTGTTTTCCTTTTTCAATAATGCTCTTTTCCTTTTTTTTCTTTTTAAAAAGATTTTATTCATCATTTTTAGAAGGAAGGGAAGGGAGGGAGGCAGAGGAAGGTAAAACATCAATGTATGGTTGCCTTTCACCTGCCTCCAGCTGGGGACCTGGTTGGAGAACTGGCTTGCAACCTGGTTATATGCCCTGGCTGGGAATCAAACCAGCAACCTTTGGGTTTGCAGGCTGGGGCCTACCCACTGAGCCACCAGCCAGGGCCTCCATAATGTTCTAAATGATGTAATAACTTGCTAACACAAAAACTACTTGGCAGACATAGTGGTGGAGTGAAAAGGGTGGAGGGACAAAGGGACAGAAGAGCCCTTTGGTCTGGCAGGATAAGACAGAGCGAACTTTCCAGAGAAACAGGACAATTCAAGGTCAGAAAGTGTGAGAAGGAGCCTTCAAATGTGGAATGAGGCCTTCGCAGGGATCCTGAAGCCAATACCAATGTCATCTGGGGTCTGCTTGATCTTGATTTATTTCCATGTAATACTGATCACCACAGCCTTATGGTCAGATTCCATTGTCATCCTGCTTAACAGGTGGGAAAACAGGTTCAGTGATGTGGGCAGTCTTGTTCCAAGTTCCTCTGGTACGTCAATGCTGACACTGGATCCTCTGGTAGAGGCCAGTGCTTCCTTTCTGCTACCTTTGCAATCCTGAGCTCTAAATCACAAGGCTGGCATTGTCCCTCCCCTATAGCACCACCCTGGCCTTTGGGTTAAAGGCCAAACTCCACAGGTGGCCAACCATACCTACCTCTGTGTGTCCAGCCATTCTCCCCTACCTCAACCCAGCATCAATCTAGTACCACACCACAACTCACCGAATGCTTGCTCACTGTTGTCCTCCCTCCCCTCTTCTGCTTCATCAACCCCTGCTCTTCCTTCAAGTCACTGTTCAAACCCCCACTATTTAGGAACAGACTCCTTTCCAGACTCAAATGTTGACCTCCAACCCCATGTGCAAACCCATATCAACACACCCTGGTAGCCCACTTCACCTAAACACTGCAGCTCTGGGCTATGAGGGTTTCCCTGTGGTTTTTGCTACACCCTCAATCTCCTGGCACACAGCACAGCCCCACAAACTATAGGACTTAAAAGTTCTGATTCTAAATCTCCAACAAAGCTGTCAACTCATACGAGGAGGCAACATTCATTTTTTCTTCTTTTTCTTGGTTGTTGTTGGCAGATCAATGGGAGGAGCAGGCAGCATTCTTTAAGTCCAGGAAAGGAAGCAGGGTATAGAGGCTCCCCCATGCAACACAAGGGAGGGATCTGAGCCAGGTCAGGCCTTAACCTTGTTTCTAATACAGTTACTGTGGAAAGAAGATCCTGGAAAGAAAAAATGCCAAGGCTCAGAGGTAGCTCTTCCAATAGGGCCACTGACCACGCCATTTCCTGCTTCACCCCAACAGCTCCCAGACTGACTGAAGAAATGACCTCAGTGGCCTCTCAACCGCTGAGTATCAGTCTTCACTGACCCTTAAGTCTCTGTGTTTTAAAAACTCTCTAAGAATATCTCAAAAATTGTGGTTCTCTCCTAGTAAATTGCACAGCAGCAGGATGTCTCAGCCTTGTGAAGAATTTCAGGTTGTTTACTCTCCCTCAGGTTCAATCATAGACCCCAGGAGATCCCTTCTGGCAATACAGAAACTTCATTTTCATCCTCAAATTCTGGGGGTTTCCAGTGACAAAACCTGATATAGCAGTGTCCAGCTGATAACATCTCACTTTCACAAATGTGCTAAGGGCTTTAAATGCATTTCTCCCTCATACCCTGCATCAACACCCATGTTAGAGATAAGCAAAGTGAGGCTCTGAGAGATCAGCTAACTTGAACTTGCTCAAGGGCACTAACCTAGATGGTGTAATTGGATGGAACCAGTGGACTCCAGAGCCAGGATTCCTGGCAACAAATGGTCTGAAGATAAGAATGAAAAGGAAAAAAAAAGAACAGCACATAGAATAGCACAAAGAGCTGAGGCCCCTTTCTCTGGTCTTAGCTCCTTGACTTTCTCAGATGGGGCAAGGCAGACCTGAACCAGGACTTCTGCCTCCAAACAAAAGGCACCAGGCAGATTTCCACACTCTTAACAGTAGGCGTTTTCATGGGAGATGATCTCACCTTTTCCCAAATCTTCAAAGTCACAACCTGTTCTATTACAGCAGTAAAGCAAAGAGATCTTGGCCTAGCTGAACCCGGACAGGCACTGGGGCAGGAGAGCGATGGGGAAGAGGACGTCACTAACTCCAGACTGATGCTCACATCTGATTCACAGAAAGATGCTCACATGTTTTAGGGGCCCATTACTGAGACCCACCATAATGTCAGCAGATGAGCTAAGCTCCTAGTGGTGTCCTTGATATTGAGACCAAGGATGGCCATTACCTTCACACCTACTTTCTGCCAAACCCCACACAGCCCTGAAGCATACAGGCTGGGAAGAACTCCTCCAATTGGGACTGACGGCCAACCTTGGCTTGAATACCTAGGGCCCAGAGCATAGGCATGTATTATAGGGAAAGAGGGGGAAATGTAATGTATTAGCACCTGACAAGAAGACAATGCAGCCCTGGCTGGTGGCATAGTGGATAAGGTGCCAGCCTGCAAATCCAAAGGTTGCTGGTTTGATTCCCAGTCAGGGTACATATAACCAGGTTGCAAGCCAGGTCTCCAACCAAGTCCATAGCAGGAGGCAGGTGAAAAGTCACCATTCATTGATGTCTCTCTCCTTCTCTAAAAATAGTAAATAAAATCTTAAAAAAAAAAGGTAAAGATTAATGATGTTGGAATGTATGTATAAGGTGAATACCAAAATAATGCATTTCAAATGTAGTTACATCTGTTTTATGTATATGTGTACTTGCATCTTGCTTATGTTTTCTGTGAAATACATATGACACTTTGAACAGCCTCAAAAAAAAATTAAAAAAAAAGGTAAAGAAAAGACAATGCAGGGTACCTGTTCTCCAGGAACACACTGTCCCACTGCCTCCGACTTTATGGTGAGGGGTGCTGTGAATCTTGTCCTATGGTCCTCCAGTGACTTTCCTCCCCATTCTTCACTGACAAAGTCTGAACCATTTATCCTGTCTTCAAAGCCTTGAATGACCTGCCCTCCTGGCTGTCCAACTTTGTCTCCTGCCAAGGACCTCCCACCGGTACCTTTCTTTCACAGCCACTCTGCATTTTCTTGTTTCTAGAACATGCTAAGCCTGTTCTAACCCTAGAGCTTTGCAACTGTTGATCCTTCTACCTGGCTCACTCTTCTAAATCTTCATGTGTCTGGTTCCCTGTCACCTATGTGTCAGCTCAAATGTTACCTTTTCATAGATACCTTCCCTGACCACCCAGTCTAAAATAGCTGCCCAGG
This sequence comes from Noctilio leporinus, assembly GCA_004026585.1. Taxonomy (NCBI): domain Eukaryota; kingdom Metazoa; phylum Chordata; class Mammalia; order Chiroptera; family Noctilionidae; genus Noctilio; species Noctilio leporinus. The sequence goes on along the minus strand of PVIW01000169.1, from coordinate 562,182 downwards.
TACTCATTTCATCATCATGCATTATTTTCTTTCTTTCTTTCTTTCTTTTTTTTTTTTAAATCTTCACCCAAAGATATGCTTATTGATTTGGAAGGGAGGGAGAAAGGGGAGAGAAAAAGAAACATCAATCAGTTGCCTCCCATACACAACAACTGGGATCAAGCCTGCAACCTAGATTTTCACCCTGACCCTGGGATCAAACCTGCAACTTTTTGGTGTATGGGAAGACACTCTAACTGAGCTACCCAACCACGGCATTATGTATTATTTTCTTAGAATTTGTCACTACATGAGATTGCCACACTTACATACAGGGTGTGGTAAAAGTAGATGTACAGTTTTTCACATGGAAAATAATCTAAGAATAAGCGCTTTCGCATAGATACAACTGTGAACCTACTTCTGGCCCAATCCTGTTTATGGTGTGTCTCCAACCAGGGCATCCCTGTTCCCACGGTGCCTGGCTCGGCCCTCAATAACTATATGTCCAATGAGTAGGGCTGAGGCCTGATCTTCTCTGGAGGAGTAATAGTTCTGGACAAACCCTGCTCAATTTAAGTGGCCAAATGACCCACTTCACTTCCACCTACATCTTCTGTCCAAATTGTCAGGAAACAACCCTCTGTTGTCCACCCAGCTTCTGTCTGTCTCAGGCATGTATCAAGTGAGGTTTGGCACCAACCTCCCCACTTCTCACTCCCAAGACCCTGGTCGGTCACCTGAGGGACAGCTGTGGCTAAAGAGCAGGCCTACAACGCCACACTCAAAGGCTTGGCCTGTAGCCTGCTCCTCCTCTCCCTCATGGTATCTCCCCATCAGTAATTGTGGGGATGTCAGGGGTAATCAACTGAGGGCATAAAGCAGGACGTAGCTGTAAGGAGTCGTTGTCAGGTCCTAGGTGAACACTGGATTGAGAGGTTGGAAGACGCCTCAACCTGGGACTGGCAACTGCCTTACTACCACTCCTCTGCCTAAAGTCTATAGAAACCAGACAAGGTCTGATGCCTGAATGACTGATCAGGACAGAACCCTTTCTCAGGCAGACCCCCGAAGCCGAGGTGCCTCCAACACCCTGATGGCCTTTTCCCTTTCTGCCTAGGGAGGGCTCCTTCAGGCTGCCCTGGCTGGCCCAGCAACTAAATTCTCAGTCCTGTACTCTGTCCTATACTTAGTCCCTAGGTAGCCTCCCTTTCTCAGGTGGCTCAGAGACCTCTGGGGCCCCTGTCCTAGCCAGCTCCCATCTATGAACTTGCTGGTTATGTATACACAGACTTGGCTTCCCTTTTGTGGTCAAAATTCTGCCTCAACCCACTGAGCCACACTTGCCAGAGCCAGTTGTGTGTGTTTCGCTGTCCGAGCCCCACAACCCTGTGGAGCTAGCTGGTATGATTATCATCACTTTGTAGAAGAGGAAACCAAGAGGTGAAGAAAAATTTCAAGGCTACACAAGGCCACTGGAATAGCTACCATTAAAATGTCCACAAACTGCCCTGGCTGGTGGCACAGTGATAAGGCACTGGCCTGTGAACGCAAAGGTCACTGGTTCAATTCCCAGTCAGGGCACATAACCAGGTTGCAAGCCAGGTCTCCAGCCAGGTCCGCAGCTGGAGGCAGGTGAAAGGTAACCATACATTAACATTTCTCTCCCTCTCTGCCTCTCTCCCTTCCCTTCTCCCTAAAAATAATAAATAAAATTAAAAAAAAAAAAAAAAAAAGGCCACGAACTTGGTTTGGACTGGAACAGCTGAGAGCCAACGTCAAACAGGAAGCATATAAGTGGGCAAAAGGACATGGTGAGGAATGGGGCCCATTTTTTCCCCTGAAATAAGCAAGCCCCTTAGGACAGAAAGCCCAAGTAAATGCTTAACTGGTCAAAGCAGTTTTATACCATAGGGAAAACCGACAACTTGCATTATCCTGGGCCTGAATCTATCTCCGCAGATGGAACTGATGTCTCTCTACACACAAGCATCCTTCTGGGGGGGAAGCAGTTTCTACCCACTGGCTGTGATGGCCTATCTGAGGCTTTAAGAAACAAACATTCCAGAATTCCCCCATTTTACTGAGGCAAACAAACTTCAATTCCCAAGCACTTAGAAACATCCTTCTCCTGAAGGGGTTCTCCTCCAAGTAGCCCCTCTCCACCCTGGAGCTTAGGGAGTTGGCACAGTGCAGGTACCAGCAACAAATAAGGAGTAAGGCCCAGGGCATTCACAGCAAGTTCTCCATCAGCCAGTGACGGGAGCCCTGGGCTCAGTGGGGTGGGCTAGCCCTCACCTCTTGTATCCCTCTTCTCTGGCCACTAATTCACTTTCCTCACCAATTCATTTCCCTCATCACAGCCAGGCCTGAACAAAGGGCTCTTTCCAGGAAGACACATTTTGGTGAGAAAAGGAAGGTGCCACACAGACCTGGTGGTCAGGGTGCTGACCAGAGTATCACACAAGCCCGGAGGTCATTTCAGGGATTACCCACACGCGTGTCTCCCTCCTGGAGGCAAGCAAGAGTTCCTGCCATAACAGTCAAAGCAAGAGAATCATAGAATCTAATCTGGAGAAGGGGTAGCCAATGAAAATTTAATTTAAAACACATAACATCCTCAATGACTCACCAGAAAAAAATTAACATTAAATAAAAAGCCCATGAAGCCCTGGCTGGTGGCACTGGATAAGGCGCTGATCTGTGAACCCAAAGGTCGCTGGTTCAATTCCCAGCTAGGGCAACATAACCAAGTTGCAGGCCAGGTCTCCAGCCAGGTCTGTAACTGGAGGCAGGTGAAAGACAGCCATACATTAATGTTTCTCTCCCTCTCCGCTTCTCCCCCTTCCCCTCTCTGAAAAATAATAAATAAAATCTAAAAAAAAAAAAAAAGGCCATGAACCCAAAGGTTGCTGGTTCGATGCCCAGCTAGGGCACATAACCAGGTTGCAAGCCAGGTCTCCAGCCAGGTCTGTAGCTGGAGGCAGGTGAAAGGCAACCATACATTGATGTTTCTCTCCTTTTCTTCCTCATTCCCTGCCCAAATAATGAATACAAATCTTAAAAAAAAAAAACCAAGCCCATGACCAGGTTTAGCTCAATCCCAACTCAGCAAAATTCTGCCTAGCTCTTATTTCAATGACCATCTTGTGGAAAACTTTTCAGATACACCTCTCTCTCTCCAAAAGGACTATTTTTTCATCCTGGGGAGGATGCCTCTGTGTTCCACTCTGGGAAGATACCCTGATAGGTACCAATTCAGGAGCACTAGGTACTTAAATAAAAGTGACCTGAGCTCAGTGGACTGGCGCCGGCCTGCGAACCCAAAGGTCGCTGGTTCAATTCCCAGCCAGGGCACATAACCAGGTTGCAAGCCAGGCCTCCAGCCAGATCCCCAGCTGGAGGCAGGTGAAAGGCAACCATACATGGATGTTTCTCTCTCATTCTTCCTCCCTTCCTGCCCTTCTCTGTAAAAGTAATTAATAAAATCTTAAAAAAAAAAAAAGGTGACCCTAGAGGCCCTGGCTGGTGTTGCTCAGTGGACTGAGTGTCAGCCTGTGAACTGAAAAGCCACCAGTTGGATTATCAGTCAGGGCACATGCTGGGTTACAGGCCAGGTCCCCACTTGGAGGTGTGAGAGAGGTTCTTTAGTAAGAGTATAATCAATACAAAAACAATTTAAAAAAGAACAAGAACCCTGGATGGTGTGGCTCAGTGGATTGAGCACCAGCCTGCAGCCCAAAAGGCCTCAGGTTTGATTCCCAGTCAGGGCACATACCTGGGTTGTGGCCAGGTCCCCAAGTTGGGGGCATGTGACAGACAGCCAGTGTTTCTCTCACACACAGGTTATTTCCCTCCCTCTTTCTCCTCTCTCTAAAAATAATTTTTTTTAAAAAAAAGAAGAAAAATGAACAGTCTTAGAGATCTGTAGGATACCATCAAATTATCAGCATACACATACATGTAGGGAGTCCCAAATGGAGACAATAACATAGAAAGAATTATTAAGGAAAGAATAGCCAAAATCTCAAATTTATTGATTCAAACATCAGAAAAGCTCAAAGAACTCTAATAGGATAAAGTCAGAGATTGACAACTAGACATCTAAGAGTCAAACTACGAAAACAGAGAGGAAATCTTCATTTAAAAAAATAAATAAATAGCACAGTGGATAAGGCACCAGCCTGTGAACCCAAAGGTCGCTGATTTGATTACCCAGTCAGGGCACATAACCAGGTTGCAAGCCAGGTCTTCAGCCAGGTCTCCAGCCAGGTCTCCAGCCAGGTCCGTAGCTGGAAGCAGGTGAAAGGCAACCATACACTGATGTCTCTCTCTCTCCCTTTCCCTCTCTCTAAAAATAATAAATAAAATTTAAAAAGTAATAAAACATTTTATAAATAGATACAACTTTTTAAAAAAGTGACCCAAGGGGGTCTCAGTTAAAGGGGCAAAAGTCAAAAACCCAGATTCTAGACAAAGAATAATAGGAAGGCCATAGACCACAAAATGCTGGTGAAATTCCCAGGCACTGCAGCATACCCACAAGAGACCTCTGCAGGATGGCGAAAGAACAGGCTATAGAATACAGCAGCTAGATTCAGTAGCCTCACTCAAGGGACCCCACACTTTTCTGGTCCCACCATCTAGAAGCATACATTGCTCTGTGTCCTAAAGAGGACAGTGGGCTCGCCAATAGCTTTTCCTATTTGGTGGCCTCATCATTCAGAAGTCCCTTTTTTATACAGAGCCAAAAGCCCCCTGTAGGTCGTTCCAACTTAGCCCTCAGCACATAGCAGCACCTTTAACCATCTCCCCTACTACTGTGACCTCCTTTCCCAGCACCAGGACTGAGTAGGATTCATTTTTCTATCTCCAGCCACAGCCCAGTCTGACACCGAAACAGCCCAAAGAATGGTTGCTGAATAAAAGTGATCATTGGTGAGAAGGGAGAATAAAAACTGTTTCAAGGAATACACTAATGCCTCAATAAGGGAATCCTAGAATTTCTCTAAGATTTGAGAATTTCCCATCTCTTAAATCATTCATCCCATCCCAACCCACTAACTATAAGGACAACAGAATAAAGTGAGACATGGCTCAGAGTGGAGAGATAGGCTCCATGTCACTAAGGAACTTAGAGTTTTTTGTTTTTTAAAAATATTGTCTTTATTTTTAGAGAGAGAATAAGGGAAGGAGAAAGAGAGGGAGAAACATCAATGTATGTGTGAGAGATATAGCAATCCATTGCCTCTCACATGGCCCCACCTGGGACCTGGCCTGCAACTCAGAAATGTGCCCTGACTAGGTACCTAACCAGTGACCTCTGGGATCACAGGTCACTGCTAATTCTACTGAGCCATACGAGCCAGGGCAAGAGCCAATTTTGAGCTGGTTAAGAACCCAATCATCCTTATACCCTGTCCCCATGCTTATGTAGCTACATCCCTGTGCCAGGCCCTACTTTCCAAGTCAGCCTGACAAGAATAGAAGGTGTGGAATGATTCTGGAGAACCTCAGGGTTCTTCTCTTAATAACTATCTTAAGTCAGATGGCTTGCCAAGTTCTAGAAAGATCAAGGTCTTCTGCGGGACTAGAATGCCCAGCAATGCCTTACTGACTCAACACAGAAGTGACAGCACTGGGATGAAGAGGGAGGGACCTGAATTCCTCCTATTCCCATGTAACCTTGGAGAAGGAACAGTATCTTTTTGACCTTGCAGAAAACCCTTGTGACCAAGCCATCCAGGGCCTTGGAATGTGCAAAAGTAATCCACAGCCTTAAACCTAGCTCACCTGAAAGCTGTGTCCTAGAAAGAACTAATCCAGACAATGCAGTCATGGTTCTAGTGCTAAATGATTCCACCACACTAACCTTGCATGTCTCCTATGAGTAGTTCCTCCTTGTTGCTTACCTCCGCTGGCAAATCGGTACTCTACTGAACCTGCTGAATAAATGTGACTGCCATGTGCTCATGTGCTGGGATGTGAACTAAGAGGGTTGAGTTCAGGGAACCCAAACTCTACCTAACCAGGGGGAATGAGTAGGCACAGCAATTCAACTGCACAAAAACTTGCAAGGCTAAAACCCAATGATCAGAAAAATAATCACCTGGGGAAATACACAAGCAGGAAAGGAGGAGCAAGGTGTGATTCCAGAGGAGAAGGCTCTCCCCACCATGGGCCTCTTTTAAGAGGCTTACTACTGAGGCTTGGTCTGCAGAGACCTAGCTGCTTTTTGAGTCTCTGAAAGAACTGAAGCCACACTGTCAGAGGAATCAAGGCCTGACAAGATGTCTCTTCCCAAACCCCCCCAGTCTTCACTGGACTGGTCCCTTATATCATTATTCAATCAGAAGTGCCTTTAGACAGCCTGTCAGAAGGCTACCCTATGTCTAGACAGATCATTTCTCCCAAAATTCAATGGGGTCTCTGTTGCCATTATTAAGAGCAATTTCCCAAGGCCCAACCAACTGTCTGTTCACAGACCAATCCAACTGTAGGGAAATGAACAAGCAAGTGAGGAAGCCTGATTTTCTGCAGCTTTCAGCTCAAATTCTGCTACCTAGGTTTCAGAGGGCCCCCCCAGAGTCTGAATCTGAGTCCCACAGCCCAAATGTGCCTTCCAGCCCAGGCTCCCTTGTTTGGCACTGGGCTTAAAGATCTCAGGCCTGGTTTCTACTTCCCTCTCCACTGAATCCCACCTTATCACCATCATTATGGAATCATCCTCCTGGGAGGAAGGCGGATGATTCTGGGAGGGGCAAATATAAGCATTAGGCTGTGCTGGGGTGGTCTAATAATGTGTTGCTGGCTCACACATCCAACCTCATCTCCTTGCCTGCCTTCCTCCACTAAGAGAGCCGGCCAACCCACCACAGGTGGGGCCTCATTACTAAAGAGAGAAGCGGGTGGGGGTGGGGGCACTGAGCCATCCAGCCTGGAGCTTCCTCTTCAAGTCAGGCCAGATCCTCCAAGCTGGTCCAGGGTGAAGTCCCACATGGAACCTCCTGCACTCAGATTACCTGACCCTCCCCTCCACGCAGAACTTACAGATGAGTTCCACAGAGTTGGGGGAGGGGGTATAGGCATCTTTCACTCCCAGCAGGCAGACAATCATAGAAACGGTCACCTACATCCTAGCCAGGCTATGGTTGAAAACCAGATAAGAGCCCTAAGCCCGAGCCGCAGCAGACCGACGCCCTTACCCAATGCTGACTCCAGAATGAGCCGGGGGGCCCCCCATATCCTTCGCAGGCAGGTAGCAAGATGTAGGGCTGGGGTCGACTTCACTAGCCTGCCTGCAGAGCTTGCGGGACTTGGGCAGGCGGGGTTAGGCCAGATGGGGCGGGGACCAGAGAGCCCATCGGAAGGGTCCGGGCGAAAGAAAAAGGCCAACCCTAGTGTGGTCCGGTGCACCCGCTTTGTGCATGGTACACCCTGGAGAGATGCCTAGCTGTCTCTCGGTTTCCCCCAACCACCGCCTCAAGAGGACCCGCGGGAGGCGGAGCCGCGCGCGACACATGGCCCCGGCCCCGCGTGGCTTCGGGCCGCTGGTGGGAGGGAAGGGGGAGGGGAGGGGCTGCCCGGAGACTGACGGTGGAGGCTCCAGGTGGCCTGGAGAGCGGCTCCGGCGTCCCAGCTTCCAACCCGGAGCGCTATCCCTAACACTCACCCAAGGGGCTGGCACGATGGCGGCAGCGGCGGCGGCAACCCAGCGCGGTCTGCAAGTGACTGTCCCTTCCCCCCTGCCTTCCCTCGCCGCCCCACTGCACTCTGGGAAACGCAGTCCCCCAGCGCCCCCTTCTGGCATAGGTGCTCTGGGAGAAAACTACAATACCCGACATGCTATGCACCGAGGCCCAGACACAGCCCGCAGGGAGGGAGGTGAGGCTAAACCAGGGAGGGAGGCTGCCGGGGTGAGCCCCTGAGAATTATGGTCTAGCGGAAGCCTCTGGAACACCCGAGGTTGGCGCCAGGCTAGGGTCACAGCTCTGTTGTCACCAGGTCCCAGCTGGTCCGGCCCCACCCAGGCTGCGCCGCCCACTGGGGTTGGCCCCGCCTCTACGAGATCTTGGCCGGGCCCCCAAGCTGGCTGAGCCGCCCCTCCCTGGGCCCCTGGACTGTTTCCACTCACGGAGCACCCCCTTCTCTTTGGTGCTAGGGCCGCCTCTCCGGCTCTTTCCAAGAGGTGCTCAAGACCAGCTTGGGGCTTCTGCTGTCCTAACATTTGTGAGCCCTGCACACCGCCATTCTGGCCCAAAGCTGGTTTCAAGCAGCCAAGGCTTTCCTGGGGCTGCAGAACCTTAAATGGTGCTCAGCTGGAGACAAGATTTCTCTTCGACTTGCACAGTTGAAATCTCCACAACTCCAAAACACTCCCCCAAAGATTTTCATTTTTATATTGACGAGGAAAGAGAAGTAACTGACTCACCCAGGTTCCTCCTGATTTAAATGAACAGATTGCCCTTTGCTTTCAACAACGCCCCTTTTAGTTGTTTCCTGGGCAACGCAAACATTGAAGACTAGCCTCCTCTAGTTGGTGAAAATGCCCTATAGCTAAACAGGGTGGGAGGTGGTGGAAGGTGGGGGAATTGGGGGATGGGAGGGGGACAACCTTTACAAGGCTTCTTCTGGCAGTTTCTTGCCTTGCCTCCCAGTCAGATCTCTCAGTACTCCTGCCTTCCTGAAGAGTTTCGCACCTTTACCAATCCCATCCTTTTCTAGGGATGGCTGGTAAAACCAGACCAAGCTTATTAAATCCCCGGTCTGTACTGCCTTGCCTCATACTTCTCTCATTACTCAGCCAGTGAGAACTCTACGTTGCCCTGCTTGTGGAACATCTGGGGCCTCTCTAGCTCTGAACTGTCCTTCTCACAGTAAATAAAAACACTGGATACGTTGTGTACACAAAACCTCCAGACACGGAAGTCCTCCTGGCCAGGGCTGGCTCTCACACTTTCCTGAGAGTGCTGCTGAGAGGTTCATGTGAGCCACAGCAGAAACTGTGTTAAGTCCCTTCCACAAACTAGAGCTAAAGAGCAGGCCTGAGCCTGGGCAAGTCCTCACTCCTAGTGAAGGAAAGTAGACCCATGTAAGAGACTGGTCCAGTAGCTGCAGGCAAAGGGCTTCAGTCCCACCCAGTTGGCTTGGAAAGGCAGAGATCCCTAGAAAGGCAGAAATCCAGTCTCTTCCCCAACCAGGTACTTACACAACCTTATGCCCCATTCCTTTTCCCCACGAGACTTGTTTCTCAAGTCAGTGCCAAGGAAGAGAGCAGAGACCGAGAAACATTTTAGAATTCTTTTAGTTCGCAGCCACAGGGAACGTCTCCAGTCAAGTGGCTTTTTCCTTAAGTAACAGATAAGGGCATGATGTTTTCTGGAGCCCAAGAATTATCCATTTGTGCCCAATACCCATAGTAAACAGAGCTAGCATTACAGGTATTTGCTTCTCCCCACTGAATTTGAGCAAAATTACTTCTAGTTATAGATAAAAATGTCACCTCACCCCTACAATATCCAATCTTAAAATGGAAACAGCAGAGAAAATAGGAGGTTACCAATCACAACTCCAACCCCTACAAGCCTTCTATGGATCCAGCTCCTTTATACTGAAAGAGTACCATGGCCAAAGATATTTATACAAGATTTCTTGTGCTTGCAAGAGCCATGGCTGGTTCCAAATGTGATCTTCAATGATTTCAGTAATTGCACACCCAAGGGTATCAGGCACTGTACTAGACTAAGGACTATAATGGTGAGCTGAAAACTCATGAGGAATTCAAAGCCTTCAGAGAAGTATGCTGTAACAATTCAGTTTTGTTCTTGGTTAGCTGTAATTCATTTTGCCTGTTGAAAGGACACAGGCTGCTAACCCACAGACTAACTGGGACAGTCTGGTTTTCAAACTCGCAGGAGCTGAGCCAGGAAACCTGTGAGGACCTTAAGAAGCCAGGGTCCATGTGCTTAGAACTCCTTTATGGAGAGACCATCTCCGCTCCGAGGGTGGGCCTGGTCCTTGTGACCTAAGGCTGAGGCCTATTTCCCCTTGTTTCAGGGCCACTTAGTTAAGCCTTTACAAAAATAAAATGGCGAAACCCAAATAAAAACCTTACTTTCTGTTTAATTCATTTTGCCAAACAAACACAGTGAAAACTTTAGTCTGACTAATTGTACAGAAAATAGAATTTGTAACCAGTAGCAAACATAACAAGATAAACCTAAGTCCCTGGCAAGCTGGCTCTCCATCAGCATGTCACCTAGATCCCCTTGTAGATATGGCCTCCAGTGGAGGGAGGTCCTAAGAGGCAGAAGCACAGATCTGCCAGTCCCCATCAGAATCACAGGCTGCACCTGGGACAGGAAAGCATGAAAAGGAGAACTGATGTCACTTGGCTCCCTCATCACTACACACAAGCAAGAGTTGTCTCTGATTGCTGGCCAACCTCAAGGTGTTGTCTTCTCAAACCCATAGTCCTTGGGCATCCCGCCTGTATTCCTAGGGGGTAAGTTTCAAGTTCAGTGGTTCCTAAACCTCTGCTTAACCAGAACCAACAACATACACGGGGGGTAAGGTGAGGGGAAGGGGTAGACAAAGTCATAACTGCTGGTGTCACCAGTGCAGAATCCGAGGTTCCAAACTTGGGGAGGAAACGAGGGTGCCAGGTCACAAACAACAGTCCAGCTGCCCTAAGCTTCAGTACAGTAAACCAGTGTCCTAGGAACATAGGATAGTTTGCAAGGGTGGCCTGCAGGCCTCCTAGGCTGGCAGGGGCCAGGGAGTGCCACAGGCCACAAGGGAACCTGTTCACATTCCATGCTTCTTACGGATGACAGCCATGGCCAGCAGTCGATCCTTCTCGCGAAGCTCTTCCCGCAGCTTGGCCTCGGTGAGACGCAGGTGGCGGATGCTGCCCTTCATCTCCTTCATTTTCACCTCCATCAGCGCCAGGATGTCCCGCTGCTCATTCAGCTTGCGCAGGAGCTCCTCCTCCGTGGTGCCTGACGACAACGAGTAGGAGTGGTCGGAACCAGTATCAGGGAACCCCTCTTCTCCTACTACCACCAACTGGGGGCCCATTGGGCACTCGGCAGCCTCCAGCCCTGCGGTGGCAGCCTCTAGCTCGGACGCGGCGGCTGCAGCAGCTGCACCCTCGGCGGCTGCGAACTCCACTTGCACCGTCAGATCCATGGGCTTCACATCTTCTCCGGTGGGATTAGTGGGCGCCGGCGGCACGGATCCAGGAGCCTGGCTGCCGTCTACTGCGGCCTGAAGGGTGAGGAGCACAGCTGCAGAAGCAGACACCAGGTTCGGCTGCAGCTGGCCGGTCTGGGCAGTGGAGGCAGACGGCGACGCCGGCTGCTGCTGCTGCTGCTGCTGCTGCTGCTGTTGCTGCTGCTGCTGCTGTTGTTGTTGTTGCTGCTGCTGCTGCTGCTGCTGCCTGCGGCGGGCGGCTGCGGCCCCAGCGGGTCTGCGCGCTACCTTGCGCTCATTAACGCCGCGCAGCGGAAAGATGGTAGGGACACGCACCGTGTAGGTCTTGCGGCCGCCCTGGAAGTGGACGCTGCAGAGACGGTGACCCGTGGTGGGCTGGAAGGTAGAGAAGCATCCACTGACCCCAGCACGAGACACGTTCTTGAGCCACAGGCGCCGCAGTTCAGCGTCCTTTGGAAACGTGTAGAAGTGCAGTGCCTTGTCCCGATGCGAGTTGTTGTAGCAGCCCGGCACGCAACACGTAAAGCCAGGCATGGCTGCGCCGCGCGGTCCGGCCCGGCCCACCGGCCTCCTGAGCCCTTCGACGGCGCAGTCGTCCCACCACCGCCCGCCCGCCCCTCGACGGGCGGCGCCTCGCGAGGCCTTGGCTGCTTCCTACTGGTTTCGTCCGGCGCGGCCGGCTGGCCTAGTGCCCCGCGCCCAGAATAAGCTTCCCGCCGGCCCGCGCCGCGCAGCCAGCCAGGCCGCCCGCCTGCGCTCGGGAGTCGGCCCCGGGGACGCCGCGAAGGACCGCCTGAGAAGGAGGACTACGCCACCCACAATGCACCGCGCCAGAGGCCGCTCACTTCCGGAGTGGGGGTATGCTTATTCCGGCCGCTTTCCAGGGCACCGCCACGGCCCACGGAGAGCAGATTCTTTCTCCGATTTGGATTATCCGAAGGGACTAAAGAGGCGTATTCGGTTGGAACTCTGTCGCCTAGACCGCTCTTTAAAAAGACCCGAAATCCTGATGGAGGTCCGGCGGCGCGCGCTCCTGAAATGCGCAAGCGCCTTGGGCATACGCCACCCCCAGGAACTACAGGTCCCGTAATGCCAATGCGCTGAACTCCGCGGCTGTGGCCTGGAGCGCCGCCTAAGGGATAGGTCCGGTTACTGCGGACCAGTATTTGGGCGAGGTGGTGTTGCATTCCGGCAGGAGTAGGGTGGGGGAACCTGGGCCTCAGTACCCCTAAAGACGTTAGGGTCCTTTTTCTCTTCGTTGGGGACTCTTCAGACTCAGCTATTGCTTGCGTTGACTTATTTATTGACCGAAACATCGTGACCCAGTGGGCCCCTACAGTGTGCCGGGCGCAGTGCCAGGAGTTGGAACCTTACAGGAGCCTGTCCGACCACGCCTGACTCCCTAGAGGGATGAGGACCATACTTTTGGATAATAGATATGAATGCACATGAATGAATGTCTATAATCACAGAGATGAACGCTCCGCAGGAATGAACTAGACCGAGAAGAAAATGGGAAGTGGAGGCCCAGGAAGGAAAAAATGAGGAAAGGATGGGGTGGAGAACAGTAGCTAGTTATTGTCCCGGAAATCAGCCAGGAAAGCCGGAAAGAGCTAGGCTCCAATTTTAAAACGCTTAGATGGGGGCGGGCAGGGTAGGGGAAGCCGCTGAAAGGTACCACAGTGGGCTATGTGAAGATTTGGGATTTTAATATGCAGAGAGCTGTTGAAAGGTGTTAAACAAGAGGATGAACAGGATTTGCATTTTAACAAGAAACTTTCCCCCTTTTGGACTTCTAAGAGGAAAATGTTCTAAAAGGCAAGAAAAGCTATGGAAAATCCAGGCCATGCAGCCCTCCAGGGGAATTACCTGCAAGCTAGCCCTCCTTTGCTGAGTTCCCCGTTTGCCCCACTTCTCGTTCACCTTTCTCCTGACTCTTCCTCCTCATTTTTTTTCCTCTCCTGATTACAGACCACGGGTATGAAATTGAGGTCTAGTGTATATTATTTGTAATTATTTGATATAAAACAAAATAAATTGGGCATTTAAAAGCTTATAAAAGAAAATAATATTCCACATTAACTTTATTTTGTTTTTCCTTATTATGAAAAGGACCCATACCTAAAATTTAGAAAACTAACAGGACAATGGGGGAAAAATGGGTTTCATGGACCCATTACAGGAGAATGTCCCATCACTCCTGGCCTAGGCAGCTGATGTGCGCAGCTTGAATCCCTTAAAATTAAGAAGTGTATTCTTGCCCTGGCTGGTAGCACAGTGGATAAGGCCTCCTCTGCAAACCCAAAGGTCGCTGGTTTGATTCCCCAGCCAGGGCACATAACCAGGTTGCAAACCAGGTCTCCAGCCAGGTCTGTGGCTGGAGGCAGGTGAAAGGCAACCATACATTGATGTTTCTCTCCCTCTCTGCCTCTCTCCCTTCCTCTCTCTCTGGAAATAATAAATAAAATCTTAAAAAAATAAAAAAGAAATGTATTCTCTAGCATATGTTGCACATAGTAAAAGATGTGCATTCATTTGAGGGAATAATGTATACTATGATAAAAAATATGAACACATACATTGTTATCATGAAATATTTATAAAATGTGTCTAGTAGAGATAAAATTTAGCAAAAGTTCATTGCATATGTTAGGTTTTTTTAAAAAAAGATTTTATTATTTTCAGAGAGAGAGAGGGGAAAGGAGTGAGGCAGAAAAGGAGAGAAACATCAATTTATGATTGCCTTTCACCTGCCTCCAGCTATGGGCCTGGCTAGAGACTTGGCTTGCAACCTGGTAGTGTGAATTGAACCTGGCTGGAAATCGAACCAGCGACCTTTGGGTTCACAGGCCGTGTTATGTATTTTCAATGTCATAGTTAACTGATATGGTTCTCCTACCTGTCCCAAGGCTTACCTTGCTCAAAAAATGTTTGTAAGATGGCAAATTGATACAATTTCCTTATACACTAAACACTGAAGATTATGCTTGATAAAACTACCTTTTAGTACATAAAATCACCTCTAATCTACATTTAATCTTCTTCATTCAAAACATAATCTGTTAATCCATGGCTTTCTCCCCACCCCACTGTCCTGCCTACCCTTTATCTCGTCAGCTCTAGGGAAAGGCAAAAACCTATCCCATGTCTCCCTAATTCCAATCTTGTCTCTCCTACATTCTGGTTCTTCATGTGGCTGCCAAAGAAAATATGATTACATAATGTCTCTGTTTAAATCCCTCCAGTGGCCTATTGCATTCAGAGTAATGTCCAAACTTCTTTTCAGAGCTTGCAAGACATGGTCTGGCCCTTGCCAATCTCTCACTCCTCCTTCCCTCATTTCATGAGCCCAGTGTTTTTTTAAAACAAGTAGTAAATATAGTTTAACTAAGTATGTAAATATATGGAATAATACTGTGCAAAAATAAGTTCATGTCCCAAACTTCTTTGAAAAGATTTTTTTCATATGCAATTTATATTTCTATAAATAAATAGAAAGGAATAAGTAAATATTTTCATGGTGACCAAGGAAAAGTGCCTGCAAAGGGCCAGCAAATTCAGTGAGATAACACAGAGGTCAGATCTTAATGACAAGACATATTGATATCGTTTTTCTCTGCAGTTCTCTTATTTTGAGAAGCGAAAATCTATTTTTTTAAATTGATTGAATTTTAGAGAGAGGAAGGAAGAGAGAAATATCAATTTATAGTCCCATTTATTTAGGCATTAATGAGTTGATTCTTTATGTGCCCTGACTAGGGGTCGATACCACAGCCTTAGTGTGTGCGTTGTGATGTTCTAACCAATTGAGCTACCTGGTCAGGACAAGAATCTAACTTTATTTTTTGTTTTCTTTTTTAATACAAACACAAATATACCCATGGGTCTTCAAGTAATTGATACTTAACACTGGATTTTAAAACAAAAAGGAGAACAACATGAGAGAATAATGTTATACATCAGAACTCAAGTTATACATCAGTTTCCATGAAAATTTAAGGTTAGTGGCGGGTTGTCAATCGGTGAAAAATATGGTAATAAAGTCTCCAGTGTAAATAGCACTTTGAGAGCTAGAATTCATCTAAAAATTGCACATATGTAGAGATCACAACATCTTGAGTCACACACAGCTCACTAGCCACCAAGCCTTGATACAAAGTGACCTTTACAAATGCAAATCTGGCCAAATCACTGGTAGAATGAGATTATTTTCCCCTCCCCCAAGCGTGCTTTCTCACTTTCTGGGAGAGCAAGCTGGGAATGAGAGATAGTAATAGTGACCATAAGGGGTGGTGGGGATGGCGGATGGGGACAAAAGGAGGGAAATAGCGGACACTTGTAATAGTGTCAACAAGTAAATTAAGGAAGGAAGGAAGGAAGTCCTGACTGGTGTGGCTCAGTTGGTTGGGCGTGGAACTACAAAGTGAAAGGTTCACAGTTGGATTCCTGATCAGGGCGCCTGCCTAGATCGCAGTTTGGTTCAGACTGGGTGCCTATGAGAAGCAACCAATTGATGATTCTTTCCCTCTCTTTCTCCCTCCCTTCCCCTCTCTCTCTCTAAGTAAATAAATAAAAAAATTTAATTAGTAATTTTTAAAGATTTTATTTATTATTTTTAGAGATAGGGGAAGGAGAGGAAGAAGAAAGGAAGAGAAACATCCATGTATGGTTGCCTTCCACCTGCTTCCTGCTGGGGACCTGGCTGGAAACCTGGCTTGCAACCCGGGTATGTGCCCTGACCAGGAATCCAACCAGCAACACTTGGGTTCGCAGTCTGGCGCTTAATCCACTGGTCCACACCAGCCAGGGTATTTTTTTTTTTTTTTTTAAGTTTATAAAGTTTTCATTTAAAAAGTAATGACCACCGTTTATTGATGGCCTGACTTCATGTTTCAAATCCTGAGTTAAACATTATCTAATTGAACCAATATAAGCCTGTTATTAGGTGGCTATCATCCTCAATTTACAGGTGAGTAAACGAAGCTTCGACTGTTTGCACACATTTGCCCAGGCTTACTCCCAGGTAAAACTGCCTCCAAATCCTGGGTTTGCGGTCACCGTTGTACGCTCTCCGGGACCCTGGGAGGTACTTAGAGCTAGAACTGCAGTTCCCGTGGAGCTGTGCGGCAGCCTCGCGAGAGTAGGCTTAAAAGCTGCGGCGGGAAGGCGGCAGTCGCAGTTACCTTAAGCACTTTGGAAGCGAGGTAAACACCGAGGCGATGGCGGACGGCTACATCCCTGACAACGAGCCTACAACACGCACGCTGCTACGGCGCGTCCTGGATACGGAGCACCCGCAAACGCCGCGGCGACCCCGAAGTACTCGGGCTAGGTATGTGAGGGCGCTGCCCGATCCCATGAGCAACCCGAGGGACTGGAGTGGGCGGGGGGGTCTCGGTGTGACACAACGCTGACCCAGTTTGGAGAAGGAAACGGGACCTCAGAGAGTGGCAGAGCCCAAGGCTGGGAGAACTGGTCCAGGTCTTTATCTGGGCTCGTGTCAGTCGTTCGTGTCCCCACCCCTAGGACTCCAGGCCGCCACGTCTCGGGACCAGAGCTCAACTGTGCTCGTGTTTTAGGTGGTCCCCCTCTGGAAGTGACAGATAGGCACGCAGAATTCGGCCTTCTGCCCTGTTCTCTAGGCCACTTTATCCCAAACCAGACTAGTATGTGTCCAGGCTTCTACCCTGAACTGCCTCCCTGGTAGTCCATCCTTTCCCTGCACATTCAATCTTACAGCCCTTGTAGTTCCCAGCTGGGAGATGGGAAAGGAGCAGGAGAGCACCGTCTGGGCAGAAGTCGGGAGGCAGGAACTGGGAAGGTTCTTCGCTAGGAATCAGGAACAGGAATTTGGCTTGATTTGGTGGGCGTGTCAGCGGGTGATGGCTGTGGTGCGCTCATGGTGCATAAAGGCGTGGGAGTCAGCTTTTGCCAGACTGGAGCAATAGTTCCTTTACAGGCAATGGGAAGTGATTCGTTACAACATAGGTTTTAGACCTATGTTGATGAGGTGGGAGCTGTGCTTTGGGAACATTTATGTGGTTCTGGAATCTGAGAGAGATTGGAATGGAGAGACCAGGGCTAGAGTAATCCATGTGGAAGTGTTGCTGTCAGACCCTGACAAGTACTTAAAAGGTTTAAAAATTAAATGTTTTTGTAGGATTGTTATTTTAGTGGCTGGAATGGATACTCTACCGGTTACTTTTCTTGTCTGCGTGACTAACTCCTATTTCTGCCAAAGTCACCTCTGTGAGGTCTTCCTCTACCCCTTTCTCTGACTAGGTCATCATATTCTCTCTAGTTCTATGCCGCTTGAGCTTCTTTTCATCCACAACCCTAGTGACATAGAGCTGAGAACAGGCTATGCAAAGGACAAGTAGTTTCTGGGTCTTTGGCATTGAGGGAAAAAGTCTTCAGGCCAAGATACCTGATTAAGACACATCTCTGCATCTTCTAGTTCCCCCTCCCTATACAATTCTCAAAGCTGCTGATCTTTATACAGTGCCCAGAGAACCCTACTTGGAACACCTTTCTCTATGAAGCTGAGGAGCCAAACAAAGACAACTGCCAGGCAGCATTCTCAAAGAGCCAGGGTAAGTGCCCAACTCACTGACCACTATAGGGCTCTGGCTGCCTTCAGGGCACTCTGAGGTCTAGCTCTGTTCGGGAGACCACCTTGCGGGAATCTCAAGCCAAAGGAATAGACTGTTTGCTTGGTGCTTTTTTCCAAAGTCTATGGGCAGATTGGCTCACATTCGAACCAGTGGACAGCTGAAGGAACACACACCCCGGGCTCTGGTTGAGAATATTCTGCTAACTGGTAAGTGACCACTGGTCTGCTGGTCAGAGTTAGGCACCGGCCCTATGATATTCCTTATTCAGGGCAGTCTGCCCTACCAATCCCACCCTCTTCTTATTTCTACAGCACCAGAATCTTCCATGGTCATGCCAGTGTCAGTGGTGAAGCCAGGGCCAGCACCACAGGTGGTCCAGTCCTCCAGTCGGGAAAGCAGTCGGGGCAGGTGCACAGTGAATTTTTAACTGTTGGGGTTGGGCTGTTAGGCAACTCTGATCAAGAAGCTGCTTGGGGGTCCCACAAACCATATTGGGCTTCCTGGCCTGTCTGAGATTAGCTCCATTCTTATAGCCTAGAGCTACAACTTCCTGAGCTCAAGCCCACCACAACCCTAGCTCCAAGTCTGCTGGCTCCTGGCAAGAGGAAGCAGAGGCTGAGATTGTCACTATTTCAGCAAGGAATGGACCAGGGGTTGCCTCTCTCCCCAGGTGAGACCCTGTGCAACTCCTATGGCCATCCTCTCTCTCCTGTCCCTCTGCAGAGGCTTAGGAGGTCTGAGAGAGTTCTATCATGAGCCTGGGTAACTTCCGGTTTCTTCTTTTTAGGTCCTCTTACAGAGCCTCATGGGAATGCTGGTGCCTCTCCCCTCACCAGGTGCTGTTGCCTGTTCTGGGGTTTCAGGGAGAAGGTGCTAACTAGAATGGATTCTGGCCATACTGCTCCCTGCCAATTTAGCCTTACAGCATGGTAGCTGTTTTCTAAAAGATGAGAGCACAAGGGCAGATAGAGAAATCAGGTGGGGGGCTAGGCCTCAGGTAGCTGACTCTTTGTGCCTCCTCTTACCAGCTCCCTCAATCTGACCTTTGCCACACCCATCTTGCCACAATCAGTGCAGAGGCCTGGTTTGGCCCGCAGACCTCCTCCACGCCGAGCTGTAGATGTTGGGGCATTTTTGCAGGATCTGCAAGGTACTTGTGGGACCGTGGCTCTTCCAGGTAAGGTTGAGATTTCCCTCTTCCCAGCCTGTGGGGAAAGCTCTCCCACCATGACAGATAGGAGGTGCTGCTGTATCCAGAGTGGCTTTCTTCATTGGGTCAAGGACAGTGAACAAACTTAGCCAGTAGGTCTATAAGGAGTTTCTGCTTTCTCATAAAGTGCCCTTATCATGGTAGGACATAGTCTTAGTCCCTCAGGGTCTTTCAGGACCACATATCCTTGAGAAGCTATAAAGATGAGTGTAGGAAAGGGGTGGCTGGAGCTTGTTGGGAGGTTGAAAGGGGCCAGCTTTCAGGATCAGCTGGCCAAATGACCTGGGAACTTGATACCAGAAGGTAAGTCACCAGGGCAGGAGGAGGGTCCCAGGCAGAGGGAGCAGAGGGAGAAGTCGAGAGTGGAAGCATGGATGAGTAGTTTGGGTGGGGCAAGCAGTGAAGCCTGGGGATGCTGGTTTGAGCAGGAAGGTAATCAAGGAGAGCTGTATTAAAGACGTAAGAGAGTGCTATGTAGTCTTCCCTCTCGGAAGGCTACCTACGGCATACTTATGGGGCCCACTTATGGCCAGGCCCTGGTGATCAGGTTGCAGTAGGTGGGCCTGGAGTACACTGAGTACCATCACTATCTGGCCTTTGATCTCTAGGTGATAGCCTCAGAACTCCTGTTGCTACTCTGCCAACAGACACCGTGTTGGAGGACACCCAGCCCTTCTCCCAGCCTTTGATTGGCCATTCCCCCAGTGTGCACCACTCCTTCCCCCACCCCGCCTCCTCTGCTGAGAGGACTGTCAGTCACAGGACACGAAGCTGTGGGCATGAGCTGCAAAACAACAGTGAGTGTGTGGGCAGGTGGCCAGGCTTGGGCAAGATTTGTCACTGGTAGTTTTCTTTTTAAAAACTTTCATTTATTTATCCCTAGAAAGAGGGGAAGGGAGGGAAAAAGAGAGGGAGAGAAACATCAATGTGTGGTTGCCTCTCGCATGCCCCTATCCAGGGACCTGGCCTACAACCCAGGCAAGTGCCCTGACTGGGAATCGAACCAGCAACCCTTTGGTTCATAGGCCAGAGTTCAATCCACTGAGCCACGCTAGCCAGGGTGACACTGGTAGGTTTCCCTCCTCAGGGCCATGTGTGCTGTTGTTCTCTCCTCCATCCAAGCAAGTATAGAGTCAGTGTTAGGCCACGAGACTTCAAACCAGTACCCTGGGGCTGCCTCTGGCCTTCTCTCCTTGATAGGACAGGCTAGGTTTTACTATTCCATCTTTACCCTTTTCAGGGCTACAGCCTTGGCCTACTGCTTCGTTAGCCTCTTTTTTCTCTCCTTGATTCAGGTCATGGCAAACCAGTCCAACTTCTGGTAGGAAAGACAAAAGAGGTTGATGCCCTTGCTATGGGTTTCACAAACACCAGCAATAGTGTCTCTGAAGAAGATGGACTAGAGCCCTTACAGGACGGAGTTGGTGAGGAGATAGAGGAGGTAATGGAAGAAAGTCTGAGCATGAGCGACGAAAAGGAGGCAGCAGGAGCACAGAGTTCTGCCAGAGGAAAAGAGCCTAAGAGACACAAAGTGATGGAAGCAGAGGTGTCCTGGGGGACTCCTGAGGCCAAGGAGCCAGAAGGATTTTCAGGGCATAAGGACACTGCTGGTAAGACAGGTAAAGGGTCCAGTGCAGGGATCAGGGGGTGAGTGGGTAAGCGATAGTCCCTGGCCTTGGGGGGGGCGCTTACCTGGGTTGTTTCTTGAGCACAGCTAGTGTTGGGACCTGAGGTAGGTGCCCCTTGCTTAGCTGGCTAGAGCTATACGGGGCCCTGATGAACAGGACAAGGAGCTGTAGGCGTTCAGGGTTGTATGAAATGGTTAGGCCTGAGCCCCTTGTAACCCTGCCCTTTTTCTGCAGGAAGTCCAGAGTTGGCCTCCACCACCCCGGAGTTTCATCAGGCCAGGCAACTTGAGTTTCTTGAGCCAGCCCCACCAACTAGCACTGCAGTGTAAGATCCCATGATCCTGTTTTACATGGGCCTCTTGGGAAGGGGCAGGCACTGAGGTTGGCACTGGGCACCACTGAAAGCACATCTGTCATCCTGGTGCCTGCTTCCAGTGGCTTGGAGGAGCCTGGATAGGGGGATGTAGCTAGGTCAGAGGTCTCCCAGAGGAGGTTTAGGAACGTTTATGCCAAGGCCTGACGTTCATCGGCCTAAGCAAATACCCATTTATATGATTAGACTACCTTGGGCCATTCATCAGGTCTAGACTGTGGAGGATCAAGGCCCCAAGGAAAGACAAGTCCTCTACACAGCCCCTTGTCCCCATTCTTGTCCCCAACCTCCACCCCTGCCCCCAGCTGATGATTGGAGCTATTGGTCCAAATTAGCCAAGGAGCACAAGGGTCCCAGTCTTGTCAGGAGCCAGCAAGATTTATCTTTAGGGGCCTTTTCAGGCAGCAGTCCATTCCTGCCCCCAGCATATCTTCAGAGCCTCTATCAGCCAGAGGTCTTCCCAGGGCCCAAACTGCTGGTCCCAGGCTCCGTCAAGATCCCTACAAGACCGGACTGAACCACTATGCTAAGCTCTTCAGCTTCTATGCTAAAATGCCCATGGAGAACAAGGCTTTTGAGATGGTGGAGAAGTGGTGAGTCCTGGACCCTGGGGTGGGGAGAGGTGCTCCTCAGATCATGAATAGTCTGTTCATTCTGTTCTATCCCAACCTTCTTGGCAGCCTGGACAAGTATTTTCAACATCTTTGTGATGACCTGGAGGTATTTGCTGCTCATGCTGGCCGCAAGACTGTGAGGCCAGAGGACCTGGAACTGCTGATGCGACGGTAGGTGGGTGGAAGCAGGGAGGTTCTAGTTGTAGGAACGCTGATGCTGATACTGATTCTGTCTCTAACCTTTTCTGCTGCAGGCAGGGCCTGGTCACCGACCAAGTCTCCCTGCATGTGCTTGTGGAACGGCACCTGCCCCTGCAGTACCGGCAGCTCCTCATCCCTTGTGCATTCAGTGGCAACGCTGTCTTCCCTGCCCAGTAATTGTCAGGCCTTGACACCTGTCCTGTTTCCACCAGGGGCCTTTGGCCCCACATACTCTCCTAGGTCTCCTCCCAACACCCACCATCAATAAAGCATCACAAACATAACATACTGTGTTTTGATACACGTCCTGGAGCCAGCCAGCCAGAGACCAGTCCCCTCCCTTTGACTCCCCAGCATAACCTGGAGAATAGCAGGGGTTCAGACAAACGATTTTATGCTGAAAGCAAGGGGTTAGCTGCCCACAGTAGCTCTAGCTTGTAGGCTCCTGCTCCCGAGGCCCCCTGCGCCTGATGTCAATCATCTGAAGCCGTTCCAGAACAGTCTGGAGTTGCACCACAATGTCCTCTTCCGTCTCCTCAGTTTCCTCTGACAGTTCTATCAGAGGAAGCTGGAAGGCCTGGCTCAAATAGCTGTTCACGGTCTGCTTGTCCAGGCCGGGATCAATGATCATCAGGGTCTCCTGTACTTTGGGTAAGGTCACTTCATCATGGCTACCCACAAGAAAAGAGAGAGATAGGCTTTCTGCCGGGCTTGAGCAATATATAGTGCCCAGCAGAAAGCTCAGTACATAGGGAGACCAGGGGCTTGAGATGCCACCCTGTGGGACTTGCTTATGGCTAAGTGGGCCTAAGGGCCCCAGGGTCACTCACAGTTCCAGGCCCAGCTCCTGCTTTAGCTCCTGTAAGTACTCATCCTTTTCATCCATGTACTGTTCCCACAGCTTTTGCACAAAGGGCATACTCTGGCCCTCCTCATCCTGAGAGAGACCAGAAGACAGGGTGATGGCACATGGGCTAGGGTCTAGCAGAGGCTAGGGGAGGGCTGGGCAAGTTCCTGAACCCCCCACCCACCTCCGTAAACAATGAGGGGTAGTTGAGCAAGTCAGCATTGCTGCTGTTAGGATGCCAGCCCCCAGCTTCCATCAGCTCCTGAATTTTCTCTTCCTTTCTAAATGGGAAGGTACTCTTGAGGATGGTGCTGTAGGGAGACACAAGGGCCTGGCTGAGGTCTGCCACACATCAGCCTATACCTTTTTCTAGCCCTCCTAGTGTTCAAAAGGGTAGCCAGCATTGAGGCTGTGGCCCTTCCCACCAGGTTCCCCTTTTCCCTGTCCATCTGAGAGCCTGGCCAGAGGACTTGACAGGCAGGAATTTGAGGTAGCCTGGCCAGATTCTTACCTTAACTGCTCCATTGTTAGTAGCCCCTCATTCTGACTGTCAACATTTGTCATTTCCTTCAGCAGCTGTGTTATTGTCTCCTTCTGCTTGATGTACACACTTTCACTCATCTGCAGCAGGGGTGGGGAGTGGGGGGTGCAATGACTGACTTGCTCCTTCTTGGAGCTGTAGGGACAGGGTAGGCCTATTCTGGGGAAAAAGGTGGGGGTGGGGGTGGGGGGCAGACCCAAGCTCACCTTTTCTGTCAAGATTGCATAGAACTGACTCATGATCTCATTAGAGTGGAAGAGCTTAATATTTTCAAAAATGGTGTAAGCCCAGGCCATGGCATCAGCAGGCCCAAAGCGACGTTCCAGGAAATGGAAGAAGTAGTCTGGGAACTTCTCTTTCTGCAGGGTAGGGGGAAGACTGCTTTGCTAGCCATCCCATGGTTGGGTGGCCGGCCCTCCACCCTACTCCCAAGTGCCTCGAGGCAACCCCCTCAGAGGACTCGAGAGGCCACACCTAGCCAGAATGGCTGGTGGTATCTGACCTGCTCCTCAGCAAGACGTTCCTTCCAGGCCTCCTTGAGGAGGTTTATCACATCCTTCTTTGTTGGTTTCTTGTTCTCCACAATGCCCTCAAACCGAAGGAAAGGGGGGACAGATTCCTCATAGCCCTGGAAGGGAGAATGTCGGCTCCTCACTGAACTCATCTGTGGCCCCACCCTCAAGTGGGGCAGAGCCCCAGAGGATTCCCCCAAAACCTTGTCTCAGCAGCAAGGCCTGTGCGTTCTGACTTGGACCACATGCCTCCTGAGCCCAGGGACTCCCCTACCAGACCAGGGAAGAAGTCTTTCTCCCGGAGCAGCCCCTCGCCAATCTCCTCCAGAAGCACATCCACAAGCTGGTCACTGTTCTTGCCCTCGGCCAGCATGCGCCAGCGATCTGGGCCCCCTGCCACCACATCTGCAAGTGGAGCGAGGAAGCTGGAGTCCGGACCACACACTTGAGCAGTCCCTGGGGCCCCAATTACCTTCCATGGCCATCATTACCTTCGCACTTGGTCCAGTCAGGCCGTGGCGTAGAGGTGCGCTGGATCTCCTGCAGCTCAGAATAAAATTGGTCCCGCTCCTTCAGCGTGCTCATGTGCAACTGCAGCAGTATCTCATGCTCCTTACGGACCTCTTCATAGTCGTCTCTCAGGCTATCCAGCTGTGGGCAAGGCGATTGGTCTTTGCTACCCACCTGCATGACCCTGCACTACCCGACCTGGCTTGCCTGCCCAGTAGCACCTGCTCCTGAAGATCCTTGTTGGTCTTCTCCTGCATTTCAAAATCCCTCCTGGGCACCACATCTCCAAAGTTGGCCTTCATGGTGTTGAGCTCCATCTGCGTGCGTGCCAGGTCTTGCCGGGTCATCTTCAGGGCCAGTGTTAACTTCACGGGGTCCTCTCCCCAGATGCCTACCAGGGGGCTGTCCAGTTGGAATCACCCTGGCTCTGAGGCCTATAGCCCCAGGTAGGGTTAGTGTGTCCCTCAGGGTATATCACAGGTCCATCTGCTCTCCCTGCTTGGGAACCCCTGGGTCTTTCCCCACAGTGCTACTAGCCTATGGCTGAGGTCTTAAATAGAAAAGCCCAGGACAAGGGGTTACCAGGTCAGTCCTGCCCTTAGGGACAATTTCCGCCTCAGCCGCCACAGACCCCGGTGGCAGCTGGAATATTTCATATCGTGAATGGTCACACAGTGAGCAGTTATTAGGAGAGCTGATTAAATGGGGGTGAGTAGTGAGGGCAACTTATCTCCAGCACCTCCACCAGCTTACCTGGGGACTGGGCTAGGGACATGTCTTCTCGCTGGTACCGTAGCTCATTCAGATCCGCAATGAGGATCTTGCGGGCATCTCGCTCGCTGAGATAGCGCAGGTACTCCTCAGCCAAGTTCTTCCTCAGTTTGGTCACCTGTGGGGAAGGTGGCTGCCAGGTCAGGGCTCCCTTTGGACCCCTGTATGTAACTAGTCACCACAGGAGATGGGATGTGTGCTGGGTGGCCCCATCAAGGCCTAGAAACTAAAAGCTAGAGGAAGGGGGCAAATGGCCAGTCCTGAGAATCTGTGAAGTGCCAGTGTGCTCTGTGGAGGACGTCTGGCAGTGAAGGAGAACTCGGCTGGCGTGCGGGGCCACGCTGAGCCAGTGCTGAGTCAAGGCAGACTGTGGGTGCAGCAGGGGCTCTGGGGAGGTGGTGGCTCAGTATGTCATTCTAGGCAGAAGAATGGAGGGAGCTAGGGGGTCGCCTCAGTGACCAAGGCCTAGGTTCACCCCTGGGATGGGAGGGATTCAGGAAGTGGGTCACCATACTGCTCCCTTTCACCTCACTCTGCAGTGAGATCTTCTCCTCATTCTTTTTGTCAATGAGTTTTAGCAAATTCATCTTCTCTTTCTTCAACATGGAGATTTCAGATCTCTCCTCAGCCCTCATGGCCAGGATCCTTTCATTGCAGTCCTCATTCACAGTGACAAGTTTGGCCTTCAAGGGTTCCAGAGCACGAATCTTCTCCCTTTGGTGGGCTAAATGGACAGATGGGACAGATCCTTTGGGACCACGGAGAACAGCCAGGAGACACTGATTCTAAAGTCACAGTGAGTGGCTACATCCTTTACGAACTCCAGGAGTCTA
The DNA here is from genome assembly GCA_004026585.1 of Noctilio leporinus. Classification (NCBI taxonomy): domain Eukaryota; kingdom Metazoa; phylum Chordata; class Mammalia; order Chiroptera; family Noctilionidae; genus Noctilio; species Noctilio leporinus. The sequence goes on along the minus strand of PVIW01000169.1, from coordinate 536,335 downwards.
CTCATGCCTCATTTGAAGCATGGCCCCTACTTAAGGCCTTCCTGTGCTTTTATTTATTATTTTACAGATTTTATTTATTCATTTTTCAGAGAGAAGAGAAGGGAGGGAGAAAGAAAGGGTGAGAAATATTAATGTGTGGTTGCCTCTGGCCTGTAACCCAGGCATGTGCCCTGACTGGGAATTGAACCATGACCCTTTGGTTCACAGACCAGCACTCAATCCACTGAGCAACACAGGCCAGGGCTATGAGCTTGGCGGTTTTTTGGTCTTTTTAAAAAAGATTTTATTTTTATTTTTAGAGAGGGGGAAGGGAGAGAGGGAGAGAGAGACATCAGTATATGGTTGCCTTTCACCTGCCTCCAGCTATGGATCTCACTGGAAACCTGGCTTGCAACCTGGTTATGTGCCCTGGCTGGGAATTGAACCGGTGACCTTTGTGTTTGCAGGCCAGCACCATACCCACTGTGCCACCAGCCAGGGCTATGAGCTTGCTTTTAAAGCAAGGGCACAGTACAGATGAGGACTGGGGTCTCACCCATGCCCTTTCCCCCTACAGCCTTTAATCTTGCAGTTGCATCATGCCTGGCACCTCCCAAGCCTAGGGGTAGGGGGAGCCTTATTATTTCCCAGAGGTGCTCACTCTCAATAGAAAAGATGCTCTATTTCCTACAGATACTGCCCCACCATTCTTCCCAGGGATAGGAGGTGGTCAGGTGCCCAGGGGTGCTCTATCTCAGAATAGCGGAAGCCAAGAGGCGAAGCAGGGCTCAGTGACCTTAAGGTTCACTTCAGCCCCCACACTGCTGCAGAGCCCCAAAAGTCGGAGAAGGATCCTCTCTGCCTCTTCCAGTCTGGGCCCAGGCAGCTAGGCTGCAGTCTTTCTTTCTTTCCTTCCTTCTTTCTTTCTTTTTTTTTTTAATGACTTTCTGTATTTTTTAGAGGGATAGGAACGGAGGGAGAGAGGGAATGAAACAAACCAGCAACCCAGGCATGTGCTCTGACTGGGAATCAAACCTTTGACCTTTTAGTTTGCAGGCAGGCACTCGATCCACTGAGCCACACGAGTCAGGGCTGGGCTGCAGTCTTACCCAGCATCACTTCATATGCATTCTTGATGGAGGACAGCAATGGTTTGTACGTTTTGAAGTCCTCTATGAAGAACTCAAAGATCTCTCTGTAAGGCTGGCAAGAAAATGGAATCTTTAACCTCCTGATCTACACCTGCCACCCTCATTCAGTGAGACCTGAGTTTTTCTTTACTTGGCTTAGAAGTATTGCAGCATGAAGCTGCCAGGCGACTCATGTTCAGATAAATGCCCCAGGTACCATCCAGGTCTCTTACAGGGCCAGGAACCTGAGCAGTTGAGTTCTCTCAACTACTCTCCAGAGTCCTTTCCTGGTGCTGTGTCTGAGGCCTGGCAGATAACCTGGATCAGGACTTGACCCTCTGTACCCAAGCCCCATCTCTGGCTCTCTAGGCAGCCAGCCTCCGTGCACTGTGCCTCACTTGGTCTCCCAGCAGCACACCCCGTGCCCCTCCCCCCCCTCAGATAGCCTGTGGGAGCAGGAGATCAAAGGGTCTAGCCTTGCATTCTGACCTCCAAATTTGAGCACAGGCTCCCAACTCAACCCTGAGTTTGAGTCCCAGCTCTATAACTGTATGCCTTCTCCAAGCTTTTGCTTCCTTGGGAAGGTGATTTCAGCCTGTGAGCTCCCCCTTTAAGGACCAGTCTGGAACCTGACACTCAGATACATTGCTCAGCAAATGCATCTGTCAGTGACTAAATCAGAAGTGAGGGATTCCCCATCATCATCCCTGTTTTAGTAGGGACTTGGTAATTCCCTCCCTTGCTATGTACCAGAATTTAAGTTGCATCTAGATTTCTCTCTTTATGTGTCTGGGCTAACTTCCTGGAGCTTGGGGCTGTTGTCACTGGGATAACAGACACTGTAGGACCCCTGCTTGCCCAGTTGCCAGGATTCAGCTCCATTCACTGATATCCAGTGACCCAAGTTGGGCACTAAGAATCACAGCTGAAAGGACTAGAAACAGCACCTAGTCCACCTGACTCAGGTAAGGAAACTCAAGCTTCCAGAGAGTTTTGGTTCCATGCTAGTAGCCTTTCCTGCTCACTGGCCTTGTCATAGAATGTTTCTCTTACCAGGAAGGGGAACCAAAAGAGCTGGGAGAGGGTGGTCTGTCCTAAAGGTCTGAATTGTTCAGTCCTAGCGAGTAAAGTTTCTTCCCATCCTCTCCCTTCCCTCCCTAAAGTAGTTCTGTGGTTCTAACCTGCAGCCTCAGCTCCTGGGCAGAATCTGTGCCCAGGTCCAGCAGGAGGAGCTCCTTGCGTAGGTGGTTCTCTAGCTGCTCCAGGTACCTCGGTTTGGTAATGCCCAGGGGCTGCTGTTGCCAACTACTGCAAGGGGTGGTGGGATGAGTTGTGATGGGCACCCCACGAGGCCCTTGCACCTTTGGTCAGGGCAGCACATACTCCTGTGCTGTCGCTGGGCCCAAGGTGCAGTCTGTACCAGCCCATCCACCATCCAGCTGACTCTGGCTTACCCTGCTCTCTTCCGGCAGTCATCTGAACAGGGCTTTCGGTTATGCAGAATGGTCTGGCCACTGGTGTATGTGGGCCATGGGGACAGATGGCCACCAACGGGTGGTTGAGAAAAAGACTGCAGGAAGGGATAGGTAGAATTACCATGGTAACACTGCTTCCCTTCCTCCATCCTCTTTCCTCCACTTGTGATTTTTTTAAACATTTAAAAAAAGATTTTATTATTTTTAGAGAGAGGGGAAGGGAGAAAGGCAGAGAGGGAGAGAGACATCAATGTATGGTTGCCTTTCACCTGCCTCCAGCTACAGACCTGGCTGGAGACCTGGCTTGCAACCTGGTTATGTGCCCTGACTGGGGAATCGAACCAGCGACTTTTGGGTTCACAGGCCAACGCCTTATCCACTGTGCCACCAGCCAGGGCTGATATATATATATATTTACAGATTTTATTTATTATTTTTAGAGAGAGGGGAAGGGAGGGAGGAGAAAGGGAGAGAAACATCAACATATAGCTGTCTTTCACCTGCCTCCAGCTGGGAACCTGTCTGGAGACCTGGTGTGCAACCTGTATATGTGCCCTGACTGGGAATTGAACCAGTGACACTTGGGTTTGCAGGCCAGTGCTCAATCCAGTGAGCCACACCAGCTAGGTTCTTGTGACTTTTTCCCCATCTCTTAATATAAGTTTTTAAAAGATTTTATTTAACCCCTGGCTGGTAGCACAATGGATAAGGTGCCAGCCTATGAACCCAAAGGTCTCTGGTTCGATTCCCCAGTCAGGGCACATAACCAGGTTGCAAGCCAGGTCTCCAGCCAGGTCTGTAGCTGGAGGCAGGTGAAAGGCAACCATACATTGATATTTCTCTCCCTCTCTGTCTCTCTCCCTGCCCTTCTCTCTGAAAATAATGAATAAAGTTAAAAAAAAAAAAAGATTTTATTTATGTTTGGAGAGAAGGGAAGGGAGGGAGAAAGAGGGAGAGAAACATTGATGTAAGAGAGAAACATTGATCAATCAACCTGTTGCCTGTTGCATACCCCTAACTGGGGATGTGGTCCGCAACCCAGGCATGTGCCCTGACTGGGAATTGAAGCCATGACCTTTTGGTTTGAAGGCTGGTACTCAATGCACTGAGCCACACCAGTCAGGCTCTTAATATAATTGTTGTTTGTTTACTTGGAAGTGGTGGTGGTGTTGTGCTGGTGGTATAATTCTTAATTATGACAGTGAGCCATAGAACAAGAGAGGGCTTAGGTTAAATTCCAGATCTCCCTTATTACCAGTGTGACCACAGGCTTAACTTCTCTAAGTCTCATAGTTCCCATCACACTGTATTGATAATGAGGATGCAATGAGAAATAATAAAAGGTGATTTACACAGACTCAGATACCTTCTAGGAACTCAGTGAAGGTGAGCTATTCTCTTTGGTAGGTCTGTCATTGAGTATTGGGTACATGTGAATACTGATTACAGCCCTTGCCTTTATAACACAGTCTAGTTAGAGAGATAAGAGATAGAAGAGGACAGGCCACAACTTTAAACATACACAAAAAACTAATCATACGCTATAGATTTTAAAACCAGAAACTATATACAGTTGACCTTTGAACAGGGGGTTAAAGGATACCAACCCCCTTGCAGTCAAACATACCTGTATAACTTTTTTTTAAAAAAGATTTTATGTATTATTTTTAGAGAGAGAGGTAGGGAGAGAAGCAGAGAGGGAGACAGACATGAATGTATGGTTGCCTTTCACCTGCCTCTAGCTACAGAGCTGGCTGGAGACCTGACTTGCAACCTGGTTACATGCCCTGGCTGGGGAATTGAACCAATGACCTTTGGGTTTACAGGCCGGTGCCTTATCCACTGTGCCACCAGCCAGGGCTTATAACTTTTGACTTCCTGAAAACTTAACTACTAAAAACCTACTGTTGCCCTGGCTGGTATGGCTCAGTGGATTGACTGCTGGCTTGCAAACGGAAAGGTCACCTGTTGGATTTCTGGTCAGGACACGTGCCTGGTTGTCAGTCAGACCCCCATTTGGTGGCAAGCAAAAGGCAACCCATCAATGTATCTCTCACACATTGGTGTTTCTCTCCCTCCTTCTCCCTATCTTTCCCTCTCAATAAATAAATATATGAATAAATTTAAAAATCTTTCTTAAAAGAAGGTCTTAAACCTCTGGGTGCTTGAAAAGGAAAAGAATTATAATTTTAACAAAAGGAAGCTATGGCTGGTGTGGTTCAGTGAATTGAGCACCAGCCAGTGAACCCAAGTGTCACTGGTTCAATTCCCAGTCAGGGCACATAACCAGGTTGTAAGCCAGGTCTCCAGCCAGGTCCATAGCTGGAGGCAGGTGAAAGGCAACCATACATTGATGCTTCTCTCCCATTCTTCTCTCCCTGCCCTTCTTTCTAAAAATAATGAATAAAATCTTTTAAAAATAAATAAATAATCACTTAAAAAAAAGTAAACAAGAATAGAAATAGATGGGAAAAATGAGACTCGAACTTTCAAATCAAGCCAGAAAAAGTTATCTTCTGTGTGTGTGTGTGTGTATGTTTTAAGACTGTCAAAATTGATGTGATTTTTAAGGAAGGCTTCCACAAGCTGGTTGCTAGAAGGTAAAAACGGGATAGGCGGCCCCCACGGTTGGTGATTGGTGGGGACGGCAGAAGGGAACAATGCCCACATGCCCCCTGGTGGTTGAGCACAGTGTAGCTGCCACCACACAAGAGAGAGCAAAAGAACCCCCAGGTCTACTAAGAAAGTGGCAGCTGAGAGGAAACTGGGAGTGGGTGCCCCAACTCATTGGGTCTTGTGGAGCTGTGGCTGTACTTGGTATCTCCAAAGAGTCCACATTACCGCACTTACCTCTTTGGAGTCAGGGTCCACATGTGAGGAGTCCCCAACCTCACATCCATGTGTCCCCAAATCCTCCATACAAGATATAGTCACACAGCCCACAGTGCTCACTATGAGCTGGAGTTATGTTTGCTTCAATGTGTGTGTGTTTTTTTCATCTCTGAGATCTAAATAATGGCTGCAAATCTTATATCAACAAAAGCCCTAAGTTACTTAATAAGAGCATTCCTTTTTATACAAAATCTTTACAGAAATGGAGGAAGGGACTTTTCTGAGGCTGGTAAAGAGCCTTTACTTCTAGCCCAGAACCCAAATGCAGTGAAGGAGCATCCCTTTATTCCTGTCTTCACCCACTTCCTCATAGAATTTATGGAGCACATATGCCAGCCACTCAAGTACCCTATCAGGCACTTGGGTCATAAAGACAAAAAGTCACATCCCTGAAGGACCTCAGCAGATCTGGTGGGGCTATCTCTGCATCTAGCATAATGCCTAGCACATGGTAGGCTGGATGAAAAATGAGGTCCACAGCCCTGGCCAGGTAGCTCAGTTGGTTAGAGCATAGTCCCAATACGCCAAGGTTACAGGTTTGAACTCTTGTCAGGGTATATACAAGAAGAAACCAGAAGTGACCTTTTCCGGTCGTGAGTTGCTTGGCGTTGGTTCTCGGGTCTCTGAGATCCAAAAGTTGAAAGGTCCTTCAAGCGCAGGGAACTGCACCCGGCTGCCCTGCGGCTGTAACCATACCACAAAACGAGTATATTGAGTTACACCATAAGTGCTATGGATATCGTTTGGATTACCATGAGGAAAACAGAAGTAAGGTTGAGAGGCTCATGAACGTTCAAAGAAGGCAAAGAAGATGATTGGTCTAAAGGCTAAGCTCTACCATAAACAGTGCCATGCTGAGAAAATACAAATGAAGAAGACTATCAAGATGCATGAAAAGAAACACCAAACCCAAAGGTCACTGGTTTGATTCCTAGCCAGGGCACATAACCAGGTTGCAAGTCAGGTCTCCAGCCATGTATGTAGCTGGAGGCAGGTGAAAGGTAACCATACATGGATGTCTCTCTCCCTCTCTTCCTCTATCCCTTCCCCTCTCTCTGAAAAATAATAAAATAAAATATTTAAACAAAAAAGAGAGAAACACCAAACAGAGAATGATGAGAAGACTCCAGAGGGAGTACCTGCGTATCTCCTGGACAGAGAGGGACAGTCCTGAGCAAAAGTACTTTCCAATATGATTAAACAAAAACAAAAAGAAAGCAGAAAAATGGGAAGTCCCTCTGCCCAAAGTTCGTGCCCAGGGAGAAACAGGGGTATTAAAAGTTATTCATCCCTGGCTGGTGGCACAGTGGATAAGGCGCCAGCCAGCAAACCCAAAGGTCGCTGGTTCAATTCCCCAGCCAGGGCACATAACCAGGTTGTGAGCCAGGTCTCCAGCCAGGTCCATAGCTGGGGGCGGGTGAAAAACAACCATACATTGATGTCTCTCTCCCTCTCTGTCTCTCTCCCTTCCCCTCTCTCTAAAAAGAATAAATAAAATCTTAAAAAAAAAAAAAGTTATTCAAACTGGAAAGAGAAAGAAAAAAGCATGGAAGAGGATGGTAACTAAACTCTGCTTTGTTGGAGATGGCTTCACTTGAAAACCACCTAAATATGAAAGATTCATTAGGCCAATGGGCTTACGTTTCAAGAAGGCCCATGTAACACATCCTGAACTGAAAGCCACCTTTTGCCTGCCAATACTTGGTGTAAAGAAGAATCCCTCATCCCCGCTTTATACAACTTTGGGTGTTATTACCAAAGGTACTGTCATCAAGGTGAATGTAAGTGTGTTAGACCTGTGACAAAAGGAGGCAAGGTTATTTGGGGAAAATATGTCCAGGTTAATAATAATCCTGAGAATGATGGATGTATAAATGCAGTCTTACTGGTGTGACAGCAGTTTCATACTCCTTGTAATTATTGAAGACTAAGCACCAATCAGGAAAACTCCATGTTGTTTCTGCATAGTGCAATATTATAACAGCTTACATGTCTGTAGCCATCAAGAGGACTATTTATTTCACTGTAAAGAACATTAAAGTGGCCCAGTTTTACAAAAAACAAAGAAGAAGAAGAAAAAGAAGAAGAAACTATTGAATGCACAACTAAGTGGAACAAGAAATCTCAATCTCTGTCTCTCTCTCTCTCTAATAACTTTAAAAAAAAAGAAGAAGAAGAAGAAGCTGGCTGGTGGGGCTCAGTGGGTTGAGCACCAGCTGTAAACCAAAAGGTCGACTCGAGATTCAATTCCCACTCGGTACATACCTGGGTTGAGGGCTAGGTCCCTGGTTGTGGGTGTTTGAGAGGCAACCAATTGCTGTCTCTCTCTCACGCTTTCTCCCTCCCTTCCCCTCTTTAAAAATAAATAAAATCTGGGACAAAAAAAAGAAGTAGAAGAAATGAGGTCTACTTCAGAATGCTGAGTTGCAGGTGAAAGATGTCCATATGCATGGACTCTCTCTGCTGGGGAGTCTGGGATGGGGTGGGGCAAGTGTGCACATTTTCACCCCAAAGCCTGATGGTCCTGGCCTCTGTGAGCTGCACTCCCCTGATGGGAGAAGCCCGTTTGATAGGACATATTTCAGGTGGGTGGTGTTTTGGGATTGCAGGGAGGTAAACAAATAAGACTGGGGACTGACATTTGGGGTTCCAATAGGACATCACCACTAACCAATGTCTTCCGTTTCAGAGAAAGTTTGCATTTCTGAGTATTATCAGTTTCTGGTAGGAAGGAATCATCTATGTTCACTCCCGAAGGCCGCAGGTGTGTTCTGCACAGAGAAGGGGAAGAAAACGGTGGGTGAAAGAGCCCTGAGTCAGGAGATCACTTGCACCCTTCCCAGATCTATAAGACATGACCTCCTCCAATCTCAGAGCCAGACTCTGGGTCTTCCCAGTGCTGCCTCCACATTCCCAGTGATTTGGCCAACAAGCTCCTGGCCTTGGGCCCAAACCACTGTCCTACATTCCCAGAAACCTTCACATCACCAGAGTCTCACCAACTCCTGATGCGGTATTATCTTCTTACCATGAACCCAAAGAACGCTATGGGTCTATACTTCCATTCAGTGATCAACTGTGGCTGAGATTAAAGTTTCATGTACGTGATTGGCACATTCTGGGGGTTGGATAAGGCAGGTGCTATAGGATGAGAAGCACCGAGTCTAGGGATCTAAAAGCCAGGATGGGAATCTCAATCCTACACTTACTTATTGGCTGATAAGGCCTGGCAGCTGACATCTATGGTTCCAATAGAACCCACCTTGGGCAAGTCATTTAACCTAAGTCCAGTCTCCTCAAAAGGAAATGGAAATCATTCTTGCTATTTCATAAAGTTGCTGTGAAGTTTAAATAAGAGCAAAAGACCTGGCTGGTGTGGTTCAGTGAATTGAGCACTGGCCTGCAAACCAAAGGGTCACTGGTTCAATTCCCAGTGAGGGCACATACCTGGGTTGCAGGCCAGGTCCCCAATTGGGAGCACAAAAGAGGCAACCACACATTGATGTTTCTCTCCCTCTCTCTCTCCATCCCTTCCACTCCCTCTAAAAAAAACAAAAACAAAAACAAAAACAAACCAATAAACTGGTAGAGATTATACACTTATCCAAAAAGTTTAGGATGCTCCTTTAGTATTTTATTTTTTAGTAAATTTATTGAGGTGACATTGGTTAACAAAATTATATAAGTTTCAGAGGTACACTTTTATAATACATCATCCGTATATTATATTATACAGATGTCTTCATTACCCCATGCTCATTTAATACAGGGTGTACATGATAAAGTGGCAAAATTTTAGTAAAATAAACAACATACCACAAAAGTGTTACATTTTGAAATAACTTTATTCTTATATGTAAATACATAAACATAGTCATTATTTTTCAAATTGTTCAAAAAAGTCCCCATTTGCTGCAATAATAGACTTGATTTGACTTTAGAATCTTTAGCATGCTTTAATTAACTTTTCTTTATCCATGGACATCATAATGTTTTCAATCTTAGCTTTAACAGCCTCTGTATTGGAATGAGGTTGTTTACTCATTTCTTTCTTACAAATGCTCCATACGTAATAATCTAAAGGATTTGCATCTGGTGAACTTGGTGGCCAGATTTCCTTTAACTAGAATTCAGGAACACTGACACTGAGAAATTCTTGCACCTTTTCAGCTATATGTGCTGGTGCACCATCTTGTTGGAAGATAAAATGATGTCCATTTGCGACTTCCTTCATCCAAGGCACAACTACTTCTCGCAAAACGTCAAGGTAAACATCAGCAGTCACCTTCAAGCCTTGTGGAAACAAATGCGGGGTCATGGTATCTCCTTCATTGCTGACAACACCTAACACCATCACTGTAGCACGAAATTTCATTTTCATGAAAATTGGGACTTCATTAAGATTCTCACAGAGCCACCTGTTGTGTCTTCTGTTGACTATTTGGTCCTGCTGAGAATTCTTTGCATCAGAGAAGAATCTATACTTCCATACTTCTACTTTAAAGGTGGGAAAATGGAGTTAGTTAAATAGTGATAGACAGTGGGTTTATCAGATCAGTGGGTTTGAATTCAAGTGTTGAGTTATACTCACCAAACCACTGTGCCCAGGAAGAGAGGATGAAAGGAGCTAAATCTATATCTATAAAGCTAACCTCTGGCCTGTATCCTTCATCACCCTGATTCTGCCCTAAGAGGAGGTGGAGAAGGATACCCTACACCATCCCTCTAAGGCAAACAGTGAACCTGGCTCAATGTACATCATTAAATATTGGTGAATGAATAACACAGGCAGGAAGGAATGATATTTTGTTCTGCCACCAAATTCAGCCACAGCAATTACATTATGCTTTCTTCTTTAAAAAAAAAAAATAAATTATTTATTTTTAGAGAGAGGGAAAGGAAGGGAAGGAGGAGAGACACATTGGTGTGGCAGAGAAACATAGATTGGTTGCCTCTCGCATGTCCCCAACTTAGGACCTGGCCCACAACCCAGGCATGTGCCCTGGCTGGGGATGGAACCATCAACCCTTCGGTTCACAAGTTGACACTCAATCCTCGGAGCCACATTAGCCAGGGCTATGCTGCCTTCATAAAATGAATGAGAACTCTCTTTCTGAGTCTGTTTCAAGTCCTTTTCAAATATGGCTGCAATTTCCTAAATCATTCCTGTTCGGGTAACAACACTTAAGCCTACTCTCTGGTTCTTGTAGATTCATCTTAGCTCAGGGTCAAATAATCAAATTGGTATTTAATTTTCTGACTTTTGTAGGCTTTCTCTGTCAAGGCAGCAGACCTTGAAAGATTAGGATTTAGGTGAGATCAGGTTTTTTTCTTTGAGAATGAGTAAAAAGGGGAAACTACACTCATCACTTAAGGGATGACTGTTCTATGCAAAAGCTATGATGAGAACATCACATATTCTGCCTAAATGTTCCTAACACTTTGATGTGGGCTGCTTCATCCCCATGGTTGAGATATATAAGATATAGAAGCTGAGGCCGGGAACTTTAAGGGCCTTCTCTGAGGTCCCAAAGTTGGAAAAGTATTTAACCAATTAAAAATTTTTTATCCTGTATACTTTGTGGCTTTCCTGGCTAAAAGCTTGTTGTATATTTCAATGCCCAGAGGCTACACCTCTGAATATAGGCAGCAGCTACCGTGAGGCTGTGAAATGCATCTGGTCTGATTGCAGTCAGCCAGCAATTTGACAAGTGTTTTTGTCATATGCAATGGGTGGATAGGCTGTTTATCCAAGAACTCAGGTTCAGTCTCACATGGCTGGACTCAAACTTACAAACATATGTAAAACACATGATCTCTCCAGGTTTCTATTTCTTCATTTGTAAAATGGTGATATTACTACCTCATAGAGTTGTGAGGATTAAATGTGGACTGTAAAGCATTTGTCACATAACATACACTCAATACAAACAAGCTAGCCGTTACTACCGATGAAGTGCGCCTGTCCTGTTGCTAGCACGTAACGTCCTCACTGGGCTGACAATAAATCCGAGATTCTGTTTCTGCATCACCGATCATGTGGGGCTGGAGCCCTCAGACCAATGGACAGAGGCGGGAGGTGCAGAGGTCCGGATCAGGTACCATTTCTTTTTCTGTATTTAAGCCCACCTGTCCGCCCTAAGCCCAGCCAACACCTACCTCGACGAGGTGGTCACGAAACTGGAGTTCCGTGGCTTAGGGGAGGCCATGATTCTCCAACAGTGCGGCAGCCTGCATCCGCTGCGCGTGCAGCTGAGGTAGTGTACAGTCCGTCGCCATGGCGACCAGGCCCCAGCAGCCCAATGGCGCGGCCTGGGTCAGGGTGTCGCGCCCTCGCGTCAGGTGCCCGCGGCTGAGGGGAAGGCAAAGTAGCAAAAGTGGACTCGGAGCCGGGAACCGGGTACTCTCATAATCAATCACAACAGCGGATTTGACCCTAACTACCAGAAACCAAAGCACTGGGATAAACAGAGACCTTGAGGGAGGGAGCTAAACAGAGGGGCCAGAGCCGCGTTGCTAGTGGGAATTGTGGTTTTACGTGTTCCAAAGTCTCGGCTAAACAGCCTTATGGCCCAGCAGATTTGTACTACACTTCCCAAAGTTCCGTACCAGCACCAGTTGGCCCGCCTCTGTAGAGCTCTGCACTATGGGATATAGAGTTCAAAATGTGCAAGGCGTGGCCGTCTCCAAAGAGAGGTGCGGGACTCGGACTCGGTTTCCCTGCGGCCCCGGTAGGCTGGCGGATCATTGGCTGAGCTGGACTGATCTGGTCCTGCTCCTCCCCGCCCCCAGTGACACAATAGCAGCTCCCTCCAAGATGGCGGCGGCAGCAGCGGACCCGGGAGCTGGGAACCCGCAGTCTGGAGACTCCTCGGGCGGGGCCGCTGGGGGCGGGCTGCAGTCCCCAGGGGAGCAAGAGCTGAGCCGGCGCTTGCAGCGCCTGTACCCCGCGGTCAACCAGCACGAGACGCCGCTGCCACGCTCCTGGAGCCCCAAGGACAAGTATAACTACATCGGCCTCTCCCAGGGCAACCTCCGCGTCCACTACAAAGGTATTGGCCTGTTTTGCGGCGGGAGGGAAAAGGTCAGAGCTTCTGTGGGGAGGCTGTGCTGCCCAGCTCCTACCCCATCACGTCCCTTCGTCGGCTCTGTGCTCCGAGTTAGGCCTTAGCCCCTGCGGGTGTCCAGGATGGTCGGACTCACCAGGCCGAGTGCCTTGTCCGCTCTGCCCAGAGACACCTGATGTCAAGAGAACTGCAACAGGTGTCCAGACCCAGTGCTGGGTTGAACCTTCCACCCGAGGGCCTTTCTGCTTGTCCTGGGATAGCTGCAACTCCAGCTGGCCCCGTCTTCACCACTGCTTAGTCTCAGCAGCGTCTGAGAAAGGGGTGGTTACATCTCCAACATCCAGAGGCCCGTGGGCTTGCCAGATTTACAGACTGCTCTTGGGGTTCTTTGCTAAAGGTTTGGGGGGGGAGGTGTCTTCCAGGGCTGCCTCCTCTTCCCCTGGTCTTCCAGGTGGGCTGCCTGTATTCTAGAGATTAGAATGCAGCAGTGGGAAATCTCTCTCAGGCATCCACATTACCTGTACCCTCCTTTGGTTTGTATGGAACGGAGAGTCTCAGGCAGGGGTACTATTCTCAGGAGGAGCTGAGCCAAAGAGGAGAGTATGTGTTTGCTTAGTTGTTGTCTAATTACTCCTTAGACTGTGTAAGTGCTTTCTCTGACCATGGAATGGTGAAGTTGCCATGAAGTAAAAAAGAATGAGGTCCCCATTTGCATTTCCTTGTGCTGAAATGTATTCCTTGCTCTCTCCAATTAGGTCATGGCAAAAATCACAAAGATGCGGCCTCGGTGCGTGCCACCCACCCCATACCTGCTGCCTGTGGCATTTATTACTTTGAGGTGAAGATTGTCAGCAAAGGAAGAGATGGGTAAGCCCCTCATTACCACCTTCTTTCCCCCAACACCAAGCTATTCCCCATGGTCAGTTTGAGGTTACCTGGCTGACACTTGCGAATGTTGTGAGCTGCTGAACCACATGGTCTGGGCTGAGAGGTTTGAACAGTGGGCTGCCTCTGTTACCTGACTGGTTGTGACCTGGTCTGAGTCTCAGCCCTGGATGGCGAAGTAGGTGCATTGTGGGCAGAGGAGGAGACTTCTCTCTTCAGTGATATTGTAATGAGATACCTCACAGGTCAGGGAAACAAGTAACAAGTTCACATGAACAATTTGGCCTCCAGAATAGGGTTTTCCCCAATGAAGTGTAGTATTTGTGACTTCCCTCCTTTGACGCTCTTGCTGTATTCAGGTTTCCTTTTTTTATGGCATTTAGTCATGAGGAGGCCCCAGTAGCCATCAAAGGGATAGTTCAGTCTCCACAGCATTCATCAAGGCTATGACAGCTACTGGCCTGTCATCTCAAGGTAAACAACATGCACATGGTCAGAATCAGGTGACTTTATACTGCTCATAAACTTGTTTTTCTAGGGACTCCAGCACCAGTTGGACCAGCTTTAGGAAGGTCCTCATTAGAGTCAACATTAGGGAGGCTCCCTATTTTAGGGTGATCTAAGAAGACACAGGAGGTCAGAGGGAAGATTTTTCTTTTCTCCCCCCCGCTCCCATTATCATACATACAGCCTTTACTTACTTGATGAATTCATATTGTGAGTAACTCATTTTTGAGGACTGATTCATAAAAAATATGGAACACTTCATGAATTTGTGTGTCATCCTTGCACAGGGGCCATGCTAATCTTCTCTATATCGTTCCAATTTTAGTATATTTGCTGCCAAAGTGAGCACTCTTTCTTTCTTTTTTTTTTTTAAGATCTTATTAATTATTTTCAGAGAGAAGGGCGGGGAGGGAGGAAGAAAGGGAGAGAAGCATCAACGTATGGTTGCCTTTCACCAGCTAAGGACCTGGCTGGAGACCTGGTTTGCAACCTGGTTATGAGCCCTGACTGGGAATCAAAGCAGCGACCCTTGAGTTCACAGGCCAGTGCCAATCCATTGAGCCATACCAGCCAAGGCTAAAATTTTTCCTTTTTTTTTTCTTCCCTCCCCTAGTCTACCCTTTTTCCAAGTGATTGTGACAAAGCAGGTATCTAAGTTATGAAATAACATGATTGCAACTATCTTGGAAAGGGTTTCCTCTTATGTCTGATGTAATGACCTTCATGGTAACCCTGAGCATGTGTCCTTAAATATTCATAATACCTCCTGTGTCCTAGGAACTGTCCCCTTGATGCCAGGGGGCTATACTGGGAGCAGGACTGTCAGAGTTAGAGCTTTGCCTGCTTCCTCAGTGACATTGTAACATCCCTGCCTAAGAGGGTTGTGTGACTGTGGGTATACTGTGAGGCTTTTCTCCTTTGCTCTGTGGGGATCTAGGCCTGCATCTAAGCTGCTTTTAATCCCAAAATTCTGGGATTCTGAATTCTGATCACAACAAGCTATTGTAGTTTTTACTTTTATCTCTATCTAGTGCATATACAGATACGAAACATACTGTGTTATTGAAGGGTTTTAAAACTTCTATTTTCCTTTTCTATCCTCTGATAAAAAAACCTCATATTATTAGTGAGTTTGAACTAGTGTGAAATAGAATGGCTTCTTAAGCAAACACTGCAGAAACAGTTGCAATATAGACTGAAATGTTGGTGGTGGGATCTCATATGGCCAAAGAAACCAAGGGGCATTTCTTAAACTTGTAGGAAGGAAAATGGATTGTTTTCTCTGTAATCCTTATCGTAGAAAACAGCAGAGTTAGTGAGAGAAGAGAAGAATTTTTCAGAAGGGGAATGTTTAAACATAGAGACCTAGATTCCTTCAACTGACTTAACATTTCAGTTGTAAGTGGATCTTGCTGGAAAGGCCCTGAG
This sequence comes from Noctilio leporinus, assembly GCA_004026585.1. Classification (NCBI taxonomy): domain Eukaryota; kingdom Metazoa; phylum Chordata; class Mammalia; order Chiroptera; family Noctilionidae; genus Noctilio; species Noctilio leporinus. Next base: position 520,972 of record PVIW01000169.1, on the reverse strand, counting down.
TCTTGTTAGATTGTCTTACTGTAGGTGTTGCTTTTAAAATTAAAGTTGGACACATTCTCCAGGTTCTCTTCCCAGCATTTAAAAATATATATATTCATTTATTTTTAGAGGGGAAGGGAGGGAGAAAGACTAGGAGAGAAACATGAATGTGTGGTTGCCTTGAGCACCCCCATCTGGGGACCTGACCTGTAACCCAGGCATGTATCCTGACTGGAAATTGAACTGGTGGCCCTTTGGTTCGCAAGCCAGCACTCAATCCACTGAGCCACACCAGCCAGGGCTGTACCCAGCATTTTAGCATGTGATAAATAGCCAGTGAGCTGACCTGGAAACCTCAGTTTTAAAAAGGTCCCAGGTCATACATGCCTTGGTAGCCTGCTTCAGTTGACTACTGAAAGCCTTCTTGTGGCTAGGATATAGCCAGATGTTGGTATGGGCCAAATGTGGTTTGGAGGAGACCAAGGGCAGTTATAGGGAAGATAATTATCAGCTTATTTCCTGTTACCTGTTGATGTCGGAGGTGTGTTTCTGACTCAGGTTTGGTGCATGACCCAGGTGTTAGCTGGTTGTGTTGCTTTTCTGTATCATCTAGTTGATCTTCACAGTATCTCTGGAAAGTGTCTGAAGCAGATGATGATGGACTTATTTTGTGTGTGAGCCCTGAACCCCTGAGATGTTTGGTGACCTGCCCTGACCTCAGGGCTTAGGGTGTGCAGTGGAATGGCCTAACTTGTCAGATGTCCTTGCCTAATCTCAGACACATGTTTCCATGCTGCTACTGCCTTTCCTTATTGCATTCCTTCCTTGGGTAGAGTGATAGAATGTCCCTTTGGAGTGTTAGGGGATCACAGTGTTCTTAGAGGACAGAACTAAAAGGTGCTTAGTGCAGAGTGGGGCCAGACAAGTGTGGCACACTCTGGACTGGGCTTGATTCACTTACCATTTCTTGAAACCTGTACATGTGTTTTTCTAAAGATTTGAGTATGGGCCTTTTTTGTAAAGGGTACTTATGAACCCAGTTATCAGCGTCATTGTTTTCCAGAAAGGCCTTTTTTCTCTGACACCTTTGTAGAAAAACATGCTAGGTATACTGAGCTTATCTAATTAGAAAGGTTTCATTTTATTTTATTGCTTATTTTTTAAAAAGATTTTATTCATTTTTAAAGAGAGAGGAAGGAAGGGAGAAAGAAAGGTAGGGGAACATCTGTGTGTACCTGCCTCTTGTGTACCCCGAACTGGGGACCTGGCCTGCAACCCAGGCATGTGCCCTGACTAGGAATCTAACTAGCAACTCTTTTGTTCAAAGGCTGGCACTTGATCCACTGAGCCACACCAGCCAGGGGGAAGGGTTTCATTGTAAGGGTTCATAGAGTATTTATTCATACCTGCTCTGTGCCAGGCCCTTCTAGGTGCAGGGAGAATAAAGGTAAAACCAGCATAGGCCGGCCTTGTCCCCAGGGGCCTTTGGCTTACTCAGAGAATGGACTGAAAAGCTCTCTGTTAGGAGGAGGCAGAGCCTGGACATGGTTTTGAGGGATGAGTAGGAGTTTCCCAGCAAGTGAGAACTCGTGGACCTAAAATGAGTCAGGTCAGTAACTAGCTTGATATCAGGTTGCCGGGCTTTCTGGGTGCTCCCCAAATATAAGATAGAATAGAGAAGAAGGGACTTATATTTGAGCTAAGAGGATAGCACAGGGTGATGGGATTCAACTGCTTTTTGCCGAGTCACCAGAGCTGGGAACCCCAGGAGCAGGTCTTGGGGCAAGGAGACATTAGAGCCCTGCTAGTGGTGCCAGGAGATAAGGGCATGTGGGTGGATCTTGTTAGGCTGCTAAGGAGGCCCTGAAGCTGAGGGTCGCTGCGGGAAATGATTAGCTCAGTCAGTGTTTGTGGACCTGTGGGTTTCCCTGGCAGTTCCTGATGACACATGGAGGGTGTGGCTGGCTAGGCTGACAGATGCTCCAGGGTGACCCTCAAAATAGACTGTAACATCATCCCAGCGGTGGCGACCTTCTGCCATGTGATGGGTGGCTATACCCAAGAACAGCAAGCCTGGACTAGAGCACTGGATGGAGTTGTGGGGGTTCAGCAGGGGCCACTGGCTGCAGCCAGCCTGCCTTTGCTTGCACTTGCAGCTGACTTCCTTTGGCTAGGCAGCAGTGCATTCATCCATTAATTTTACACGCCACATTGAGGCACCCATTGTTTTGTCCCAGTTCTAGGCCTGGGCCCCAGGAGCACAGGCATGAGGTCTTCCTAGAGAGGAGGCAGATAGGCCTATGCGCTCGAACTCACAGAGTGGCATAGAAAAGGTCATCATGGTGTGTGCTATACCCAGGGGTGACCCAGAGGTTGGACTTCCTCCTGTACCTGAGAGTTTGGGGAAAGCTTCATAGAAGAGCTGATGATGCTAAATCCATAAGGATGAGTTTGTTCCAGGTAAACAAAGTGAGAAGCAGATGCTCTGGCGCATAAAAAGATGTGGATCCCTGGTTGGTATGGCTCAGTGGATCGAGCACTGGCCCGCAAACCAAAGGGTCACTAGTTTGATTCCTAGTCAGGGCACATGCCTGGGTTTTAGGCTGGATCCCCAGTTGGGGGCATGCAAGAGGCAACCACACATTGATGTTTCTCTCCCTTGCTTTTTCTCTCCTTTCCCTTCTCTCTAAAAATAAACAAAATCTTTTAAAATAATTGAAAATATGGGGAATACAGAACATGAATAGGTAGGGGCCAGATCAGAAATATCTTGTGTTCTGTGGGCGAAGAGCATGGGCTTTATCTGAAGGCAATAGCAGTCTGTGAGGACTTTGGATCTGTTTACACTTTTGAGAATGGATGGGGGAGAAGAGACTTCACTGATCTACGTTAGCCAGGTCCCTCTGGCTGAGAGCCAGTGTGGACCAGTGGCTTTAGATCCTTGACTCTGTGTCTGGTTTTCTTTCTTTCTTTCTTTCTTTCTTTCTTTCTTTTTTTTTTTTTTTTATTTTTTATTTTATTCATTAGTTTTAGAGAGAAGGGTCAGGAGGGAGGAAGAAAGGGAGAGAAACATGAATGTATGGTTGCCTTTCACCTGCCTACAGCTACAGACCGGGCTGGAGACCTGGCTGGAGACCTGGCTGGAGATCTGGTTGGGAATCGAACCAGCAATCTTTGGGTTCTCAGGCCGGTGCCTATCCACTGTGCCACCAGCCAGGGCCTCTGCCTAGTGTTCTGATAGCAGTTGTCTTTTTTCTGTCTTGTCTGGCCTTTATTTTGTATGGTGAGATGCAAAGGTGGGATGTTGAAAACTAGTAGCTAGAGAGGCTTCTTAGAGGTGAAAAGACGTTGTGTGCATTGTTTTTGTTATTTTGGTTTTGCCAAGACAACAATGAAAGAACACTGTCTATGATTTTCTTTCTTTTTTTTTTTTTAAAGATTTTATTTCATTATTTTTAGAAAGAGGGGAAGGGAGAGAGGCAGAGAGGGAGAGAGACATCAATGTATGGTTGCATTTCACCTGCCTCCAGCTACAGACCTGACTGAAGACCAGGTTTGCAACCTGGTTATGTGTCCTGGCTGGGGAATCGAACCTGTGACCTTTGGGTTCGCAGGCTGGCGCCTTATCCACTGTGCTACCAGCCAGGGCTGATTTTCTACGGAAACCCAGAGAGCCACGCATTCAATTAATATCTCACCTGCCACGTTTCTGGTGTGGAGAGCTCCCTGAACTCAGGTCTTCCTGCCTATATCTGGGTCCCCCCACTTTAATCTCTGTGCATTGGACAATGCTGTTGAGAAGTTTGAGACCTTGTCCTGCCTGCCCTGGAAAGTGGATACTGTCCTTGCCCAAGGCAGGTACAGGTGGCAGTTGTGCCCTGTTCTCCCTGACTGCCCTCAACACTCATGGCGTAATGGGCAGATGCTGAGCTTTGGGCTGCATATCTCCATAGTAACACATTGCACTGTTTTGGAGACATGGAGTATTTGGGTTCTAGAGTATCTTGGAGTGTTGTGTTGCTTACTTGTGCTGGCGATTAAAGCCCAGGTCTATTTGGGCTTAGGGTGAGAGATCTAGAGTCCACATGGTGTCCATTTTCCTGGTAGGACCTAATCCTGCATTGATTGCATCTGGGCCTCCTTGGGATTCCCCCACCCCCTGCTCAGTGTATGTCACCATCTGGTTTCAACTGCAGGCTGAGAGTAGGGAGTATGTGGCTTCTCTCTTTGTAACTGGGGACTTCCTTGGTCAAGGATTAGCCTCCAGAGGTTTCTAAAAGTCACTTCACACAGCCCACTCCTACATCCTGCCCCATGTTTTTTGTGTTTTCTGGAATATTTGGTCTTTTCTTAGAGGGGTTACCATGTAATGTAAGGGAGATTCCCTATTAGAGGAGAAACGGGAGCTCATCGGGCTGGAGCATAGGAGGTTGGACACAGCTGTGCATGGCAGGCACCGTGTGCCATTCTATCCTGGGGTCATTGGGAAAGAATCAAGGGCCCCAGACTGGTTCTTTGTTGTCAGGGATCAGGTCAGAAAGAAGGGACTGATTACGGGAAAGGGATGGATAACACAGTGTCCAAATGCAAGGCTGCTTGCTACTCTGCCTCTTCAGAAATTCTGTTCAAAATTCACATGAAATGTCATTGTAGCTCCAGGATCCCCAGTATTTTGTTGTATTGAAAGGTAAGGTTATGGCTCTATCGCTAGAAATGAGGCTCGAGGACTTGATGATGGAACATAGCCCAGCCCATTTGTCATGAAGGAGCCAGAAAAAGATCTGTACTGTGTAGGAGAAGTGGGGGAGGGGCTGGATAAGTCTTGCATTCCTCTAGGGCTTTCTTCCTCTCCTACCTCTTGGACTTTACAGATGGCCTGGGACGCTAGGGAAGTTTACTTCAGGTTCTGGATGGCAAGTGAGGCAGATATACTCACTGTCCCCACAGTTTCCATGGAAAACATTACTGATAACAGTGTTCATGCTGTTTTCTTTTTAATTTTTTTTTTTAGATAACGGGGAAGGGAGGGAGAAAAAGAGAGAGAAACATCGATATGAGAGAGAAACATTTATTGGTTGCCTCTTGTACATGCCCTGTCCAGGGACTAGACCTGCAACCTAGTCATGTGCCCTGACTAGGAATTGAACCTACGACCTTTAGCCTTGCAGGAAGATACCTAACCAACTAAGCTACACAGGTAGGGGCAACAGCATTCATGCTTGTCCAGACAGAGTCCCAGAAGCTTTTTCACTGCATAATGTCCCAGGAAGCTGCCACTTTTTGGTCAGAGTTTCATCATGAGACGAAACCAACCGGCCTTCAGGGTGGGGACAGTTGGAAGATGATAAGAGGTGGAGAGGGGAGAAGGGCAGTTATGCCCATATGGTCTGAAGCTTGTGTCTTCTAGAGAACTTTGTTGAAGCGAAGCTGAACTAAAAGGAGCAGTGAGGGAGTGGTTTGTTGAATATAAGTGGTTATAATTCGGTTTACAAAGCCATGTGTCTGAAATTGGCATGGGGCTTTTTTTTTTGTTTTTTAGAAAGAGAGAGAAACATTAATGAAAGGGAGAAATATTGATTGTTTGCCTCCCATTCACACCCTGACCAAGGATTGAATCTGAAACCTAGGTATGTGCCCTGAGTGGGAATCGAACCCACAATGTTTTTGTATATGGGATGACGACGCTCCAACCAACTGAGCCACCCAACCTGGGGTCTTTGGGTGTGTTTTTTTTTGTGTGTGTTTTGGTTTTTTTTTGGTGTTTTTTCTTTGGCTTTGGGCAAGTGTGATGTGTTTTGCACATCTTCCTCTAAGAAAACTGCTTTAAATTTTTTTTTTTTATTGTTGTTGTATTACATCCGTCCCCTTTTTGCTCCCCTCTGTCCCCCTCCCCACCCACCCATTCCCCCCAAAGTCAATTAATTTTTTTTTTATTTATTTCTAGAGAGATGAGAAGAAAGGGAGAAAGAGCAGAAACACGGTTGTGTGAGAGATGCATTAATTGGTGGCCTCTCGCACACCCCCAACTGGGGTCCTCGTCTGCAACCCAGTAGGTGCCCTGATGGGAAATTGAACCAGTGACCCTTTGGTTCAAAGTCCAGTGCTCAATCCACTGAGCCACACCAGCCAGGGCTCTTTGGGTCTTTTGATGATACTGGTGGCAGTGGATGCATGAAGATCTCTTGACCAACATTCAGAACAACCTTCCTTCCTTGTAAGCACATCCTGTTGTAAAGCCCCTTTGCGTTCAAGCCTCTTCTTCCTTGGACAGTGCTATGCTGGAATCATTAATTTCTGTAATGTCTCTTCTTATAGGGGGCCTGCACAGTTAGACTCAGTGGGTGACTGGATGGCTTCTTGGCACAGGGGTAGGGTGGGCTATGGCTGTTGGAGCAGCAGCTTGCATGCAGTAGTCAGTGTCATGGAATGTTGCTTTAAGCAGTCCCATCAGACTATGAAATAAAAAACCCTCAGCCCAAATATTAGCCCTCATTTCAGACCTAAATGTCAGTTGGTATTTTACCTGAAATGTCTCCCAGGGAGCCTTTTGTAACCATGGTCCCTGAGATCGCCGCTCTGGAGCCTGTTGATTTTTTTATCTGGAGCAGGCTCTGATAGGAACAAGATTGCCAGCTTGCTCAGCTGTGGCCAAGGTGTTATATGTCAAGATGAAACACTCAGGTGAGATTCCAATAACTCCTGAGGGGTCTGGGACAGGGGGCAGGGGCATTGGTGACTGGCCTTCTCACCAGACAATGGCAACAAAACTTGTGCCTTTCCACACACCCCAAAAGCCATTAGCTCTGAGGCTGGAGAGCATGTCTCTTACCTCTTTGTCACTCCCTATCAGAGCCCTGAGGGCCTGGAGACATCCAGCTGATTTAGCTTAAATTAAAAATGATTAAGCCCTGGCTGGTAGCACAGTGGATAAGGCGCCAGCCTGCGAACCCAAAGGTTGCAGGTTCGATTCCCTAGCCAGGGCACATAACCAGGTTGCAAACCAGGTCTCCAGTCAGGTCTGTGGCTGGAGGCAGGTGAAACTCGACCATACATTGATGTCTCTTTCCCTTTGCCTCTCTCCCTTCCTCTCTCTCTGGAAATAATAAAATCTTTAAAAAAATAAAAATGATTAAGCCCAGTAGTCATTAGACTATATACATTATACAGCATTTACTAAAAATGCCTATGGGCTTGCCAGCCCATAAAATCCACCTTCCTACTAAGAAATTGATAGAGAGCAAAAAGAGTTAGGTCTTTGTTTTTCACTTATGTCATCTGGTGTGTACTTGTAATAGGGACTTTTTTTTCTGGCCCTGATTGAGGCCAGAATGCTCTGATGCTTTCCACTGCGCTCTGTGCCAAGGCCTGCTTGTCTCATCTGGAAAAGCCAGACGAGGTCCATGCTGGCGTGCAGAGCCAAAGGGGTGTTCTTGGTGACTCTTTGTGTGCATGTGTGTGGTAAAATACACGAAACATTAAATGTGCCATTTTAACCATTTTTAAGTGGTTGATTCAGTGATATTAATTACACTCACAGTGTTGTGCAACCATCACCACTATCTGTTTCCAAAACTTTTCCACCACTCCAAACAGAGACTCTGTACCCATTTAGCAATAACTCCTCATTCCTCCTCCCCTCAACCCTTGGTAGCCTTTTATCTATTTCCTGTCTCTATGAACTTGCCTAGATATAATTCATATAAGTGCAGTAAAACAGTATTTGTCCTTTTATGTCTGGCTTTTTATTTCACTTAGTGTAAAGTTTTCAAGGTTTATTGATACGATGGTTTGTATTAGAATTTCATTCCTTTTATGGCAGAATGTATATACCACAATTTGTTCATCCATTCATCTGTTGGTGGACGTTTAGGTTTTTGCCATCTCTGGCTCTTGAGAATAATGATGTGATGAACATTGTCACACCAGTATCCTTTTGAATTCCTCTTTTCTATTCTTTCTTGGTTTAATTATTTATTTATTAAGAAACAGGGAAGTTGGGGAGAAAGAGAGGAAGAGAAACATCCATGAACAAGAGAAACATCTATCAGTCATCTCTCCCACGCCCCCAACTGGGGACCTGGCCCGAAACCCAGGCCATGTCCCTTAACCAGCGACCTTTTGGTTTGCAGAATGACTCCCAATCCATTGAGCCACAAGTGTCAGGGCCCTCTTTTCTATTCTATTGGGTGTACACTTAAAGAGTGGAATTGCTGGATCATCTTGTGTTTAGCTTTTTGAGAAACCACCTGTTTTTCATAGTGGCTACACCACTTTACAGTTCCACTAGCAATGTACCAAGGTCACAATTTCTTCACATCCTCACTAATACTTTTTTTTTTTTTCATTGTAGCTATCCTAGATGTGAAGTAGTCCCTCATTGTGGTTTTGGTTTACAGTTTCTAATGACTAGTGATCTTGAGCATTTTTTCATGTTGGTTATTTACATATCTTCTTTGGAGAGTCTTTTATAATTGTGATTTTATTTTTAGAGAGATGGGAGGGAGAGGAAAAAAGAGGGAGAGAAACATCTATGTGGAAGAGAAACATCGACTGATTGCCTCTTGCATGCCTCAAATTGGGGACCTGGCCCACAACCCAGGCATGTGTTCTGACCGGGAATTGAACTAATGACCTTTCAATTTGTAGGCCAATGTTCAGTCTACTGAGAGACACCAGCCAGGGCAGGATTTTTGAAAAAAATATTTTGTTTATTTTTGAGAGAAGCGAAGGGAGGGAGAGAAACATCAACATGTGAGAGAAACACCAGTTGCTTGCCTCTCGCACCCCAACTGGGGAGTAGGCCTACAACCCAGGCATATGCCCTGACCAGTAATGGAACCAGCAACCTTTTGCTTTGTGGGACCACACTCAACCAACTGAGCCCTGCTTGTCAGGGCTAAGCAAGGGTGACCATTTCTTGCTGCTTCTGAAGATACGCCCTTCTATCAAGATTCAAGAAACTGTATATACTGATGAACTGACCATGAAGGCCAGGTACCCCAGTGTTTCCCTTTGGCTCTGAAATGGGTGAGAGCCAGCAACCTCAGTATGCGGCCATCAGCTGGCTTTTTTTTTTTTTTAGGGGGGTGGTTAAAATTTTCTCTCTTTAATTTTTATAGGTTTAATACAATATATCTGGGAATAAATTAATTTTTCTTTTTCTTCTTTTTTTTAAATTTTATTGTTGTTGTATTACATCCATCCCCTTTTTGCTCCCCTCTGTCCTCTTCCCCACCCACCCACTCCCCCACAAATTCGATCCCACGTGTTGTCCATGTCCATGGTTCTTCCATACTAGGTTCTTGTCTAAATTGCTCCCCTTCTTTGCCTCTTCCTCCCCGCTCCCCCAAACCCCCTTCCCCCTCCTCACTGAAGGCCTATTCAGTGTATTCATATATCTGGTTCTGTTTTGCTTGTTTGGTTTGTTCATTATTGTCCTGTAATGGGTGAGATCATATGGTATTTGTCCTTCGCTGACTGGCTTATTTCACTAAGCACAATACTTTCTAGTTTTATCCATGTTGTTGCAAAGGGTAGGAGTTCTTTCTTTCTGCTGTGTAGTATTCCATTGTGTAAATGTACCAAAGTTTTTTGATCCAATCATCCACTAATGGGCACTTAGGCTGTTTCCAGCATTTGGCTATTGTAAATAGTGCTGCTATGAACATAGGGGTACATAGGTTCTTATGAATTGTTGTTTCAGAATTCTTTGGGTATAATCCTAGTAGTGGAATTGCTGGCTCAAAAGGCAGTTCCATTTTCAGTTTTTTAAGGAAACTCCATACTGTTTTCCATAGTGGCTACACCAGCCTACATCCCCACCAACAGTGCACCAGGGTTCCCTTTGTCCCACACATCAGGTGGCTCTTGAAATGAGTTTTTCTGCGACTCAAAGTAATTTCTATTGATTGTAGAAAATCTGAAAAACCAAAGAGAAAAAAGAATCTAAGCTGACTGACCAGTGTGCTTGCATCTCTGCGTGACTGCAGTGGTTACAGCAGACAGTTGCTTTTGTGGAAGAGTCAGCAGAGGGGGTGGAAGGCAGCATAGAAGCCACTAGTTCATTCTCCAGGAGGCTTATTCTCCAGGGCCGTCATTCAGCCCCACTGCCTGCCGTGGGTGGTGAGAGCCTCAGCCAAGGGCCTTTGCTGCAACTGCCGCTCCTCTTTCATCTTGCTCTTTGGTGGATCTCAACCAGCTTGGCCTGAGCAGCACCTGCTTGCTGCCCTCTTCTCTCTGGGGCCCAACAGAGAGGCAAAGTCACTCTTCTTGCACTCGCTTTGCATTGTGGTTTTGGTAGCGAAGGGAAGAAATTGAGTTCATTTGATGTCTCTCTACATTTACTTGCTATCTCACTTCTCTGACAAACGGTTTTTCTTCTCTATTTTGCTGGATTTTGTGAGGGGTAAATTATTTTCTCCCTAAGCCTCTCAGATATATCTTGCTACTTGAAAAGAGAGCCCTGGTAGAGATATGAAATGTAGGGGAGCTTAGCTCTGTCTATTCCAGTCACCTGCTTGGGGGTGAGAGTCCTTCTTGCCTCACTCCCAAGTGTCCAGGGCCGCCTGTATATTAGATTAGTGTTCCTTAGTACCACCTGACTTGTTACCAAGAAGGAAGCAAATGCTCATCTCCTTTCAGCTCTGCAGTCTGAAGTAAACAGACATTAGATGTCCCAACATCCAGGCCTTCAAGAATGGCTTACTTTTCTTTATCAGATTCTGATGCTAGAAGAGCTTCCAGTGCACTAATGGACAGTCGTCCACCAACAGTCCTCCCATCTCTGTGTCCAGGTGCTCCTTTGTCTGGTTTTGTTCAGTGGCCGTACTGAGGGCTTTCTGGATTAAGCCATATGACATTCCCTTCGGTGCATGGTGAACTCGGAGGCAGAGGTGAGATTTTAATCTGGATTTGTCTGATGCATTTGCTGCATTGCAGGTGTGTGTCTTGTTCAGATGTTTGTGCATAGTGTAAATTTGAGGGACAGAGCAGAGCTGGAGAAAGGCTGCTGCTTACCAACTAACTGGTTAGGCACTTGGGCTGCAGAGTTTCCATATGGCTTTCAGAGAATTGCCTCTTCTTTGGTGACTGGTTGTGTTGGACAGTGTCCTGGGCAGCTTCTCTTTGAACCATTAAGTTCACCATATTCTAAAGGGGACTTGGCTCTTTGCATGTCTCTTCATTCCCATTGCTCCTGGCCTTGGCTAGTCTTGCTGTCTTCCACTGGGTGATTTTGGTAGCCTCCAGTTTTGCCTCCTCAATCCACTTTCTAAATATCAGCTATTTGATCAACTGCACTCTTTCTAAACCATTTCTGTAGCTTCCCATTGATCTCCTATGAAGTTCAAACTCCTTAAGTGGGTGTGCAGGTTGGCTGTGAATAACCTCTGTTTGCTGCTTCAGCTTTGGCTCCTTTTAGGGCTGCCCAAGCTGTGACCCATCTGCACTGAACTTCTCTCAGTTCCTCCACCGTGGGGCTGCTTTCTTGGTTAGCTCTGTGCCTCAGCACATTCTTCTGCTTCTGCACGGAACACACTCCTCTTTTTCCTCTCATCTCCTTTACCGTCAGTGTGCCCTGATTCTCCGGCCTGTTCCTGGCTTGGCACTGGAAACCACTGGAGGACAGGAGCTGAATCCGAGCCTCCACCGTGTGTCCCCAGCACCATACTGGGCACAGAGGATTTTTGTGGAATTGGTGAATGACTGTGTTTCTAGAAAGAAAAAAGTTATCACACCTGTTTTTACTGAATTACTCAACTTCAGCAAGGACTAAACAGCTCCCAACAACCCATTTATTTTCAAGTGCCACCAGAGATCAGCAGATGCAGAGGTACTACTGTATGTGTCCTGGAGGAGAACATTCTTGGTTTGAGGCTTTCGTTATGTTCTCTCCTTATTGTTTTACTTCATTTTTGCAGCTTATTGGAGAGCTGGGACACATTGGTCCAAAACTTAGCAAAGCACTGTACATTACCCGTTCTTGATTGAGAGGGAACTTCAGGTCCGCTTAGATTTTCTTGAGTGAGTGGAGAAGTGAGTTTCCCTCTACCTATATGTCACTAGCCTTGTGGTTGGTTATAAGGCATTTAATCTCACAGTGCTAAAGTGAAGTGCCTGCAAGAGGGGAGAATAGTAGTAGGAATGGTGTAGCTGAGTTCAGGGCTTGCGTATCTGTCACATAACTCTGTGACAGCTTCATACCAGCTAGAAACAGGCGGGGGGAGAGGCTGTGGCTTTGGTGATAAGGTTCTTCACAAGCTCACAAGTGGGTGAACTTCAGGGGTTTGTTGAAAGTCCATTATATCCCTAGCACTGCTGTGACTTTGTGCTTTTTCTCAGGGAGCTGGGGGCTTTTTCCTATAGCCCCTGCATTCTGAGGTGGGTTGCAGGCATTGCATCTGTTCTGTCCATTGTTGGAGCCTGTAACTTTAGGCTCTGTCTCTTGTGCTTGGATGTTTGGGTTTGGGGATATCAGAATAAGCACATATACAGGAGCTGTTTTTTTGTTGGTTTTGGCTGGAGGTGACACCTTTGAAAGATAGGGCAAGTAAAGGTATTATCTCCCTAGATCCTAAATTCCCAGTTTTGGAGAGAAAAAAAAAACTTATTATGTAATAACAAATATTACATTGACAATAGTGGACTTGAACTTTATTTTAAAACAGTCTTTTTTCCTAAAGATTTCATTTATTTATTTATTTTTATTTTTAGAGAGGGGGGAAAGGAGGGAGAAAGTGAGGGAGAGAAACATCAACATGCCCCCAGCTGGGAATCAGGCCTGCAACCCAGGCATGTGCCCTGACTGGGAATCAAACTGGCATCCCTTCGGTTTGCAGGCTGGCAGTCAATCCGCTGAGCCACACCAGCCAGGGCTAAAATGGTATTTTTGATATATGTGTATGTGTTGTATTATGGTAAAATATATGTAACATGAAATTTATGATTTTAACCATTTAAAAAAAACCTCACATCTGAGGATATGTTTATTGATTTTAGGGACAGGGGAACATTGATATGAGAAAGAAATATCTGTTAATGGCATCCTGTATGTGCCCCAACTGGGGATCAAATTCACAACCTAGACAACCTAGGTTTATACCCTGACTGGAGATTGAACCAGCAAACGTTGGTGTATGAGATGGTACTCCAACCAACTGAGCCACTTGGCCATGACTAACCATTTTTAAGTGTACAATTTAGTGGTATTAAGAACATTCATATTATTGTTTATTATCATTATCCATCTCCAAACGTTTTTTATTGTCTCAAACTGAAACTTTGTACCTGTTAACATCAACTCCCTATTCTCCCCTCTCCTTAGACCCTGGCAATCACCATTCTACTTTTATTTTATTTTTTTAAATTTTATTTATTTTTAGAAAGAGGGGAAGAGAGAGAGGCAGAGAGGAAGAGAGACATCAATGTATGGTTGCGTTTCACCCGCCTCCAGCCACAGACCTGACTGGAGACCTGGCTTGCAACCTGGTTATGTGCCCTGGCTGGGGAATTGAACCTGCGACCTTTGGGTTCACAGGCCGGCACCTTATCCACTGTGCTACCAGCCAGGGTGCTACCATTCTACTTTTTATCTCCCAAGAATTTGACTACTATAGATATTTTATATAAGTGGAATCATGTAGTATTTATCTTTTTGATTAGCTTACTTCATTTAGTATAATGTCCTCCAAGGTTCATTATAGTTAAATATAGTATATGTCAGATTTTTTTTTTTTTTTTGAGGATGAATAACATAACAATTTGTATGTATACCACATTCTGTTGTATCAAGTCATCCAGTGGACACTTGGGTTGCTTCTGCCTTTTGGCTGTTGTGATTAATGTGACTATGAGTATGGGTATACAAATATCTATTTAACTCCCTGCTTTAAATTCTTTCAGGTATGTACCCAGAAATGGAATTGCTGGATCGTATTGTTATTTCTTTGATTTAAAAAAAAAAAAATGATTTTATTTATTTCCAGAGAAAGGGGAGGTGAGGAGAAAAAGAGGGAGAGAGACATCGATGTTCAAGAGACAGGCATTGCCTCTCACACGTCCCCAAATGGGGACCTGGCCTGCAACTCAGGCATGTGCCCTAACAGGGAGGGGATTGAACTGGCCAGGGAAGTGCATGAAGATTTGCTGGAGGGTAGAATTCTGCATTTGTTTTAGATTTAGAACATCATATATTTTTTTTTCTTAACATTTTATTTATTATTTTTATTTATTTAAAAAATATTTTTTAGAGAGAGGGGCAGGGAGAGAGGCAGAGAGGAAGAGAGACGTCAATGTGTGGTTGCCTTTCACCTGCCTCCAGCTAAGGACCTGGCTGGAGACCTGGCTTGCAACCTGGTTATGTGTCCTGGCTGGGGAATCGAGCCAGCAACCTTTGGGTTCACAGTCCGGTGCCTTATCCACTGTGCTACCAGCTGGGGACTAGAACATCATATTTTTTTAAAAGATTTTATATTACCTGATGTTTGAGGAGATGGAACTCATTCTCCCTGAACACTGACTCAGCTGCAGCTGTATATAGTCAGCAGCTTTGGCTCCTGTAGGGCTGCTCCTTGTGTCAATGACACCTGGAGGTAGCACGATGCCCAGGTATGGGTATCAGCCTCCTTTGGCTGCTCTATCCTTAGTTTATCCACTCGGATTTTCAAATTGAACCTTGGGTATGTATAGCTCTCAGGCCATCCACTAGTAAATACTATCCTACGTATGTGTCAGAGAGCCTGTAGGAAGGTGTTAAGGGCCAGCTGCCAGAGGTTGAAGAAGCAACCCCTGTGGGGATGCTTAAGCAACTTATGTTTTGAGCGCACATGCCTTAATTGTTCCTCATTCTCATGGACAGTTGTAGGCCCAGAGACCTGTTGCTGGTGACCAGGCATACCCTTCCTGGATGACCCTTGATTACTTCCCCGGTTTGCATTAACCTTAGTGGTCAAGGATCACCCAGGAGCACCAAGCTCCAAACATAAGGCCTCATCTTAGCATCAGAAAACCTGTGTGTCAGGGACCCTATCACAGGTGGTGCTGTGCAAAGGCACAGGCTCCTCCCAACAGGGCACGGTGATGGGCTGGCATCCAAGTCAGGTAAACCACTGGTTCTGTTGCACTTGTATGTATTGGATTGATGGCTGCAGAGTAGTTGGGGTCATTTGCTGATTCTGATTAGTAAGCTAAGTCATTGAGGGAATGGAGACCAGCTTTTGGCAGCCTCTGACATGTATAGTAAGGAAGTTAACTATTTGGGCTGCTGTTTTCCTGGGGAGATGTGGGAATACTGCCCGTGGCCTTATACAGCTTCTGCTCCTGATGGTCCTTAAAGACCTCCCTCTGGCAAGAGGTAGCAGGCAGTTTGAGAGTCTTCAGGTATTTTGAACCATGGAAGTCCCTTTTTCAGGTCTGTTCCTTTTCTTCTTTCCCTGCCCTTCCTTTTCCTCTAATGCCTGCAGGCCAAGTTACCAGGGCCATGTGTTGGCAGGTGTTTTTTCCTGGTTCCTGCCTGCCATGATGGGGTAGTTGGTTTCAGGGGAAGGTGGTTGGGTCACAGTCTTCCCTCCCTGTATGATCCTTCATTTGGGTCTCAGAGGCTGCTCTCCTTAAACCCAGTAGTGCAGTGAGCCATAGAAGGGCAAAGGGGTGTTTACCAAGGGTGAGAGACTTGCAAGAACAGGAGTGCCATGTTGGGGGGGATTCTAATAGTGTTAGGAGACAGGCACATAGGTGCATGGAGCATGATGGGGGAGGAAAGAAATAGCTCCACATGGGGAAATGTATGTGAAAGGGTTCCCTGTAGAATTAACTTAAAATAGAAAACTAATGATAAGCCCTGGCTGGTATGGCTCAGTGGATTGAGTGTCAACCTGCAGACCAAAAGATTACTGGTTCGATTCTCAGTCAGGGTGCATGCCTGGGTTGCGGGTTAGGTCCCCGGCGGAGGGCATGCAAGAGACAACCACACATTGGTTTTTCTCTCCTTCTCTTTTTCTCTCCCTTCCCTTCTCTCTAAAAGTAACTAAGTAAAGTCTTTTAAAGAATAACCTTAAAAATAATCAAAATGTAAATGTACAGCCACTTGGAAATGGTCAAAATATGGGAACCTTATGTCACTAACTTTTTTGTCCCGGGTTGGTGGGTCAGTGGATAGGTGCCAGCCTGTGAACCCAAAGGTCACTGGTTTGATTCCCAGCCAGGGCACATAACCAAGTTGCAAGCCAGGTCTCCAGCCAAGTCCGTATCTGGAGGCAGGTGAAAGGCAACCATATGTTGGGGGAAAAAAACTACATTTTTTATTGTGGTAAAATGTACATAACATAAAATTTACAATTTTAGCTATTTTAAAATTTTTTATAAGAGTTTATTTGGAAAAAAAAAAAAGTTTATTTGAGTCAAACTGACAACAGTTGCTGGAAGCAAGATCTTAAATGCTCTGCCCATTTCAGCTATTTTTATTTATTTATTTATTTTATTTTATTTTATTTTTTTTTTAAAAATATTTTATTTATTATTTTTAGAGAGAGGGGAAGGGAGAGAGGCAGAGAGGGAGTGAGACATCAATGTATGGTTGCCTTTCACCTGCCTCCAGCTAAGGACCTGGCTGGAGACCTGGCTTGCAACCTGGTTATGTGCCCTGGCTGGGAATTGAACCAGCGACCTTTGGGTTCACAGGCTGACGCCTTATTCACTGTGCCACCAGCCAGGGCGCGCTCGCTCTCGCTCTCTCTCTCTCTCTCTCTCTCTCTCTCTCTCTATATATATATATATATTTTTTTTTTTTTTTTTTTTTTTTTTTTTTTTTTTTTTTTTTTTTTTTTTTTTTTTAAGATTTTATTTATTTACTTTTAGAGAAAGGGGAAGGGAGGGGGAAAGAGAGGGAGAGAATCATTAGTATTTGAAAGATAACATCTTCAGTTTGCCTCTCACACATCCTGAGCTGGGGACCTGGCCAGCAACCCAGACCTGTGCTCTGACTGGGAATGGAACTGGGGCCCTTTGGTTTGCAAGTCAGTACTCAGTCCACTGAACCACATCAGCTAGGGCCATTTTGTTTGTTGTTTTTTTTTTTGTTTGTTTTTGTTTTTTAAAGATTTTATTTATTATTTCCAGAGAGAGGCAAAGTGGGAGAGAGACATCAATGTATGGTTGCCTTTCACCTGCCTCCAGCTATGGACCTGGCTGGAGACCTGGCTTGCAACCTGGTTATGTGCACTGTCTAGGAATCATAACAACAACCTTTGGGCTCACAGGCCAGTGCCTTATGCACTGTGCCATCAGCCAGGTCCACATTCACATTCTTAGGCAACCATAAAGTTAAACCTCAGCCCTCTTTTGGTTGGTGGTTTCGGTATTCTGAACTCCTCAACTACTTGACATTCACATGTGTTTAATAGCAGGCACCATGTGTGGGAGTTTCTGCTGTCGTACTCTTTGAAGATAGTGACTTAAATCTCTCTTTCTAAGTTCTTGGGTAAATAACTCACTATTTCTTTGTACATGACAAACATTTCGACTTAAAAAATCTATTCATGTTGTTTTTTTAACCTGGCCTCTTCTGAGTGTCGCTGAGACGTCTTTGACGGTGTTGCCCAGCATGGGCCTCACCTTGCTATAGGTGGCTTAGTTGTTTTAAGTACCTGAGGTGGGAGGAGTGAGAGAATGGGTCTCAGGGGCCTCACAGTTTGGATGGTTGGGGGTATATGGGATAAGGGTAATGAGTTTTGAAATGCCCAGGTAAGAAGCTTTTTGTGAGGGGTCTTGATGATCCTGTAGAGATCCTGCCTGGTTGTACCTTTTCCATGTCCTGGGTCTTGCTGCAGAATGGCTTGTCCCTATGGGATTGATCTTGCATTGCTCTGCCAAACACTTTATTAGAATTGAGCTTCTTACTTTAGGCTCTTCTTGGGAATAGATTCTGCTGCCTGAGCTGGAGCCAGGAACCATGGGCCTACAAGCAGTGATTTCAGGAAACTTTCCTTTGAAACTGAAGCCTGTGGTTCCTGGTTATAGGTACCGCTTCCTGTTTCTTCAGCTGCTTAAGGCATTGAGATGACTTCCACAGAAAATCAAAATACACAGTTTCTCCAAGAACTACTAATATGTTAAAAGAGCATTGCTTTTCCTGTTTTTCTGTCTTTTACCAAGAACTATTGGAGAAGGGAAATTCATGATCATTTGCTAACCAGAACTTTTGTTTGTGATTTTTTGAAGGTACATGGGAATAGGACTCTCAGCTCAAGGCGTCAACATGAACAGACTTCCTGGTGAGTCACTGGTCAAGAGAACATTTGTTCTGCCCTCCTGATCCGTTCTGTGATGAGAGTCATGGCGGCAGCGAAGAGGCTGGAAAGGGCTTTGCAAGCCAAGCCATTGGGTACAGGAACCCAACAGGTGGCTATTGGGCCAGGATGGTGTAGGCTTCCATTCCAACAATTAATTGGCAAATGATTGTCATTCATGGAATTTGAACTGTTTACAGTCAAAACCAACTGACCTGAACTTGTTCTCAGAGAGGACACACCTCAGTGGCTTTCACTCCCATTGGCCTTTGCTTGACCAGCCTGGGACTCAGGCATGTACGGGAGTAAGGCCACTGCCAACATTTGACTCCTTTGTTACTTCACCATTAAAGATCAAAGTCTTTATGTGACCTCCCACGTGGAACATGGTTGAAGCAATTTCTTACTAAATAGGAGTAAGTGTACAAGACTTGAGTTGAAAGCAGCCTCAGATTTGCAGAATGCTCTGGGCCCTAAAGATGGGACTTCCAGTGGTTCATGCTCAGTCATGAGCTGAGCACAGTTAAAGGGAGAGAAGCCCTGCATTTGTTCTTGAGTGGCAGAAGTGACACAGTGCAGTTGTCCTGACACTCTTGTGGAGACGAAAAAGGTCCCTATATTTTTGCTCTGGCCCTCTCTACTCTTTGTGTCCATAACATAGAGAAAGCAACTGGCTTTTTCCAAACAGGGTACAACACTTAAACCTTATGTCTTTTTCAATCTGTTTAATATCAACAGCAGATCTTATTCCAGTGGACTAAGTTTAAATACTGGAAAGCTAGACTTGCTCAAGAGTCAGTTAATTGTCAGGAAGGAACCTGGCTTTTCTTCCTTTTTTTTTTTTTTTAACTTTAATCCAAGTGAAAACTGGCCTTTTGTATTAATCTGGATATGGTGTGGCATATTTGGCCTCTGTGTAGCATGTGGCTTGTGATCATTGTTATACAAGCCCCTAACCTTGGCTGAGTAGATGTGTCTGCCCTATCTACAGCTCTACCTTTTCATGAACACTTAGCTCAGGACAGTTGATTTCTCATCAAGGGTAAACTGATTCTTCTGTAATCTCATTTTTGTAAAGTCCTTATCCAAGAATATACTTATTGATTTTAGAGAGAGACGAAGGGGAATAGAGAGCGAGAAAGCCCTGGCTGTTAGCACAGTGGATAAGGCGCCGACCTGCAAACCTAAAGGTCACTGGTTTGATTCCCAGCCAGGGCACATAACCAGGTTGCAAGCCAGGTCTCCAGCCAGATCTATAGCTGGAGGCAGATGAAAGGCAACCATACATTGATGTTTCCTTCCCTCTATGCCTCTCTCCCTGCCCTTCTCTCTGAAAATAATAAATAAAATCTTTATGTAAATAAAAGAGAGAAACATCAATTGGTCATGGATTCCCAACTGGGAATCCAACCCACAACCTAGGTAGGTGCCCTGATTTGGGATCCACCCCACAACCTTTGGTATACGGGATGATGCTCCAACCAAATGAGCCATTGGGCCAGAGCAAGGATGAACTGATTGCTCTAAATGTGCTCCTTGAATTTTTGCATGCTTTGATGAGGGAGGAAAGAGGCTTTTATAAGCTTGTTACACAAAAATGATTGTCATATGTTATTCAAAGGCACTTGAAGCTACCCTAAGCATTAGTTAAATAATTTTTTGTTAATCTTCATAAAGGAATACTATGCAGCCATAAAAACGAGAAGATTCTTTAGATGCTGGCTTGAAGTAATCTAGGATGTATTATTAAATGAAAAATATTAAACAGAACAGTCTATAATATGCAACTAAGTAAAAAAAGAGAAAATGAAATATACCTGTTTCTGCTTGTACATGTATAGAAAGTATATTGTTGTAAAGCTGCAGAAAAGTTACTAATGGTTGTCCTTTAGGAAGGGACAGTGTAGCTAGGAACAAGACTGGAAAGGAAATTTTTCACTTTTGAAGCTTTTAAATTTACTTTCTTATGAGTGTATTTTGTTTTTTTTGTTTGTTTGTTTTTTAAGATTTTATAATTTAGAAAGAGGCAGAGGGGGAGAGAGACATCAATGTGTGGTTGCCTTTCACCTGCCTCCAGCTGTGGACCTAGCTGGAGACCTGGCTTGCAACCTGGTTATGTGCCCTGGGTGGGAATCTACCCAGCGACCTTTGGGTTTGCAGGCCGGCACCTTATCCACTGTTATTTTCTGTTTTATATGCAGCTGGAAGTGATACCTAGCAACAGTGACAATGTTTTAGAGTAGTTATTCTAAGCTAGATTATTTTCCGTTTTAAAAATACAAGTGAAATTAAGACAAAATAAACACAAGCAACTACCCCTGTATCAAGCAGCCCTCATACCTGTCTTTCAGGTGGTCTTGGAATACAGCCTTTTACCATGTGGTAAGCTTGTTATTTTGAGTTCCACTTGCTCATTCTTCTTAATAAGAACTGTTTTTTGCTTGACCCATGGGTTTGGGATCCATGGAGTGGAGCAAATGAAGGGGTTCAAGATCCAGGGTGACCTGAATCTCTTTGAGATGGAGCCATGTGGAGCCATCCTACTCAGTCCTTGCCTTGGTTATAAATTGAGGTTCTGGGATGACGGAGGCCAGCAGCTGGTCATGTGCTCTGACATTGTTGATGTAAAATTGTAGGGAAATCTGTCTGGCCTTTGTGAAGTCAGACCTTGTTCAGGTAGGGTGGCCTGCGGGGAAAAGGGGCCTGGTGACAATGGATTAGGTGTTTGATTCCACACTAACACATCAGGAGAGTTGGCACTTTTTTTAATGCTTACTGGTACGTCTCTTTTTGGCAAGAGAAAGGGGCCTCAGTGTTCTGTAGATATTGTACCTTTCTTCATTTTCACTCTGTCTGCCAGCTTCTGAGGGTTTTCCTTCCTGCCGTATCTGATCTCTCCCTGATTTTTCCTTGAGGTGGAAAGCATGAATCAGATTGCATCTAGTAGATAGGGATTCTCCCTGGGAAGAATGGATGCCTTTGGCTTTCCCAGGATACAGGGCGAGCTGAGTGGCTGGGCAGACCTAGCACAGGGCAGATATAGGGATAGAAGGATGGACTTCTCTTAGGAATGAGGGTGGACTGGTCACTGTTCATCCCAATGCTGGATTTGGAAGATCAGAATACCCTTTGCTGCTTTCCATTTTCTGGGCTCACTTAAAAAATATTGGTGATAAGGAGCATATATTCTCCCAAACTAAAAGTTTCATCATTCAGAAACAGTGGGACCTGAAACTATCTGCATGTATTTCAATGGGGAGGTGAGATGGAGATTGATAGCAGCTAGAGCCTTCCTACCAGTTGCTTCTGATTTCCAAGAGGCCCTTGGTTGACATGAAGGCTGTTTGGACTGTGTGGCTATATGGTTGGTGGGAGGGTAGTGATGGTGGTGGCCTAGGCTTGGTCTAGAATTTGAGATTTAACCTTAGATGAGATGTTTGAGGATTGATGTGTGTCTTTGATTGATACAGGTGTGTTTGGTGGAGGGCACTGGTTGGTGTGATTCCTGCAGCTTCGCGTTGGTGTTTTAGCCTGGTGTTAAGGAGCAGACAAGTTTGCCAGGTGGTTCCAGGTGATGGTACAGTAAGGCCTGTGAGTGAATCCACTTAAGTTGTTAGTGTGATAGGATGGCTTCCTGGGGGCAGTAAGGATGAGCCAGTTGAGGAAAGAGTCTTGTGCCCCATGTCAAGGGTCTTGGGCTTATGTAATCAGTGAAGGCTGCAGGAATGTTTTGAGCATAGGCGGACAAGATCGGATTTGCTAATAAGCAACTAGTTCAAGAGTGCATTGGTAGCATAGAAGAGGCCTTTCAGAGGGGTCAGCGCAAGGGGCTGAGGCTCCTTGGTGGTAAGAACTGGAAGAGTTCAGGCATGTTGGAGAACTTCAGGAGGTAGTTAAAAGAAAAGACTTCCTTTCCTTGTCCTGACATACTTAATTGGAAGCATTAAATCAGAAGTGGATGGTAAAATTATACATGCTGTTTATTTTCCCCCAAACTCTGGGTATAGTTAGACCATTATATTAATTTTTTATTAATAAAGATGGATGTCTATTGTTAAACATTTTTTCTTAAGTACCTCTTTTTCTGCTTCCCACTAACGTTGATATGTTGTTTCAGTTTTTCACTTTAAAGTAGTTATTACATTGTTTATTTTTCATTTTCCTCCTGACCCAGTTTACATTCAGGAGAAGAGTGCTCTGTAATTTTCACATGATTGGGAACTATTTAATTATATGTTTAATTGGCTGAGTTTAACTTTATTCATCATGATCAGGAGTTTAATGTGGGCTGCCTTTTAAAAAAATTTTGCTTAATACTGGTTTATCAGGCGTTGTGAAATATGTAGGTACAGTTTGTTCCTGATCTGTTTACAGTTTTCTATATACTCTATTTTTTTTAATAGATAAATCTGTTACTTTTTAAAAAAATTTTATTATTCATAGAGAGAGGGGAAGGGAGGGAGGCAGAGAGGGAGAGAAACATCAATGTATGGTTGCCTTTCACCTGCCTCCAGCTATGGACCTGGCTGAAGACCTGGCTTGCAACCTGGTTATGTGCCCTGGCTGGGGAATCAAACCAGTGACCTTTGGGTTCACAGGCTGGCACCTTATCCATGTGCCACCACCCAGGGCTTACACTTGATTTTGAAAATTTGTTTATATTTCTATATATTTTACAGATCTCTTATTAGGGGACAAAAATAATTTGGAAGTGATGTGCTGAGCCAAGGGCCTTGGGTTGGAGCGTTTGAGCCGTTGTGGGCTTGATGACTGGTGCTGTGTAGGGGAGATGGTGGGATGTGTTAGGGAGAGCCACTGAGCGGTTTAAGCAGAGGTGTTACCTGCTGGTGGGAGGGGCAGCAGCAGGTGCAAGGAGGGCAGGTAGGAGACTGAGTGGCCCAGAAGAGCATCTTGGAGTAGAACGACAGAAGGAGGACAGATCGATGAGTACTGTGGAAGATCATTCAGCTGGGCCCAGTGCCTTCAGAGTAGTGGGTGATTGCACTGCAAGCTTCTGGTGGTATCCTTCCAGATCTTAGCTGGTAATTGGTCTCAAGAATATTTTTGTTAATAAAATGGCCCAATTATGGCCATTTAGAGGCCATGTTTCCGTGTCATTAGGAGCAAGTGAGAGAGCTTGAGTTAAGCCACACTTGTCTGAGTCAGCTTTAAAGAAGCCCTGGCTGGTGTGGTTCAATGGATTGAGTGCAGGCCTGCAAACTAGAGGGTCACTGGTTTGATTTCTGGGTTGCAGGCTGAGTTCCCAGTTGGAGGCTTGTGAGAAGCAGCTGATCATGTGTTTCTCTCTCTCTCCCTCCCAACCCCTCTCTAAAAACAAATTAATCCGTTAAAGAAGGAAAAGGAAACCAGTATGGCTTAGTTGGTTGAGCATTGTCCCACAAAGCAAAAGGTCCCTTGTTCAATTTCCAGTCAAGGTACATGTCTGGGTTGTAGGTTCAGTCATAAATTGGGGTGGATGTGAGAGATGGCCAGTCAGTGTTTCTCTCATACATCAGCATTCCTCTTCCTCTCTTTCTCCCTCCCTTCTCCTCGCTCTAAAAATAAATAAATAAAATCTTCTAAAAATAGAAAAGGAGTTTACTTAGGAAGTCCAGCAGATACTGTTAAGAAGTACCTAGCCTTTGGCTCAGTCCTGCCTTTTATGAGACCTTGGAAGAGAAGTTTGTGAGGAAGGAGGGGCCCAAGTGTGGAACTGAAGCTGCTTTTCTTATGTTTCTTGATCTGGTTGAGTGAAACCAATAAAAGATAATGGCCTGGCCTGAGGGCAAGTCGCTACCCCTTTCTTTCTGTAGCAAGTGCTTCTTAACAATAGGGGATAACCTTCTCTTCTCCCCCTCCCTCCCTCCCCCTCCTCTTTACTCCTCAAGCCAAGGCAACTCATTTCTCTGGTTACTTTTGGGTCTTTTCCCTGATTAGAACTTACAGTAGCTGAGTGAAGTGGGTATGGAGGAGGTGAAGAAAGTTCTCACTTTCCTTAAAGGATCCAGAAAACTCTAGCTTGGCCTGTAACTGGTTGATTGGGTGTGCCTTGCCAGGCCCTGCAAGTGCAGTTAAAGGGCAGCTGGTGTGCCCTCCAGGCAATTCACTCCTCTATTTCTATGCTGTTTTTGAGCAGGTCATACCTCAGTGCTTTGTGTGAGGTCCAGTAGACAGTGAGCTCACTGGCCTCAACCTGAGGTAATCTTCCTGCAAAAATCAAATCCTTGCCCTGAGTGGTGTGGCTTAGTTGGTTGGTGTCATTCGGTCAGGCAAAAGGTCACTGGTTTGATTCCTAGTCAGGGTACGTGCCTGGGTTGCAGGTTTGGTCACCGGTTGGGGGGCATGTACAAGAGGCAACCAAATGATGTTTCTCTCTGTCTTTCTCCTTTTTCCTCTCTCTAAAGATAAATAAAACTTAGGGAACGTATGAGATCTGATTTTACGTTCCCTATCTCTGCTGAAAGTCACGCTCTACCCTGGCCCCAAGGTGTGACCCTCAGAGTAATCTTTATGCCCTCCCTTTCCCTCATCCCATGGTTCTGCCACTGTCCAGGAGTCTCTTTAATCTGGCCCGCTTCTCTATACCTACAGTCATTGTGTCTCCTTTGGGCTATCTCCATGACTTCCTGGATGGTCACTATATCTCAAGCCTGTGCTTTCCACTCTGTACACTCTGCCCTTTCCCTGCTTTGTGCCTCTGATCCTTCTGCCCAGAGCACACAGGCTCTGCAGGCCCTGTTTATTTCTTCTGCCACCTCTGCTGTCCACACACACCACATACCAGCCTGTCTGTGGGGAGCCCCAGACATGCTGCAAACATTTCCTACCCCTTGACAGATGCCTTTCTTGCCCTGGGGTCCTCTGTGCAACTTTGCCTAGGCATGTCCTCCCTGGGTTGAGAGCTCTATGGGATTTGGACCACATCGCTTATTATGTGTGTGTGTGTGTGTGTGTGTGTGTGTGTGTATTTATATATGTATATATGTATAGATATATATATGGAGAGAGAGAAACATTGATTTGTTGTTTCACTTATTTATGCATTCATTGGTTGCTTGGACCACATCTTTTCATCATCACCCTCCTAGTGAGCACAGATGTACTTGGGCTGTGGGAAGTGGCCATTCCTGCATTGCTCTATGCAATGGCGTCAGCAAATCAAGTGTGGTGGAACCAGTCTTGAGTCATGCCCCCACTACCTTCAGTGGTGAGAAAGCCTTTTGAAATTTAGCCACCCTGGCAATTGTGATGCTGATTGCATTGTGAGGTCTAGTCACCACCCTCTATGTGTAAGAGGAATGAATGACTGTTTCCCCTTTTCTGTAAATCAAGGCTCATTGTCATTGAACCAACGACTGGCTCACATTTGGTCATCAGAGGAAACATGCCTCTAGGACTGTGGTGAAGCAGTACTGCTCAGGGGTTGGGAATGTGGCCTACGGGGCCACACTGCATTTGTGTCTGGGCAGCTGTGTTACCTGGAGCAAGCTACTTACTTCTTTGTGCCTCAGTTTCTCCATTTTAAAATGGAAGTGATGCTAGTATCTAACTCATATATGGGATAGTTAAGAGGATTAAGTGAATTAGCTCCTATAAAGTGCTTATAAACAAACAAAGGGCACATAAATGTTAGCTATTGTTGTTGAGAAAGGTATTTTTTTCCTACTTGACAAAGGAATATGTTTCCTTCATGAATGTTTGTATATCAAAGTGGAGTTAGCTGTTTTTTTTGGTACCCAAGGGAGGAATTATCCGTACATCTAAGGTTTTTTGGTGAATGCTCATATATCAGAGCAGAGCTACCTGTAATCAAAACTAAACTACATTTTCTCTGCCGTTTTATAGCTTATGGATTTGAATAGACACATTAGCCGAAGTTGAATTATGGAGGAAGAGGACAGCACAACAATCAAAGTTAAGATGTTGATGTTTTAAGTACTTTCTTTGGTTTAGCAGGAGCCCTCCCTCTAGGGCTGTCACAGGCAAAGGGCCGCTGTGCTGGCCCCTGGGCAGATGGTAACAGAGTACCTCTCATACAAGGTTGCAGGGGCTCAGACTTACCTTGGAGCAGATGAGCATGTCTTAGCTTGCACCGTCAGAGGTTTCTGTTGGAAGATGTGGAAGTTTTATTATTTACATTTCGTAAGGTGTTTTTGGCCTCGTTAGCATGAAACCAAGGAACAGGTGTGGCCCAGAGTAAGAATGTCAGAACCCTTGGCTAAATGACTTGGAAGCAGGGCAGGATGATCTGTGGGTAGGTGTGAGTACTGCAGCCCCACCCACGAATCGTGGAGCTAGCAGTGAGTGGCAGGAGCTGGGATCCTTGGCTTAGGGAAGCAGGAAGAAAAAGGTAGGGGTGTAGACAGAGGGTAGGGTTCAGACTTCTCCCAAGCTTGGGTGCTTTGATGGGGACCAGGGTAGGACAGATACTCCTTCTGATCTTGTACTTCAGGCAGAGCAAGGGAGACTCAGGCTGTATTGATGGGTGGCCCCGTCCGCATCAGAGCTGGGCAACTGCTAAGTTCCTCCTTGCTGCTTCTTGTGGAGGAGGCAGCTGATCTTTCGGTGTGGCATATATTACCTTAATTACTACAACCCGTCAAAGGAGAATCCAGGCACATTGAGGTATACTTTCCTTGAACTGTTGGAAAAGAAGCAGCTGTAAGAACCGCCGCTGGGGGTTAGGAGTGAAGGGCATACCTCCTGAAGCAGATGGCACCTGGCGTCCATGCCTTGGGGTAAGGTTAGGGCAGAAGGGCTGTCTACCTTCTTTCCACAGTATGGTGATATTCAAGTGAGCATGTTTTCCTTCCCCTAGAGCTTTCTTTACCAAGCCTGCTCTGAAGCTTGGTTAAGAGTGTGTCCTCAAGAGTGTTTTGTGTCCTGATCCCTGTGTCTCGACCCTGCTTCTGCTGGGTGGGACTCATTCTGCAAACAGCTGATATTTCACATCTGCATGTGCCACAGGACAGCAACTGTAGATAACAGAGATCAGGGCAAAACAGTGGGGGTCTGTGCCAGGTTCCTGAGGGCAGAGGCTAGCCACGGTCAGTGGAATGGCGGGCCTTGACAGTAAATAACAGGGTGTTGTTCTGTCACCTTTTGCCCTGTGCTTATTGGGTGCAGCACATAAGTGTACGATGTCTCAAGAGCAGGTGGCTTTGTGTAGTGGGTGCTTTAGAGATTACTAGCACGTAGGTGGGTTTCCTGTAGTCTAGAAATGCTATTTTTGTCTGTACCTGCCAAACAGGTAATGCTTCTATCTCACTTCATGCCGTGTAGGCTGGATACCTTTGTTGCTCACAGCTGATGTGCCCTCATTGTGTCCACCATTAACCACTACTTCTCTTGGAGAATCTTTCCTCCCAAAATCTACAATGCTTCACAGGGGTCTTCCATGGGGTTGCTCAGTTCCAGTTTCCATCAAGGAAGCCATGCTTCTTTCCAGTGGGTGGGTTGAGCCATCAGAGTCCCACTGGGAATCTGGGTGTACCTCCTCCTATCCCTGGCAGTGTGGGGGACCCCAACCCACAGTAAAATCCCCTACTGCCTCGAAATAAAACCGTCTCAAACAGCTCTTGTGTTAAGGGGAAGAAGATCTGACTAGTGGCCCAAGGCCAAAGGCTCAGTTCTTTGTTCCCAAAGATCTTTTATTGCAAGGGGTAAACTTGAAGGCATGTAGCTTGTCAATCAGTGCTGATCAATGCTAATTACAGGGAACTGAAAAAAAAAACAAAACTGAAGGGGCATGGAGATCTCATTCATGTCAATTTGTATTCAAATTTAAAAAACTTAGGCAGTTGATACAACAAAGGATTAGGTGAGGAGAGAAAACAGGCCGGGCTTCAAGGGCTTCATAGTAACTAAAGTATTTTTCCATGACCTAGTCCCCCTCCCCCAAGGCCACTTGGTTTTAACATGGAAACATGTATGTACCCAGCATTCCCAGTCTTCCAATCAGGACTTACAGGTTTAGCCTGGCCCACTGGAACTCCAAGTTTTTATGTTTTCCTGGGTGGGCCCCAACATGGCAGAGCACCTGGGAATAGGCCTCAGTATCCTGGGAATGATTGTAGGTGCTGTAAAAGCCTTCCCAAGTGAGTGCCAGGCTGATAGAGGGAAGAAACCAACTGGTGATGGCCCTGCAGTTCAAGCCTGTAGGGGCCTTGACGCAGCCCTTCCTCCAACGGGATCAACTAGGAGACTCTGAAGCCACTGGGCAGCTGCCCAGGACCAGGGCTATGGGAACATAGGCTGGGGTTTGTGTGCCTGGTGCTGCCCCACCCCTTGCTGCCTTTATCATTCTGTTCTTCCCCTGTCACAGATATCTTTGGGAGGAGACCTGGATGGGGTTGATATGTGGCCTTGTTTCTCTGGTAACAGGTTCTATCTACTGGGCATTTTAGAGCAGAGGATGGTTTGGCAGTTGGTGCCAAAGACCAGGTGACTGGCCAAAGCCCTTCTGGTTCACGTGGTTAATGGTGCCAGTGCTGCAGGACCTGCCATGGATCCTCCTGCAGAACTTGTTTTATGTAAGAGGCCCACTGCCTCCCTGCTACTCCTCCCTGGGCCAGCAGCGCCCTTGGCCCCATGGCCAGCTGAGCCTGTGTGCCTTTTCTGTGACCCTCTTCCCTCAGCTATTACCATACCCTAAGGCTGCCTGGTAGCCTTTTGAAATGAGGCAACTCAGTCAGACCTGGATATTATTAGTCTTGGGGGAGTCTCTTATCCAATTTTCTTCTTCCAAACACCATCTCCCACCTCTCTGTAGCACAGAGGTAAAAATTCTGAATTTAGAACTATTTTTCAGGTCAAGTTAAGTCTTTTAAGATAAGAGGTTTCATCAACAGCAAAAGGGCCAGTTCTGAAACCCGAGTTTGTCAGTCATTGAAAACACAGATTCTCACGTATCCTCTGGTATGACTGGAGGCTGGAGCCACAGCAAGATGGAGCTGAGCTTGATCCCATGCCTCCCTAGTATTGGGCAGAGGGAGACTGTATCTAGGAGTTCTGGAAACGTGGGATAATACACTGGTCCTCCTTTTTAGGGAGGGTTTTGTGCATGCCCACCTCTTAGGATCTGGCAACGAATGTAAAATTACAGGCTTCTACATTAACAAGGGTTGCACATCCATTGCTTTCCTCCAAAGGCTCACAAGCAGCTCAGTGTAAATAAGGAAAAGCCAAACCCAACCACAGAAGAGACATATCAAGGCCTGAGTTGAGGTTAGACCTTAGTTTTATGGGATAGTGACATCTCTTTCCTTAGCCTGATTCAATATGGATGATAGACCCAGCCTGTCCTATGGAACCTGAGGTGTAGGCAGGTAGCCCTGCCAGATATGCCAGACACCATATGAGCCATGTCCTAGCCAGACCCAGCTAAACTTACCTGGCTGCCTCTGGGCTTCTCCTGGCCATCAGGTATCTGTTTCTTTTGGGGTGGGGGAAGAGTATGACTTGTGGAAGGACCCTTTATATGCAGGTGCTAGTATGTAGTCCTTTGCCCTACCCAGGGTTCAAGTTGACACCTGGCTCTGAATAAGGCCTGGGTGCCCTTATGAGGTCAGGCTCCACCTGGTGTCAGACCCTGGTGTCACCAGCTCCCTGCAGTCAGCCTTTTTCTCTTGCCCTTTTTGCCCTGGCCTCCGTGCTGAGCACCATGAAGAGAAGAACCTAGGGAATCCCGGTCTCTGTTGGCTGAGCTGCCAGAGGCATCGCCTAAGGTTGTGTTAATCCTGGTCCTTGGTCCCATGGCTTAGGGTAACAGGCCTGTGAGTACTGTGACAGGCCTTCACTGATGTCACCCCACAGTGCTTGCTGAATGAAAAACTCTCTTTTACTTTCCCATTATCCATTGTTGAGCTATTCTAATCAATCCTTCTGTCAGATTTTTAATGATAATTTGAGGTGATGGGAAATGCATCTATCTGATGGGTTTCGGGGGGGTGATAACTATGGGTGAGTGATCACCCTTGAGAAGCAGCCTCGCCACGAGGTCCTCCATAGCATGTACACTCTCTCAAGAAGCACCCTGAGCAAGCTAGCCCAGCTCCTTGCCTCCATAGCCAGCCTCAGGAGTAGTAATGCAAGTGCCGCTGGGCATGGCTCTTGAGCTCAACCAAGTGCTCCAAGGGTCAGGTGGCCTCACCACAAAACCTGGAACAAACAAGAGTGGAGCAGGCCTAGGGCTGCTGTCAGTGGGCTGTTAGGAGAGGTAGATGTTGACTAGTTCCATCCCCATCTGCTCTTTCAGGGAAAAGAGAGCAGAAAATCTGTGGAACCCAGGCTTGGTCACTGAGCTAGCCTTAGAGATGGAGAGGGAAGGGAAACTCGAAGATGAGTGCCTTCTCTGGGCTGGTGTTCCATGTCCATTCTTACTTAATCCTCCTACCAACCCGAAAGAAAAGTTAAGTCAGGAGAACTTAGAGGGGCTGAGAAATGACAGAATTGGGATTCAAACCCAAGTCTCTGACTTCAGAGTCCAGTGATGACTGTTCTATTTCTTGGGGAGAGATGGTATGGGGGTCAGCTCTTAGGCTATCTTTGTGAGCAAAACATGGCGTGGATTCTGTCCTGGGCAGCCTCGAGCCAGGACTAGAATCTATTGGGCAGGCATAGCACCCACCCCTCCCAGGGTTCTGTGCTGTTCTGTGCTAATGTGCTGATTGATGTTGCAGTAATCTCTCCACTTGGCAGTAGAAATCCTCTTCATTCCTAGCTTCCTTGGGACTGAAGCTCTTGATGTGTCCTGGGAGATGGGAGTAGCATGAGGTGGGCCCCTGGAGCAATCATGCTGGATTCCCTGACACCCCCAAGAGAAGTCTCCCACCTCCAGGGCACTATAACTGGGGGTGGCATGTGGGAGTGTCAAGGTGATAAGCCATTTACTCAGCCACCCCCATACTTCTGTGACTGAGACTTCCCCTCAGAGTGATGGGAGGGGAAATGGGTTGTGCCAAAGAATCTGAACTGGGCACTTGGGGCCACCTGTCTCCTGGCCTGAATATGGCTTCGCTTCTCCTTGCATCACTGGCATCTGATGTGGCAGGGGATAGGCATTTTTGTGTGGGCGTCAGGCTGGCTACCCATCAGTTATCTCTGGGAGTGGCAAGGCTTATGTTCTTTGGAGAAGGAAGAATGGTTAGTAGGGTGGCACTCTTTGTCAGTGTTGTCTTCATCATGTGGCCCTAGACGTCATCTGACCCAGAGCCGCTCGGACCTGACTCCCTACAGGGCCTGACCCAGGCTGCTGTGGCCCCGTGTTTTCTTCTGGCTCTCACATCCTGCTGTCCTCTGAAATAGTTGGCTCTGGCCCAGTGGTGCGGGTGACAGTTTTCAGTTCTTGGGCACATTATTCCAGCCTCACATGAGGTCCATCCACAGACTGCCAGGGCCCATGCTTGGGAAGTTGCTGACTTTGGCTTTAGAATAGGAATGGGGTAGAAAAGGCGGTCCAGTTCTGAAGTGGACGGTGGTGGTGTTGGAGGGCAGGCTTGCCCAGGCAGAGGTATAGGAGTGCTGGACCCTCTTAATGTGAAGGGGGACTTAGAGCATGGATTCTTCTAGAGCTGGCAGGGAAATATACAGTAGATCACCTGTCCTGTTTCATAGATGAGGGAGCTGAAACCCCTGACTTAACCAGGTGCAACCTGGCTGCAGGCCTCTTTCTAGCACCCAGAAGTAGCTTCACCATTAGACTGTGTAAGTAGACACACGATGCAGTCAGATTGATCTAACTATTATTATTATTTTAAAATATTTTAATTATTCATTATTTTTAGAGAGGAGAGAAGAGAATGAAGAGAGGGTGAGAAACCTCAATGGGTGGTTGCCTCTGGCCCGCAACCCAGGCCTGTACCCTGACCAGGAATTGAACCTTAGCCCCTGGTTCACAGTCTTGTGCTTAATTCACAAGCCATAATGGCCAAGGCCAAATTATTTTTTAAATGTCAACAAAATTCCTTACTGTCAAGCTCAGGATTGCCCCTAGGTGATGTGTTACAATATGGTCTTGACACATTGACAATCTCTTGCTTCAGGTTTCTTGTCAGCCTTTGGCCACTTTTTTCTCATTTCAGCGAACATTTCATGAGCGCCCACTGCTGTGGGCCAGTGTTATACAAGATGAACAAAATAATGCTTAGATGTGGTCCCTTTTGTTAGAGAATGTTGGGTGCTTCAAGGGAGAGAAGCCCATCTCTAATCAGCTTGTTTTGTGAGGCCTCAGGCAGGGCAGTCAGAAACCAGGCCTCTATGTGTGTATCTGTCTCTTGCCTCTGCTTTCTGCTTTATTAGCTTTCGTATTAGCTTTTGCCTGTCAAGCTGGCTTTCCACATGAGGTTGGGATGACAGCAGCTTTGAGACCTGCTCTCCTCCCTGTTCCCTTGTAGAAAAATTCCAGGAAGGATCTCTGATTGGTCCAGTTGGGTCAGCCCCGTGTGGAAGGAGTAGGGTTTAGCAGGATTAGCAGTCCCTGCCGAAGCCACAGGGCAAGGGAGGAGCTACTTCTAAAGAGAAGGTGAGACAGGGCTGGCAGACAAGTTCCGGCACTCCTTGTTCCCCTGCCCTGCTGTTTGTTCTTGTGGCCTTGGGGGAAGGGCACCGGGAGGCTTTGTGCTCTTCTCTTCTCAGAGTTTACAGAACCCAGTCTCACGCTGATAGGGAGTAGTATTCAGCCAACGTTGGGGTCCAGAAACCTAGTATGGGGTACCTGAACTTTTTTCCTGATGGGGCCCAGTCTTGAGGAATTCATGCTGTTCTACTTTTAGAGCATCTTTCTCTTCCCTGTGTTTGGATTGGGGGCCACCTCAGGAAGGAGGAGGGGGTGGCTTCACCCTGCGTAGCACCTACTTGGTGCCTCCTCAGAGGAAAGGGAATTGAGCTTCTGAATAGTGTTATCCCTAAGACCACAGGCTTAACACAGCTTCTCAGTCCCTCAGTTTCCCCACTTCTCAGATAGGCATTATCATATCTACTGATTGGTTTGAAGACTCAGAATGTTTCTCACAAGTAAACACCTTGGCCCTTGGACAGCAATGTCTAATTGCTACCCTTTATTTTGTACAGAAGGAAACCAAGGTCCAAGAAGGTAAGTGACTGCCCAGGGCCTGCCATCCTGGAGGGACAATACTGTGGCCTGGACCAGACTGCAGCAGTCCGCCAGCTCACACTGCAGCCCTGGTGCTCAGGGCTACAGTGTCACTTTCTAACAAAGGCCAAACCACCCTCTGTAGGACCCTAGCCTGAGACTAACAACACATTTTATCTGCCAGTTGTTTTCTTATGTGCTTATCATTTTATTTATATTACGTCTTCTCTGCTTCCTTCATACAGCCCACCACCCCCTTTTGTCAGCGCCATGGAGTAGGCTTTTGTTAATTGATTGGTGGCAAGTGGATGATGCTTGTCCTTTCCAGAGGATGGGAATTTAACACAGTGGCCCAAATTAAGCTGCTGTCTCAGATGCTGTTAACTAAATGAAGTGTATAATAACCTTCTGTTTTTAACTCTAGGCTGCCTTTCATACACATGCACACACACCTATATACACATGCAGACTCTTAACAGTGTTTGGAGAAGTACTGGCTGTAATACAGCTTCATTTGAAGGTATATTACAGTTCTGACTTTTTTTTCTTTTTTGGAAAGCTTTTAACTTCATGGCACTTTGAAGAGACAAGGAGCTGAAGTGTTGCTTCCCTTCACTAGTCTTTCCAGATGCTCGATGACTTTTATAGCCATAGGGAACTGTATTAGTGCTCCGTTGCTGCAATAACAATAGTAGTGGCTTAAAACAATCATCTTACATTTCTGGAGAATAAAACTCCTAAAACCAAGGTGTCAGCAGGATGGTATTCTTTCTGAAGCCAGCAGTGTAGCATCTTCCATCATTTCTCTGCTTGTGTCATTACATAACCTTTTCTGACTTCATCCTCCTGCCTGCCTCCTACAAGGACGCATGTGGTTGTATCATGCAACCCCCTCTACCCCATAAGTAATTTAAGATAATCTCCCCATTTCAAGAGTATTAATTTACTCACTTAGGCAAAATCTTTTATTTTTTTCTGGACAGGGGCATTTTTGGGAGGCCTCATTCAGTGTACCACAGGGACTAAATTTTCTTCTTTTGGACAAATCTGTATAATAAATTGTTTAGAAAGGGGGGAGGGCAGGAAAATGTAGCTATTTTGCAGCCAAACCGAAGTGATTTGTGAAATCTGAATTGACTCTAATTTTTTTTTTTTTTTTAATTCTCACTTGATGATATGTTAATTGACGTGAGAGAGAGAGGGGCAGAGAGAAAGAGCAACATCAATCAGTTGCCTCCAGCAGGTGCCCCAACTGGGGATTGAACCCACAACCTAGGCATATGCCCTGAACAGGAATTGAACTCTCAACCTTTTTTGGTGTACAGGATGACGCTTCAACTAACTGAGCTACCTGACCAGGGCTAAATAAATAAATAAAATTTTAAATTGAGCTCTTCAGTTTAAAAAAAATTTAAATCCATGTTTATAGCTTGAATTAGAAATCTAAGCCCTGGCTGGTAGCACAGTGGATAAGGCGCTGGCCTGCGAACCCAAAAGTCGCAGGTTCGATTCCCCAGCCAGGGCACATAACCAGGTTGCAAACCAGGTCTCCAGTCAGGTCTGTGGCTGGAGGCAGGTGAAAGGCAACCATACATTGATGTCTCTCTCCCTCTCTGCCTCTCTCCCTTCCCCTCTTTCTAAAAATAATGAAATAAAATCTTAAAAAAAAAAATCTAAAAGTTCTATGGTAGTTTTGTCAAAATAATTATATAGTTTATTTTTGAGGAAGTATACAAGGTACTTAAATTTTTTATTTGAAGTCTTTGAAAATGTAAACATCTGTTGTTTTGGTGGAAGTTATGAGGTCCCATAAATGGAGACAAAAATATCTCCCAAATTGCCTTGAGATACTAAGTAGGAAATGGTTCTTCCAGGTTATTTCACTAGTTTTGATAAATGGCCAGCCACATTATTATTAGGTTTTCTAGAGTACCAGCTATTTCAATCTGAGAAAGCTAAAAAAGAAGAAAGCCTTCCAGCCCATGTCATCAACCTTCTAGACAGTAAAATCCGCATAAAAGATTCGCCACACAGGATCATCCTTGTGGGAGTAAGAAGTAAGCTGGGGTTGAGGGCGAGTGGTGTTTTCTGCTAGCCTGTGGCTGCCTGGTGAGGCAGGTAGGTGAGTGTGCCTCTGGAAAACAGGTGGGCAGCTGCAGCCTTCTAACAGGAGGTACCAGGCAGTGCCTAGTGTCTTCCTCAAGGGCTGGGATCTGGGCCTCCCTTCATTGCTGGCCTGAGGCCCTGTGAGTTGCTGTGAGACAGAGATCCCAGGTCCACAGCTCTCTAAAACCACTGCATCTGATCACTTTTCTGGTTGATGGGGCAATGACTTGGAGGGTGGTTTCACTGCCAGTGTGGTTACCACCCCAAATGAGACAGTTCCTGTGGCAGGAAGGATGTGGGTTTTTGAACCTAAAGATTTAGGTTCAAATCCTAGCTCTGGCACTTATCAGCTGTGTGGACTTGTTAGCAAGTTCCCCGTCTCTTGGTGGGGGGAAAGTGGCAATACTTGTGCCAAACACACAGGGTTGTTATGGTGCTTTCCTAGCAGGTTCCTACGTTGTGGTCAGTTAACTGAGCCACATGTGGAAAGACCCCATACTCTGTCTGAGAAATCCAGGAGGGGAGGGAAGGGAGGACTACTGACTGGTATGGATATGGATCCTGAGTCAGAGGAAGCTGGTGGGCACACCTGGGGCCACCAAGCCCATTCTGAACCAAACTTGGAAGGATGGTTGTCACTTTGGTCCTCACTGCTGTCCAGTTGGCCATTCTTCACCCATCTATATGGCCTTCTGTAGACCCAGGAAGGAGCTGCTACTAGAGCTGCTGCCAGCAGGAGTCAGGGCTTCCTACGTTGAAGCCTGAGTTGAAGCCTGAGGAGAGGCCTTGCCTATGATTGCCTTATCAGCCCTCCTCTCAGTGGGGGGAATGGGCATTGCTGTGACCCAGAGAGTCATTTCCTGAGGTCAAATGATTTGTGTACCCACCAGCAATAGCAAGGCCCTTCCTACTCTTAGTCATGAGGAGCTTAGAAGCTGGGTTGGGTCAGGCAGTCCCACTGCCCCTGGGGAGTTGGGAAGGTGAGAACAGAGCCTGGTTCCAGGTCCAGGCCTTGGGTCTTTAGAGCCAGTCCTGAACAATTCTTCAGGTACTTTCCTTGGGATGTGGTAGGAAGATGCTGGGAGGGAAGCAGCAGTGCTTTGGACATTGTACCCATCAGTGAGAGCCATTCAGTTGTGGTCAGTTTGCCACTGTGGGCTCTTTGTTTAACCAGAGGGCTCCTGGCTGAAGGCATGAAGGCTTAGGGTACACAAGGCTTGGAATGGATGCTGTGATTATGGGGAGCAACTTGCCCTTGAGCCCACTGGTTTGAATGCAGGACAGAGTTCGAGCTCCAAGGTCTGGTCAGCTCTTTCTCTCCAGTCATACCCTCTGTCTCCTTTGTCAACCCCTGGCCCTGTCATCCATCTCTTCTCACCCCCACACCTTTGCTTAGAGCTGCCCACAACATTTGTCTTCGAACAGTGAGTGCACACACACCACATAGGTGAACATCTGAGCTCTGCCTTCCATTCTGAGCCACTCAGATCCTCAGGCACCCTGCCCTACTGACCTTTCCCTTCCAGGGGAGAGCTTATACCCATAATACTTGGGAAGAGTCGAGTATCATTAAGCATATTTATGTGGGCATGCTTCTCAGCCACCAAGAAGGCAGCAGAGGCTGAAAAAGTTACTTCAAGGGCTGCCTTGGGGAGTAGATCTGCCTGCCAGCCCCTCAGCTTGCCTACACTGTATGGGTCCTGGGCTTGCCATGGCCCTGTGGGCTCTATTTCTGTTCCTTAGCCAAGCAGGCAGGCCCCTCTATAGTTCACAATCTGCTGTTACCTGCATTTAGGCCTTTACCTGTCCTTCTCCCTTCTGGAATGACCTCCTTCACTGTCTCCCCTGTATAACCCTTGGTACACTTCTCTCACCATTTCTATTTAGCATTGTATTGAAGGTCCTGGTCAGTACAGTAAGCCAGGAAAATGAAATAACAGGCATGCAGAATGGAAAGGAAGAAATAAAACTGTCTTTATTCTCAGATAATATATTTTTTAAAATCTGAAGAATCTTCATAAAAGCTATCAGAACTAATTGGTGATTTTAACAGGGTTACTGGACTTCAGGTGAATGTATAAAGTATCAAGTATATGTGTTTAATAGTATTATTGAGATAAGATTTATATAAAATGCACCAATTTAAATCATACAATTCAATGGTTTTTAGCATGTTTAGTTACTGCAAGTTATCATAATCTAATTTTAGAACATTTACTTTAAAAAGAGACCTTGATGCCATTTCTCCGCCACCCTGGATCAATCATATTTTGTTATAATAGCAAAAAAAATATTGAAATTAAAATTTAAAAATAACATAGCACCAAAAATTAAGTACTTAAAGATAAATTTGTTAAAACATTGTTGGGAGAGATTAAAGAAGACCTAAGTAAATGGATATGCCATGTTCATGGGTTAGAATGATCAATATTATTAAGCTATCTATCCCAGTCAGAGTCTTAGTTGGCCTTTGAAAGACACTGTTAAAAAAATGAAAAGGCAAGGTATACACTGGGAGGGAAAAAAAAAGATAACTGACAATATCAAGTACTGGTGAGAATGTGGAACCTCTTACATTGCTAGTGGGAATGCAAACCAGTGTAGTTACTTTGGGAAACAGTTTGGCAGCTTTTTATCAAGTTAAACATATATTTATCTTATAACCCAGCAGTACCACTTCTAAGTATTTACTCAAGAGAAATGAAAACATATGTCTGTGCCAAGAGTTATATGTAAATATTTATTGGTTTTATACATTAAAGCCAGAAATTGGAAAGGACTCAAATGTCATCTATTAGTGAGTGGGCAAGCTGTGGTATATCCATATAATGGAGTACTACTTATCAGGAAAGAGAAACAAAGTATTCATCTAACAACTGTGGGTGAATCTCAAATGCATTATACTCAGTGAAAAAGCTAGTCACAAGACACTCCATACTTTGTGACTCTGTTTGTATGACATTTGGAAAAGGCAAGACCATAGAAACAAATCAACATTGCCAACGACTGGGGGATTGGTGGAGGGGATTGACTGCAGAGAAGTGTGAGGAAATTTTTAGAGTGATGGACATATTCTGTATCATGATCGTGGTGGTGGTAATGTGTTAAAATTTATTAAAACTTGCAAACCGAAAGGTCGCTGGTTCTGTTCCCCAGCGAGGGCACATAACCAGGTTGCAAGCCAGGTCTGTAGCTGGAGGCAGGTGAAAGGCAACCATACATTGATGCCTCTCACCCTTTCTTTCTCCCTCCCTGCCCTTCTCTCTGAAAATAATGAATAAAATCTTTTAAAAATTATTAAAATTTATGGAACTTATTTAAAAAGGGAGACTCTCATTACATATAAATTATACTTCAATTAAAAAAATATTTTAAACCCACCATGATACACCTCAGAGGCTCATTTCAAGCCCTCTCTCTTTGAGGCTTTCTTTTACCCACCTTCTTGTTACACAGACTTCTTGGGAGCCCCTTCCAGGTCACTCATGGTTTGGGTTCCTGCTAACAATAGCTTGGGCTTCTTCAGCAGGGCTGCCTCTGCTGCTCACGCCGGACTCACTGCTCCTTTGGCGCAGCCACACCCTGTAATGCTGGCCGACGTGGTGGCAGGTTAGGGAGAGGAGTTGAGATCTGGGTGGGTTGCTGTGGCTGTTGTGCTTTTCTCTCAAGTACCTCTATTCAGCTGTCACTGCTCTCTTCCCCCACAGGTTGGGATAAACATTCCTATGGTTACCATGGAGATGATGGGCATTCCTTCTGCTCCTCCGGGACTGGCCAGCCCTATGGTCCTACATTCACCACAGGAGATGTGATTGGCTGCTGCGTCAACCTCATCAACAGCACCTGCTTCTACACTAAGAATGGTCACAGCCTTGGTGGGTACATAGGGGACCTTGGAGGGTTTACCCTATGGAGCCTCTTTGGTTGATGAGAGGCCCAGGGGCAGGCTTTGAAGCCAAAGCAGTGTCACAGATCCTCTGCTGGGCTCTGGGGGACTGCAGCCATTTCTAGGCATTGGAGCCCTGCAAGGGAGGTTATCATGAACACTCCCTTTGTTAATCCATTTGTTCAAGGTCATTTATCAAGCCAGGGTCAGTGCTGAGAGAGCAGCATGGTCATGGTCTTGCTCCTGCCTGTGTGATATTTATTGGAGCACTGTTTGGGGCTGGTGAGAAGTTTGAGGGTTCCAAATACATACTTGCGTGGTAATGGTTTGCATGCTCATGACTTGGGCCCAGACTTTGACCCTCCTGACGCTCAGGGTGATGGTTGCTATGCAGCAGCCTGACAGCTGCTTTAGTATAGAAGGTACACAGGCTGGAGTTAGATGGGGCAGAGCTCTTCTGGTCTGTTTATGGTTAATAGAGAGCAACCTGGACAGACTTTTATTTTAAAAAGCCCTTTTGGTGAAACTGAGAGGGATGGACTGAGTGGGGTAAGAGCAGCAGAAGAGGCAGGTGGCCTGAGGCAAGGCCGTGGTGATGGGTGCAGGAAGTGGGGGACAGGGGTGGCCTAGCAGGGTTTAGTGACTGATGGGGTGCCTTAGCAAGAAGGGAAGATGGGAAAGTGGCTGAATTAGTGGCCAACTGGGATTGGGAACCCAGGAGAAGCAGCAATCAGTGGAGGTTGAGGGAGACACCCTGGAGGATCCCTTGGAAGAGCAATCCTATACACGTGTAGACATTTAGGGTTACAACTTGAGAGAGTGGGAGACTGGCTACCCTAATGACTTGCCCTACTAGGACCAACTGGTGTTTGGCCCTTGAGTGAGTGGAGCCCTTGGCCAGAGTGGTCCTTACTTAGATGGGGCCTAACTGCCGGGCTTTCCCTGCCTGAATTTGCAGAGGCCTCTGATTTGGCATAACCATACCAGCCAGGCTGGCCACAGGCCTTGGCAGAAAAATAACCTGGGCTTTTTACTTAGAACTTAACTCCTGGGAGACCTACTGACTTGAGGAGCAGTTAAAAGGGGGCTGCCATTCCCATAGCCCTTCTGTGGCTTCTCCAGGAGATGAGCCATGCAGGATCAGGTGCTTGTTGGAAATTGAATTTGTGGTGGCTGGGCTATGTGATTAGGAGCCAGAATTCCTTAACAGGGCAGGCAGATGCTACAGCCCAGAGTGGGCATTGAAAACACAGCACAGGTACTGCATAACTGACTCCAGTGCACATCAGAGAAACTCCCCTCTGAAATCCATGGCCACCTAGCTGCAGTTGCTGGTATCCAGCTGGCGAGGAGCTGGCAGCTGGAGGGCAGGGCCAAAGTCTCAAGATGGCTCCTTATTCCCTCCTTTGTTCTCTGATTCCATCTCTTTCCTGACTCTTGGCTTTTCTGCTATCAGAGTCCCAGAGGCCATTGCTGTGGTTCTCACTCTTTACCCAAGTTGTCGTTCACCTGCCCCTCTGCAGCCAGGCCCAGTCCCTTCTGCTGGGATTCCTGCCCTCTTCACGTCTTCAGCTTATCCACACCTTAGTCAGAGCATGATACCTGCGGTGGAACCCAGTTTGGGGCATACCCCCCTGTCCCCTGTGCATCCACATCTCCCTCCTCTGGGCCCTAAATGTGTACCAGGACCCATGAACTCTTTGTCAGTCAGGTCCCCTGGTTCATAAGGAACATGTGGCCACTTTAATGTCAATCTAAACCCTCACACTGTTTTTTAAAAGTTACCTTCCTTGTACATGTTTTTATGGACCCCATGCAAGACCTCACACATCTTATAATTAAACTTCATTTAGGAGTACATTGCCCATTTTTCCAGCGTGTCAGGATCTTCTGTGGTGTTGTTTGTTCTATCTCAGATAATTAGTATTCTTTTCAGCATCGCGTTAACCTAAAATTTGATTAATTTATTTCTGTTTTCATTAAGATATAAAAAATATTGGAGGAGAACAATGTTGCAATTTGAACCTTTTAATCTATAGCTTGTTTGGGTAGGTACCATTTAAGAATCACCTCGTTATGCTATTTTGAAATTCATATTTTTCTATCTTGTCCACAAGGATACTACTGAGACCCTATTAAAAATTAGGCACCACCTGCATTTTCTAGATCATGAAATTTAATGGAAAGGCAATGAACTTGGAGTGATAGACTACTTAGTGAATCTTCTAATGACTTTATTTCCTTTTCACAAGCCAGCTTATTGATAAATGTGCTTTATTGCCCTGGCTGGTGGCACAGTGGATAAGGTGCCGGCCTGCAAACCCAAAGGTTGTTGGTTTGATTCCCAGTCAGCATAACCAGGTTGCAAGCCAGGTCTCCAGCCAGGTCTGTAGCTGGAGGCAGGTGAAAGGCAACCATACATACATTGATGTCTCTTCTCCCTCTCTGCCTCTCTCCCTGAAAAATAATAAATAAAATCTTTAAAAATTAGTAATAGTAAATAAAAAACCATGCCTCAGAATCTCACACAGGATTAATGAGCCAATCACTCTTCTCTAACTTCAAAACCTTTCCCCCTTTAGAGGGGAATGATGCTTCCTGGCCTCCCCATCCCTATCATTTATTCTATTGTCTTCTGTCATGGTACTCACCCTATATGTCATTAACCGGTTGTTCATGTAATTATTAGTTGCATGCTGTCTCTCTCGCTAGAGTCAGCAGCACTTGAAGGCCAGGCTTGCAGCTGGTTTCCCGGTGCCTGTCACAGGGCCTGGCTCCTGGGAGGTCAAGCAGCAGATACTTGACAGAGGGTACATAGAGACAGGAGACAGATGGCTCATCTACAAGTGGTCCATGTACGTGCAGAGTCATTCATTTTTATCCAGTTCTTTGCCCTCTCGCAGCTTCCTTAAAAAAAAAAAAAAAAAAAGATTTTGTTTATTTATTTTTAGAGGGGGAAAAGTATGGAGAAAGATAGGGAGAGAAACATCAAAGTGTGGTTGCCTCTTACACATCCCCAACTGGGGACCTGGCCTGCAACCCAGGCATATGGCCTGACTGGGAATAGAACTGGTGACCCTTTGGTTTACAGGCCAGTGCTCAATCTGCTGAGCCACACTAGCCAGGGCTCTCACAGCTTCCTCATACCCTCAGTCTCAGTCCCTGACCTGTTTCTCTTTGTCTCAGGGCACTTTTTATCAGCAAATTTGAGGGTTCGCACCTGAATCTTTGCCTGGACCTCCTTCCCATGGGCCAACCCAGCTTTTTTCATCACAGGGGCCTTGCAGAGACTCCTAGAGACTTGCAGGGCTCAGGGGAGAAGTCTTGCCCTTGTCCAGTGCAATAGGGGGTGGAGTAGCCTCTTTCCTCATACTCCTGGAAGCACCTCAAGGT
This sequence comes from Noctilio leporinus, assembly GCA_004026585.1. Taxonomy (NCBI): domain Eukaryota; kingdom Metazoa; phylum Chordata; class Mammalia; order Chiroptera; family Noctilionidae; genus Noctilio; species Noctilio leporinus. The sequence continues at coordinate 478,236 of PVIW01000169.1, read as the reverse complement.
CTTACCCTTCTAGAGTGCATTGTGAGACAGCTGATAAGCCTGGGTAGGTCATCCCCTGCCCAATAGTTTGGCAATTGCCTTACCCAGTGGAACAAATGCAGCCAGCTTGTCCCCAAACCTCATAGGTGATGAAGCAGTTTTCACAAAATATCTCAATTTCTCTCTTGAGGGTCAGGATTTATGTTACTCCATTTTTTCAGATGGTCTCAAAGAAGCTAGGTAACTTGCCAAATGTCACACTGCACATAAGTGATAGAGCCTGGACTCCCCATTGTTCCAGGGTTCTGTGGGCCTCCTCCATCAGCTGGGGGTACAGCAACCTCAGCCTGGCCACACAGAGACCCCTGCAGACCTGGAGGGTAGATGTTGCAGTCTCGTCATGAGTACCAAGTGGCTCTTAGATTTCATTCTTCCAGCTCTGTGACTGCTGACTATGCATGGGAGGCTCAGAAGTGGCCTCAGGTAGGCCAATCATGGAGTTTATGGGCTTCCTTCACTGCAGAGCAAAGTAGCCCAGCAAAGAATGTAAACAATCTCTCTGTGCTTTGGTGTTTTCATCTGTCAGCTAGTGTTGGAGACAGTATAGACCTTCCAAGATTGTTCTGAGAATTAAACGGTTTCTTGTTAGGCCCTGAGCTCAGTGCCCAACACAGAGGAGGCACATGGTGTACCCTGGCTGGCTGGCATGATTCTGGCTGCAGGTTTTCTGGGAGAACCTATGGTCAGATACTTCACCTGTTTTCTCTTGTGGAGTTTCAGTTTCTTTTCGGGTAAAGTTGGGAGAGCAGACTGGAACCTGTAAAGAGTCAGTGGTTTGAGAAGCTTTCAGGCCAAAATGTCAGGAGTTTCTAGAAGGTATTCTTATATCTTGATCTAAAAAATGGAAAGTCCTTGGGATAATATCCTGTGGCCCTATCATTTCTTAATCTGCAAAATATGAGGCCACTGTCTGCGCAGACCTGCTCATATATTTGAGGTCCCATTCCCCTCCACCCTCACTTCTGATTGGCTGAGATCCCTGGAAATAAAACCTCTTCTCCTGACAGGAGAGTTTGGAAGGTACACAGGGCCACTGCTAACCTGGGCTGTGTCAATTGGAAGCTCTGGTGACTCTGGATGGGAATGGGATGGAAATGGGCAGCAGCCACCCTCACTGTCTCCCCTGCTGTCAGCTTAGAGATGATGCTGGAGTGTCAGACTAGGAATGAATCCAGCCTCACCACTTCTGGTAGTTTTATGACCAAATGGCAAATCATTTTACCTCTGAGATTTACTTTCCTCTTCCATAAACTGGGGATAGAAAGCCTGCCTCCCAGAGTTGGTATGAGGATCAGATGAGGTAATGAATGGAAAGAGCCTGGCATATATAGTGGGGCTCCATAAATACGTGTTAGATCAGGGGAAGGATCAGGCCTGGACAAGCCTCAGGGGTGGGTCATTTGGATTTTAGTCCTAACAGATTTTTTCCTGAGAGGGTAGAAGAGCTATGGACAACTATTTAAGTATCTGATTTCCCTTCTGGCCAGGTCATCCAGCAAATGGAAGGCCAGGTTCTAAAACTATATGTGCTTGGCCTCCACCAAAAGGTAGAAGTGGTACCCAGCCCCTCCCCAGCTATTGTGATGGACCCCTTGTGGGCTGATGACTCTTCCTTTCCCTCCACAGGTATAGCCTTCACAGATCTCCCGGTAAGTAATACTGTTGGGTCTCCCCTCTTCGGACTGTTGGGTCTCCCCTCTTCGGACTCTTGGGGGCTGACTGGGTTGGGATACAGTGGTATCCGCAAGTGTAGGGTAGGGTGTGGAGTCTGTTCCTTTCTCCAAACAGGGCCATGTGCTGTGCTGTCTACATGACGGTCCCAGTAGGGGGTGCTCAACCTTTCTCTCTCCAGTAGAAAGGCCTGACCTTCCTCCATGACTCTTAGCAGGTGACAGTGATTTGTGGCATTTTCAGAGACAGCTGGCAGTGAGGAAATGAGGGTATCCCCATGGCTCAGCTGGCCTGAGCCAGTTTTGTGTGACTTACGGCCAGTGGACTGGGGTGCAGAGCATAGAGAATTGTTCCTAAACTGTTAGGTTCCTGTGCATCTGCATCAGAGATCCCTGTGGAAAGCGAGTGCCCCAGGACTCTGAGCCTGCTAGCATGCATGGAATCGTGAGGCAGAGCGGTGAGCTTTGCGGGGTTTTCTCTTCTTGGAAAGGCATGAGTTTTCCTGCTGGCTTAGTTCAGGGCTCATTCCCACCTCTTGTACCATAGTCCTTTATTAATAGTCACTATGGGCCTCCTCATATGCAGAACCTCTACTCAGAATTCTGGGAGCCTGGCATCCTGCTCTATTTTCACTGTCTGGGTTCTGAAAAGAAGAAAGGTTTGCCAACTCTGATGGCTTCTATGTGATTCTGGGCACTCCGGTGATGCCAAAAAAAAAGTGTCCTTGTGATCTGTGGGGCCTTCTGAAGGCAAGACTGCAGCACCTAGGATCCTGTTGGAACCTCTTGTGGGCTGTGGTCCTAGGCAAAGTGAATAGACACAGGATGAAAATTCTGACCCTGACTTGGGAAGTCAAGTCATGGAGCCGTGACATGAAGTAGCCAGACTTGTTGATGAATAGGAGAATGTGAGTGGATGCAGGGAAGGCTTGCTGTAAGAGGTGGACTTTGCCTGTGACATAAAGGATGGGAGGGGAAAGGAAGGAAGCAAGAAATCTTGTAGGTTCATGGAAGCAAGAAGTCTTGTAGGTTCATGAAAGCAAGAAGTCTCATAGTTCAGAGCTCATGGTGAGCTGAACCCAGTGTCCACTAAAGGCACATGATACTCAGGAATGACACATGGTCTGAGGATAGAAGGCAAAAGAGAGGACTGGGGACCCAGTGATAATCAGGCTGGCGAGACATGAAACAGCCTTACATGAATGTGGGCAGTAGTAGAGGGGAGTCACAGGAGGCAGTGAGGGAGTGACCTGGGAAAATCTGGCTATGGCAGGGGATAGATGGAAAGCAGGGAGTCCTGTACACACAGAGGGACATGCCCAAACCTCACTGGCAGAAGACCCTCTTAATGAGTATTTGACAGGAAGGGCAATAGCATCTCTTTATACTTTGCCATTGTCAGAGGGTCGAAACCACCTAACCCCTTTTTCCATGCTCTCCTCCTCCCCTCCTTTCCTGCCTTCCCCTGTCTCTTCCTGTCCTGTCATATACCCCTTTTTTGTGGCAAAGAGATCCTTGGTCCTGGATCTTTCTGAGATGAGCCATTATCCACCCCCTGCAGGGTCATGGATCCCAGCCTGCCTTTCTGTGTCTGGCTGAGTCCTCAAATGGGACCTTGAGCTTTGGGCCTTGGGGACACCATAGCCTCTGATGCAAGAAAGGAGACTCCATGTTCAGCCTGGCTTGCTTTTCTTTTGCTTTTTTCCCCTCAAGTTTTGGGGAATAGTGTCTTGTAGGGAAGTGGGCAGAATGTGGCTTAGCCCCACCTTCTCCAGCCTGGCTGCAGTTCTGTCAAAGCCAGGGCAACAGCCTGTGGGAGCCAGTGCCTTTTCACTCTGCACATGTTTTGCACATGCTCTGCACCCAAGGTGACGTGAGGCCAGGCCTGCTGCCCCACTGCCCTCAGGGCCTGACTGACATTTCATTCTCCTCCTCAGGCCAACCTCTACCCCACCGTAGGTCTGCAGACACCTGGGGAGATTGTGGACGCCAACTTTGGGCAGCAGCCCTTCCTGTTTGACATTGAGGACTACATGCGGGAATGGCGTGCCAAGGTCCAGGGCACTGTCCACTGCTTCCCCATCAGTGCCCAGCTTGGCGAGTGGCAGGCAGTGCTGCAGAAGTGAGTGCCCTGCTCCCACCCTTACCCAGCCCTGTCCCATCCCAGGGCCCTTACTGTTCTGTAGGCCCCTGTACTGCTATAAGCCACTCTACGAGCTCCAGTGGGTACGTTCCTTCTGGAAAGCTCTCCCAGAGTGACTTCGCCTGCTACTCTTCTGCTCCCTCTTATCTGATGGATGGCTCCCGCTCAGTTTTCCAGATCTGCTGTTAATTAAGCCTTTGCCCAGCCCACCCCCCACCCCAACTGGATCTGATCGCTCTATGTGTCATATCTCCAGCAGGGCTGTTTTCCCTCCCTGGGTCATTTTGCAGAGGATGTCCTAGGATATTGCTGGGTCTCTTCCTCTGTAGACTTTTTTTTTTTTTTCACCATAGTGAGTATCTATCATGCTATAATTCTGACCTGAGCTCACCTCTCAGGGTCAGCATTCAACTAAGTCCCACATATCCATCCATGGCAGTGGTGGCAAGAACAGAGTCCATCCTTGGACCAGCCGAGAAGCCCATGGCTGATTCATTCCAAGACTGTCTAGGAGGCCAGTCTTGCTGAGGATCCCAAGGGAGGTCAGGTTTAGGTCTCTATTCTACTTAACACGTCTGAGTGAACCAATGACTAGTACCCACTCTGCCCAGAGGTGGGTTAGCTCATTAGTTTGACTCCCTGAGGGAGGCAGAGAAGGGCTCCTTGGCCTGTTAGGTTGGGCGCACCCTGGGCTCTTTGTGTAGCTTCCCTTTCTTGGGTTGAAATTGAGCCAGGCCCTAGGGAGAGCTGAGACAGGGGGCGAGGTGGCCAGACCATTCTCAGGAGGAGCGGCACTGCTCTGTGTAGTTCCCAGTTCCCAGAGCTAACGAGAAGCTTATGGTCGGAGGGCCAGCACAGTGCCAGTCCCTGCAGCAGGTTTGCTGGGAGGGGCAAGGGAGAGCTGGAGCTGTGCCAGCTGGGTGGGGGAGGGACTGGTAATCTCAGTTTACAAGGCCTAGGATCAGCACGTGGCTGTATTTGTTTATATGTGTGTATTTGTGTGCCTGTGTGTGTTCATATGTAGTATTTGCCAACACCTGCATAAACTTGTGTTCATTTTATGAACATTGTTAATGGTTATATTATCTTGGAGACAAATTTTCCATAAGCTCCTTGGCTGGCTTCCCTTGCGGGGAGGTTCAGGTTATTTCCTCCCTTTTGTAGGATAACTCTTGTATGTGAGTTTTCTTTTTTAAGATTTTTTCATGGTGCCCTTTTAAGAAGTGGAATTATTTAATCAAAGGAATCATACATTTTAGTGGCATCTGATGTGCATATTGTTGTCATCCGAGCCATGTGTTGTCAAAAATATTTGCCCTTGTGTTTATAACAATAAAATTATAAGAATTATTACTTCAAATATTATAAATAATATAATTTCATAATAGGGGGCTGTACTTTGTGCTAAGCACTTTATGTGTATCATTTAATTTGCCCCATAAAATGGAAGGGGACACGCAGCCGAACTTCTACGCTTTCTTTATGACAGCTCTTCAGACATTGTTTTTGGCAGTTATAATAATGGCCATCAGACATTCACTTCTGTGTACATCAGATGTGAGGGCTTGTCCTTCTGCTCTACATGTTAGGTGCACATGTGCATGCCACTGCCCAGTCAGCCTTAGGTGGGATTAAATGGCCACTGGGCCTTGGGCTCCTCAGGACTATTTCCCGAAACCTGTGTTCTTGTTGGCCTTGTTACCTGATAGCTTTGGCTTCTCGAGCCCCTGATTTGTGGCATATTGGGAGTAACTTGGATCGTGGGTTAGCTCCCCATGACCCTTTGGAACCAGCCGTGTTGGGAGCCAGGTTTGCCTTCTGAGCTAGAATGCTCCTTCCAGGCATGTAAGGCAGCCCACAGAGGAGCTCCTATGTCTGTAGAAGATACGCACGTGGCATGCATTCTCCCTGGCTGGGCAGCTGCCAGGCTGCTTGGCAGGCTGCCTTTCCAGGAAGCCCTCAGAGAGATTTGACCATCTCTGTACTTGCCGCAGTTCACAGGAGGCAGCCGCTTCTGTAAGAAGATGGGATGTGCCTATGTGTGTACTTTTGTTACCATACTTGTCCACTTGTGGGCAGCATATCCCAGAGAAACTGCAGCACTTCCTCTAAGCTGTTAGGGTAGATGTGGAGACCAGCCCCTCCCTAGCCCGACTGCATAAGCGTTGGGGGAAGTTTTCATTTTGTTTCAACCCCTTTATTCTCATTCTATGGAGGTTACACTTCTGAGATGTGTTTAGGGAGAATGTTCAATCAGGTGGTCAGTGAGAATATGCAGGGTTTTTGTTGTTGTTGTTGTTGTTTTGCGTTTTTTAAACTTTTTTAAAAAAAGATTTTACTCATTATTTTTAAAGAGAAGGGCAGGGAGGGAGGGAGGAAGGGAAAGAAACATCAATGTGTGGTTGCCTTTCACCTGCCTCCAGCTACGGACCTGTCTGGAGACCTGGCTTGCCAACCTGGTTATATGCCTTGGCTGGGAATTGAACCAGCAACCTTTGGGTTTGCAGGTGGCATCAATCCACTGAGCCACCAGCCAGGGCTAAGGAGTTGTTTTTGTTTTTTAATACTTAAAAAAATGTTTAATTACAATTTACATTCAATATTATTTTATATAGTTTCATGTGTAGAGCATAGTGATTAGACAATCATATACATTGTGAAGAGGTCCCCCCAGTATTTCAAGTACCCAGCTGACACCATACCTAGCTATTATAGTATTGTAATATTCCCTATACTATCATTAACATCCCTGTGACTATTCTGTAATATGAAAAATGCAATTATTGAGTGTCACCTTGAGCATTTCCTTTCTTCTAGCATGGTCTCATCCTACCTGGTGCATCATGGGTATTGTGCCACAGCTACGGCTTTTGCCCGAATGACTGAAACCCCAATTCAGGAAGAACAAGCCTCTATAAAGAACAGACAAAGTAAGGCTGATTCTCCTCTTCCCTCTCCCTCCCTGCTTCCCTCACCTGTCCCTGACTGCTATCTGGCTCATGCCAGCCTTGGGTAACCTGTCAGGAGTCTGTTTAGCTCTATTTCTCACCACCAGGAGTCCAACCCAGAGCCCCCACTTAGCCCCAGGCCCTGCTCTGTCCCTCCTTCAAGACAGCACTTCCCAGGTGGACAGTTGGGCAGCATGGGAATATCTAAGTGCAGCCTCCCTAATGCATACCCTTCTGGCCTGGCACAGGCTGGTGCCTAGCATGGCTGGATCCCACTCCCCCGTTTCGTTTCCTTCCCCCTGAAATCTGGATTCTACTCAATGTCTCGTTCCTAGTCTTCTAAAAAGAGTGTTTGTATCTTACACCAATGTCCTACCTTTCAACTTGAGTAGTTCTGCCTGCCCCTGGTTGTAGAGAAGACTGAAGTCATGAGACAGGACAAAGGCTGATGCTCAGGGGCTGCTGTGGTAGCACCTCTCTGCTCCCCACCTCTGATCCTGCCCTTTTCACACAACCAAAGGAAGGAACCAAAGGAAACTTTCCTGGTGTTCATACTGGCCTGTGTACTATACTTGGGGCTTGCTTATATGGGAAGAGGATGTTGGGAAAGAGGAAACAGAGTCCAGAAAAGTTAGGAAGAAGAGAGAAGAGTAAGGGAGAATGGGTATGTGTGGAAGTGTTTGCCTATGTGTGCCTGCTTGTGTCTCTCTGAGGCTGTTGTCTCTGTGTATGTGCATGTGTCTATGTCTCCCAGAGAAGTTATGCACATACAGATAGATGGAAAGGGATCCCAGACTTGGGATCTACAGATGAGAGCCTCAGGCCCAGACTTGCTCCAGGCAAGACACACCAGGCCCCAAGTCAAGAGCAAGATGGCCTGAGAGGTGTCAACATCAGAGATGCCAGTGTGAGGAGGAGGATCTCCTTTCCTGGCAGGGAGCGTATTGCAGCCCCTGAAATTGCCAAGACCTGGGCTCTGGCCCAGCCGCTAGTGGCTCCATTGCCATTCCTCTGGGAGGCTTGAAAGGAGAGGGATTTGTCTGAAAAGGTCCCCAGGCTGCCTGGATGCCCATCCCCAGATCATGCTCCCACAGCCAGGGCCCCTCCCTACAACCCAGGTCCCTGGTGACCTATACTCCATAGGAGCAAGCCTCCAAACTACCTTCCTGCCTCTGGGTTGAGAGTCTCTGTTCTGTTTTTCCCTCTTACTCTTTGAGGATTCTCCAATACTTGGTAGAAACCAGGGTGTCGTGGGGCTGGGCAGCCAGGTTCTTTCTTCAGACTCTTCTGTGAGCATCTCAACTGCGCATGCCACTCTTAGCCAGCCCACCTGCCTGTCAGCCTTGCTGTGCTCTGGACTGGCATTATGCAGGCATGTAGCTGTGAGAAAGGTCTGCTGCCCTCCCCTCACTGCTGTGTTCTTGCTCTCTGCAGAGATCCAGAAGTTGGTACTGGAGGGTCGTGTGGGTGAAGCCATTGAGACTACGCAGCGCTTCTACCCAGGGCTGTTGGAGCACAACCCCAACCTGCTCTTCATGCTCAAGTAAGTTGTGGGGCCTACCAGCTCCCCCATATCCCAGCCCTTCTCAGCTGGTGGTGGGAACATGCAGCCTGGACCAAGCCCAGAGCAGTGCCGCTCCGCTCCCTCTGCAGGTGCCGACAATTTGTGGAGATGGTGAATGGGACCGACAGTGAGGTCCGCAGCTTGAGCTCCCGAAGCCCCAAGTCCCAGGACAGCTATCCTGGCTCCCCCAACCTCAGCCCCCGACACGGCCCCAGTAGTTCCCACATGCACAGCACAGGTCAGCCACTCTCCAGACGGCTCTGGGAAGTACTGGTGTGGAGAAGAAAGGTCACCTACATACTCTTCCCTGGGCTGGGCTTAGGGTTCACTGCTGGATTTGGGGGAAGGGAAATGGGATCACTGTAGTCATTCCCAGGGCCCCACTTGATGGCAAGCTGCCCCTCCTCTTCTGACTGTCTCCTGGATTACAGGTGCAGACAGTCCCAGCTGCAGCAATGGTGTCGCATCCACCAAGAGCAAGCAGAACCACAGTAAATACCCTGCACCCAGCTCCTCCTCTTCCTCCTCCTCGTCCTCCTCATCCTCCTCATCCCCATCCTCTGTCAATTACTCCGAGTCCAACTCAACAGATTCCACAAAGTCCCAGCCCCACAGCAGCACCAGTAACCAGGAGACCAGGTACCTGTCTTACTTTGCTTCTTTCTTCTGCCTTCTGCTCTGCACCACCTGGGCCCACTGCAGCATATCTTTTGATTGTTAACCCCTACACTTCATCCCCCACCCCCATCCCAGTCTATGCCTAGAGTGGTAGCTGCTGACCTGCCAGGCGTTGGCTCTTGCTTCTGGCCCACCAGTGATTCAGCTGCCACTCCATTTGGCCCTTCCTTTTTTTTCTTCTCTTCTCTTCTTAATTTATTGATTTTAGAAGAAAAGAGAGAGGAAGGGGTGGAGAGGAAGAGCAGGAGAAACATCAGTTTGTTGTTCCACTTACTTATGCATTCATTGGTTGATTCTTATACGTGCCTTGACTGGGGATTGAACCCGAAACTTTGGTGTATCTGGACAACACTCTAACCTGCCTTTATCCAGAGAGGCCAACACTTCCAGGCTGACAGTGTGGTCTCTTTTAAGGAGGCCAGGCCTTAGAACCCCCAAAGTCTATACTGAAGGAGTTTTTATTGGGCTTGGCTTGTGGCCACCTAGGTTAGGCAGGCAGGCAGGGGTTTTAGGCGACAGACTACAGGTGGCTTTCAGCAGCCCCCAGACATGCCTTGGGGCTGACTTGGTTTTGGCTCCCAGCGATGCCTATTGGGGCTCATAGACCCGGATTATTACGGGAGGATGTTTAGGAGTGTACCAACTCCAAGGAGAGCCACGGAGGGTCGGGTCACAGAGGCAGCATTTCAACAAGAGTGGGAATCAAATGACAGGCCCCTGGGGAGAGCTGGTATCACAAGTAGGGGCCCAGGTGTTGGAGCCTGAGAAGTCAGAGTTATCTTTTCATGTTCCTAGGGGCCCTCAGTTTACTGAAGCAACCTGTGGCTAAAGCCTGAATGTAGGCCCCAACAGGCTGCTTCAGCCACATCCCCTTGCCAACTCCTACCTCAACCCTTCTTTCTTCACAGCGACAGTGAGATGGAGATGGAGGCAGAGCATTACCCCAATGGTGTGCTGGAGAGCATGTCCACACGCATCGTCAATGGCGCCTACAAGCATGAGGACCTGCAGACAGATGAGTCCAGCATGGGTGAGGGCTGTGCCCTAGCATGGTGTTCCATGGACAAAATACTCAGTCCACATACCCCTTCCCCCTGGGAGGGGGTCCCCAGGGAGACGCGCAGACTTTGGGAACTTCAGAGGCTCTAGCCAGACCTGGTCCACTGTCTCCTTAGCCAATCATGAATGGGTGCTTCAGGTAGGAAGGCCCCAGTCTGCTGCCCATGCTGGGCCCCTGTGTTTGAGGTCAGAAGGAGTTGGTGAGAGTGGGCGCTCTTATAAGCCCCATGCACCTGTACAGGGTGGGAAGAGGGAAAGCTTTTGAGTCTTCTGACTCTCAGAGCATGTGCTGGGTGGTCTAAGAGTACCTTAGCATAGATGGTCCACATGCACTTCCTGGCCCTCACTTGCCTCCTGCAGAAGCTGCTTCCCCTCACCCCCGATATCCTTCTTGCCATGTTCTCTTTGGGGTCCCCTCAAGTCCTCCCTTTTTCTCCTCACACCTCCTAATGTGTTCTTTGCTGGACTCTGGGTGCAGATGATGGGCATCCTCGGCGGCAGCTCTGTGGGGGCAACCAGGCTGCCACAGAAAGGATAATCCTGTTTGGCCGCGAGTTGCAGGCACTGAGTGAGCAGCTGGGCAGGGAATATGGCAAGAATTTGGCCCACATGGAGATGCTGCAGGTACAGAACAAGCCAGGGCCTCGCACAGAGAGGGCCCCCATTTGTTAATGGGGGGCAGGGTGACTCTGGGAGGGCCCTCGGGACAGCAGTACCAGGACAAAATGGACTCTAGTCAAGTCTGCAATGGGAAATGGGATGTCCAGAGTGTACACCACCCTCTCTAGACTCTGGGGAGGGCAGAACCCTCCCTGACTCAATAGTCAGTGTGGTGTCCAGTGTACTTTCACTGGACACCACACAACTCTGTGTCCTCTGGAGCCATGGAAGCGTGTGTGTGGTGTGTGCCACAATCCTCTCAAGAGTGCCCTGTCCCCTAGGATGCCTTTAGCCTGCTGGCATACTCAGACCCCTGGAGCTGCCCAGTTGGCCAACAGCTTGACCCCATCCAGAGGGAGCCTGTGTGTGCTGCCCTCAACAGCGCCATTTTAGGTAAGTGGATTTACAAAAACAGAAGCTTGCCCCTGAGTGCCTGGGGTGGCCCCCTCCCTTCTCTCCCTAGGAATTGCTGATGTTTGTCCAAATCAGGGCAGCGAGCTCCGCCCAGGAGCTCTCTAGTGGCCCATAGGACTCCTGGGCTGTGGTGGCTGAACCTAATTCCTGACTTCCCTCTGCCCAGCTGAGTTGTCTGGCTGGATGTGATCGGCCCTAGGTTGTGACCGTGGGCCCAGGGCACCCATTGCTCTGAAGTAAGCTAAGGTCCTCAGATTTGTGGCCTAGCTGCAGAGCCATGGCCCTGGGGCTGGGACATACTCACACAGAGACAAGTGAACATTGTTGCAAGAATTTTGTTCAGCCCTTTCCAACTTCTGCTGTCAAGGGTATTTTGACCTGTGTTCAACCCCTGAGCGGGGCAGTGACTAGGCCTTGTCTCTCCTCCACAGAGTCTCAGAACCTGCCAAAGCAGCCCCCTCTGATGCTCGCCCTGGGCCAGGCAACTGAATGTCTACGGCTCATGGCCCGAGCGGGCCTGGGATCCTGCTCTTTTGCCAGAGTCGATGACTACTTGCACTAGCTGACCACACTGGCTGGCCTTGCCTGGCCCTCCCTCGGCCCCAGGGCTGGAGCAGCCTGGTCTTCCGTAGGCATCTGGCGCAGGGACCTGGAAGCCGTGGGAAGAGTCCACTCCTCCTGCCTGGCCTCCTCACTTTCCTTTTCTTTTCTTCCCTTCCCTTCTCATTTCCTTTCCTTTCCTCCTTGCCTTCCTTTTTCCTTTTTCCCCACCTCAGTCTTTCTCCCCCCATCCCCCTTTCACGTGCAGCGGCCTATGACACAGTATTGGCTGGTTACTCTCATGTAGCACCTTCTACTTTGAAAGGGGGGTTTGTTTTGAGGAGGGGGTTGGAGTTTTTTTAATCTTTTTTTTTCCATATGACTGAGCCACCAGTATTTATCTCTGGAGAGTTTGTGCTGAGCTGGTTTCTGCTAATTTAGTGATGAAGCCTATCCAAGTTGGTGATAGCTTATTATTTTCATAAGTAAAAAAATGAGATTATATATATATATATAAATATATATTACAAAAAGACACAGTATTTATCGTAGTGTTAGTCCAGCACCTCTTGGGTGAGGCTGTCCAGGCACCGTATGTTTTTATTTGAGTCCAGTTCATTAAAAAAAAAAAAAATCATCTCTATAACCTCAGCCAAGTGATTTATTTCAGGCTTCCCTTTGTTGAGCCACAGGTCCAGCTGCAGCCTAGGGCAGCCCAGTAGGCTTTGGGGTAGGGGTCACTTAGTGGGCCAGTCAGGCTGAGCTGGTTTGTAGCATCCAAGAGGTATGGGTCCCTAGGCCCCTGAGAGTCGGTCTGAGCGGAGAACTGTAGGGCCAGGGGTCCAGAGATGGAGAGGAGTTGACCCAGGGCTACACAGCAAAGCAAGGGAGTAGAGGGTCCTTGGCCAGCACGCTATCTACCATTCTACCCTGCCTTTCACTGCCTGCCTTGCACCTCCTTTTCTTTCCCTTTCAACATCCTGCCTTCTCTTGTTAAGATGGCCAAATAATTCATTTACTCTAAATTGATTGCCTGGAAACGACCTGCCTTCGACCTGAGAGCTGCTGTGTGTCAGGCTGTGGGGAGGAAGTCTCCATTCCTAGGACAGAGGCCCTTGAATACAGGGGCTGCCTTCTTCCAGCTTGGATCTTCAGTGGCTCTGCAAAGCTCTGATGGAATCGATGCTTACTGTTGAGAAGCCCAGACCTTGTGGAGGCAGATTCTTGGGCTGCTGGTCTCTGGAGTGGATGGAACTCTTGACCCCCTAGGCAGCTGTGCCAGGCAGCTCCCTGCAGTTTGGCCCCAGCCGCTCTTAGGAAAGACTGTTCTGAGTATTTGATGCCAGAGAGAGGGCCCTCATAGGCTTTACAGATGTCCCACCAGCCTTGTCCAGATGGATCCTTACAGCTGGTGGAGCAAAAACAGTCCTGGTCCTGCCATCAGGGAATCAAGAAAGGAAGGGCTAAGCTAGCTTCCAGGATGTGAGTGGGCCATCTATGGTGAGGACTGACAGCCCAGGAAGAGGAAAGGGAGGAGGCCTACCCAGAGGGACACCGGCAGGGATTGGGATTTCCCCACCTGCTTCACTGTGGGAGGGAACACAAGAAGCCCCTGCAAAAGGGGCAAGGTCAGAAGTTGAATTTCCAGTTCCTGCTTGGATCTGTCCTGGACAATCTTCTGCTCTCTGTCAGTGGAGACAAGAATGGTTGGGATGGCCTGAGATATTCAGTGCCCACCAGGCCTTGCAGGGCCCACAGCTGGACAATAGGGAAAATGATTGAGTTGGGTCAGCTGCTGGGGATGGGGTCAAGGACCTGGTCCTGGGCCTACAGTTCTGCTTTGGGACATAATCCTATAGGCTGCTGGTTTTTCTTGGTTCCCACGAGAGCAGCTGACAGCCCACAGACCATGGCCGGTCAGGGAGCTGTCCTGTCTGTAAAAGAAACTCATCTTGTGCAGGGCTGGGGATGCCCAGCCCCCAAACCCAGAAGTTGGAAATATCAGTCTCTTAAAATGTTCAGAGCCAAGCAGGTTTGGGAATTAAAACCAGAGGATTTTGCAGCTGGAATGGGGTTCAGAGAACATCTCCACCAGTTCTCCCTTGTATAGGTAAGGAAATAGGCCCAGGAGGTTAAGTGACTTGGCCAAAGTCACATAGCAGATTTGCGCCAGAGCTGGGACTAACCTCATCCCTGTGGGTTAGGCAATGCTGTTTAGTTCTCAAGCGGATTGGCGGGTGAGGGGTTAGGCTTGCAGTGTTCGGAAGGCCTCCAGCAGTGTCTGAGCGCGGAGCTGGGGATAGGTGCCTGGGGTGTGTCAGGGATGGGGATAGGTGCCTGGGCTTGGGCTGTGGAACATCTGAGAGAGGGTCCAGGAGGGCTCGGGACAGGTAGCTGTGTGCTGTTTGGGGTTGGGTTTGCACTCAGTACCCACGGCCATCTCCCCATTTTCTGTGCCTTATCTCACTGTTTCAGCTGAGTCCAAGTTGTTTACTCTATACCTCTCCAGAGGGGCATTCTGTCCCAGTTGGATAGCTTATCTTTGGGACATAAGCCTTTGCCCCACAAGCTGTGGAGAGGACCGAAACCAAGCTGCTTGAGCCCACTGTCTTGCTGATAGTCCAGGCCTGCCTACCAGCCAGAGGAACCCCTTATGCACACCTAGTCCTACCAGTCTGCTTCCAGAAGCCAGGAGTGGGGAAAGCATCTGGGAGGAGACCCAGTGAAAAATTGGACTTGACCCAAAGGACCAGGAAAGAATTAACCCTGTTGGGTTGTCCAGCCCTGGGAAGCAGCTTTCCTTACTTACCTTTTCCCCTTGTGCCACCAAAAGATTGCTCCTTCTATAGTGGATGGAAATTGGCAGATCACACAAAGAAAAGTCAGAACCCTGATCTTCACCTGCATGGGTCTGTGGCTGGATGCAGGCCTTCAAAAAGGGGACACCAAGAGATGGAGAAGTAGGGACTGCTCGGCCACTCAGCACCTTCCTACCCCTTAAGCAAGCACAAAGATGAGGCAGAGAACTGTTAGAGCTGAAAGTTCCTATGGTTGCTCATAACTCAGGTATGCACACTGTGTGGCAGCTGGGCAACAGAGCCTACTTGACCACCAGTCCTGTGCACCCGGACCTGTGGCTAGATTGTGGACTCTGGCTGCCTGAGGCGCCACCTTTTTGCATAGGGTTTTCCTCCATTAGTAACTACAGCTGACACAGATGTCCTCCACATTGTGCACACTGGTTCTGCCTTTGTCCTCACAAGTTGATACTTGGCATTAGCATGAAACTCGTGGGTGTGGGAGGGTTTAGAGAGAATTCTAACACAAAACATCCTATTAAATTGTACTTGAGAGATGAAAAACTCCTGTTGTATTTTGACAGAATTATTTTTATTAAAATACACATCATGAGCAGTCACGAGTATCTGGTCTCTGCTTTAGTCTTATTGGGGCTGGCACCCTCGTGTGGCAAACAGTAAGTATCCTGAAGGGTTTTGCCCCTCTTCTCAGCCTACCTCACAGTGCCTGGCCTCTGGTGCTTTAAGATCTCTCAAGACTTTGGGTGTTTTCAGCACTCGAAAGAGAATAGGTACTTAAGCTTCAATTCTCTCCCTCAAAACAGCTTTTATCTCAAACAGAGAAAAAGCAAGTTCAACTTCAAAAACTTGGGCAACAGGACCTCCTGCTCTCAAAATAAGATTTTAAAACATTGCAAATAACATTCACCCCAAACACTATGCGGTAAAAAACGTTTTTCTGGGGGTATTGAGGTTAGCTTCCTATCAATCTGAGGAGAAAGGAGTTTGTACTCAAAATCCTATTTCTGTTTGCTCTCTGGGTAACCCTAGAAAGTTAACCTTCCTATCTTTCAGTTTCTCCATCCTTGAAATGTGGTCAATTCTTCTATCCTGTGGTGGTAGAAGATGCTAGCTAGCATGCATAGGACAGGTTGTGGCACAAAGGGATGCAATACAGGTGATTACCCTACCTCCATGAGGATGCTCCTTGGTGTGACGGGCCTGCTCCTGCCTCATTCTGCCTCCCCTGCCCCTAAAGTATCAGGGTTTGATGCAAAGGAGGGATACGGTAGCTTATGCAGCTGTCCATCTGGAGGTGGGACCCGGAAACAGGTTGGTGGAAAAGGAATCAGCTATAAGGCTACTGCAGCAGGTCAGACATAAGAGAACATGTTTGAGAAATACCTAAATGTGGGCACAACAGGATGACTGAGTGTAAGGGAGATGGGATGAGCAAGAGACATGGCAGATGCAGGCTTTTGGTTGGGGCAAAGGGATGGTTAAGACAGTATAGGGAACAGGTAGTGGCCAAAAGTCACAAGTCAGGGAGGTTTGCTGGAGAGCAAGTGGATTCTTATCTCAGGGAGACATTGTTCCTGGAACTGGAAAAGGGTTCTGTGATCCAGTATATAAGAAAAGCTGTCAGAGATGGTCACAATGACCATCATCAGCTAATTAAAAGCTCAAAAAAATCCTGTTAAGATGTGCAGCTTAACCCAGCACTTTCCAAACTTAACTTTCCTGTAGAATGCTTCCCTCCAGCATTTTACAGGAGCATTACTCTACAGAACTCGCCAGGAAAAGCTAAAGGGAAGAGTGAAGTACTAGATAAGCACAAATGTACAAAAGTACTTGATTCCATAAGTAAAACTAGAGTAGTTTCCCTCTAGATTAGTGGTTCCCAGCCTGGACCAATTTTGCCGCCAAGGGGCATTAGCAATATCTAGAGATTTTTCTTAGTTATGGCTGGTGTTGGGTTCTACTGATATCTAATGGGTAGCATTCAGGCATGCCACTGAATGCTCTAAATGCACAAACAAGTCCCATGACAAAGAATTATCAGGCCCAAAATATCAACACTGCCACTGTTAAACTGCTCTAGAGGGAATTTTGAACAATGACTTAGAAACAGATCAAACATAGGCATACTTTGAGGCTGCTTCGTTTGTGCCTAGCTGTTGAGAATCCAGGGGAAGAAATAAGGTAATAAAATCCCACCAGAAAAGGGGGTTTTGAGGTTACAATTTTTCTTCACTCTGGAAGACTTCCATGCTCACAAAGATGACAGCAGGGGTGAGAAGTTGTCTCCTGCCAAAGCAGGGACAGCCCTGCTGGTTAGCTGGTCTCAGTGGGAACTGCCTCAGCTCAGTTGATAAGGGTCTGTCATTATAGGATGCTCTGGGAAGAGGGCAAGCTGAGGGAGGGGGAAGGAGTCCAGACTCACCAGGAGAGTCAGACAACAGGGGTGGGGGCTCCCCATGCAGAATAGCCCCTAATATCAAATTTCCAACATACCCTTTTATACTGTTTACAGGTTTCACTAAAGAATTTGGTGAATCAAAAAGTAGTCTCATGGCTGGTGGCACAGTGGATAAGGCACAGGCCTGCGAACGCAAAGGTTGCTAGTTTGATTCCCAGCCAGGGCACATAACCAGGTTGCAAGCCAGGTCTCCAGCCAGGTCCAAAGCTGGAGGCAAGTGAAAGGCAACCATACATTGATGTCTCTCTCGCTCTCTTGCCTCTCTCCCTTCGCCTCTCTCTAAAATAATAAAATCTTTAAAAAAAAAAAAGTCTCATTACAGAATAATTTATTTAGGGTGTGGGGTGGTACAGGCTTCAGTAAAGAGATCTTAGGGACTGAGATCACAGTCCTGAAGAGTACTGATATCTAAGGAACAACTAAAGAACATCTAGGAAGCTGTGAAGAGCCGCAAGTGAGTTCAAAAATACTGCCCGTCTGTGAAGACAGGTCATGTCCAACAGCAGCCCTTCCTTCATTCTTGGGCAACCAAAAACCATCACAGTTCCTAGAACCTCCTTTTTTTCTTTTCTCTTTTTTTTTAAGATACAGAAACAGGTATTTGTTGTTCCTCTTATTGATGCATTCATGGGTTGATTATTGAACATGCCCTGATTTGGGATTAAACCCGCAACCTTGGTGCATTCAGAGAGGGTCCAACCAACTCAGTTACCTGGCCAGGGCAGACCTTCCCTGCTCTTGGTGCAGGTAGGCGAACTAGAAAGGATCTGAAGCGACATAGCAAATCACGCAGTGCCTCCACCGCCGGAAATGAAGGACCAAGGGGGGACTGCAACCGGTCTATGTAACCTGCTCCCCCCACCCCCAAGCGCACAGCCCCCAACCCCGACAAACACCAAGCGAGCATGCGCAGCTACGGGTCACAGCTCCCAGCGCGTTCCCGTCCCCTGTCAAGGAGCATGCGCAGGTCTTCCGCAGTCCCACCCCCTTCGCTTCCCAGAGCCCCTGGTTCCTTAGAAACGAGGCGGAGCGTTCTGGTAGCTGCGCCGTAGACTCCTGGGCGTTGAGTTGCTGCCAGCTTCCTTCACCCGGGGCTGTTGTTCGCTTAGACCATTCGGACCCAAGGTCTCCTGTGCGGAGCGGGGTGGCAATGCCAGCGTGCCAGGTGAGAGGCAGCTTGTGGCGGGGGCGAGGGTGGCGGGCATGGCGTGGCTCTGAGCGGGCGTCGGGCGGGCCTCTCACACGGCCCGGCGTGGGAGGTCTGAGGCGGGGATGCGCAGAGTTGGGGCGGAGAGGCGGCAGTTCTAACTGCAGGCACCACCGGTGCAGTTTGAGGGTCACCCCTGGAGCTCGCCCTCCCCGCCTCAGAAATAGGACCTGCAAGTTTGGTAGTAAAATTGTGTGGTTTTGGCTCCTGAAGGTCCCTCGGCCCTAACCTCATCCCTGTACTGGGCGGGGAAGCCTAGCCTCCCCCGCTCTGGGCTGAGCAGACCCACCTACCTGTGTGAGGAAGACGCTTTTTGCATGTGAAGTATGGACGCCTCAGACAAAGGGCTCGTGAAGTACTTGGGCCATCTTCTTTCATAGTAAGATGGGAGTGTTTGGGTGGCAGATGGGAGAAGGGACACCTCAAGGGGTGTGGATGGCTGTGTCAGCCCCTGAGCGCCCGCTGGCCGTGTCTCAAGAGCCCTGCGCTACCTTTGAAACTCAGGAAGGAAACAGATGGACCTGAGAAGACAAAGGTGAGGTAAGGTATTGTCATCAAGGAGTCATTGTCACATGAATGGTGAGGAAGGAAGAGGGGGGCGGAGAGATCAGGACTTAGGAATGATCATGTGAAGTTCCTCCCAAACTACTGCAGACTCTGAAGAACAGGACAGGAATAGGAAAGTTTAAAGCCGCCTTGGATAGACACCAAGTAAGCTTACAAACCATCTTATGTTTTTTTCCCTATAGTACCATGCTGAGGGCAAGACACTGGAAAAGAGCAGGTGCCCGATGAGTGTCCAGAACTAGGGCCAGGCACTGCCCAGACGACCTTTGTAAGCTTTGGGCACAAAGATCTCAAAGGGAGGACCTCTTAGTGTATGACCCTTAATTTGAATGGGGCAACTGTTAAATTAGAAAGGACATTTAACCTGTTGTTATACGAAGAGATATGGGGATGGTTGTATTTAAGAATTAAGGGAAGCTGAGCCCTGGCTGGTAGCACAGTGGTTAAGGTGCCGGCCTGCAAACCCAAAGGTCGCAGGTTCGATTCCCCAGCCAGGGCACGTAACCAGGTTGCAAGCCAGGTCTCCAGCCAGGTCTGTGGCTGGAGGCAGGTGAAACGCAACCATACATTGATGTCTCTTTCCCTCTCTGCCTCTCTCCCTTCCTCTCTCTAGAAATAATAAAATCTTTAAAAAAAAAAAAAAGAAGAATTAAGGGAAGCAGCCCTGGCTGGTGGCACAATGGATAAGGCACTAGCCTGCGAAAACCCAAAGGTCTCTGGTTCGATTCCCCAGCCAGGGCATATAACCAGGTTGCAAGCCAGGTCTCCAGCCAAATCTGTAGCTGGAGGGGGGGTGAAAGGCAACCATACATTGAGTCTCTCTCCCTCTCTGCCTTTTTTCCTTCCCCACTCTTTAAAAATAATAAATAAATAATCCTTTAAAAAATTACTTAAAAAAAAAAGAATCAGGGGAAGCTAGATTCATTCTTCAAAAGGAAACCCATTTTCATATGAAAAGCTACACCAGGTAACAAGAGTTTTAAGGCTGTCCATTTTATTAAAAATGTGAAAAAAATTAGTGCCTTTGGACTGGGAGTTTAGAAAATAACTTCACCAAGACGTAAAAATTTTCAGCAGATAGTCCTTTTTGTAGAGTCCCAATTTTAAAGATAAAGATTCAGTTGTAAGAGGCTTTCTCTTATCACTTGGTTGCCCTCCTTTTCTTATGGAATGATTGATCTGGGTCTGATTATTTTTATTTCCTGGGAAGATTCAGATAAAATATTTCTATAGTAATACTGAAACCCACTAATAGTAGCATTAACAATGGAAAAGTACCCCCTGACCCCCCGCCAAAAGAAACTTAAAACATTTGTAATATGGTGGAAAGAAGTGTGTAGTTTTTGTCCTGGCTGGTGGCTCAGTGGATAGGTGCAAGCCTGCGAACCCAAAGATCAGTGGTTTGATTCCCAGCCAGGGTACATAACCAGGTTGTAAGCCAGGTCTCCAGCCGGCTCCGTAGCTGGAGGCAGGTGAAAGGCAACCATACATTGATGTTTCTCCCTCTATGCCTGTTCCCTTCCCCTCTCTCTGAAAATAATAAATAAAATCGTAAAAAAAAAAAAAAAAAGTGCAGTTTTTAACAGATGGGCACTGAGTGATCAAAGTCAGTTTATTGCTAATTTGATAAAACTAATCTTCAGTGTATACTCAATTTTGCAGTATTTTTTCACTCCCAGAGTGGTAAGAGAAGATACATTGAAAGTATGATAATGTTAATAGGCCATATTCGTTTTTAAAAAATGCTTTAGGTTCACAAATCAATGCCAGACCATAACTATGGATGTTGTGGCTATGAATTTCCCTTAATTAAAATATAGTAAACATGCAATATTATATTAGTTTTAGATATATAACATAGTTATTAACATGGCACAGCTATGCCATTTTATTGACTTTTCTTGCATCAAGAGAAATACAGGGTATTATCAGAAAGGTATGTAATCTGTGAGTGAAATGAACACTGTTAACCAAATCCTGTCAGTAAAGTTTCATGAAAGTCAATGCGTTTTGTGTAGAAATTCTCATTAATTTATAATTAGCCAGATAGAAGACAGACTAATAGGCCAAAATCAAGGTAAGATGGTCAGGGAGCAGTCAGTTACCACCTGCAGAGCCTGATGGGGTATGGGAGAGTGTTTTGAATAAAAGTACAGATACAATCTTGAATGAGCAGTTAAAGAAGATACTGCTGAAATGTAGTCGGTGTGCTCCATGGATTTGTGTGCATTTTTTTGAGCTGTAATCAGAAAGACACTTGTTTTCAGAGGAGAAAGGTGAATTTACAGATACTCAAAAGTGTTTGTTCATTTCTGTGGCAATGAAACCTTTGACAAATAATTACTTAACATTTACTCTATTTTCTGGGGCAGCTGAGGGCAGTAATCAAATCTGGGGCAGCTGAGGGCCTGTAGTAAAGTAATCAACAGTATTTAATAGGCCAAAGTACCAGGTAAACCAGTAATGCTAACAGGATTTACTTTCACTGAACTGATTTTTCTAGTTACACAGTAAGAGGAAAAATGAAATGGAAAAGAAGTGCTATCTGATGTAAGAAGCTGTAATACAGGCATCAGTATTCAGAAAATAGAGGAATCAGAAGAGACCTTAGAAGCAAAGGAGCCTTTTTTTTTTTAAAGATTGTATTCATTATTTTGAGAGAGAGGGAAAGGGAGAGAGGCAGAGAAGGAGAGAGACATTAATGTATGGTTGCCTTTCACCTGCCTCCAGCCACAGACCTGGCTGGAGACCTGGTTTTGTGCCCTGGCTGGGGATTTGAACCAGCAACCTTTGGGTTCACAAGCTGGCGCCTTAGCCACTGTGCCACCAGCTATGGCTTCAGCAAAGGAGCCTTTCTGATACCTGATATCACTCATGCATGTTTATGGACGGTCCGATTCTAGAATAAATCTACCATTGGAATGGACAGCATTTAGGGAAAAATTGGAAATTTTGCTCTTTTTGAGAACTTGTATACAGTATAGTAATGGGACATTTTTTTTTTTTTTAAGATTTTAAATTTATTTTTAAAGACAGGGGAAGGGAGAGAGAAAAAGAGGGAGAGAAATACCAATTTGTGAGAGAAACATCTATGCATTGCCTCTCACATGCCCCCAACTGGGGACCTGGCCCACAACCTGGACATGTGCCCTGACTAGGAATGAAACTAGTGACCTTTCAGTGTTCAGGCCATCATTCAGACCACTGAGCCACGTCAGCCAGGGCTAGTTTTCTTACATACAAGAGTAGCAGCTTTGTATTAGAAAACTTAAGAGAGAATCTAAAACTCCAATTTACTTGCAAATTTTGGTATCAGGGGGAATGAAAGATAATTGAAATAGGCCTGGACCCATGAAAGTTAAAATAAGTATGTGTATGTTATTTACCATTGAGTTGCTGTGACTGCTGGCAACCCTGTGAATGAGTGATGTGTACAATAATTTGTCCTCAGCAGTCCTGTTCAGCTCCTGTAGACTCATCCCTACAGCTTCTTTTATGGAGTCGATCCATCTCTTATTTGGTCTCCTCTTTTCCTTCTATTTTTCCCAGCATTCCAAAGAACCCCACCTTCTCATAATGTGCCCAGAAGACAGCTTCAAGTTTTGTCATTTTACCTCCAGTGATGTTTAAGTGATACTGAGAAAAACATGAAAGCAGTAAGACTTCCATACACATTTTTTAAAGAAATTCAGCATTTATAACTTATTACAGAAATTGTTTTTATTTATTTTATTTTATTTTTTAAGATTTTATTCAATTATTTTTAGAAAGAGGGGAAGAGAGAGAGGCCAAGAGGGAGAGAGACATCAATGTATGGTTGCTTTTCACCTGCCTCCAGCCACAGACCTGACTGGAGACCTGTTTTGCAACCTGGTTATGTGCCCTGGCTGGGGAATCGAACCTGCGACCTTTGGGTTCGCAGTCCAGTGCCTTAATCCATACACACTCCTACCACTCACTTATGAATTAACCATTAGGTCAGGAATGAGTGAAATAAAGTATTCTCTCTTTAAACTGAGACAGAGGAAATAAGGAATACTGTAACTATTTCTATTTAATGGTGATGGAAATGAACACTTAGAAAATAGATATTAAGGCCCCGGCTGGTGGCACAGTGGATAAGGTACCAGCCTGCAAACTCAAAGGTCACTGGTTCGATTCCTAGCCAGAATACATAACCAGGTTGCGAGCCAGGTCTCCAGCCAAGTCTTTAGTTGGAGGCAGGTGAAAGGCAACCATGCATTGATGTCTCTCTCCCTCTCTGCCTTTCTCCCTTCCCCTCTCTCTAAAAATAATAAATAAAATCTTAAAAGAAAAAGAAAGTAGACATTAAACATGAAGGAGATTAATGGTACTTTCTTCTTCCCTCTCTAAAACAGAAATAATAAATCAATAGGCATGTCCTCCAGTGAGGATTAAAAAAAAAAGAACATAAGAACAGAGTAATCTTCCATAGTAAATATATGCTTTTAAAAATGGGCCCCAGCCTGGCTGGTAGCACAGTGGATAAGAGCAGGCCTGCGAACCCACCCGAAGGTCACTGGTTCGATTCCTCAGCCAGGGCACATATAACTAGTTTGTAAGCAAGGTCTCTAGCCAGGTCCCTGGCTGGACGTGGGTGAAAGGCAACCCATACATTGATGTTTTTTGCTCCCTCTCTGCTTCTCTTCCTTCCTCTGTCTCTGGAAATAATAAAATAAAAATCTTTAAAAAAATAAAAATAAAAATGGGTCCTGGGTCCTGTGACTCGGTGGATTGAGCGCTGGCCTGCCGATCAATGGGCCACAGGTTGGATTCCCAGTCAGGACACATGCCTGGGTTGTGACCCAGGTCCCCAGTTGGGGGCATGAGAGAAACAACTGATTGCTATTTCTCTCTCACACATGTTTCTCTCCCTCTCTAAAAATAAAAAAATTTTTAAATAAAAATAAAAATGCAATTTAACTAGGTTTATTGTGGCAATTATTCTGCAGTTTGTACAAATATTGAATCATTGTTGCATATCTGGAACTAATGTTAATTAGACCTCAATAAAAAATTAAATAATTTTCAAAGTGTACTTCCCACTTCCAAAACAAACAAACAACCCCTCCCTTAAAAATTTCTTCATGCTTATGTAAAGGATGACATTGAACTTGTTTTTTCTCTGCCAGCCTTCACTCCTTCTGGCTTTGTTGACTGTATTAAAAGTGAAGTGTTGGGGGAACAATGGCGGAGTCCGGGTGGCAGTGATATTTCTTCCTCTCTCAGGTGTCAGTGAACCAGGCAGTAATATGGTTACCTAGGTAGTGAATTTAAATGTGTATAATTGAGAGGTGACTTGCAGATAGATCTTGTACTGCTTTCTAATAAAACTGATATTTCTTTGGTGCTTGTTGATGCATAGTTTTCACCATTATGGTCCCTTGGGAGCTTATTGGATGGTTTTGTAGTAAAGTGTTCCAAAGCTTATTATAGGAAATTTCATGTGGTTAATGGTTTCTGCAGCCCAGTGGTGGTTTTCACTAGGAAATGGTTTTAGTCTTTCACTAGGAAGTGGAGAAAACCCCCTGGCAGTGGCTCTGGGGAGCATGTTGAGATGGTGTGTTTGTCAGGCTAGACATCCTCTGATTGTCCAAGAAATGGGGGATGGTGGAGAGATCAGCTGTACCTCCTGTTACTCTTCAGCCTTTTGCATTCACGTTCCTGTGCCAGGGCCTAAAGGAACGAACGTGTATTTTGGAACAATGGGAGAAATGATTTAACCTAGTACTTTTTATCTAATGTTATTTATTGTTATTTTTTAAGATTTAATTTCTTTTTTTTTAGAGAGAGGGGAAGGGAGAGAGGAGAGAGACATTACTGTATGGTTGCCTTTCACCTGCCTTCAGATATGGACCTGCCTGGAGACCTGGCTTGCAACCTAGTTATGTGCCCTGGCTGGAAATTGAACCAGCGACCTTTGGGTTCTCAGGCCAGCTCCCCATCCACTGTGCCACCAGCCAGGGTGTATCTAATGTTATTTTTAAAAGTAAGTCATTGTGACCCTGGCTGGTAGGACAGTGGATAAGGCACCAGCCTGCAAACCCAAAGGTCGCTGGTTCAATTCCCCAGCCAGGGCACATAACCAGGTTGCAAGCCAGGTCTCCAGCCAGGTCTTACAATGATGTTTCTCTCCCTCTCTTTCTCTCCCTTCCTCTCCCTCTAAAAATAATAAAAAATAAAAGTAAGTCATTGTGTTTATTTATTTATTTTTAAGATTTTATTTATTATTTCCAGATAGAGGGGAGGGGAGAGAGGCAGAGAGGGAAAGAGACATCAATGTATGGTTGCCTTTCACCTGCCTCCAGCCACAGACCTGGCTGGAGACCTGGCTTGCAACCTGGTTATGTGCTGTGGCTGGGGAATCGAACCAGCAACCTTTGGGTTTGCAGGCCGGCACCTTATTCACTGTGCCACCAGCCAGGGCTAAGTCATTGTGTTTAAATGGCTGTTTTGGTTCTGCCAGCCCTGGGCTTGCTCTTGTTTATACTTTTTTTTTTTTTTTTTTTAAGGTTTTACTTTATTATTTTTAGAAAGAGAGGCAGAGAGGGAGAGAGACATCAATGTATGGTTGCTTTTCACCTGCCTCCAGCCACAGACCTGGCTGGAGACCTGGCTTGCAACCTAGTTATGTTGCCCTGGCAGGGAATCGAACCTGCGACCTTTGGGTTCGCAGGCCGGTGCCTTATCCACTGTGCTACCAGCCAGGTTGTTTATACTTTTAAATTTATATTTTTCTCCTTACCTCAGTGCTTAATATCTGACATACTAATATTGTTGTGCAAAGAACTTTTAAGTGCCATTGAGTAATTTTCAAATCATTCCAGGAATGTTACCAAAATTCTTTTAAGTGTTAAGTTTCAGGGAACGGTTTTCTTAAAAAAAAAAAAGAAAAAAAAAAAGAAAATTCTTATTTATTTATTTATTTTTTAGAAACATAGGAAGGGGAGAGGGAGAGAAACATCAGATGTTAGCCCTTGCACACACCCCACATGGGCACCAGACCTGCTGTTACCAAGCAAATGGGAGCTTGTTCACAAGGTACCTTGGTGTAAGACCCAACAATTAGTGTTGAGAAAAACAGGTTTTTATTTACAAAGCTGGGGGGTTGGGAGCACTCCTGCTCAGATCCCTGTTCTCCCATGAGACCCAGCAGTTCCCTTTCTCCCCAAAAGGCTATAAGCCAAAACCAAGCCCAGTAGTTCCCCATTCCTTATCTGTCAGCTCTCTCCTTCAGGATCTGGAGTATGTTGTCTTCAGCCTCTGTGTAATAGTCCAGGAAAGCATGTGCCAGGTTACACCGGATCATGGTGAAGCCCAGGAAAGGCGCAAATCCTAAGAGAGTGTCCTCCCCACATGGCCCAAGTTCCAAGAGTCCAGATGGAGCCTGGGTCTGCAAGGCAGAGTTCTCGGTAGCTTCTGAGTCAGCTGGAGCAGGCGTGCCTGCTTTCCTCCTAGCCCAGGCCGCATGGCCCTCTCTCACAGCAAACCAGCTCTCCTACAAAGCTGCTTCGTTACTACATCATGGTTCTCTTCCTGCACACCAGACCTCCTAGCTGACTCCTGTTTACATCCTTTTAGACAGCATGGCTTCTCTTCATCCTTTCAAAACCACATGGCTCCTTCCACAGCAGACTTCATGGCAGACCTCAGAGTCCTTTTGCATTCAAACAGCCTGGCCCTCTCCTTCAGGAGAGACTTGGCATCCCCTTGCCATTGATATGCAAAGTAACTTAAACACTACCATCTGCTGGCCCTACAGCCTGCCATAGATTTGCAGAGTACCTTAAAAGCTGTACCCTCTTTCCCTATCCCCAAAACTATGGGCTGTGGGGAGTTTGGAAATTCCTGCCCTGCCCTGTTAAACTGCAAGCCAGGCATGTGCCTTGACCAGGAATCGAACCAGCAACCTTTAGCTTTGTGGTATGACACCCAACCACACCACACCAGTCAGCACTATTTTCTCCTTAATACTAGATGTAACTCAGTCTTGGTTGTGAAGGAACTTAGAGTCTCAATAGTGAGACAAGACATAGTGCATCATTTAAACAATAATTAGAAAATTCCAGAATACTGAAATAAATGGCTATTTTCAGGTCAGTGTATCCCATGTACACTGTATTTTATAACTAGCCTCCTTCATTACATGCTAACCAAAAAGAAAAAAGGGGCTGATGTTGCTGACTGTCCTAAGCTTAGATTACATCTCACATTTAACAGTCAGAAGATTGCTATATTACAGTTGAGCATGGTCATGGACTAGTTGGTAAGCAGTTTTCTGCATACAAGTAGAACACTGGTCAGGGTTGCTGTGCTCTGAGGTGCCGTAAGAATGTCCTACACTTGAAATCGGAAAGGCAGACAAATAGGTGACTCTCTCAAGTGTCTCTTGTTGCCATAGAAATAGCAGTTTCCACAGGAACAAAATACTTGTATCCATATAGAAGGTGGAAAACACTAAGAAAACTTCAGTAAATTAAGTTTGCACATGGAAAAACCTTTATTATTGTAATTAAAAACTCATTCTCTTGGGATCACAGGTAAAACCAACATATGTAATATTCCCATCTCTAGGATTGACTGTTTCATAGGCTTCATGACCAAGTGTGCTTTACCTCAGTGATTTAAAGGCAGAAGCAGAGCCTTTTATTTATTTATTTTTCACTTGACTGCCACAGGGAAACACCTTTGAGTACTCATTATGCTTCTGTATTAAATCAGCCCTTGGTATTCAGCTATAAGGGTAGCAAGTAATGGAAACTAATCTCCAGGGACCTGGCCTGGCTGATAATTGCTGTGTGCTCAATTCCTGGCATAATGCCTAATTGATTGTGGTGCTTTAAAAATATTGGAAAATGAATGAGGAAAGGACTCTTGGTGACTGGACATTGTGCTATTAAAGGAAGGAGGTGGGGGAGCACAGGAAGAGGTTCATGTCTAAGAAGAAAGGTGAATTTGGATTGGGAGAAGTTGGCAAGTCACTGGAGTGGGATTTCCAGTAGACACTTAGAATTAGAGTCAGAGCAGGTTGTCAGGCTGGAAACGGGAAGTTAAGCATCTTTGCAGGGAGATCATAGTGAAGTTGAAGGATTAGATAAATTGCTGTGGGAGAGAATAGGGCTGAGGATGGAATTTTCAGGTTAATGTCAATCTGGAACTCACTGTTAAAGCAACCTCAGAAAAAGGAATCTGCTTATTGTCATTTTCAAAAACAATAAAGAATTAATGTAGCTGGTAGATGAGTACTTTTTCCTACTGTAATTAACAGCTGAAGCTAATTTTTTTTTTTTAATTGTTGTTGTATTACATCCATCCCCTTTTTGCTCCCCTCTGAAGCTAATTTTTTAAAGCTTATTTATTGATTTATTTTTAGAGGGAGGAGAGGGAGAGAAACATCAGTTGTTTGGTTGCCTCTCGCACATCCCTAATCAGAAACCTGACCCCACAACCCAGGTATATGCTCTGACCAAGAATTGAACTTTTTGGTTTGCCTGATGATCCCCAATCCAATGAGCCACACCAGTCAGGGACTGAAGGTACCTTTTAGACCTAATAATGATCCAAATACTTACATGGGTGTTAAATTTACTTTTTTATGACTTGGTTTAGCTGACCCTGTTGTATATTGGGTAGTTACACCTTTTTGGACAGGTCATTAGGTCTTTAATTACTCTCCCCCAGGACACTGTGTTGATTGAGGTGAGGGGATGGGAAATAGGTATCTTTGGCCTGGGCTGGGTATGCTCAAGTGTCTTTTTGTGGGGGCTGCATAACAGTTTTATCCCCTATGTCAGCTTGTGGGCCTGGAGGAGGAGTATTTTTTTCCTTTGTCCTGTTTGTGTTTTTGCTGTCAATGAGAAGGCAGCAGTCTGACCATGTCATTGAATCAGTGTAGGCATTTAAGTCATGGGAAAACTAAACCTTCTCCATAGAGACCCAGGGACCAAAGCATTTATCATATCTAATTTGTAAAGCTTATTACCTGTTTCTTTAGTTTGGCTTTTACTTTTCAATGGGAACATAAATGCAGGTAAAGAAACAGTTTCAAGTCTATCTGAAAAGAGTCCTGCTTAAAGCATTCATGTAATTGCCTCAGGCTGTAAGAACAGATTGGTTAATGGGGAGCTGTAACTGTACTGTACAAGTCACTCTGCAATGAACATGCAGTTCCATACTTAGGCTGCGTACTTTCTCCCGGCTCCTGCTCAGGCTCTGTTTATGAGGTGTGGTTGGCTTTGCTGTTTGGGTCCAGCTCTGCTATCCAGATATTGATGGTCTTATTTGCCACACTGGCTCAATTCTAGATGTTGGAGGGCCAAAAGGAGGGCTGGGAAAAATTAGATACATACCTTCCAAATTAATTATTGGAACATGATTAATATTGGAGGCCACATGGAGGGCATTCCCACTTATTTCTCCAACAGGTTCCTGGCATCGGCAAGGTCCTGCCATCATGACAGAAACTAAATAGGTTCTCCCAATGACGTATGTGAAAGCCAGAGCCCAGGCTGCTTGGGAACTGTGAGAATGTAACCCAGCCTACGCACGGCTTCTCTGAAGAAATGGTGTTTAAGTAGAGATCTAACAGATCTCCTGAAAAGGAGTTAGCCTGAGAATATAAGAAGAAATATTCAGGCCCTGGCTGGTGGCTCAGTGGATAAGGCACTGGCCTGCAAACCCAGTGATAGCTGGTTCGATTCCTAGCCAGGGCACATAATCAGGTTGTAAGCCAGGCCTCCAGCCAGGCCCATAGCTGAAGACAGGTGAAAAACAACCATATATTGATGTCTCTCTCCCTCTCTGCCTCTCTCCCTTCCCCTCTCTATAAATAATAAAATCTTTTTTTGTTTTTAAAGTTAAAAGAAGAAGAATAAATATTCTTGCCCTGGCTGGCGTGGCTCAGTGGATTGAGTATTGGCCTGCAAACCAAAAGGTCACAGTTCGATTTCCAGTCAGGACACATACCCAGGTTACAGGCCAGGTCCACAGTTGGGGTGTGCAAGAGGCAACCACACATTGATATTTCTCTCCTTCTCTTTCTCCCACCCTTCCCCTCTCTCTAAAAATAATTAAAATCTTAGAAGAAGAAGAAATACTCTTCCAGGCAGAGTAAACAGTTTGGACCAATATCTCAGAGCAGGACTGAAGGGGTTAGACTTGGGAGCAGGTCGAGTGCAACATAAAGTAAAACTGCTTAGGTGGGTCCAACCCACACTGGGGAGGTGCTTTGTGAGCCCTGTCAAGGAATTTGGTGTTTATCCTAGGGACACTTAAAGGTTGGGCTAGGAAATGGTTAGGATCAGGAGAACCATGGGTTTCTGTTCATGGAACCAAAGCAGTGGATGAATTCAAGAAGCATTATTACAATGTCCAGTTGCTGGGGTGTAGTGATGGACTGGCTATGGGGGCAGTAAGGCTCCACTACAGCCAGAGGGCTGCCTTATGAACTGGTTAGGTTTGAATCATGATCACTTATCTTCTTCCATTTGTGATTATGATTGTCTGTTGGCCTTTGACTTAACATAGGCCCTGAGTGCTGGGCCATTGTGGTCTGTCCTGCAAGGCTTGACGTACAGTCTGCTTCTCCGTTAAGAGGGAGGAAACTAGACTACCAGGGGACTGAGCTAACTGATAAGCATGGGTCATCTCATGTGGAAGAGGGGTGTTGGTTGGAAAAACAATTCCAAGTAAAGGCACCTTGCTAGTAGTTCAAGTTGTAGTTTAAGGCTGAAAGCAGCAGTTTATTTTCCTAATCCCAAGGGACAGGCAGAGCTATTCTGTTATCATATGATGCTTGTTTTCTTTCCTGAACCATTAAATCATTAGATTAGCAATATAAGTAATTTCTGTTAAATTTGGGAACATATTCCAAGACATTACTGAATTATATACAATTTTGATGAGTTTAGTATGTATTGGATTATTGATTCACTATGCAGGAACAAGGTCTGAAATTTTTATTGTTTCAGCAAGTATTTATCAAACATCCATTATATCTGGCCTTATTCTAAGCAGTTGGGATATAGCAGTAAACAAAAAAATAGACCAAAAAAATTCTCTGTCCTCCAGGAGCATACATTCTAGCAGAGGTGGCAGGAGGAGACAAACAATAGGAAAATAAACCTGTTTTTGGTAAGATGGTACTTGAGACCTGAAGGAAGTGGAGGAATGTGTAAGCCAAGTGGATGGATATCTGTATAGTAGAGGGAACTGCAAGTGCAAAGGGCCTGAGACAGGTATGTACCTGGTGAATATGAGATACATTAACAGTGAACCACTGTGGCTGGAGCAGAGTGAGTGAGGGGAAGAGGAAGAGGATATAAGGTCAGAAAGGGGAAGGGAGTGTGGACAGATCATGGCAGGCCATGTAGGTCAGCAGAGGAACCTTGGTTTTTACCCCGAGAGAGAGAGATGAAGTATGCAGGCACTGACGGATTTAAACCAGTAGTCAACAGTTGTCAGCCTTGATGCCTGAAAACTGAGATCATAAGATTGTTGCATAATTGCACTTTGAAATTCTGATCATTTTGCTCTTTGCTTTCTTTGGGCCCACTTTATATGGAGAAATGCTGTTGGGTAGAGGCTTGAATGCTGCTCTGGGAATCGGTACTATCTGCCAATCACGAATTGGCTTTTTAATGCCATTGGACTGTTGTGCTTCTTTCTTTACTTAACTGCTGATGTGTCAGCATTTTTATTATAATTCAGTCTTTGAATGTCGGTATTGACTTTTCCACATGGAACTTGAAGCATGTTATAGATACATCATTCAACACTTAAATTAACTCATGTTCTGCTGAATGTTCTCAATAGCACCCTGTTCTTTTTCATTATAGCACTTATCACAAATTGTAATGAAATCTTCAAGTGATGATTTGATTGTCTTACCTCTCCTGCTAGACTGTAAACTCTATGCAGGCAGAAGTTCTGTTTTGCTCACCAGTGTATCCTGTGCTTTGCCTAGGCCTGGCCCATAGTAGATACTTAGTTAAGTATTCATTTAGTGAATCAATTTGCGTAAATTACAGGTATCATTCTATACGTAAGCACCTGAAAAACAGTCTATAAAACACAGCTGCGAAATATCACAATCTGTTTTATTTATTTTGAGAGAGAGGGGAAGGAAGGGAGGAAGAAAGGGAAACAAACATCAATGTATGGTTGCCTTTCACCTGCCTCCAACTGTGGACCTGGCTGGAGACCTGGCTCGCAACCTGGTTATGTGGCCCTGGCTGAGACTCGAACCAGCAACCTTTGGGTTCACAGGCCGGCGCCTAATCCACTGTGCCACCAGTCAGGGCATCACGATCTGTTTTAAAATTAGGTTGAGGGTTCATCTCACCTAATAACTAAGGTCATAGCCTCATCTCTGGCCACAGTGCTTTACTTTTGCATATTATCAATTACTGGGGAAAATTTTACAAAAAAATCTAATTCCCAAACAAGCCCATTGACACTGGCTCTTAGGAATGTGTCTGGGATACAGAGATCTATGGCAATTTCAATGGAGGCACCTCAGAGAAGGGAGGGGTTTCCCTAAGGATGTATAGTTCTTGAAGGTTGCCAGGCAACTGCAGATGTGGGATGGTTCTGGGGCACAGTAGCAGGATGAGCACCAAGCATGACTTTCTAGTTCTTGTGTGCCAAGCCTCATTGCCCAGCTTGTATGGCTACAACCACAAACCATTACACCGTTTCCCACTTACAGCCATCATGAACTCTGATTTCCTATATCTCTACAGGAGAGATCCTTTTGAATCCTCCCTTCCTTAGCATGACTTGTTCATGACTGGTAAGGATTTGCCTATCCCCTGCAGCTCAGCACTTGCCCGGTGTGACGATGGCTGGGGAAAAGTACCATCGCCAGGTAGCTGAGCATGGGCTATGGCTTGAAGTTACTTCCTCTCCTCAGGAAACTTAATTCTCTCTCTTGGCTTCAGCAGTTATCTCTATACTTGTGATATCCCCAAAAGTAAGCATATAAGGCTTTTGTTTTGAAGAAAAGAGAGTTTTAATTCACACATACTCATTTAGTTTGATCATAGATCTGAATCTGTGAGGTATAAATAGGTTATTCTATATCCTTAGACAAAAAAACTTAGTGATTAAAAATTGACCTGTAAAAAAAAATTGACCCATAATTTATATACAGTGAAATACACAAACCTGAAATATTCAACTTGATGAGTTATGACAATTGTATCACCATGTAATCACAATGCAACACAAGATCCAGAACATTCTCATCACTCCAGAATGTTTCCAGTGTTCCCTTATAGCCAGTCGCCTGTTGCCCACCTCAGCCACCACCACTACAGTCTTCTGACAACAGTCTTGTGACTACTTAATGTAGGATTCCATTTATTTGCAATACAGAACAGGCAAACGCCTGTTTTGTATTACAAATAAATGGAATCCTACAATATGGAAATTTTTGGTGTGTGTGCCTGGTATCTTCCACTCAACATGTTTTGTGGTTTTTTTAAAGACTTTATTTATTATCTTTAGAGAGAATGGCAGGAGGGAGGAAGAAAGGGAGAGAAACATCAATGTATGATTGCCTTTTACCTGCCTCCAGCTAAGGACTGGCTGGAGACCTAGCTTGCAACCTGGTTATGTGCCCTGACTGGGAATCAAACCAGTAACCTTTGGGTTTGCAGGCCGGTGCCTTATCCACTGTGCTACCAGCCAGGGCTCAAGGTAATGTTTTTAAGGTTCACACGTGTTGCATGTATTAATAGTTCATTTACTTTGTCTGTTTTACCATATTCCATTGTATGACTATACTATAATTTGTTTAGTCAATGTCCTATTTATAAATATTTGAGTTTGTTTCCAGTTTGGGGCTATAATAAATAAGGATTCTATGAATATTTTATAAGTGGAGTTTCTGTGTCATTGGGTTGGTGTTTTAATTTTATAAGAAAATGTCAGTTTTTCAGTGATCGTACTGTTTTATACTCCTACCGACAATGTTCCATTTACTCCATATCCTTTCCAAACTTTGGGGTTGTCAGTCTTTTATCTTTGCCACTCTAGTTGGTATCTCAATGTACTTTTAACTTGCATGTACCTGATGACTAATGATATGAACAGTTTTTTATGTGCCTTTGGCCATATTCCTGTAAGTGAAGCACTGGGTCTTCCGCGGAGGCGGAAGATGGCGGCGATGATGGCCCTGGTGCCGTAAAAAAAAACCAGGTTGTTCATTGTTTTATTGTTGATTTGTAGGAATTCTGCATGTAAGTTCTTTGATACATGTGTGTTTGACAAATAATTTTTTCTTAATCTATGGCTTGCCTATTCATTTTTAATTATGTCTTGATGAGTCAGACTTTTTTTAGATTTTAAAATCCACTTCATCAATGGATTAGTCTTATAACATTCTCTGATGTATTTTTCTAGAAGCTTTGTGATTCTGGCTTTTACATGTAGGTCTTTGATCTCATTAATTTTTGTATATTCAGTGAGGAAAAGAGGGGTCAAAGTTCTTTGTTTGCCATACGGGCATCCAGTTGTTTCAATACCCATTTCTTTTAAATTTTTTATTTATTTATTTTTAGAGAGAGGGTAGGGAGAGAGAAGGAGAGGGAGAGAAACATCAATGTATGAGAGAAATATCAACGACCCCACCTGGCCTGCAACCTAGATGTGTGCTTTGACTGGGAATTGTACCAACGACCTTTTGGTTCATAGGCCAATGCTCAATCCACTGAGCTGCATCAGCCAGGGCTTTTTTTTTTTTTTTTTTAATAATAAATTTTTTATTTTTTATTTTAGAGTAAGGGGAAGAGGAGAGGGGGAGAAACGTCCCTTGGCTGCCTTCTTTACATGCCCCAGCTGGGCACCAATCCTGCAGCCCAGCCATGTGCCCTGACCAGGAATTGAACTAGTGACGTTTTGGTTTGTGGGATGATGCCAGGGATACCAGCCACACCAGCCACACCAGCCAGGGACAACACCATTTCTTTAAAAGCCTTTCCCCATTGATTGATTTAATGCTTTGCCTGAAAAATTAATTGACTGCATTTACGTGGCTTGCAGGGAAAAGGATAGTATTACAAGGCAGTAATTTTATCTGTGGAAATACCTAATGGCTCTTTTTGAAGCTTGGCACTGAAAAATAGAATAATTAGTAACTTTAAAAATGTATAGTGAGGTAGAGGCAAAGATGGGGAGCAGCTTAGACAAGAACCTAGTATAAAGGAACCATGGACATGGACAACAGGTGGGATTGACTTTGGGGGGAATGGGTGGGTGGGTGGGGGGACAGAGGGGAGCAAAAAGGGGATGGATGTAATACAACAACAATAAAATTAAAAAAAAAAAAAAATGTATAGTGAACAGGGCAAATTATTAGAGGTACATTTTTTAATAGTTTGGCCAGATCCTCCCAGCTTCATTTTCAAGCTTCTGGAGAGCTTGATGCTGTTAATAAGATCAGGAAGACACAATCCCAGAACAAGTACTGACACTTGAAAACACCTCCTTACCTCCCTCCCTTCCTCTCTCTCTAAGGTCAGTGAACATATATCCTCAGGTGAGAATTTAAAAAAATAAACGGTCAAGATGGTCAGTGTTATGTTGTGTATTTTACCATAATTAATTTTTTTTACAAACCTAACCATCTAAGCACAGGTTATTTAGCAGGATACGTGTCAGGGTGATGTGGCTTTCTAAATTCTAAAATGAATGTATGCTGTACATTGTAACCCCCAGGACTTTTGCCCAGAGTCTGACCCCTACTCAAGCTGTCTCAATGAATGAGTGACTCTTTGAAGGTATGACCTCATGCCGGAATTCCCACTCTTTACTCATAGTGAGGGATGATGTTCCTTTTATCATAACCCTAGCTACCTTCATGACTATATACTCTTGAGCAGACCTCTTCTGTAAGGAGCCAGATTGCGGGTCATGGGTGCCTATGGGACCTTTGTGCTGTTGTAGCACAAAAGCAACCATAGATCAAGGAATGGGTATGACTATGTTCCGTGTGAAACTTCAAAACAGCTGTCAGGTCAGATTTGGCCCACCTCTAAAAGACTTTAAAAGTAATTTACTGTGAGACCAGGCCCTGTTATAAATACTTTACAGATTAATCATTTAATTCTTAACTCCCCTCAGAGGTAAATACAATTATCCCCATTTTATAGATGAGAAAACAGAGGCACAGAATGATTAAGAAACTTACTTGAGGCCCTGGCTGGTGGCACAGTGGATAAGGCACCAGCCTGCGAACCCAAAGGTCACTGGTTCAATTCCCCAGCCACGGCACATAACCAGGTTGCAAGCCAGGTCTCCAGCCAGATACGTAGCTGGAGGCAGGTGAAAGGCAACCATACACTGATGTCTTTCTCCCTCTCTGCCTCTCTCCCTTCCCCTCTCTCTGAAAATAATAAATAAAATCTTTAAAACAAAGAAAAAGAAAAAGAAACTTACTTGAGTCCTGATTGATGTAACTCTGTTGAGCATTATCCTGCAAACCGCAAGGTCGCTGTTTGAATTCCCAATCAGGGCACGTACCTGGGTTGTGATGGGGCAGATACAAGAGATGACCAATCAATATTTCTATTTCACATTGATATTTCTCTCCCCTCTTTCTCCCACCCTTCCCCTTTCCCTAAAAATAAATTTAAAAAAAAATTTTAAACGAAGAAAAAATATTGAAGTTACCAGGCTGGTGAGTGTGGAGCCAATACTTGAAGCCAGGCAAGTTTAACTGCAGATTCCATGCCTCTACCTTGTGTGCTACTTTCTCCATAACCAGTAGCCTTGTCAAACTGTGTATAGCCAGTCCTTTCAGGGTACTTTCTACCCCGTATTGACCAGTATGTGGTGATTGGAATGTGTGTGAGCTAGGCCTGGATTTATGGAGAGCTTTGGAGGCACAGGAAAGGTATATACAAGGGTATTTCCCTACAAGGCAAGCAGTAGGGAAATGTTAGGGATAAGAAAGGGTAGTCACTGAAATAAATGAGGAAAACCAGCTCTGCCTGCTTGAGCAGGAAATACCTAGTTATTAAGCTTGCCTAGCTTCATGCCCCTTTATGGGTGTTGATAAAACTCTTTGAGTCAGTGTCAATAAAACAGGTTATTAAAATTCGAATCCATTTTATTGTTTTAAGCCACAGATGCAAACATACACTCAAATGTGACTAGAGCATGAAGGAATGAGGTGCTAGAGAGGAGGAAGTGTGCCCTGGGCATCCCAGCTATGTCTTATTCCCTGGGCCCTTTTAGCTGTTGGTAATTAATGACCCACAAAGTTTAAAGAGAATCTTACATATCTAGTGCAACAGATTTGACACTCAAGCTCTCAGGATATCCATGACCTGTAAGTAACCAAAAAGAACCTGTAGGTGTGCTCTCCATCTCCTAAACTCCGTCCCCATGACACTTGCAACCAGGGGAGCAATAGACAACAGGAGCTTGTCCTGGGCTAATCTCCTGAACTTGCCTCCAAGGCCCCCTTTTCTCTCACTTCTTAGTGAGCCAGAGCAGCCCTGCCTAGGTTTCCTCCTATTGCTTTTTCTATCCTAAGCCTTTCCTTGTTTCACTTTCCCCACTTTAGTAAAAGTAGTCTCAAAAACAAAAAGAACCTGTAAATGCAGAAATTGACCAATATTGCTAAAGGGAGTCCAGGACAAGAAAATTATAGAAGTCTATGTGACTAACCTGTTTTCTAATTGGAAGGGAAGCCTGTAGGGGCAGAAAAAATATCAGCGAAGAGGAAAGAGGAGTGGCTGAGGCCACAGACATTAGTCACCATCAGAAAGAAAGAAAGATGGTTAAGATAAAAACCAACGGTAGAATTCAAGAGGAAGCCAGGCTCCACAGCTGCAGACAGTAGAGACCAGAGGAATCAGAAAGCTGACAAGGGTCTGCTGTTAGAATAAGTCCAAGTCATGCTTATTTCAGTGGTTCACAAAAGCACAGGTGTCCTTCATGTCGGACCTAATCGTACAGGATGCTATACTGAGCTATACTGGCAAAACAGCCCCTAATGTACACATGTACTTTGCACAGTATACTTATACAAGGAAAAGTGATGCTGGATTGGAAAATGAAATTAGGGGAAAAAAGCCACTTACAATAGCATTGAACAAAATTTATACTTAGAAATAAATTGAACAAATAAAAATATGTAATTTATACTCCGAAAACTAGAAAAGATTATTTAAAGAAATTAAAGAAGACCTGAATAAATGGAAAGATATTCTACATTCATGGATCAAGAAAATTTATTAACCCCTGGCTGGTAGCACAGTGGATAAGGTGCTGGCCTGCAAACCCAAAGGTTGCTGGTTCAATTCCCCAGCCAGAGCACATAACCAGGTTGCAAGCCAGGTCTCCGGCCAGGTCCATGGCTGGAGGCAGGTGAAAGGCAACCATACATTGATGTTTCTCTCCCTCGCTGCCTCTCCGTTCCCCTCTCTCTGGAAATAGTAAAAAATAAAATCTTTAAAAAAAAAAAAGGAAAAGAAAATTTATTAAGGTTATAATTTCCCCCAAACTAATCTATAGATTCAAAGCAATCTCTATCAAAATCCAGATGGACAAGATGATCCTAAAATTTATAGGAAAATACAAGGGATCCAGAATAGCCAAAACATTATTGAAAAATGCCAAAGTTGAGATAGGTGCCGGCCTTTGAACCCAAAGGTCACTGGTTCAGTTCCCAGCCAGGGCACATAACCAGGTTGCAAGCTAGGTCTCTAGCCAGGTCCTTAGCTGGAGGCAGACGAAAGACAACCATACACTGATGTTTCTCTCCCTCTCTGCCTGTCTCCCTTCCCCTCCCTCTAAAAATAAACAAAACCTTTGAAAATTTTTTAAAAACACCAAAGTTGGAAGATTCACACTTACTGATCTCAGAACCTACTATATAGCGAAAGTAACTAAGGGTGATGCTGGCATAAGGCTAGACATATAGATCAATTAAATAAAGTTTAGAGTCTATAAATCAAATATTTATGGTCAGTTGATTTTCAACAAATGTGCTAAGGTCATTCCATAGGAAAAAATAGTCTCTTCAGTAAAAGTTAGCTGAATAATCACACGTAGTAGAATATTTTGAGTAGAATCACACAGAAGTGAAGTGACAGAACAAGGATTTATTTGAACCCAGCTTTACTAATTTTTTTTCATTTTTCCTTCTTCTAGGAGATGGCTATTGCTAATATCCTTAGGTCTCCCTGGAAGAAACTTCCACAGCTTTTCATTTTAGAGCAGGGTTTCATTTGTGCTTTTGGGCAGAGAACTTAACTGCTTTTGAATAATCCAGAAAGCTTCACCTGAGTATGCCCTCCACTAATAGCCAGTGTACTGCTTGCTATTCCAGGAGTCATGTTTGACCAGGACTATGAGATGGTCGAATTCCTGTTGGAAGCTCTTGTGAGGAGATGAATTGGTGAAAGAGAAGCCAGCATGAAGATGCTCCCAGGAGTGGGCGTGTTTGGGACTGGCAGCTCTGCCCGGGTTCTGGTCCCACTTCTGAGGGCAGAGGGGTTCACTGTGGAGGCCCTCTGGGGGAAGACTGAGGAAGAGGCGAAGCAGCTTGCGGAGGAGATGAACATCACCTTCTACACCAGCCGGACAGATGACGTGTTGCTGCATCAAGATGTGGATCTGGTGTGCATCAACATCCCCCCTCCACTTACCCGGCAAATCTCTGTGAAGGCTCTAGGTACGGATGGTCAGACCATAGCAAGGGTAGATTATGCTTCCCTCTGGGTTGTCCATTTTGCCTTTGAGTCTGCAGGTGCTAATACTCTGGGACAGCACTCAACCTTGGGGCAGTACTGGGGCAGGGCACACTGGGAAGTCTTACAGCTGTGGGAGGAAATGCTGTCATGACTGGGGAAAACAGCCATCCCCACCTCCCATAAGTGGTCCCATAAGTAAATCTCAAGCAGAAATTAAGCAGATGCCTTAAGAGTTGGCCTGTCACAGGGACTAGGGTTTATTTCATTTCAGGCAATGTAAAAAGTTTGCCTCTGTGAAGTCAAGAGTTCAGAGACCTGGACACTGGAAAATTGGTTGTGATTGACACGTTTGTTCTTCCATTTCTGTGTCATGCATCACCACAGAAAGGCGAGGAGGGTGTGTGGCAAGGCTGCCATTTCCCTTGTTTGTCAGGCCTTGACTAGTTTGAGCACACACCCTTCCTGCCAGACTTTGCAGTTGTGTGTGCAGAGGGCAGGAAGGCGCTCTGACAGCACCAGGCTTCCCTGGCAGGATCCATGGGACAGCCAGCTCACACCCCTGTTCCCTTGGGAAGCAGTTAGCTCAGCAGCCTCTGCCCCTGGCTGGGTGTAGCTTGTTTTCCTGCAGTTCCTATTAGGCTCCTCTTTCCTGTCAACTGTAGAAAAATTCTTCTCTGTGTCTTATATAAACCAGAATCTAATTTAATAGGAAAACAGGTCAGTAGACATTCACCTAGCAATTTTTTTTAATGCCTCCTGTGTGCCTGATGTCATTCCTGACCTTCAGAAGTGTTGGATCAGAGAGCTATCCTTACCTTTAGATTTCACAGTCTTAATTGAAGAGCTTGGAAACAACACTTTACAAAAATAAATGAGGATAGACTTAAGTAACAGTTCAGGTAGCATATAATTAATTGGCAAAATTTTAAGTTGAAAGGAACCAATTGTCTCTCAAGTGCTACCATGGTGGAGGGTCCACAGCTCTGCTCTTTGTTTCTTGTTCTGAGGATAAGAGGGTGTCTGTCAGTTTTGGCCCAGTATGGGGGGAGGATAAATGTTCATTGAAGTTAGCAAGAACATGAGCCTATCTGGTTGTTGATCCCGGGACATGAAAGTTTTGGCTAAAAATTATAGGTGGCTAGCTTTCTAGCTTTTCCAGAGATCTCTCATTCTCTCTGAGGATGTGTCACATTGGAGCTGTTCATTGGCTCTAAATTCTTAGGAGGACAGATAATAGCTCCCAGATTGAGTTTAGAAGTAGACCTAAGTCAACTTTGACAGAGAGCTGGTTTGAGAGGAATCAAGCTACCTTGGTCACCCAATATTTTGCTATTTCTTGTTGGTGAGGCCAGGTGTGTCCGGAGGCTTTCCGTTTTCTTATATTTTAGGGACCCCACCAAAACCATTTCAAAGCTGTATAGGAAGAAGGGGAAACCCCAGGGTTCTTTGATCACATGCCTGCTGGTGTGGGACTATGTTAGACTTTGGGTTGTTTATTATAAACAGAAAGTTTATAACAGGAAGTTGGTTATAGCATCTTCCCAATACACCATCGTTGCAGGTCCTTTCCCTGGTTAGGACACATACAAGAATCAACCAATGAATGCATAAATAAGTAGAATAACAAGTCAGTGTTTTTTAATATATATCCATTTGTTTCTCTAAAAATCTATTTTAAAAAATTAAACAGGAAGTACAGGGATTTGAGAAAGTTTTGGGATCTTGTATCCCAGCCCTTAATGAAGTAAGGCCATCAGCCTTCTCTTCACATCTCTGTTGTCACGAGGAGTGGGGTGTGGATGAGCATCCTTGGTGGTATATGATTTCAGGAGTGGGTGGTCCTGGGAGAGCCCATGTCAGCTAGACCTGCCCTGAGGCACCGCCCACTCAGTCCCCAAAGGAGTTGCTGAGACCATGTGACCATGAAGTTCATTCCTTGAGTACTTTCTTTTTTTTTTTAATGAGAATTCTGACTTGACTTGAGCACGTACAGAAGGGGCCAGAAGAATTCCTAGTTTTCCCAGAGGACAGGGTGTCGGTATATGAACTGATGTACACAGAACACCAAACTGACCTTGACATCAGACCCCACTTCTGGTCCTATTTCTGTACCTGTCAACCTCTGTGGGCCCCTGTAAAATAGGGGTGAAATAGGGGTATCATTTGGCCTTTCTAGTGTGGTATATGACTTCCTCCAAGTACTGACCAAGAAAGACACCAAGAAAGCCTAATGTGACAAGGGAAATCCAGGCACAATGTATTTAATGTATTAATGTATTCAGAGTCTATACCCCAAAAGACCCTCACTGTCATTCCACCTAACTATGTAGTCCTGCTTATAAATCTCTTTATATATACAGGAGAGTATATTTTTTTAATGTTTTTCCCACATAAGTCTCTCTCCCTCTCTCTAGTCTCTCTCCCTCTCTCTCTCTCTCTCTCTCTCTTTTTTTTTTTTTTTTTTTTTTGATATCCTCACCAAACAACGTTTTCTCATTGCTGATAGAAAGAGAGGAAATAGCCTGACTGGTATAGGTCAACTGGTTGGGCTTTGCTCTGCAAAGCAAAAGGTTGCCATCTTGATTCTTGGGTTGTGGGCTTGGTTCCCAGTTGGGGTGCTTATAAGAGGCAACCAACTGATGTTTCTCTCTCACATCAATGTTTCTCTCCCTCTTTAAAAATAATAGAATCTTCATTTTTTAATTTTTTAAAAAGATTTTATTATTTTTAGAGAAGGGGGAAGGGAGAGAGGCAGAGAGAGAGAGACATCAATGTATGGTTGCCTTTCATCTGCCTCCAGCTACGGACCTGGCTGGAGACCTGGCTGGAGACCTGGCTTGCAACCTGGTTATGTGCCCTGGCTGGGAATCGAACCATCCAGACTGGTGCCTTATCCACTGAGCCACCAGTCAGGGCTTAAATAGAATATTTAAAAACAAACAAAAATAAAATAAAAAATAAAGCACCTCTGCTTCCTTTAAAAGAAAAAAAAAATAGAGAAACATCAATTGGTTCAACACCCCCACCCCTGCCTCATAGGCTTCCCGACTGGGAATTGAACCCACAAGTTTGGTATGTGCCCTGAGGAATTAAACCTGCAACATTTTGGTGTATGGGGACTGCTCACCAACTGATCCACACCAGCCATGGTTAGATTCTCAGTCTTTTTAGAACTAGAAAAAACCTGTAATTGTTTAGCTCTATTTCTTTTGAAGTACTATTAATTTTAGATTAGCTCTTCCAGATCTTGAACCCATGAAAAGTTTACCCCAGTCTTCTAAAGCCTCTTTTAATTATGGAGCCTCTGGCATGGTGCTATGCTAAGTATTATAAAGGGTAGGTTGTGAAGAATTAGAAGCAATGTGAGGCAGATTGCTGTGGGCAAAACAGCCTTTTCCTCAGCTTATTAGAGCATTACATTTTACCTTACTTCTGAAGCCATAAGGATTGTTTCTTGCCTTCGTTCTTTTTTTTAAGTGTTGTAATTTTATTTATTTATTTTTAAGATTTTATTCATTATTTTAGAGAGAAGGGCAGGGAGGGAGGAAGAAAGGGAGGGAAATATCAGCGTATGGTTACCTTTCACCTGCCTCCAACTAAGGACCTGGCTGGAGACCTGGCTTGCAGCCTGGTTATGTGCCCTGGCTGGGACTCGAACCAGTGATCTTTGGGTTCACTGGCCAGTGCCTATCCACTGAGCCACACCAGCCAGAGCTCCATTGTCCCAAATTTTTCCCCTTTGTCCCCCTCTGCCCAGTACCTCCCTTCCCTCCAACAGTCCCACTCCATCCCTTAGTTCATGCCCATGGGACATGCATATAGGTTCTTTGGCTTTTCCATTTATTTTACTATTCTTAATGTCTCCCTGTCTATTTTCTGACTACCAGTTAATGCTTCTTGCTCGCTGCACCTTTTCACCCATTCTCCCCTTCCCCCTCCACACTGATGACCCTCCATATAATCTCCATATCTTTGCTTCTGTTCCTTTTCTAGTTTGCTTAGTTTTGGGGGGTTTTTAGATTCATTTGTTGATAGTTGTGTTTGTTGTCATTTTAATATTACTAGTTTTGATCTTTTTCTTAAATGTGTCCCTTTAACATTTCATATAATAATGGCTTGGTGATGATGAACTATTTTAGCTTTACCTGTCTGGGAAGCAGTTTATTTGCTTTTTCATTCTAAATGATAGCCTTGCTGGATAGAGTAATCCAGGTTGTAGGTCCTTATTTTTCATCACTTTGAATATTTTTTGCCAGTCCCTTCTTGCCTGCAAAGTTTCTTTTGAGAAATCGGCTGATAGTCTTATAGAAATCAGCTGATACCTCTTTGTAGGTAACTTTTCTTTTCTCTCGCTGCTTTTAAGATTCTGTCTTTAACCTTTAGCATTTTATTTACAATGTGTCTTGGTGTGGTCTTCTTGGAATCTAGCTTGTGTGCTTCCTGGGCTTGTATGTCTTATTTCCTTTGCCAAATTAGCGGAGGTTTTCCTTCATTAGTTATTCAAATTTCAGTTTGAAAAAGTTTTCAATTTCTTGCTCATCCTCTTCTCTTTCTGGCATCCCTGTAATTC
Source organism: Noctilio leporinus (assembly GCA_004026585.1). NCBI lineage: Eukaryota > Metazoa > Chordata > Mammalia > Chiroptera > Noctilionidae > Noctilio > Noctilio leporinus. The sequence goes on along the minus strand of PVIW01000169.1, from coordinate 434,174 downwards.
GGGTTTTGGTACATTTAAAGTTGTCCCAGAGGTTCTAATTCTCCCCCCATTTATGTGAGGGAGGGATCTGAGAAGGAACAGTGCTGCTTGCTTGGCTCTCACCTCGTTTCCAGTCTTTTCACGCACTTCCCATATGCTACTGGAGCCCCTCTAGGTGTTGCCCTGGTGATGGTTCCCAGGGTGGGTGGGTTTGGGTACATTCTAGGACCATGGGGGCCTGAGGGACCAGCAGTTTCTTTCACCACTTCCACCCCTGCTGCTTTTCACAGCCAAAAGCAATGAGGTGTTTTATTCTCCCAGCACTTGAACCGTGAGCAGCAGCATTGTCTGGACTGGGACTGGGACCACTCCCCAGGTGCCCCTCCCTTCCCTTATGATGCTCCTCTGCTTTTATAACTGCTCCTCTGCTGGCCAGCCACAGCCACAGCCACAGCCTTGCTACTACTGCTGCACCATGGCCTCTCCGCTTCAGCTTCTCGCGTCCACGCCTCCTTTCCGCCTAGAAAAGTATTACTTCTTTATTCTTTGTTGGACTTAATGTAGTTCGGTTTTACTGGGTTTTGGTTGTTTTTTGTTTCGAGGTATATGTATTCCTTCTTAAGGTTGTGAAAGGAGGCAAAGCATGTCTACCTACACCTCCATTTGGCTGGAAGTCCCTCCAGAGGCGTACTTTTCATATCGCAACTCTTTTCATTTTCTGCTTTTGTTGAGCTTTTTTTTTTTTTTAAAGATTTTATTTCATTATTTTTAGAAAGAGGGGAAGGGAGAGAGGCAGAGAGGGAGAGAGACATCAATGTATGGTTGCGTTTCACCTGCCTCCAGCTACAGACCTGACTGGAGACCTGGTTTGCAACTTTGTTATGTGCCCTGGCTGGGGAATCGAACCTGCGACCTTTGGGTTCGCAGGCCGGCACCTTATCCACTGTGCTACCAGCCAGGGACCTTTTTTTTTTTTTTTTTTAATGGAGTTAGATTTCCCTGCCTTTTCTTTCTTTCTTTTTCTTTTTTTTATTGTTGTTGTATTACATCCATCCCCTTTTTGCTCCCCTCTGTCCCCCTCTTGTTGACCTTTTTAAAAAATTTTTTCCACTTCACATTTTATCTTTAAATCATTCCCATAAATCCTTTAAAGCAGAGGGAGGGACTGTAATTATGTTTTATTTCTCAGTATAGTTTAATGTTCAAAGTGCCCAAGCATCTTTATCACGGTTGAGTATTTTCTAAAATCTGTCACTAAAAGGTGAGTTTCTCTGCCCAGTTGTTGGCATTTACGATTCATTAGAAAACACCAAGTTTGCCAGCTGTTTCCCTATTGGCTTTTTGGTTTTTTGTTTAGGCTTTTTGATTTTTTATTTAAGATTTTATTTATTTTTAGAGTGAGGAAGGGAGGGAGAAAGAGAGAGAAACATCAGTGTGGTTGCCCCTATCACACTCCCAATTGAGGGCCTGACCCACCGTCCAGGAATGTGGCCTGACTGGGAATTGAACCAGTGACCCTTTGGTTCACAGGCCAGCACTCAGTCCACTGAGCCACACCAGCCAGGACTAAATACTAAGTTTTCTGAAGGTAGAGACCATGCCCAGTGTTGTATTCCCAGCATTTGACACAGGTTCTAGCACACTGGATGAATGAAGACATTCTAAGATTCTCCCCATGTGAGCTCAGTCTGCTGGTGTGACCCAGGGAGCCAGCATGGGCCTGGCAACCCAGGAAGGGTGGAGAAGAGGCTGTGGGCAAGGGTGAATCAGTCCGGCACTTTTAAACTTTTCTAGTAGGAGAACCTTTTTTGTTTTAAAACTACATATATACAACATGGTTAAGGCGCCGGCCTGCGAACCCAAAGGTCGCAGGTTCGATTCCCAGCCAGGGCACATAACAAGGTTGCAAACCAGGTCTCCAGTCAGGTCTGCGGCTGGAGGCAGGTGAAAAGCAACCATACGTTGATGTCTCTCTCCCTCTCTGCCTCTCTCCCTACCCCTCTTTCTAAAAAATAATGAAATAAAATCTTTAAAAAAAAAAAAAAAAAAAAACTACATATATACAACAATAAAATTAAAAAAAACTACATATAGAATCCCTGCTTTTCCTGGGCTGCTTCTCTCCCCCTACTACTTGAAATCCTTTATCTAGTCCCATGCCTCTAAATAGGGAAACAGAAGTGTTGTGGTTCCAGAGTTGTGAACCTGTGGTATGTTACCAAAGAATGAAATGGTGGTCTGAGGCAGCTTCTCTGGGCCTCTGGTGCTCAAGGGCACTTCTCTCCTAAGTAGTCTGGATAGTATGAGTTGGGGAGAGGCTTGCAGCTGAAACTTGTTACTCCCACAGACAAGCTGAGCTAATAAGCACTCAACATCCATGCTTCCCCTGTTCCCTAGAAACAAAAAGCAGTTTTCAGTTTCACTAATCTCTCCTTTGACTTCCTAGCAGGAAAGCTAGAGAAACCAGTCTTTCTGAAGGTAAAGACCCTATGTAGCTGGCCTGCAGGAGTCCACCGAAAATGGCCTTTAGCTGAGAGTACGGCTGAGTCTTGAGTTCAAAATCTCCTGTTGCTCAGGCTCGAGAAGGAGGTCTCTCCGCCTTCCCCGACCCCTTCTGGCATGAAACAGATATTCCTTATCCTAGTTTTACCACCACCAAACTCTCAGCAGCCACAGAAGTCCTCTTCTTCCTAGCCTACCTCCTCTCCCCCCACACTGTAGTGTTCACCCAACCACTGAAGTGAATAGTGACAGCAGGAGACCTCTGGTTTGGCCAAAGCCACAGCTTTCAGATGGGGTGTTGGTGTCTAAGGGCCTCATTTCTTGATTACTTCCCTGGTCAGTCATATGTGCTGTACAGCCAAGTGACCAGATGCTCACCCAGTATTGTGATTCTCCGGTCCCTCATTCTGAAGTCCCGGAAGTATAAAGAAGCATTGGAAGCCCTCCAATGCAGACAGTGATAGCAGTCAAGGGTGATAACTGTCTGCAGGGCTCCCTCCTGTCCCAGTGCAAGGAACTCTCTGCTTGCTTTGGCCCCCTGCCCTGGGCATGTGACACTTGGCTAGCCAATCTCCTGTTGTCCTGCCAGCACCTATTATAAAGTTTTTATTATTACTTAGAGAAGATTGAGAGATTTAAGAGTTTTGTCAAGGGAAGAGATTGAATTATGTCATAGGCTGCTGCCCTCTGTGTGTCCCTCCTTGGCTATAGCACTGCGGTTCACAATACTAGGAGTTCATGCCTGAGAATCCATACGTGCAAATGGCAAATACTCTGTGGAGTTCATCACCAATAAATGGTCCTGGGTGGTCAGCTGTCCATGTGGGACATCAGTCACCTGTATAAAGCTTTCTTATTTTTTTTCCAGTTTTCTTATTTTTTTTCATTGCAAGATTTACTGCCTATAGTTACCATTTGTTTCTGTTGCAAGGTGGCCCGATGAATTCCCTTCCTGAGCCTGGTCGAATGGAGTCAGGGGAAGTTGCACCCCACAGTGGGCACCAGAAGTATCTGTATCCCAATCATTACCCTACCTGAAAGCACTCAGAAAATTTTCAGGGAACCTAGGGAATGAACACCCAGGTTACTGGGGATGCACATACCCAAAGAAAGCACAATCTTAACCTGGTTGCCTAGCAACACAGACTTTCATGCTGGGCTTCTGCCTCTCCATCCAGGAAATGCCTGTGGGGTGTGAGTGGAGCTATGGAGGGCCTTAGAGTAGAAGCCTATATGTGCACATTGTTCAAGGTGGTTTTCAACAAGAATAAGCACACACCTTAGTTTAGCCTGAGATGCTGTGTGCTGACTACATTGACAGTCCTGGCCAGGCCTTTCAGTTCTCTGTTTAGTGATTGTTGCCTCTCCCCATCCACCATGCCTCTGGCACTGCGGCCCCCATCTTGAATTCAAAGGCTAGAGCAGTGTGAGCAGGGAAGGGACCATAGAAGGTAAAGAAATCCAAAAGAAAATTTTGGAGAGGTGAAGGGATAAAGAGACCATATATGGCCTGTGGATAGGCCACTATAAGGACTTTGGCTTTTTATTCTAAATGAGATGAGAAGCCATCAAAGGGATTTATGCAAAGCAGAGATATGATCAGGTCCATCACATGCCTGGGTTGTGGACCAGTTCCCTGGTTAGCGGCGTGCAGGAGGCAACCACACATTGATGTTTCTCTCCCTCTTTCTCTCTCCTTTTGCTTGTCTCTAAAACTAAATAATTTTTTTTTAATAACCTACTAACCCAAAGGTTGCTGGTTCAATTCCCAGCCAGGGCACATAACCAGGTTGCAAGCCAGGTCTCCAGCCAGGTCCTTAGCTGGGGGCAGGTGAAAGGCAACCATACATTGATGCCTGTCTCCCTTTCTGTCTCCCTCTCTTCCCCTCTTTCTAAAAATAATAAAATTTAAAAAATTATCATTGCCCCACCTCTAGCTCCTACTCTTGGTTTGTGCCTTCTATCTCTACTTTCATTTTTTCCTTAAGAACTTACTCCTCTTTCTCCAGCCTATAACTTCAGTCCAACTCACTGGGTACCATTTTCATCTAAGCTGAGTCACCTTTCCTCTTGTCCCAGGACACTGTCTGATCTCCAAGGAGGCTTTCCTGAGTCCATTTGCCTTCGAGAAATATAGTTTACTTTCCCAATGTAAACCCCTTGGAACGTTGTCATTTTCTATTGTGTTTTATCCTCAGGTATTGGGAAGAATGTGGTTTGTGAGAAGGCAGCAACCTCTGTGGATGCCTTCCGGATGGTGACAGCCTCACGCTACTACCCACAGCTGATGAGCCTGGTGGGGAATGTGTTGCGCTTTCTCCCTGCCTTCGTGCGCATGAAGCAGCTGATTGCTGAGCACTACGTGGGTGCAGTAATGATCTGCGATGCCCGCATCTACTCAGGCAGTCTGCTAAGCCCAAACTACGGCTGGATCTGCGATGAGCTCATGGGTGGTGGGGGCCTACATACCATGGGCACCTACATTGTGGACCTGCTGACTCACCTGACTGGCCGGAGAGCTGAGAAGGTCCACGGGCTCCTGAAGACCTTTGTGAGGCAGAATGCAGCCATTCGTGGCATCCGGCACGTCACCAGCGATGACTTCTGTTTCTTCCAGATGCTCATGGGTGGGGGTGTATGCAGCACAGTAACACTTAACTTCAACATGCCAGGTGCTTTTGTGCATGAGGTCATGGTGGTAGGCTCTGCAGGACGTCTTGTTGCCCGGGGAGCTGACCTCTATGGGCAGAAGAACTCTGCCACACAGGAGGAGCTGCTGCTGAGGGATTCATTGGCTGTGGACACAGGGCTGCCTGAGCAGGGGCCCCAGGATGTCCCGCTGCTCTACCTAAAGGGCATGGTCTACATGGTGCAGGCCCTGCGCCAGTCCTTCCAGGGGCAGGAGGACCGCCGCACATGGGACCACACCCCGGTCTCCATGGCTGCCTCGTTTGAGGATGGGTTGTACATGCAGAGTGTGGTAGATGCCATTAAAAGGTCCAGCCGATCTGGGGAATGGGAAGCTGTTGAGGTGCTGACGGAGGAACCCGATGCCAACCAGAACCTGTGTGAGGCAATCCAGAGGAATAACCTGTGAGCCTGCACATGGGCTCCCTGCTGTGGGACAAAGAGGCCAGGGAGGGACAAGGAGCAAGGTGGGAGGTCTTGGCTATAGCATAGAGTGTCTTTTATTTAACAAGCCAACTTGGGTCAGGTCCAGGTGAAACCCAAGGTGATACCGATTAAGCACCCCCTTCAGCATTTATTTACTCCTCAGACTTGCAGGGTGGTGATGCCAAGTGGGCTAGCACAATGGGTGAGAGACAGAGCTGCCACCAGGTCTCTAGTCAATACTGGTGAGCAAGGCCAGCAGATACTTGACTTGGGAGCTTCTTCAGCCTATTTGTGGTCCTACTTGGATGAGAGCATAGTAGGGAGCCATTTTGGCTGATTCCTCAGGCCTGAGGAGAAATGACAGGAAACCTTGTTTCCATGTCCTTAGGCTTAGGGCATCTCAGGAATGGTGAGCACAACAAGTTATCCATGCCTCAGGGAGCTGCACCTGCCCGCCCTCCCTCCCATGTGACCAGGCCCTTCTGGCTTTCAGGCTGCCCCTTTCCTGAAAGGGAGGAAGGGTTCTTCATTAGGTGAGCTCTCAGGGGCTGTTGACTAGAGCAGGGGGCCCCTGATTGGCCAGGAGAAGGTAGACCAGGGAGAGTTCTGGAACATCTGATAAATGTTAATAAATCAAACTCTGACACTATGGCTTGTGGTTGTTGGCTATTTGGTAGGTTAGGGTTTTTTTATAAATAATGAAAGACTTGTTTATTGCCCTAGATTGTTTATATTTTCCTCTTTCCTGGTGGCTCCAACAGCAGCATTGAACTCCACATCCATCACTGTCTGGTTGCCCACACTGGCTCCTGCCACTGCTTGCTGTCATCTCCCAGCTTTCATCACCAAATCCCAGCAACCCTCAAAAGAAACGTCTTTCCTTAGAAAATCAAGATTCAAGACTTCCTGATGGGGACCTTTCAGGCCTGCCGGTCCAGGGAAATAAGAGTTTGGAGCCTCCCTAGGCTGCAGGTCAGGAGGGTTCTGTTCTTAAAACTATGCAGTTGGTTCCAGGGAAGCCCTGGGAGATGGAAGGTGAGGAATGGTCCCAAGGAGGCTGGATGGGGTGAACTTGAGGAGGAAGACCCCACACACTTCCCCTTGGAATGGGTATGGCCAAACACTGGCCCAGTCAGGCAGTCATCAACCTTTTATTAACCTGTGTTCTACAAAGGGATAGCCTTTTAGCCATGTCAGAGGTAGGGCAGGGTGGGGTGGTGGGAAAGGTCATATGCAACCCTTTTTTCCACTGTCAGCTTGCAGGATTAAGCCTAGACCAACCTTTTCCCTTCTCTAACTTTCCCCCTCTGCCCTGCCCTGGGCTCCTTGCCAGAAAGAGAATAACTCAAGGAGGGTTCCATCTTATTCTTGGCACTCCTTATAAGTCATCAGGCCTGTGTTCCTGTATTGTCCTGGTTTTATACCTTGTCTTGGGGAGGTAAAAAAATAATGGCTAGTGTTGGAGTATGCTTTTTGTATGTTGGCTCCCCTGGGGTAGACGTGTGTTAATATCCAAACCACTCTTTGAGGTGCTAATACTAATTGCCATATTCAAATCAGAAAACTGAAGCAGAGGAGCCAAGTTACTTGCCCTCCTGTAAGTTATAAGTGATGTAGTCAGGAACCTGAACTATTCATTCCCCAGCACTTGTGACTCCAGTGCCCTGATGCAGCCCCTCCTCGCTTAGATCCCCATCCAGGTTACTGCCTCCTCCCTGCAGCAAGAGTCCCAGCCTGGCCTGGACTAGGAGGTGGATTGCAGAGAGAGCCCCATGAGTCAGGACGCTGGTAGAGTTGAAGGAGAAGCTGCCCCCTTCCTCCTAAGACCATCATCTCAGCTCCAGGTCAGTCCCTCTGTGTATTACTAGGATGTTGAGATCCTAAATTTGGGGATTGACTGAGAAAGCATATGCATATATTTGGCCTTATTCAGGTGCTCCTTTATAGAAAGGATCATGTTACTGACTCAGCCAACCACTTGTTTACAAAGGCACATTCCCAGAAGTCCTGGGGCAGACTGCAGTGGACTTGGTGCAGCACTACATTATGAGGACCCCATGTCTTCTGTTGGCACTACCTAGAATCCAGGTCCATGGCCATCCCTTAGACATCCTTACTATCATAAATCTCTTGGCTTGGTCCCAGGGAAGAGAGGTACCTTGAAAAGGCCCAGATGTCTGCGGTCAAGAAAGCCAGCAGTATTAATAGGTCCCCAGGGGTAACTGAGTGGGCACCTGGTTCCAGGCTTGTCCTGCACTGCCCCCTCCTGGAGGAAGGCAGCATCACCTCCCAGGACTGTGTCCCAAACCTCAGGATCTTCATTGAGTCAATCTTTTTATTAAAAAATATATACATATATTTCTTTTTAGAGAGAGAGTAAGGGAGGGAAACAGAGAAGGAGAGAAACAATGATACGTGGTTGCCTTTTCACATGCCCCCCAACTGGGGACCTGGCCTGCAACCCGAGCATTCCCAGAGAGACTGGGAATCGAACCCTTTAATTTGCAGGCTGATACTCAGTCCACTGAGCCACACCAGCAGTCAACTTTTCTTCTCTGTTACAGCAACTGGAAGAGAACTTCAAAGTACCTGCTGCTTATTTTCCAACCTCCAGCCAAATCTAGGCCTCATACCCAGACAATAACATCAATCTGCTCACCTCAGTGTCCCTATTCTCTTCCCTTTCTCATTCTGTCCTTCACACTGCTGCCCAAGTGACTTCTCCAAAATGTCAGGCTAAGACCACTCCTTGCGTATACCTCTCTGCATTACTCCTAGACTCACCCAACCTGATCACCTAATGGCTACGTCTCTGCTTCAGCCATACTAAGTGGGCCTCCTTCATGGGGCTGACATCTTCCATATTAGCAAGGCTTTGTCCCTGGCATATCCCTTGCCTGGAAAGCCATCCAACTCTCCAGGAGTCAGCTGGAGGGCTGCTGCTTCACTATCTTCCAGGCATAGTGGCAGTCAGTACCCCCCACCTATGGTCCCAACAGTCTTGATCCTCAGTTCTTCCATCTCATGTGTTTATTTGCATCATGCTGCTGCTTCAGTTTCCCTTTGAGCTTCTAGGAGCAGTGGTGACTTGTTCTTTTCTGTGGTTACTGTCATCCACCTTCTTAGACAAGCGCATCAGATAACTGGCCTCATGATATGTAGAATACATAGACTTTTTTTCTTCTATGGTTACTATTTCCTACATTACTTGTTAGTAGGTAGGAAAAGAGCTTCCTTATCAATTCTGGCCTGGTCCACACATCCAGCCCTGGAAACCGCAAAGGGAAAGTGGATGCTTAGCCTTCTTGGGTCAGATCTTAGCCAAAGAGCCCAGGGTCCTCTGATCTGCAGGGCTCAGGAAAGGGTGGGGCCTCAAAAGGACATTCTCTCGAGATTTCTACTTCCCCAACCATAGGGGAGGAGGTCAAACTGTTATCTTGAAGGGCCTTCTATCTGAAAAATCGCAGAGGATCCACACTCACCCCTATGGACATTATCAGTCAGCATGGTTCCTGTGGGCAGGATTTCCTGGGGTGGTTAAATCACCACCCCAGGAAAAGTATGGGCAGAAAGAATACATGTTCTGACTCCATGGCTTGTACCGTGGCTTTGCCATGGGGCCAGTGAGCATCCAAGCAATCCCTAAAGGTAGGGTGCAGCCTTACATGATGCCCATTTTCTTTCTACTTCCATCTGGGCCTACTCACCCCAGGCCTTTCAATGACCTTGTCAGACCATTATGCCAGGGGTCCCACACAGATTCTTAGGACAGCCTCAGAATTTTCAGATCCTGACCTGTCCCTCTGGCTTCCTCAGCTCCCTACCTTGGTCTCCTTATCTTGGTGCCTTTTATGGGGGTCCACTGCTAGGTGGTTATGATGCAATGACAAAGGCTCTTGGGGAGTTCAGTCTAGTCCTAAAGACAGTTAATGACCACAAGGACAGTAGTATATGGGTACTGCTTGCCAGGAAACAAGGTGCCCTGTCTTCAGGGGTCCACATACACTAGCTAGGTGAAGGGGTGAAGGAATAAAGGCATTTCACACAGCGAAAACCCCATATGCAAAGTGAAAGTAAGAAAAGGTAACTGACCAAGGAGTGATAGGAAACCACTGAGAAGCTCTAAGGCAGCAGGGTTAAGAAGAGCAGAGTGCTAGAGGGAGAACAACACCATGAGGGGTTTGGTGTGTGTGTGCAGCCAAATGCCATCCTTGATGCCTAATTAGCTTGTAGGAGTCAATGAGCAAAGAACAGGATGGGGGTCTGGGGTGACACCTAAGATTTTGGCTTGAACAATTCTATAGATGAGCTACAGGAGGAAAAGCAGGTTGGAGGGAGGAGAAAATATTCATTTAATTTGAAATAGCCCTGTATTTATGGTCAGAGGGACATGCATAAGAATAACAAAGCAGGATATGGAAGTTTCCAAAATGGCCAGCACTGGCTACTTTTCCCAGAGAGCCCTGAAGGTGAGAAGTAGCAGTCATTTGATGGCTTGGCTGCAAAGCTCCAGGGTGATTTTCACCTCCACCCCCATCCCTTGCTGCCAGGAAAAAGGCATCAATCTTCTGTTACCAGGGGCCACTCTGGGAGCAAAGTCAGGTCCAGCTGTGGTCTAAAAGCCCTCCAAAATTATCATTCTTGGGGTAGGCAAATGAACTTTGCCACCTCAGAGGGAGTAGTATCCCAAATGTTGCTCCCCTCAAGGTCAGACCAAATGCAAGCTCCTTCCCTGGAAGATAGCACAAGACCAAGCACCTGCTTCCCATGACCTGGCAGTCCCTTTCCTTTCTCTGCTCCCAAGTTCATCACCTCCTTTTCCAGCCTCACCGTCATCCTGTCTAATTTCCAGGTTTACTTGAGGAACTTTTAAATGCAGAGCCAGGTCCCACCCTGCAGATTGAGTCAGTTAGATCTAAGGTAGTGCCCAGGAATCTATACTTTTGTTAAGTATAAGTATACTCGGTGACCCAGATGACCAGTCAGGGAAGCCTGGTCATCTTCCCAGGCTTCTTCCCAGGCTCTCCCTCTTCAGATATCTTATTTGGGAAGTCAAAGTCTGAGAAAAGGAAAAACATTTATTTTCAGCAAGTCCAGGGTCCCAAGTAGGGGCAAAGGCCAAACTGCCCCTTCCACCTGAGCTGCTTCTCTGGTTCAGGCTTGGGAGGAGAGGAGCCACCCATGGGATGGGACAGTCACTTGTACTGAGGAGAAAGGGGGGGTACAAGTGGAGCAGCGCAGACACTTAGCATCTTATTGATGTCCACCTGAGTTGACTTATCCATCTCAGTCTTGAGTAAGCCACTGCCCCCCAAGCTGGGCAAACCCCCAGGCTCTTCTCCAGCCTCTCCAAGGGGAACCAGAGCATGGGCGGGAGGCGTGAACATAGTGGGGCAGGGCAAGATGAGGCCTGAGCCCAGCTCACCTGCCACAGGCAGCAGCGCTGGCGGTTGCTCCACACACGCTTCCTCAGGGACCAGGGTCAGCTCTAGCTGAGGTTCCACCTCGACCTCAGCCTCCCTCTCCCCTTCTCCTGCCTGGTTCAGCTCAGGGTTGCAATAGTTGATGTACTGGTACAGCGGCCGTAAGCGATGGGCCTTGCCTGCAGGGGCCCGGGGCAGAGAAGGGGCTGGAGCACCAACCTGTGCCATGTCAGGGTCCAGCAGGCAGGAGAAAAGGGAAAGCCCAGGAACTACCACTCACGCTCCAGTCCCAAGGTCTCTGAGGATGCAGACGCCATGCTGGCCACAGCTGGGAGCCCTGGGGCCCCCAGACTCTTGCGTTTCTTGGCTTTTTTGTGCTGTTTGGTCGACGGTGAGGACTCGCTCTGGCTACTTTCCAGGTCTTCCTTCTGCAGCAGCAGCCCCTGGAGCAGCTCCGCTTCAGCCTTGGGGTGGGCTTGGTGGCTAGGCCCTGGGAGGCTGGGAGACAGGAGGCTTGAGGAGGCAGGTTCAGTCTTGGCTCCTGGGCCCGGAGCCTAGGGAACAGCCCGCATGCTCACCACCCCGGGCCCACATTCTTGTCCCTTTTCCGGTCAGGAGGCTCTCAGGTTGGACAAGTCTCAAAGCTCCTGTGAGCCCAGCCCACTGCAAGGCCTTGAGACTCCGTCTTAGAGACAGAAGGGGTGAGGAGTGACGTGATGGCAGGGAATAAAGATGCAACGTGCAGGAGCGCAGGGATTCGCAGTCCTGTTGGGTGTGACAACCCCCAGCCACCGCCCCCAGCAGCCCGCTGCTCCTCTCCCCCAAAAGCCCCCTCACTTGACTGGCTTTCTCTTTGGACCATGACTGGACCTCACGACGGAGGCCACAGGCCTGGGGCCTCTCTCCTCTGGTGCCTCCGGCTCCAGCCTGAGCTTCTCTCCCTCCAGCTTGGGTCGTTCCCCCTGCAGCTCTGGCTCTGAGACTGGTCCTGCTGGACACTTGTCTTCACCGCGGGTCCCACAGGCCTCAGGGGCTGACACCAGGCCCTGGTTTCTCATCACTGGACACTAGAGGTGACACACGGGCAAAGGATATAGGGGTCTGTCATTTAGACCCCCGGCATTACACACCAAACGTGGATGCAGGGCACCAGCCCACGTCTCTGCCCCGCTGAGGAACCTGTCCTGACAGGCGGTCAACGCACAGAGTTTGGCCCCCGAGAGCACCTAGGCCATGAGTTTAAAGGCTATATACGCCTAATGGTCACCTCAGAGCTCTCAGCGTGGCCTCCGGGGGCCTCCGGGAGCTGTGCAGGACCCTCTGCCGTCCCCTCTTGGGCCCCAGATTGCCTCTCGGTCCTTGCCGAGGCCATGGCTGCGCAGTCAGCACATCCTCGACGGTTGCTGGGGGGCTGGACTGAGGGACACGGAGACAGGCCCCGATGGGCCAGACAGGTGAACTTCGGAGACTGGTCGGTGGGCAAGGGCCGGGGTGGGACAGGCGACTGGCAACTGCTCCGCTCCGCCCTCAGCGGGAACTACTACACGCCCCAGAAGGCTTTGCGCCAAGGGCTTCAGCCCTCCGACTCCGAGACGGAAGCTACTGTTGCTTGGCAACAGCAAACTCGTCAGGTGGCAGCTGCTGACTGCAAAACCCTGCTCTGGTGAGCTCCCTGTCCAGTTGTGTGGGGGGAGGGGCCGCGAACGGGTCGAGAAATGGGTTAGGAGGGGAGGCGGGTAGTGCTGGCGGGGCGTGCAGGGTAGGACGGCGGTCAAGGTCCGGTGCAGGGAGTAGGCGCGAGGCTAAGGAAGGAGGTCTGGGGCTCCAGAGAGGCAGCCTGGCAGCCTCGGTACACCTTTACAGGGCTACGGCGGCGGCATGTGTGAGGGCCCATCCCGCATTTCGGGGCCAATTCCCCCAGATCCTACACTCTGTCCTGACTACTACCGGAGGCCCGCCTCGGGTGAGTTGGGGGTTGCTGCAGCCCAGCAAGGCCAGAGCGGGACTCGTGTTCCTCTCCACCATTGACCCGCACACTCCGCCCCATCCAACTTCTCAGCCCAAGGGCGCCTTGAGGGGAACGCGCTGAAACTGGACCTGTTGGCCTCGGACCCAGACCTGGAGGCCACCACGCCCTGCGTCCCCCGCATAGGTCCTGGAGCCAGAGAGATCCTGGAACGTGGCCGATGCGGCATGGGGGGCATGCTGCTGCAACTTGGGGGTATCTCCCTAGGCCCAGGGGCCTCTTCCAAGAGTAAGTTCTGGGCAGAAGTGGCAGTGAAGCAAATCTAAGATCAAAAACAGCTGCTCAAGGCCTGGGCTCAGGCCTCCCTTAAGCGTCCCTTTCCCCATCTATAAATAAGGGGAGAAGGGGATGCATTACCTTCTCGCAGAAGAGGACTGAATGAGGTAGTCCCCAGGAAAGCTCAACTTCATGAAGTCAGGCATCAATGAAACATTTGTTGTTTAATGCTTACTATGTGCCAGGCCCAATAGGTGTCATAAATACAGGTTGAAGACAACATAGACCACCGTTGAGTCAAGGCGGAAGACAAAAAGCGAGATGATTATATACAAGATTCTTAATGCTATAATTCACAATAAAAGTGTAGGAAATAATAAGAGATAGAAGAAGATAATTACCATGTCAGGAAAGAAAAAAGATGGGTGAGATGGAGTATCTGTATAGCATCTAACTTAGATGGAGAGTCAGGCCTATATGTAAACTGGTATGAGTTGGATTTCATGGGCTGTATGGAGGGCAGAGCCTGGCAATACCTTTTTCCCAGGGAAGGACCCTAAAGACCATGAGAAGGAGAACCTGAGGAGGATCAAGGAGATCCAGAAGCGCTTCCGTGAGCAGGAGCGCAGCCGGGAAAAGGGCCAGTCCAGGCCCCTGAAGGCTCTGTGGCGCTCACCCAAATATGACAAAGTTGAGTCCCGGGTCAAGGCCCAACTTCAGGTACCTGCCTTAGGGAGCCAGAAGTATTGTCCATCTTATTTGCCAGGAGGCAAATTATGAGTTATGGGGAGAGAGGAAAATCACAGGCGACTAAGAAATAGCTGGTTCTGCTGTAGAGGATTCTCAGAAGTGGTGATGGCTGGGTAATACTGAGGGGCAGATAGGAATAAAAGAGAACATTCTATAGAGATGAAACCTCACAGATACAAGTCCCAAGATCAGAGAGAGTGTGGGCAATGGGGATGCTGTATATAGTTTACTGTAAGGGGATAAGAGCATGAGGTTAGGCTAAGAAGTCAGCTGGGCCCATATCATTAAGGGCCACATAACCCACTTTTCAACCTTTATTTCTAAGGGGAGTGGGAAGGTCAGGGACAGAGGTATGGTGGTATAATTCTGTCTTGACCAGATGGTGGCACCATTTCTCTATTGAGGGGTCTTGGAAGAGCAAGATTGAGAGAAAACACAGTAAGATCATATGTGGATGTGTTGAAGCTGAAGCATTTATGGGACTACCAGGGGACGGGAGTATGTCCAGGAAGGAGCTGGAGAGTCATGCCTGGATCTCAGAAGTGAGACCCAGTAGTTATTGAGGATCAGGTTGAGGATGATGAGACCAAGGAAATGACCCTAGATTTGAGGGCTTGGAGGCCATCTGTCAATGACATTGGTTGGGGTAGATCTAGAAAGTTTGGCTAGGAAGGGGAGAAAAAAAGAATGGTAGCTGGAGCCAGGACTGAGGTAGGAGGGGTGGTTTATCGTTAAGGATGTGAGAGAGACATGTTTAAATGCCGATGAGAGGTGCTCCTTCAAGAGGACAGAGGCCCATAGGGATAGGGAGAGAAATTAAGACCTTGTCCACAGCCTGACTGATCCCTCCTTTATGCCCTGCCCTCCAGGAGCCTGGCTGTACCTCTGGGACAGAGACGGCACACTTCCTTCGGGCATACTCTCGCTGTGGCCCTGGACTCCCACCTCCCCGTGTCCCCAGTCCCCAGCTAATCCCATCAGATCCCAATGCCAAGGTGAGAGTATATATAGGCTTGGAGGTGGAGCAAGGATCCTGGGGATTTAGGGGCACAACACAGTGCTGTCTGCCCATCATGCTTGCCATGTCCTGTAGGGGCCAAGCCTGGGTGTGGACTTCATTAGCCACAATGCCCGCACTGCCAAGAGGGCTCCCCGACGACATTCCCGCTCGCCACAGATCCTGGCACAGGTGCTGGAGCAGCAGCGGCAAGCCCAGGAACACTACAATGCCACACAGAAGGGCCACGTGCCTCATTAGTAGGTCCCATTACCCAATACCCAGGGTGACAGGTGCCTGTGGCAGGTGGGAGCAAACATACGCCCTTGGATCATCAACTGAGCCTGTGCATCCACAGCTTGTTGCAGCGTAGGGCTCTGTGGCGACGAGAGGCTGAGGCCCGCCAACAGAGCCAGCCAGACCCTGCCATGCCCTCTGGCCACACTCGCATGCCTGAAAGCCAGCGGCTGGAGACACTGAACAATCTGCTTCAGAGTAAGTATGCGGGCAAGGGGGACTGGATGGGGAAACTGCTGAGAACCATGCAGCCATACCTAATACTAACTGTTCCTGGGCCCCCTGTAGGCCAGAGCCAGCTGCTGCGTGATCTGGTGCTGCTCCCTGCTGGGGCAGACTCACTGAGGGCCCAGAGCCACCGTGCTGAGCTGGATCGGAAGCTGGTGCAGGTAGAAGAGGCCATCAAGATCTTTTCCCGCCCCAAGGTCTTCATAAAGATGGATGCTTGAGCCCTTTTATAGGGGTAGTGATGGGAGTCCTCATTGAGGATTGCTGCATGGTTGCAAAGGACTAGATCAGGCTCCATCATAGAGTCCAAAGACAGGAGCAGTGCTGGGGGAGGCAGTATACTCAGAGCACTTTTCCTAGCCAATGATAGTTGCAAAAGGGCCATCCTAGCCCAGCTTCTTAACAACTTTGTCAAAATTAAAACTTTTTGTACACAGTGGGGTTACCTTTCATAATAGCTTTTCTTACCCTAGAATTCCAAGCCTGGTGGCCCTCCAGCTGCTTGACTGCAGGAGGGTCTCTCTGCTGCCCTTCTTACCTCTGCCTCATGTCCAGGGCAGAAGGCAAGATTGTCAGATCAGGGAGGAGGGACATAGAAGGACCATAACTGCATTTGTAGAAAACCTTTAATGTTCCCCAGACTGAGAGGGCCCTGTGAGCAAGCTAAAAGTCCCACTGGGGAAGTCCCCTGGCATGATAAGGGGGCTACTTCCTTGCGTGTCAGAGGCTGAAGCCACTACCATCTCGTGTGCTACATCTCCAGCCAGAACTGGCTTGCTCTTGATCATCCAGGGATGGCATAGAGCTTCGGGCACTGGGAAGTAGGTGATCTGGGTGCAGGTCCCAGCATGGAGGCCCCTGAGACAGCCCATTGGAACAGGGAAGCTGGCAGTTCCCAATAACCAGATCACTACTGTCATCATCACTATCAGGCTCAGCAGCCTTGGGCCCAGTAGAGGCAGGCCCTGTAAGACGCTCGGATGCCCCACGCACCACGTTGTTGCGCTGATTGGCTGGCTTGACAGTGACAATGAGGTTGTGGCTGTTGGCTACCATCATGTCTGTCACTTGGTCCAAGGTCTTCCCAGCCACTTCAATGCCATTGACTTCAAGGATCTCATCACTGACTGCCAGCAGCCCTGTACTCTCAGCCAGGCCCCCTCGTACCAGGCGAGAGATGAAGATGCCTGGGACCTGTTCCAGGCCCTGGGGAGCTACACGCATGCTCATGCCATCTCGGATGTAGAAACCTAGGGGGCGGTCAGAACCATGCTTGTGCAGCCGCACCCGTCGGTGGGTCTCAGGCAGTAGATCCACATCTATTACTGAAGAAACCTGGCGGAAATCTTGGGGCAGGCTGATTAGAAGGGGTGACCGGGTGCGCAGAGGAGCCACTGGCCGAAGTAGAAGTCCTTTCTTACGCCGCTGCAGAGAGTTGGAGGCAAAGACCAGGCTATTGGAGTCGGCTTCTGCTGCAGGAAAGGGAGGTGCTGAGATCAGAGACCCTTCTCTCCCATTTGGGCCCTTTTCCATCAGGCCCAGGCCAGGGGAAGGGGACACTGTAATTATATCCTACCACTTGGAGGTCAGGCCAAGGGCAAGGTATACAGAGGGTGAAGCCTGGGTACCCTAGGCATGATAACCTGCCCTGTCACCCTACCCCACATAGGCTGTCCACTGTACCCCATTCTCCTCACCCCGCTTCTGCACTAGCAGGCGCAGTGGTGGGGGCACGCTGGCCAGGGCGCGGTACAGGCTGTCGTCATTGGTGAGGGGCAGTAGGTCACCGTGAGCATCTGTGTAGCCAAGCAGCACGTCCAGGCCCGGGATCTGATGCACCGCACGCAGTAACCTCGAGAACTCTTGGAAGCCCCTTACCGAAGCGCGGGGCAGCGCGAAGCGTCGGAACTCAGCGTCAAACTGGAGGCAGGGAGTGGGGGAGAGAACAGAGCCTGAGTCCTTTCTCACCACAGGTCCGAGGGTGGCAGGGCGTGGGACAGTGAGCCGCAGCAAGAGCTGCAGCCTAGCGACCAGACCTCAGCTCCAGTACAAGGGATGCTGTCCAAGGTCTTCTCCCCGCCCACCAGGTAGCCCAGGCCACAGAGTTGTTCTAGGGGTTGGAGAAAGGAAGGAGGATGGGTACAGGAAACAAGAAGAAAAGCCAGAGAATAGCACATAGAGGATAGAGGGGAGAAAAAGGTGGTAGGACTATGGAGCCAGGAAAGAGAGAAGAGGGAATTGGAAGCACCTAGTGCTGGAGCCAGGACTGGAGGGGCCCTTACTTTGCTCTTCACCTCCACGATGCTGTCGGGACTGCGCGCCAGCGTTCTCTGTGGCCTGGCCATCGCAGGGCCAAGCGGGCCCGGGACTGTGCCCCAGGAAGCCCACGGAGGCGCAGGTGCATAGCCCGGCGGCCTGGCGGGCCCGCACCTCCCCACCGGTGGCTGTAGCCCAGGCCGGGTCCTCCCATCCAGACCATGACGTCAAGGGGCCAGCTACGGAGAGTGGCAAGTGGAGTCCACGTTTCCTAGGCAACGGTGATGAGGCTGGAGACGTCTTTCTGTGCTCTTACGTCATTACGCTACGGTCAGAGCGTTTCTATAGCCTGGGGGAGGGGCTCGGCCCGACCGAGGGGAGAGTGATGGGGGAAGGTATTTATTGAGTGCTATCTAACATTCCTCCTGACTTGACAAGACTGCACAATTTGTAGATGAGGAAAGTGAGTTGTAATATTTGCCGAATCTTTCGGGGTCACCCGGCGTTGATGCAACTTCAAGCCAATTTGCTCGGAGTACCCTAAGTCGCAGCCTCAGGCTCCAAATTCCTCCCTCTCTATCCGCACCAGCCCTTGGCCCCTTCCTGTCAAGGTAGCATCCCAAAAGACTGGCCGCTATTTTGAGAGAGAAAAACAAGCAGGTTGGCATCCAGTCAAATCCAATGGGAACCTGCCCACAAGTTAGCAGCACGCATGCGCGGGCATGCATGTGGGCGGGGCCCTGGCCTCAGGTTCCGCCTAGCCATTGTGCACTTCCTCTTCCGACAGGAGGCGGAACGGCAGCACCCGCAGGAAACCCGGGCGAAGGGATACTCAAGTTGGTTCTGCTGCGGGAATGGCAGGTTTGAGGAGTGTGGTCCTTCGGCCCTGGATTCGAGAGCTGGTCTTGGGGTCTGAGAGACTGTCAAGCCCACGGGCGGGCCAGCTGCTCCGGGTGAGTACTCCCGACCCTCTCAGGGCCCAGAGAGCCCCAGGGTGGTGGTGTTGACCCCCGTCGCTGTCGCCAGGTGCTGCAGGAGGCCGAGGCACCAGGCCCGTCCCACGCCCCAGATACGTCTGATGTCGGGGCTGCACTGCTTGTGTCGGACAGGACCCACAGTATCCGATGCCTGATGACGCGGGAAGTCCTGAACGCCTCCGACTGGTGAGAGAGGCAACACGGGGCTGTAGTTTTGAGCCCTGTGGATGCTCGAGGCTTGAGACCCAGGCGGGTGGGGCCTTTGGCCCAAGGACTAGGCTGTGAGCTTCGTGCTCTCCACAGGGAAGAGAAGGAATTTGGCTTCCAGGGGGCTGAAGGACGGCTCCTGCTGCTACAAGACTGCGAGGTCCGAGTCCAAGTGGCTGAGGGTGGCATGGTGAGTGGTAAGGCTGGCTTGGACGGGTTACTGGGCCTGACTCTAGGACAGCCCCTGAGACCCATCCCTGAATTCACCCCTCCAGCCCACAGAGTTCTTCCTCCAGGTGCACCGCTTCAGCCTAATGCCCACAGAGCAGCCCCGGGATTGGGTGACTAGTTGGTAAGTAATGCCTCCACTCTCCACCTGTTCTCCCCACCCAGGCCTGGTTGGCATTGGCATAGGCCTTTTGGTCATGAGGGCTTGGACTCCTGGTAACATGGACTGCTTATCACTATTTTTTCCCTAGCAATGAGGACCCAGATGTGAAGAAAAAGCTCAAAGACTGCCTGGAGTGAGTCTGGGGTTGAATAGTGGATGGCAAAAGTATTAATAGGCCTCAGGATTGTTTCTCAAGCCTGTTCCCTCTGTTTCTGTAGGGAGCACCTTTCAGAGTCTGCGTCTTCTAATGCAGGTACTTACAGGGGTTGACCCTAACTTTGTAGAGTGACTCTCCAGTCATCACCTCCTGCTCCTTTGATAAGCCCCCTTTCCCACCCACCTACCCTACTTTTCCTCCTCCTTGAGCTTCAGCACATCCCCTGTACCCTTGACTCCAGGCCTTTCACTATCCCAGCTTCTGGATGAGGTGCAGGAAGAACAGGAACATCAGGGGGCACTAGTGCGCTTGGCTGAGAGCTGTCTGATGCTGTCAGGTCCTTACACAACACCCCCACTCACCCACTGGGCCGCCTCAAGCCACTTGGCCATGGTCAGTTTGGGACTTCCCTTACGAAATGTCACGGTGAAGAATTGGGCAAGGGCAAGGGCCAGACTGACAGATCGCTTCTGCAGGGAGAAGCTGTATACACCGTCCCCAGTCTGTGGCTGCACATCTCTGAGAATGACCAGCAAATTCTGAACTCTCTGGGCCCAGGTCAGAGGACACAGGGTAAGGAGGACTGGAAAGGTCCAGAGGGGACTATCTAGGGGCCTGGTGCCCAAAGCACTGATCATCCTTTCCTGATCCCTAGACCCTGAGCTGCTCCCACCAGACCCAGTTCTTCAGGACCTATCGCTGACCCTCACCACCTCCTCCTCCTCACTCAGTTCTTCAGGTAAGGTGATGCTGAAGCCACAAATACTACCTAGTTTACACAGGATGCTATGAAAAGGATTCCTGCAGGCCTGCCTAAGGTTACAGGCCACTCAGCTAGTCTGCACTGAGAGGGCTGTGCCCACAGTGAGTTCCTTTCTCCCCAGGCACCCCTGTCACACCAAGCCACATGTCATCAGAGGAACGTGGTGCCAGTGTCAGCCTTCTGCCTGCTGTGTCCTTGGCTGCTCCAGATACAGGGCAGAAAGCCAGCTCCCAGTCCATGTCAGCCATCTGCTCAGCCCCTGGCCCCCTACCTCCTAGTTCCCCACATCCAAGCCTCGTGTCCAACCCCCCACTCCTGAGTTGTACCCCAGGTCTGTCCCCTCTTGGTCACATTCCCAGTCCACATCAGGCCCATGAGGCCAGACCCCAGCCCCAGAAACCTAGATTGGAGTTCAAGGAGCTAGGCTTGCCCTTCAAGAACTGGCAGCATTCTCCAAGGATAAGAACCACCAAGGGAGTCATGGAGTCCAGTTCTGTCTGGGTGAGCATAGCCCCCCTACAACTGGAGGGTAGAATGAGGTGGGCCTTGAATGAAGTTGGGAGGGGGCCTGGGGTAGCCTTGGATGGGCTTAGGGGTCCTTGCTGGCCCCTCTCCAGACACCACATCTTCTTCAGAACCCCCCGAAGAAGCATCGTGATGGTTCTGCATTCCAATACGAATATGATCCACCCTGCCCTTCCCTCTGTGCCCAGGTCCAGGCTGCCAGGTGAGTGCCAGGGGCTGCCCCAGTCCCTTGGTCACTAATCCAAGTCTTCCTTGACCTACAGCCTTGGTTCTCTTCCCAGGCTCCCTTCCCAGCTCCTGACCTGGGCCTTGCATTTTCTGATGGAGCCACAACCAAAATCTGAGCAAACCCAGGTGTGAGGGGTCATGTGACCACGTGGAAGACTGTGATCCATGCCTGTGGATGGACAAACAATGCGCCACACTCTGCTTCCTTGAGTTTTTTAATAAAATAATCTCATGCGGCAGGAAAGGAGAGGATCAGGGGTTGGGGCCGCCGCCTCTTTGGTCTGTGACAGGGGAGGGTGGGCTTCGCTCAGGGCTGGAGGGCTCTGTGTACTGTGAGAGCAGAGGCTCGGCTCCAAGACCAGATCCTGCAAAATGAGAGGGGGAGAGTGGAAGGTCAAAATTGGACTTAGTATCCTGCCACCCAGTCAACCAACCTAGTCCCTTCTTACTTAGGTTTGGTGATGGGGGTTCTTCAAGCTTCGGCCTTCGCTTGAGGACAGGGGAGCGCTGCAGTCGTAAAGGCCATTCTAGGGACACAGAAAGGCATGGGGTGGGTTAAGAGCTTGCAGCCTGTTCCCAACCCTCTGCCCACACACACGCACTGTTGCCTTCAGAGCCTCCCCTTCCCCTATCTCCTCCCACCCCTGGCAGAGGTTGCTTTTTTGGAAGTGGAACCAGGGCTTGTTGGAAGAGCTGTCAGACCCTTGCTCCTGGAGCCCATCCTCTCACATCTCCTGCACCCAAGCACACATGGAGGTGTTTCCCCTCACCAGTGGGGGCCTGGAGCTGGTCCTCATGCACAGACACTGCTCGTCGCCCTGTTGAAAGAGGCCTTGGCCTCAGCTGGCCATCTGGGGAAGGCCAGGGTATCAGGGTACGGCCTCAACAGCTGCCCCTACTCCAGCCCTTGCCTCCCACTTTCAGGGTCCCTAACCCAGTATTGGAGTGGGGATTAGTGTGTCCACTTACCTTCATTTCTGGGGCCCAAGCAAGGATCCTCTGGGAGGCCTAAGCTGTCTGGGGAGGCGCTGGCTTTTGCAGGACTGGGACAAGGGGGAGGGGGTCCGGGACCATCTTGTTGACCCCAACCACGGCTCCTAAGTTCTATATTCAGCTGTTGCCCCAGTGTCTTCCAGGTGGAGGACTCAGGTCCCTGGCCTCCTGACCCAGGTCTGCATGAGGGGTCTGTAAGGAGAAGAGTGTCAGCCAAAACCTGGGCCAAGCATTTGAAGCGAGCATGACATGCATGTCCCCCAACACACACTCACCTGCAGACACGGAGTGGGTGCGGGACTTGATAGAGATTAGAGGAGCCTCTGAGGAACTGTCCATAATGTCACCTGCAAGGTGGGACTGGGAGCTCAGGCACCAGACCTTCGGGGGAGGGGAAGAAGAACCTGGCCTATCCTCCTCCCCCAGGAGAGCAAGTGCCTTGGGGACTTATTGCTAAAGATCTCCCTCTCCCGCAAAATGTACTACCCTAGCCCAGGTTCCCACTTACCATCAGAGCCAGCCTTCTTGATTTCTCCATCTTTGCTCTGTAAGAAATTGCGAAGTGAAGCTCAGCCCTGAAGCACCCTTACCCTAGGCTTATTCATTTGTTCATTCTTGTTATAACTGCCACTAAACATGGGCTGAGCAACATGGCAAACCCAGTCCTGGTCATCTTAGAGTTCAAAGTCTGAGATGGACAGTTAACACAGACATTCATATGCATGCACAGACATGGATAAAATGATGTCTCAATTCTCTGATTCATTTTCTTTCTTTTTCTTTTCTTTTTTTTTTTTTTTATTTCATTATTTCTAGAAAGAGGGGAAGGGAGAGAGGCAGAGAGGGAGACATTAATGTATGGTTGCCTTTCACCTGCCTCCAGCCACAGATCTGACTGGAGACCTGGTTTGCAACCTGGTTATGTGCCCTGGCTGGGGAATTGAACCTGTGACCTTTGGGTTTGCAGGCCGGCACCTTACCCACTGTGCTACCAGCCAGGACTGATTCATTTTCTATACTGTGGTGACCAGAGTAGTATTAGCAGGACAGCCATGGAAGAGTCAGGGAAATGCAGGATGGGCAGAGGAACCTGGTATTACCCATGGGTGGTGATGAGGAGCTGGAAGTAGGTCAGGGTGGTGCTCCAGACAGGAGCATGTGCAGAGGCTGTGAGGTGCACCCCAGGGTGGAAAGCAGTGACGAGGACTGAGGTCTCACAGGGTTAGGAGTCGGGTAAGCCACTAGAGAGGAAGCCCCTGGACAACTTGCTGTTTCAAATGTAAGTAACAAGGTCAGATCTCTGTTGGGTCCTCAGAGAAAAGACTATCACAGCTGCAAGGAGGAAATACCAGTAACCTGGGCCAGGGCAGAAGCCAAGAGGGAAGAATGGTTGAATCTGATCACTTTTGAGGAGGAGTGGAACTAGCAGACATGTGAGTCTCCTGGTCACATGTCACCCACAGACAAGCCACATGTCTCCTGCCCCCTCATTTCGCACTTATGTCCCTCTCAACTCACTTGTTTCCTCTTGCCTTCAGTACTCCCGCTGCCTCTGCTCATGCCAATTCTCTGCAGCATTACTTGTACCCGCTGTTCAAAGGATGGGGCCAGTTCTGTGTCTCCTCGCTCCAGGGGCCGCCTCTGGGGACAGAGGTGCTGGAGTGGGGCGAGAGCCCAGTGCCCTCGGTTCCATCAGACCCCTCACCCCTGTCACCAGGCCTCACCTTGTCAGGTCTGGCACCCAATGTTGCCTCTTCCTCCTCAGCAGGTAGCAGAATCATTGAGTAGGCCTTGCTTTCCCGGGTGTAGCGAGGTCGGCTTCTACGGGCAGGATCAGGACTGCTGGTGCCCCCTTCAGCTCCACCAGGCTCATCCCCACGGCCAGGACGGGCTGGTGGCCGCAGCAGGTCCCCAAGTGTGGTTTTGCGGGTGCGGGGAGCTGCCCCAGGGCTGGTCTCTAGATCAGGCCTTGGCCCCCGTGTTGAACGAGGCTTCTTGAAGGCAAAAAGGGTGCCCAGCTTCTTTCGTAGTGTACGGGGGACAGGGGTGGCACTGCCCTCAGTGGCTGGGTCATCCTCGGGAGCCCAGCTGTGGGAACAGCCAACAGTAAGCAGGAAGGCTCATGAAGCAGTCTACCCTCTCCCACCCCTTGCAACTGCCCCTCACTCACAGGCGAGCCTGCTGGATCAGCTTTTTGGAGAAGAATTCCTCCACGCCCTCGTCCACACGGGCACTGAGCCCATTCCCTTCCTGTGGCAAGGCTGGGGGCACCTGGGGGACACCACGTGGTCAGGGGTCAAGGCTGAGTGCAACTGTTATTTCTCCCTACCTCCCTTGTCCACAGTCTGCCTTGGGCAACTCCAGGACCTGGGAAATGGGGTGACTCTAAGGGGCTGCTGCCATACAAGCTCTCTGCCTGCCCAGCTAGTGGGCAGAGATACTGATTTCACATACCCCTCACCCACAGTTGGCTCTGGACACACACCCAGCCCACACCTATCCTTGTCCCATAGTCTCCTACACATCCTGAACCACCCGGTCACCAGCAGGCTAGAGCCCACGCAATCCCCAGGGTCACACATTCTCACCTGCCACCCCCTCTGCTCCAAACAGTTTCCTGCAGTTTCCCCCACCCCCACCTCCACCCCACCAGGCCTGCTGCCAACCAGTAGCACGGCCTGCTGCGTCAGACCCTCCTGGGGGGCCTCAAGCCAGCTTCTCCTCCCCTTCTGCCCACTACCCTGCCAGTGCCTGGTGCACACATACATCTCCCCACACATACACTGGCCAGATGTGCAGTAGACACAGGATTGCCCCTGTAGTCGGAGAGTCCAGTATCTTTCGGTAACCCTGGTAGATGCTGGATAAGAGAGCCGCTGTCTTGCACATCCACCCATGCAGTGGGCCAACCTGAGGCAGAGTTCTACACCCAGGTGCATCCTTAACGGACGCTCATACACCCAGGACCCCATATGCATATGGCCTGGGATGAGGGGTGGCCAGGAAGAAGCCAGGATGTGGCCACATGACCATGTGATCTTGAGCCCCCCAACAACCACCTCCCTGCCTGCTCTTACCGGTGATGAGAAAACAGGCCACCTGAGACCCCCAATTCCATCTCTCTGGAGTGGGAAGAGAGTACTCACCTGGGGACCCCCAGGGGGCGGGCGGTGATGATGCTGGCGCCGGGGCCGTGGCCTGGCCCTAGTCGGGTGGCGCAGAGGCTGCCCGGAGGGTGGCAGGTCCATGCGAGGCAGCGGGCCAGCCGGGGACCCGGGAGCTGCAGGGCTCGGGGAGCCGCGTGCAGATGGGTCCGCCTGCGGCTCCGCATCCTCTCCAGGAGCCGCCAGCTCGGGCTCCGGGTCCTCAGCAGCACCTGAGGGGAGAGCACCAGAAGAGCACAGAGCGCGCAAAGCCTATGGAGGTGGCAGCGGCGGTGCTAGGGCGGCAGGGGACCCGCCCAGGGCGCTGGGAGGGGCCGGGCTACGCGCCCGCTCCCCTCCCCCCCCATCAGCCCCTCCCCCCGACCGCTGTCCGTGGTGCTGAGCGCGGCCCCGAGCTGCGCGCGCCACTGCCACCAAGCATGCGCGTCCTGTGGGTAGACAGGGGCGGGGACGGGGGAGGCAAGTGGAGACAGTGTCTGGGCCCTGGTCTGCTCAGGTCCCACTCTATGCTGACTGACCACAGCGGAACCCAATCCTGCAGCGTGTATGGGGGTCCTTGCCTACTGTAGGCAAGAGTCGCGGCGTTTCCGGGCTGAATGAACATAACCAGGTGTCCAGGTCTAATGGAACTACAGCCCAACTCAGTAACTCCCTTCCCCCTAGGCCCTGACTTACTGTGAGAGGAGGGAACCAGGTGAAGGCAGTGGTTGAACCCAGGCCACTTCCGGGGAGGACTGTCATCCTGTTGGGGAGGGCATAAACTAGGCCTGTGGTGAGGGAGCTGCTTCCCTACTTTCCACGTTCCAGAACAAGATGAAAAGATCTAGGGTTCCAGGCTCAGAGTTCTGGCATCACCTACCTTCTGCTTCTCTTCATCCTCCTCTTCCTTCTCCTCCTCCGGGAAGAAAAGCCCTTCTAATTTCCCAGGCCCAAAGAGAGTAGGCTGGCCTTCTTCCAGGGCCGGTAGGGCAGAGGGCACTGCCACTACTGTCTGCTGAGCCAGACTCTCTACCTGCAACACTAGACACTCTTAAAATGGATAGGTCAGCCCCAGCCATAGTCCCATCAGTGCTAAGGGAACCCTAAAATATCCCTGGGCTTTATGACCCCAGAAGATGTGATAGAAACCCTGCAAAGCAGTGGCTGGGTCATTGTAAGTGTGCGTGCAAGTGCAGTTTCCCCTCACCAGCCGATCCCGGGCTGCACTCAGGCCTGCCAGAGCTTGAGCCACAATGCTGTCTGCCAAGGACCCTGTCACTGACAGCCGCATGTTCCTGAGGGCAAGAAAGGGTATGTGTTAGTGCTCTGTCTCCACTCAGCCCAGCCCAGCCCAACCTGCCCCGTCATGCCTACCTGAGCCTAGTGAAGGCATCTTGCAGCAGGTGCTCTGGGAGCAGCTCTGGGAGGCCCCTTGAGCCCACCAGGGCTCCCTCTAGCTGCTCCCTCCACCTGGGTCCCTGCAGCATCTGTGAGCAGAGGCTCTTTGTTGTCTCCAGTGTGGCCTGAGTAAAGTCCTGGGCAAAGGTCAGAACATGGTGAGAGTGTGGCTAGGGCCCAGACCAAATGGCTTGAGGCTCTGACCTCCACCAAATGTTGCCTCAGGGGATATCACAGTCAAGCCCATGAGATGGGGTCAAGCCTGCATAAGGAACTGGGGCAGGGACAAGGGTACCACCTCACCTGAATGTCCTGGCGGCAGACCTCACCCACCTGCCCCAGGAGGCCCTCCAGCTTCTGCCGCAGCTGCCATTGATGGCTTGGGGAGCTTCCTGCCTCATATAGAATGGGGAGAATCTGGAGGCCGAGGAGGAACAGGAAATGCAATGTGACATCTAACTAAGAGGGGAAGGGTCTTCATAGCAGGAGGGTGTGCTCACACTGAGAGAGAAGTTGGCATTTTGGATGGCATCCTCGGCCTGGTGTACAGCGGCTTCACCCTGGGGCCCAGCCCCACAGCCCAGCAGCTCCACATGCTCCTGCACCGACTGACACAGTTCGTTTACTTCCTGGGGGACACAGGGAATCAGTCCCAGTCTGGTCCCCTTCCAGTCCCCTAAACCTTGATTGCCTCCTTCCCAGGGTCTCCAACAGGGTGTGAGGTCCTGAAACCAATACCATCAGGCCAGCCTATCTGTTCAAGCAGAAAGAGCAGGGACTTTACATCTATTTCCTAAGTGTACAGAATGGGAAGGGGAGCTGCTGTTAGTCATGTCTGTTTTAGAAGCTCAGTTTGTTCACTATCCCCCTGGAGGACAGACTGAGAGGTGGGGAGAAATGGGAATGAGGCACCATGGAGAAAGAACCAGGGAGAACAAGGGAGAGTTGGGGTGGGGTGAGGAGCAGGACAAAGGAGGGTCTATGCAGGCTCCCACATGGCCAGGAGAAACCCAGCCCAAACCTCTGGCCACAGCACTTGGTGGGTGTGAACACCAGTGACACTCGGCTTTGGGGTATGGAGAAGAGTTTGTAGGAGATGATGAGATCTCTGAAGATGGATAGAATGTGAAGGCCCTGCAGGATGCATGGGTCAAAATGCCTGAGCTCTGGAGCTTGGGAGAGAAGTGAGATTTAGGAATGAAGTGGTGGGAACATTTCTCACAAAGGTAAGGTAGTGGAGGGAGATGAAGCCTGAAAGAGGGTCACTGGGTTGGCCACAGCAGAGGTCAGTGAAAAGGGGAAGGGAGCCCTGTGAATGGGAAGCTACAATAGAGGAGGGGGGAGTTGGGGAAAAATGTTTAAATACCTCCTATCTTTAATAGGAGAGCCTATTTAAATACTTTGGTTCTCTTCAGACCAAGGAGAGGAAATTGTCTCCAGCAGTAGGATTTAAGCACCCTGGTCCCAGGAAAGTCAGACCTTCAGATTCATGAGGCTCCCAGGTGCCATAGATCTCCCCATCCCCCTATCTTCTGTTTGTACTCCAGGTTTAGGGAGGGGACACTAACCTGCTCAGAGGGGTTCCAGACCAGACCTAGTGGCTCCTTGCAGCAGGTGCTGGCAGGAGGGGCATGGTCTGTGTGGTTGTTCCTCAAGAGACAGGCTTGGATCTAAGGACAAGGGATATCGATAAGTGCTGGGGAACAGGGCCACCCAACAAAGCAGAGCAGTGGAGAAGGGACCCCTCACGCACACACCTGATGTACTGCACGTGCTGTCAGTTCTGGGCGGCTGCGCTGCGCCTGGGCCACGTCAGTCAGTGGCAGAGGCATGGTCTTCAGGCTTCGGTTCTGCTCCAGGGCCTGCGCCACGTCCAGCAGGCCCAGAGCTGATGTCTGATTCCGGTCCCAGACCACAGACCTGGGCCAGGCGGAGCTTCAGTTGGGGGTGGGGCTTCGGTAGGCCACACCCAACCCTTGTCCACCCGCCTCCATTCAACCCCACCCCTTAATTCAGTCAGTCTCTCCAAGCCCTCCTCCCCATAGGTCCCACCCTTCAGACCCCGCCCACCGAAGTCTGGTGTTAACCCGAAGCGCCTTGGCCAGCATCTTGGCACCCGAGTCCCCCATGGCGTTGCCGCTGATATCCAGGGCTGTCAGATTAGGGTTGGTAGCCAGAGCCCGAAGCAGGACACTGGCGCCCAGCTTCAGCCGAGACTCAGCCACAGACAGAGACTGCAGAGGCTAGGGTTAAGAAAAAGCCATTTGTGGCCCTGGCTGGTAGCACAGTGGATAAAGTGCCGGCCTGCGAACTCGAAGGTTGCAGGTTCGATTCCCCAGCCTGGGCACATAACAAGGTTGAAAGCCAGGTCCCCAGTCAGGTTTGTGGCTGGAGGCAGGTGAAAAGCAACCATATATTGATGTCTCTCTGCCTCTCTCCCTTCCCCTCTTTCTAAAAATAATGAAATAAAATCTTAAAAAAAAAAAAAAAGAGAGAAAGCCATTTGTTGTTGAAGTCGGGAATCGGCAAGGAGGGCAAGGTCACAGGGTCTGAGGGACCAGGAGTCTGACGGGGCACAGGGGTCCATTGACGGGATCCCGCATGGTATCCGGAACTTACACAGTCGTCATCCTGCATGAGCTGGACAATCCGGTGCAGGACGTCGTCCAGGGTCTCCCTGTGGGCATGGGCCATGATTGGGGGAGAAAGCCCAGTAGTAGGGTGCCGTTTGGGAGGTTGGGGAATGGGATGGGGGCTCACTTGCATCGAACGTTGAAGTTCCTTCCAAGAGCCACATGTCGCAGGGACCGACTCCTCCCGATGGCCAGCACCAGAGTCACCATGTCAGAGCCGAATCCTGGGGGTGGTTGGGGTCACGCATAGGCGAGGCTGTAGGGATGGGGGTGGAGTGGGAACTGGGTGGACGATGGGAGGATGAGTTTCCGGGCGTCCTCACCATTCTCCGACAGATCCAGGGAGCTCACAGCGCCAGCATCGCACACTAAGTCCTGTATCACCTGGGCGCCCGCGGAGCACAGCTGAAGGTGGAAGGTGGGGCGAGCTCAGGCCAACAGGCCACAGGTGGGGAGAACCTGGAGGCTGCGGCCCGGCGCTCCCGCAGCCCCACTCCCGGTGTGCGGGCCCACTGCTCGCTCGCGTCGGGGCTCCGCGCTCACCTCACAAGCGCTGAGGTCCAGGTGCAGGTCGCCCATGTGCATGTTAAGCGCGAGGCCTTCCAAAAGGGCCCTGGGACGGGATGTCACAGGAGGTGAAGGGAAACGGGAAGAGGGGCCCCGGGGCGCTAATACCAAGAAGGAAGGGCCAGTGCCGGAGAGGTTACGGGTGCGCTGGAGGCCGGGCTGGGTAGTGGCCGCACAGGCAGGGGGCGTAGCCGTGGGCAGCGACACTCACCTGAGCGCATCAGGGGGCAGCTTACAGCCCGCCAGGCTCAGGTGCCGAAGCGTCCCGGCGCGGCTGAGGAAGAGTTGCAGCGCCGCAGGCGCAGCCCGGGACTTCCTGGGGTGGGGGAGCCGGAGGGGTGGGTCAGCCGAAGGGGTGGGGGAGAAGAAGGGGTGGGGGAGAAGAGGGTGGGCTTCCGGACGCAGGGAGGCTGCTCCCGGCACCGCCCCCGCCCCGCGCCCGCGGCGCCCCACCCGGCCGGCCCACCTACATGCGGGAGAAGACGTTCCTCGAAGCGTCCAGGTGGGTGAGGCTGGCGCAGCAGCCACGGGACAGTGCGGCAAAGAGCTGCAGGATGAGGGTGTGGGCTGCACCGGCCAGAGGACTGAGCCCTCCCCGCCAGCCTTGTCCTCCAGTCTACCCTTGGGCCTCGGCCCGGCCACAAGCCCTACCGATCCCCCCACCGCCCCGCAGTGACCACCCTCTCACAGTGTCCAGGGCGGTGTCGGTGCCTGCGAGATTCAGGAACGTCAGAACATTAGGACGGCTCAGGAAACTATAGAGTCCCTGGTGGCAGGATGGGATGGGAGAGAGGGAAGGAGTCAAGGATCCCCTCATCAAGAACTTTCTGAGACCCCACTGCTGGCAGTGCCCCCAATCACTACCCCTAAAGACAGCCACTCACCCCGTTATCCTCCGAGGCCCCCAGTGCCCCAGGGTTCCCGGAAAGATCCAGGTGGGTCAGGGCAGAGTCAAAGGCCACATTGGAAGCCAGTGCCCGGCCTAGAGCCTTCATTCCTGGTGGTGGAGGAGGGGTGGCTCAGCCCACAGGCAGACCCACCTCCCGAGCACTCCACCAACCCTACCCCACCCTTGGCTCCACCTACCCCGAGGCGTCAACCCTGTCTGCGCTAGGCTGAGTCTCCTCAGGGCTCCAGGACGCCGTTCTAGGTGTCTGCTGAGCATAGCCACGCCTGGGGAGGGGGGCAAACCTCTTGGGTCTCCCCTTCTCTAGCACCAACCCCAGGCCCTTCCCCAGGCTCCTCCATACCTCGGTCATCCAGCAGGTTCCCTGCCAGGCTGAGCTCCCGGAGCCCCGAGTTCAAGTTCCCTGCCAGTGCCTGGGCCAGTCTCCGAACAAAGTCTCTGGGGACCAGACCCCAGGGGTGAGACTCATTCTGGAGTCCCAACTCCTTCCAATCTCAACTGCTTTCCCTAATCCACTTACCCCTTCAGGCCACAGGTCTCTAGCACCAGCTCCTCCAGGTGAGATGACTGACTCATCATGTGCAGAATCTGTTCCAAGACCTCAAGGCTCTGAAAAAGAGTAGGGGCTCAGTGGGCTGCGCCCTGGTCCCCACATGCTGGACTCCTCCCTGCCTCTACACTCTCACCAGCTTCATGTCCACACAGGAGAGACACCGGAACCACAGGTTATAGGACAGGGCAGCCACACTCAATGCCAGGTCCCTGGGTGGGAGAAGGGGCAGGGGCAGAGCTCAGGGTCCCCCAGCCAGATCCCAGGCCCAACATCCCCCTCCATAGAGAAGCTGAGGCCCAGGAATGTGGGTCATGGAACTTTCTTCATTCCCAGTCCTGGCAGGCCACACACCGACTGCCCAGATGGCTGAAGTCTCCCAGGCTGAAATGGCGGCAGCCCTGACGATGGTAGATGGTGTCCACATCCTGGACAGGAAGAAAGTGTCCTTGTAGCTTGAGGCCACAAGAAGCAGCAAGGGACTCAATGCACATGGGGACCAGATGTCTCCAGAGCCCCATGGGGAGGGCCCTACGCTCACCCACTGAATCTCCTCTCGAAAAGGGAAGCCATTGTAGTCACACAGTGCCTCATATGTCTCCAAGAAGCCACCTGGGGAGTTGTCAGGGGGACGATGGGGTGAGGGGAGGAGAGAGACAAAATGTCAGAGATGGATGAAGAACAGACCTAAGCTGTGTGGTGGCTGTATCTTGAATGGCTCTGTCGGTTTGGGGAGACCTTCAAACCCAAGGATCTGGAGCTGCAGGAAGGAGGAGGCTGGAATTCCCATGTGGCCCTGCCTAGACCCTTACTTACCACAGGGGCTACAGGATGAGGGGGTCTCTGAGGGGCTGCTTCTTTCCAGGCGAACCAGCATGGAGGGGGGTGTGGGCCTCCGGAATAGCTTCCTGAAGTGGTAGAATAAAGGAGAAGGGGACAAGGGACTTCTAGCCTCTGGGAGGTGAGGGAGGCAGCCCACCTGTGTCTCCAGAGCATTCCCCCTGTTTTGCCGCCCTCCTTCCCTGCCAGTCCCATGCACTCGCTGGGCCTCACCCAAGGGTGGAGCGAGGGAAGACCTTCTTGATGGCCGCAGCAATGTGCTGGGCCAACTGTTCCAGGGCAGCCACACCAGGAAACTCCAGGACCAGCTCAGGCAGGGACTCCAATTCAAATGTGACCTGGGGAGAGCAGGTGGCTGGCCTGGGCTCTACGTGTGGGGACAGGGGGAAGGGGAGGTAAAGGCAGGTCCTAGCAGGTACTAAGTCTCACCTGAGGGGGTGTTTCCTGCAGTGCCATGGCCTGGACCTCCAGGTAGCTGAACGTGCAGTCCACCTGTGAAGTGCCTGGATCAGCCTGGACCAACGGCCGTGCCCCACCCTCCTGGAAGCCCAGTCCTTTATGCAGCTTGGAGCTGAGCCAGATGGGCCTGGACTCCAGTTCTACCTACTGTTGGAATCCCAGTGTTGTTAGAAGGGCTGAGCCCTGAGGGACAAGAACACTGCTACATACAGATGCAGCCCTATTTGTCAAGGAAGCTGCTGGAGGCCAAGGTGGGTGTGGCCATGCCCTCAGATAGACTCACTCTCAGTGGGAGGCAGGTGTGGAGCAGGTAGGCTCTCCATCGAAGCAGTGCCTGCGGGGAGAGAGTGTCTGACACCCTGGGCAGGGCAAGAGGCTCTTTCGCTGGCACCCCAGCCACCCTCCCAGGCTCTGCCCCCTGCCATACCAGGACATGACCTTGCTCAGCACCCTCCCGCGCTGGTAGCCAGGTTTTCAGCAGCAGTTCTGCCTCCTTGGGCCACAGGAACTTGGTGATCTCGCCTGTGAAAGGGCAGCCTGCTGGAGGCCTTTAGTCTTCCCAAGGAGGTTAATTCATGCCTCTGTACCAGGCTAGGGGGGCCTGGGCTCACCTATGGGCCCACACAGAGGTGTAGAATAGATCTCGGGCAGCAGCCCTCCCAAGGAGCCGAGAAATGTTTGCCGGACATCCCCACGGGACTGGGGTGGCCTCCGCTTTGGGGACCGCACACCTTCCTCCCAGCCAAGTAGGTAAGAAGGGCCAGAGCTTACCTTGCAGCTCACAGGATATGCCGTCGGGGGTCTGGGCCATGGGGCCAGGACAGGAGGCTGGGCGGCCCAAGGAGCTCCGAAGAGAAACTGCAGCCCGCGGGCGCACAGGAAGCCTGAGGCCCCGGCCGTCACTGCAGCCACCTGCTCCTCCTGCAGCGGAAGGTGCGCGCTGCTTCCTGCCGGGCCGCCCCCGGCCCGGCTCCTCCCCGCCCTGGCCTCCGCGGGCTTGGAGATGTCGCCCGGGGACGGCGTGTAGGAGGGCAGAGCCCTAGCTGCCCGTCCACCCTGTCGCACAGGAAATACTCCTTCAGGCTACACATGGGGTGGGAGTGGTGTGACCAGCAGGGTCGCGCGTACCCTAAGTCTCTTTCGGTTCTTTGCCCCCTACTTTTACCCCACAGCGCAGTCCCTGCCGTGAGCACCAGGGGGTGCTGCCTGCTCGGTGATTCCCTCCCGGGCCCACCCGTTCGTACCCTCCAAATCCCAGCTAGGGAGGTGGACAGGGCGGTGGGGGAAAGCAAGGGGCCTCTTTTCAGCAGGAGCGTGGGCTCTCTTCCAACAGCTGGGTCCTAACCTGGAGGACTTCATTTGTTGTTTCTAACAAGAAAACGGTGACCCCATTGGGGCCCCAGGAGCTGTTAAAGGGGTGGAAAAAAACACCAGGTGGGCCCAGATGCCCTTCTCTGTGGCAGAGGTTTCTCAGTTTTCATGAGGTTCAGGCTGGGTCAGGGCCAGAAGATGGGGATGTATGCTCAGGGTAAAGCCTCTGGGTAAAGCCTGAACTCCAACAGTTTCAGGGAGGAATGGAGTAACTCATGAACAAAGGCCAGATACATGCTGGTTCTCCCAAGATCTGGAGTTTGGGGAGGGGGAACCACTAGGAAAGCGGGAAGCTAGTCTTCAAGGCTGGGAGAGGTCAGAAGATCATGGGTCAGGGTCCTGAGAAGTATGCTGCCTTATAAAAACCAGGAATCACTTGGCCGGTGTGACTCAGTGAATTGACTGCTGGCCTGTGAACGGAAAGGTGGCAGGTTCGACTCCCAGTCAGGGCACATGCCTGGGTTTTGGGCCAGGTCCCAAGTTGGGAGTGAACAAAAGACAACCGATTGATGAATCTCTGACATATCAATGTTTCTCTTCCCCTTTTCTCCCTCCTTTCCCCTCTCTTTTAAAATAAATACATAAAAAAAAAAAAAGATCAAGGACCTAGATTCTGGAAAAGCCACAAGAGAAAATTTTTTTCCGTCCACTACAATCTAATTACATTCCACTTATGAGATAAGGAACAGCCTCTGTGCTGCCCACAGCTCAGCCAGCAGAAGTGAAATAACTATGAGTAGGTGGGGGATACTGGGCAGAGTCCCTTGGTTCCTTTCCTATCTTTAGCTACCCCTCTGCACCTTGAAGCTCAGAGACAGTGGGAGCACCCTCTCATCTCCCTTTGCTGAAGTCCACTAAGGACTAGAACAAAGTGCAAAGTAGAAACTGAATATTAACTTTGGGCAGCCATCTCCGCTCAAGCAACAGGCCCGTGGTGTCATAGCTGAGGGCTGACAGGGGAGGGCATAAAACCCACACACTGAGGGTGAGAACTCAATAGGTCTCACACACTAGGGCCAAGTGGTCAAGAATGCAGGTGCTGAAAGCAGACTGCCTACATTCAACGCCTGACTCCATCCATCTCTTAACCAGCTGTTTGACATTGAACAAATTACTCAACCTTTCTCTTCTGTGCTTCCAGTTTCAGCTGAAGCTATTGACTTAAAGTGTTGCCATAACGATTAAATATTAAGAGAAGTGCTCACAACAGTTCCTGGCACTCAATGAACACTCCCATTTGCTGAGTCCACAAAGGCAACCCTAGGATTCCAAAACAAATCCACAGAAAACCCACCCACCTCACTGAAATTTTTTTCTGTTTAGAATGACAAGGATGAGAAAGAAAAAAGGGACTGACTGACCTGTTCTCCAGACTGAGGGACTCTCAAGACCAGCAGCCACACTACAGGCATCAGTCCTTATCTCTAGTGAGTGCTCTGAGGGCGGGCAGGGGCCTGAGGGGGAAACCAGGAGTTCAGGACAGGGATGCTGGACTAGTCACAAACTCCCACAACTGCTGGTGGTCAGAGTGTCAAGTGACCAAACAAACAGAACTGCTATCAGAGACCAAGCAAACACCTGAGACTCAGCTCCAACAAGTAATAACAATGACTCAGTGAGGGGGAGAGGCCTTCATCTTGTTCAAAACACTCTCCAGACAGCATGACACCCTGCTCAGGAAATGGTAAAAGCTCATAATGAAGAATAAGCCCCACCTGCTCCGGTAGCACACACAGGATAAGTTCAGGCCAGGCCTGCCATAAGGCTCCCTCAGATTTTAATGTTTTTGAAGATTTTTCAAAAAGTATTTATTTTTAGAGAGGGGGGTAGAGAAGGGGGGAAACACATCCATGTGTGGTTGCCTCTCACACATCCCCAACTGGGGACCTGGCCCACAACCCAGGCATGTGCCCTGACTGGGAATCAAACCAGCAGCCCTTTGGCTCACAGGCTGACACTCAATCCACCAAGACACACCAGCCAGGGCCAGATTTTTTTTATTTTTTATTTTTATTTTAAAAAGACTTCATTTATTATTTCCAGAGAGAGAGGGAGAGGGGCTGAGTGGGAGAGAAACATCAATGTATGGTTGCCTTTCACTTGCCCCCAGCCAAGGACCTGGCTGGCAACCTCATTATGTGCCCTGGCTGGGGAATCGTGATGGTTTACAAGACTAAAATCCTGTTCAAAAGCAAGACAGGGCTTAGTGCTTGCTGAACTGGGCAGCAGTGGATGGGCCACACCATTTAAGTGTGACTATTTCTTCACTCCTGTTCCCACCATGGTTTTAAGTGGGTAGACTGCTGCAGGCAGGCCAGGTAACTTCCCGTAAATTCCCAGGTGTAAACTGAGGGCTGGCTTTTGCTAAAGGTTTTATTTTTAAAGAAAGATGTTTAAATTTTTTAAAAATTATTTTTAGAGTTGGGAAGGGAAGGAGAAAGAGAGAAACATCGATGTGAGAGAGAAGTATCTAGTGATTACCTCTTGTATGCAACCTGACCAGAACTGAACCCACAATCCAGCTGTGTCGGGACCAGGAATTGAACCAGCAACCAACCTTTCCCTTTGCAGAATGACACCCAACCAACTCAGATACACCAATCAGGGCTGAAGGTTTATTGTTAATAGTCACACAGGATTATCCTGGGCTGGTGCAATGGGGGATCACTTTTCAGACTTGACTCCCACGAGCATGTCATTTTTCCTGCCTTTCCACTATCCAAAACAAATCCACACTTGGAACTTTCAAACATTTGCATGTATACATAAATGAAAGGCTTTACTCAAGATAAATCTCAGTTCTGCACATTTTCTATTATAAATACCTAACCATTGGTAGAGATATGTGCCTAGTGAGACAGTTCTGGTAAGGGGTACTCTAGTACCTCTGTGGGGCTAGTTTATGGATTGGATAGAGACCAAAAGCTCTGCCTTGTTTAGCCTTGAGACACTGTATGTGCTTTTCCAGAGGTCTGACTATATGGACAGCACAAGCCAGCCAAAGGCTACCTATAGTATATTGTCTGTTGTTACTTCTCACTGAAAATCCACTGCAAACCCTTAAAATCAGCCCTGGCCAGTGTGGCTCAGTTGGAGTGTCATCCCCTAACTGAAAGGTTGTTGGTTTGATTCCCAGTCAGGGAACATACCTAGGTTCTGGGTTCAGTCCCCCAAGTCTGAGCATATACAATTCCTGGTCCTGATGAGAATGGGAGGCAAGCAACTCATATTTCTCTTACATCAGTTTCTCACCCTCTCTTTAAAAAGCAATGAAATATATCCCCCAGTGAAGATAAAAAAAAAAAAAAAAAAAAAAAAAAACACCCCAAACCTAAAATTAGTGGCTGAAGCTTTCACTTAAAATGGGCTGCCAAAGCAATCTGCCTAGAAATGGCAAGCAGCAGCAAGATGCAGGTTCACTGATGTGGAAACTTCCTAAGGCAACTCCCTCTCCTGTGGCGCTAATGCAGCTATGCTGTCCAGGAGTCTCTCCTGGTAATCATACGTCTGTCTCCCCTCGCAAGTCAATTTCTCTAGGGCAGACTGGGCCTCGCTTCCGTTTCCCGGCACTTGACAGAACTGAAGGTACTGATCCCTTTTTTGAGCTGAGATTCTGAGGACAGATCTTCCCATAAGAACCTTTTATATTACACCCTGTGGCCCACCCCCTCTGCCATGGGGAACTCACTCCCTGAAGTGGATCACAGAGGCTGGCAAAAGTCCATTCACTCACACGCACTGTTTTGAGGAGTTAAAAACTTGCAGCACGATGCACTTGGTATCCCCTCATTTGCCAAGATCATCTCCCATCTGCTCAAGAGTGGCCATACACCCTGCCTGTACCCTGGAGGCCATGCATGCAAGCCCCCCCTTGGGCCCCTTGTTAGGCAGGAATCACTCAAGACAGTGTTTGAAGCACTTGTTAAACCATTATGATTTATTAGCTGTACAGCAGTAGATCCTCCTCCCCAGCTTCCAATCCCATTACATATTTATTACAGGTCTCATGTTGGTGTCCTAAAATAATGAAAAATATCACACAGTACAGCTAAGTACAAAATGCATCAACCTAGAGTCTGATAGCTAACTGATAGCTCTCTTAAAAGCAATACACAGAAGCAAAAAGTGTTTGAAATCAACAAGACTGAGGCTCTCTAAAAAACACATCTTAAACATGTGACAGTTCATGTGCAAGAATCATTCTTTAGTTGGTTTTGCTTCACATTATTATTTTTGTTTTGAACATCCAAAGTTTAAATTACTGACCTAGTGAAATTTTCTGGCCCAGCTTTTAAGGGCTGCTGTGACCCACTCATAATCACCCTCCTGCTTTAACAGAGGACTTTAAAACACAAAATTTAGCTACAAACAGAGCAAAGAAAATGTGGATGAAAAATCATTAACTGAAAGTTAATTGTATAAGGTTCAAGTGTTGGCTCCATGGGCTGGACATCACGATCTTCCACATGGGTGTCCGTCTCTAGCGGGCAGCAGTCTTGGGTGCTGTTGTGCTACATGATTGTGATCCAATTCCTTGTCAACATTCACACACTACCAAGTCCGTGGTAACTTAATTTGCAAGTATTTAAAATGCTGGGTTTTCTTACACTGCACTTCTTTTCACCCTCTTAATTAATGGAAAAGGTTAAAATGTAAAAAAAGTTATTTACAAGCTTGACCATAACAGAAACTTTGCCGAGAAAAAGGCAAAGCCTTCAGGACAAAAACCGATCGTAGCATGCTGTATTATTGGTGTGCAGCCGACTCCAAGCAAAGGGAGTCAGGGAAAAAGCAAAAGCAAAAACCAGTTTAAAAGTCTAAGTCCTTCCCAAGTCTGCATTTACAATTAAAAACTCTCCTGGGAAGAAGACCATAGAACTCTGGGAAACCCGGTAGCCATTTCTGGAGTGGTTTACCATAGCAAGAGAGAGGGTTCAATGTCTCTGTTTCCATTTAAGAAAACCAGTTAGGCGTCAACACTGTCCTCAGCACTTCATAGTAAACCCCCAGGGACTCAGAACATTCCATGATTTGCTAACATCAAACAGCCAAGTTCTAGTTAAATCACATTTTTCTAACATCATCCTTGAAGTTTTAGTTCTCAGTATGTTTGGTAAAACGGTGTAAAATGGTGCTTTTCCCAAAGCCAAGAAGAAAAAAAGGGAGAAAAATTAAGATGCAGGCCGTTTAAACACAGCCCAGAGTAGTCCTGGTGATGACAAGGCCCTGCCATCACCGGTCCATCATGCTGAGGATCATCTCGGGGGTGAGGTCTCCATTGGGGGCATCTGTGGCAGCTGGCTGGGCCTCCTCTTCTTCCCCCTCCACAGGCTCTGCGTCTGGCTCTTTTTTGACTTCAACTATAATGTTCTCAATTGCACCTGTATTTTGATCTTCAACCTGGATGATAGCTGTTGCTGGCAAAAAAGTGCACGGACAAAAAAAACAAACAAAAAACAAACAAAAAACAAACAAAAACAAAAAAACAAAACTCCATTAAAGCCCCCAGTGATTGCAAAGGTCCTTTAGGCTCACACTGAATAGGTATTAGCAATACAGGAATGATACACGCCTTGGTAATGATACACAGCAAGTCAACAGAAGGCTCTACGATCTGAAACGTGGCCATTCGTAAAGCCCCAGTCCTCTGGAAACGCTCAAGCAACAAAATGCTGGCACTCATCTTAGTCTGCCTCCCAAATCACATATCGAAAAGCCTTAGTTTTCCTTTATGTAATAAATTTGACCATTACCATAGTCTGAGAAGGCAAAAGATGCAGACAGCATGCGACCAGGATCTAGAATTTGTGATGCAGGTTTGTTTTAGAGGTGACCTGCCCATAGCAAGAACCTGATGTTTTTGATTCTGAAGCTCTCCCATGCCCAGGGCCCTCACCAAAGTGTGTTCCTCAGGTGTATGTGTAAGAAATGGGCCCTGGCTGGTGTGGCTCAGTGGATTGAGCACCGGCCTGTGAACCCAAAGTCCCTGGTTCGATTCCCAGCCAGGGCACATAACCAGGTTGCAAGCCAGGTCTCCAGCCAGGTCCGTAGCTGGAGGCAGGTGAAAGGCAACCATACAATGATGCTTCTCTCCCCTTCTTCCTCCCTCCCTGCCCTTCTCTCTGAAAATAATAAAATCTTAAAAAAAAAAAAAAAGAAAAGAAAAAAGAAATGGTTCCCAGGATGTATAGGTAACCACCCCATTGTGATACACATTTATACATGAGGTAGATTAAACCTATACAGGTTTGTTAAAATAAGGGTGCCGGCTTTCAGCAGATCCAGAGCAACACATGAGCAGCACAGAGACCCAAGCTCCCCAGAGCCTGCTGTGACAAGGGCTGGGTCTAGTGCAGGACGTGAAAGGTGAACACCTCTTGCGTCCTCTTGTAAATCTGTAAGTCAGAAGGCCAGCAACTAAATCTGCAGGCCTGGCGTTTTTAAGGGGAGGGGCAAGCTAAGCAAAGAAATTGCTTTCTCTCCACATCCTTTAAAAGCTTGGCTGCTTTATTTTTTATTTATTTATTTAAAGATTTTATTTCATTATTTTTAGAAAGAGGGGAAGGGAGAGAGGCAGAGAGGGAAAGAGACATCAACGTATGGTTGCTTTTCACCTGCCTCCAGCCATGGACCTGGCTGGAGACCTGGTTATGTGCCCTGGCTGGGGAATCGAACCTGTGACCTTTGGGTTCGCAGGCCGATGCCTTATCCACTGTGCTACCAGCCAGGGCCTAGCTTGGCTGTCTGTTTGTTTTTTCTTTTTTTAATATGGATTTTTTTTTTAAAGGTTTTATTTCATTATCTTTAGAAAGAGGGGAAGGGAGAGAGGCAGAGAGGGAGAGAGACATCCATGTATGGTTGCGTTTCACCTGCCTCCAGCCACAGACCTGCCTGGAGACCTGGTTTGCAACCTGGTTATGTGCCCTGGCTGGGGAATCGAACCTGCGACCTTTGGGTTCGCAGGCCGGCGCCTTATCCACTGTGCTACCAGCCAGGGCCTAGCTTGGCTGTTTTAAATTTTATTTATTACTATCTCAATTCTGCCAGTTGACTGTGTCATTGGTTGCTTTGTAAAACCTTTCCATATTAACAGGACCCATCTTGTAGAATGTTAAGTCCCCTTCCATGCTACTTTTCCTCACAGAACTGTTAACAGGCCTTAGCTATTCCCCAGTAAGAACAAAATAAAAATGCTTCCTAAGACTTTGTTCTGGGCATGACCTTATTAAATTGTTCTCATGGCTTAGTTCCCATCTCCCCAAAGAACAAGGAACCGCCAGGGTGCCAGCCAGGTACTGAGGTGAGACAAGTAACTTACGCTGGGTTTGTTTGGGTTGGTTGGTTCTGCCAGGGGGGCGTCCTCTCCGCTTCTTTGTGGGTGGTGGGGCTGGGGTCACAGGCTGAGGCTCTGGCTCGGGTTCAATTTCCACAGCAGGCTCCTCTTCATCCTCATTGTCATCCAGGTCTGGCTCAGCATTTTCTTCTCATGAAATCAAGAGAGAACAGGTGGTGGAAGAAAAAATAATACAAATAATCATATACTCTGTGGAGTTTAGTTATGTATGTACTTATTTTCATTGTTTTTTAAAAAATAATTCTATTTCTTTATATTTTTAAAAAGATTTTGTTTTTAGAGAAGGGAAGAGAGAAAGAGGGAAATATCAACATGTAAGACACTAACATCAATTTGTTGCCTCTCACATGCTCCCAACTGGGGACCCAGCCAGCCTGTAACCCAGTTTGGGGCTTGCGGGAGGCAACCAATCAATGTTTCTCTTTGCACATATGTTTCTCTCCTCTTTTTCACTCCCCTCCCCTCTCTCTGAAGATAAATAAAATCTTAAAAAGAAATTATTTTGCTGTAATGTTCGCTATCAATCATAACAGAGAAAACTAGTATTGTGGCAGAATTAATAAGCAAATGACCCTGACTACTATTAATCATACTTTCTGTGGTATGGTTCCCTTCCACCTGCCTCCAGCTACGGGCCTGGGTGGAGACCTGGCTTGCAACCTGGTTATGCACCCTGGCTGGAGAATCGAACCAGTGACCTTTGGGTTTGCAGGCAGGTGCCTTAACCAATGTGCCACTTGCCAGGGCTGGTTATTTTTTTCTTTAGCTTTAGACATCAAAATATTGGGTTTCAAAATATTAGAGAGGAGTGGCACAGTGGGTAAGGTGCCCACCTACAGACCCAAAGGTTGCTGGTTCAATTCCCAGCCAGGGCACATAACCAGGTTGTAAGCCAGGTCTCCAGCCAGGCCCGTAGCTGGAAGTAGGTGAATGGCAACTGTACATTGATATCTTTCTCCCTCTCTGCCTCTCTCCCTTTCCCTCTCTCTAAAAATAATAAATAAAATATTAAAAATATATATTAGAGAGGAAACTACACCTTATGCCAGTTGTATGAAAAAAACCACAAATAGTATTCAAGCTGAAA
This sequence comes from Noctilio leporinus, assembly GCA_004026585.1. Lineage (NCBI taxonomy): Eukaryota > Metazoa > Chordata > Mammalia > Chiroptera > Noctilionidae > Noctilio > Noctilio leporinus. Next base: position 391,836 of record PVIW01000169.1, on the reverse strand, counting down.
ATAAAACAGATTTTGCATTTACTATTCAAGGATAAAGCAAGACATTAAGCCTGAGACAGATCCTTGAAGAAAATGTGGTCCTGCTCACTTCTTGAGTGGGTGGAGGGATGCGTGTATGTGTATGTAAGCAAGACAGAAACTCTTGATGCATGGTGAGGTCCTGCTTATTTTTTAATTTTTAAATACTTTATTCATTTTTAGAGAGAGGAAAAAGGAGGAAGAAAGGGAGAGAAGCACTGACATGAGACAGAAACATCACCGTGTGGGTTCTCTCGTATGCCCCTAACTAGGTATCTGGCCTGCAACCCAGGCACGTGCCCTGATCAGAAATTGAACTGGCAACCTTGTAGTCACAGGCTAGTGCTCAATCCTCTGAGCCACACCAGACAGGGCAGAGGTCCTGTTTTCTAGGAGTATTACTGATCAGCTTTTCTAATTTAAAAGATTTTTAAAAATTGTTGCTGTATTACATTAATCTCATTTTCCCCCTCTGCTCTTCCCTTCCCCACACTCCTTACCCCCCTGCCCCAGTCAATCCCACATGTTTCTGTCCATGGGTCATCGATGCCTTGATGGGCTTTTTTAAGGCCAAATTTTTTTACTTAATTTAATTTCCACCTTAAATTTAAGTAATAGACTCAAAATGTTACTCTTAACTTCCTAACTTTGTCCCTAATGCCACAATCACATAAAATAAGATGGAACTACTGTAGAAAGCAACAGCTTGAAAGGCACCAGTGGCAGAGAGGGAGAACCTAGTCTCTGATAGCAAGGCTGGGAGCAGCCATTGCCCCTTTACTAAATCCTCACCCCAGAGCCGGCAAGCTGGTGCCATAGCTGAGACTCCATTAACCTGCCTAACACTGTTTGACATGCCTTGGAGACCCCTAGAGACTCCGCCCCACTCAACTTCTGGGCCCACCTCAGCTTCTTTTCCACATGAATGGCTGGTCTTGGCTCATGATTCACAACTTCCTCAATGCTCTCAAATAAGCAACAGTTGCCTCAGTGAGCCCCAGGCTAGACACTACCAGCAGCCAGCTTAAATTCAGTTTGGCTTCACTTGGGAATCTCCAAACTCAGAACTAGTAACACCCATCTCAGATCGTTGCTTACAGATTAAGCAGGGTGGCTCCAGGCAAAAAACAGGTGGGGGCTGATCTTGGCCTACACTGCCCAAGAAACTCCAGGGTCAGCCCATCCAGTGGACGGCTACAGACCACAATGCTGCACCACCACCCTGCTCCTGCACAACTGATCCCCCAGGAGGGCAGAGGCTGGTGGTATACAGTCACAGCCAACCCTTGCAGCTGACCTGCCAACAATAGCCAAGGCTCAAATACAAGAGGAGGGTGTACTCAGCCCACACAAAGGACGTACCTCAAATACCCAGCTTGGATGACAATGGAGACTGTGCCACTGGACCCTACATTAGGCCACCCTACCAAGACACAGGGCGAAAGCAGCTCTACCTAACTCATAGAAACAAATACAAGGAGGTTGCTAAACAAGGAGAAAAAGAAACATGGCCCAAATGAAAGAACCCATCAAAACTACAGAACAAGGGCTAAATGAAATGGAGATAAGCAATCTACCACAGGCAGAGTCCAAAACACTCATTATAAAGGATGCTCAAGGAACTTAGTGAGGACCTCAGTAACATAAAAGGATCCAGTCAGAAACGAAGGATACACTAACTGAAATAAAGAATAATTTACAGGGAAACAACAGTAGAGTGGATGAAGCCAAGAATCAAATCAATGATTTGGAACATATGGAAACAAACAAACAAACAAACAAAAAACGAAGAAGGAGGAAGAAGAGAAGAGGAAGAAGAAAAAAAGAGGGTGGTGTAAGTAACATCTAGGACAACTTCAAGAAGGCCAACATCTGTATCATAGGGGTGTCAAAAGGAGAAGAGAAAGAGCAAGGAATTGGAAATCTATATGAAAAAATAATGGAAGAGGCCCTGGCTGGCCTGCGAACCCAAAGGTTGCTGGTTTGATTCCAGCCAGGGAACATAACCAGGTCTCCAGCCAGGTCTGTGGCTGGAGGCAGGTGAAAGGCAACCATACACTGATACCTCTCTCCCTTCCCCTCTAAGAACAATAAATAAAATCTTTAAAAAAAAAAAAAAAGGAAGAAAACTTCCCTAATTTGGCAAGGGAAATAAGATATGCAAGTCCAGGAAGCACAGAGTCCCAACAGGATGGAGGGAAAGAAGCCCACTCCAAGGCACATCATAAATTAAAATTGCCAAAGGTTGAAGATAAAGAGAATCTTAAAAGCAGCAGAAGAAAAGAAGTTAGAACTCCCCTACAGGGGACTTCCCATAAGACTGTCCGCTGATTTCTCAAAGAAGCTTTACAGGTTAGAAGGAGCTGGAAAGAAGTATTCGAAGTCATGAAAAACAGATCCACAACCTAGACTGCTCTACACAGAAAAGCTATCATTTAGAATTGAAAAGCAGTTCTTTTTCCCAAATAAGAAAAAACTAAAGGGGTTTATCATCACCATATCATTATTATATGAAATGTTAAAGGAAATTATTTAAGAAAATGAAAAAGACTAAAACTATGAAAAACAAAATGGCAAAAATACATTTCTATCAACAATTGAATCTAAAAAACAAACTAAGCAAACAAGAACAACAGAGACAGAATCACGGATACAGAGCACATTTTGATGGTTGCCAGATGGGAAGGTGTGAGAGGGTTATGAAGTACAAATAGGTAGTTACAGCATAGCCAAGGATATAAAATACAGTATAGGAGGAGGAGTAGCCTAAGAACTTATACACATGACTCCTGGACAGGAACAATGGAGGAGGGATACCTGAGGAAGAGGGGGTGGGGGATGCAGGGTGGAGGGGGTCAAAGGGGGAAAAATTAGGACAACTGTAATAGCAAAATCAATAAAATATAATTTAAAAATAAACTAAAAAATGCTAAGGGTGAAGTACAGTTAGGAACTGAGGCACAGAAATGAATAGGGCAGCTCTGTGGGGAAGAGCGAGCATCTGGGGCAGCATAATGCTCAGCCACTAAGAGCAATTGCAGGGACCTCAAACTCAAGATTACCTGTGGGTCTCTGCAGCCTTCTGACCTTCCTTGGCACCTCCCAAAGTACACACACTTTCTTAGCCAAAGGAGTCCCCCCAAAATAGATTCTTAATAGAGAGTGCTGTGTACTTTTATGAAAATTAAGCAGACTGACATTTTGAAGGAGGTATTCACCTAAAACTGAAGAAGATACTGCTTAAAATATACTTTGCACTAAAAATGGCAGCAAAAATAATGCTTACTGGATGACTGTTCTCCCAGAAAAAGCTAAAGGTCTGAATAGAAAAGTTTTGCTAAAATAAGCAGAAATTAAAGGAACTATCTTACAGATCTAAGTATATAAAGAAAATCCTAGTGTTTTCATGGTTTACAATAAAACCAACAGTGATTAAAGTCCTTTAACTATTTAATTTTCAAAACTTTCATTCCCTTCCCACTGTTTCACTAACAAGCAACATGGAAAACAAAATGGGGAACCCTTGGAAATACAGTAGACACCATCTGTAATCTCTCTAGCCTGATGGTGCTTCTGGAGAAGTGCATTTCCCAAAACAAAAAAAACCCTCCATATTCCTTCCATAAAAAGTGTATACCTATAGTCACAGTGCCTTCTCAACTGAGTGCCAGTAGTCCAAGTATCCACATTATAGAACCTAAAACTTTGGTACAAATTTGTATTCTCAAATGTGACTTCTACATTACTAACACTCTTGTTCTTTCTCCTCTTTTATTATTTTTTATTTTATTTATTTATTTTTAAGATTTTATTTATTCTTTTTAGAGAGGAAAAGGAACATCAATGTATGGTTGCCTTTCACCTGCCTCCAGCTAAGGACCTGGCTGGAGACCTGGCTTGCAACCTGGTTATGTGCCCTGGCTGGAGAATCGAACCAGTGACCTTTGGGTTCACAGGCCAGCGCCTTATCCAGAGGGAGAGAAAAATCAACATAGGGTTGCCTTTCACCTGCCTCTAGCTACGGATCTGGCTGGAGACCTGGCTTACAACCTGGTTATGTGCCCTGGTTGGGAATAGAACCAGCGACCTTTGGGTTATCTACTGTGCTACCAGCCAGGGCTTCTTTCTCCCTCTTTATGAGTCTAAACCTCAAAGCATACCTTCTGCCTGGACTTGGTTAGGCAAAAATACCCCAAAGAGCATCAAATGGTAGGAAAATAGACACAGAGTTTTAAATCATAAATGGAGAGATGAAGGAAGGAAGGAAGGAAGGAAAGAAGGAAGGAAGGAAAGGAAACAAAAGGAAGGAAGGGCTGAAAAGAAAGGCTGACCTTCACAAATTTAATTAACACATCTCAAGGCTAGGCTGATAGAAGCAGTCAAACTAGAAGTTGGTCAAGATGCGTAAAGCAACCTTCTTCATGTCAATTAATTGCTCAAATTTAGACCAGCTTCCTAAATGTAAAAGTTATGAACATAGAAAAGAAACACTCTCTGCTGACCCTAAAATATCACTAATCTGAGTAAATTGAGTAAAGATATTAGTTTTGCTTTGGCTTTAAATGGCTATAATGTAAATAATCATTAAACAATTTCTAGAATGCCATGAGAAACAAAACAACAACAAAACAAAACAAAAAAAGAGAAAGAAATTGCCCCAGGAACAAACTAACTGTTATTGTAAACACACACACACACATTAGGAAGATTAGAAGTATAAAGGAAGAGTGACTGGCCTACTTCTATACCCTAATATACCTGTATACAAACTGGCTATCAAAACCTGCCACATGCAACTAAATCAAGGAACAAGTCACTTACCACTGTCGGAGGAGTCTTCTTTTTTAGAGCGCATCTTTCTTTTTCTTCCACGCTTACTCTTCTTAGTTTCTCCTCCATTTTCCCCTTCTACACCATCTGGACCGGCACAATTGTCAGCATGTCTTGCCATGGTATTCTAACAAAAGGAAAGAACCCACTTTCACATTACCAAAAAAGTAAAGATCAGCATTGGACATTCTCTTTATTTTAGTTTAACAAACTAAAAAATAGGGCACCTATGTTGAGCCTGCATCTCTGCTAAAGCATGTCCTAAACATGCTCTCCTTATTCAGAAGAAATGGTCTCCATTTGGAGAGGGAAGAAAGGGAGAGAGGAGGTAGGGACAGAAAGAAAAGAGGTGCTCAGAAGATGAGGCTGGGTGCCCTGAGCAGAGGGCTCAGCTGCCTGCAGGCAGGAGGAGGGTCAGACCAGCTCTCCGTCCTGTGCTGACCTGACTAGCTTGATTCTAAAGGAAGATCGAAGACAGATTTATTAGGGAGTTTCCCATCAACAGAAGGGTTCACACAGATACAGCACCTGGAGGTGGGGATAACTGCCCCTTTCCAAAGGACAGAGCCTCTCTATCTTCACTAACTCAGTGGGAAGAACTGTCCTGCTTTGCAGAAGACCAAGAACATGATATTAAGAACTGTAACAGAGGACAGAAAACTCTCTTACCCGGCGTGTGAATGTTTTCCCACACTTGGAACAGACGAAGGCTGCAGGGACAAAGTTGGGGTCATGATAGCGCTTGAAATGCATGTCAAGGAGCTGTTTCTGGCGAAAGGTCTTGTCGCAGTGGCTACAGGCGTAAGGCTTCTCCCCAGTGTGGGTGCGCTTATGCATGATCATGTGCCTCTCCTGAAAGAGAACGAGGTGGGGAAGAGGCTGCAGAGCCTATCACAGGGCTGCTACCCCAGCAACCACCTGTGTGCAGGTGGCTGACAGGCTTTTCTCTCCCAAAATCTAGGCGTATTGGGAGGATAAACTAATCTTCACTGGGGTGCAAAAATGCTTCCATAAATCCCTGGCAGATATGCTCACTCCTGCTGGGTTGACTCTCTAGTGCATTCCTAAGCATCAGACTCCAAGATCAGATTCTTCACTTCTCTGAAGTCCTGAACTTTCCCCCCCATTCTGGGAAAGAAAGAAGTCAGTAGTCTGACTGAGGTGGGTAAACTGTGACTGAATAAAATGTCACCTGGAGACTGAGATACAATCAGCAGGACCTCTGGTAACATTCCTCATCAATCATAGTTTGAAAACATTACCCTTAAAAATAGCCACTCACAAGGTATGTTAAGAACCCTCTGATGAAACCTGACACCCATGAGCCACCTACTGCTTTCTAACAATGAGTCTCTACCTGTCTGCAAGCATAATCACACTGATCACACTTAAAGCGCTTCTCGTTCTTGTGTGACTTCTGATGCTGGATGAGGGCATAGCGCTCATGAAACACAGCATCGCAGTATCGGCATTTCTTGCCTTGCTCAATATAGGAATGCTGCTTTCGCAAGTGGACACCTGAAAGCAAAATAGAAAGCCAAGTCTAACTTTTGAAAAAACAAACAAGCATTTCAACAAATTTATAATACATTTCTTCCTGCTTCTTAAAATAATTACTCTGAATGCTATACTGAAAATGAATTACAAGGAGGAATAACAACAGATGTGAGGTGACCAGTTAAGATGGCTGAAACGCAACAGGTGAGAGAACAGTGGCCTGGAAAAGGGTAAAGGAAAGGGGTGTGGGAGAGGGAGAACTGGTGAGAATTCTAGGAAGCTAAAGCGGCAGATTTAAGTGATAGAACAGAGTGCTGAAAGGGAATGTGGGTGTCAGGGACAATCACCTGGTTTCTGGCTTAGAAAACCAAGTAGATGGTGGGGTCATTTACAGAAACAAGGAAGAGAGGAAGAGAGCTGAAGCCCAAGCTGTGTGTGTGTATTTGGGGGAAGAGGTGTGGTCAAGTTTTATTTAAAGATTTTTAAATTAATTAATTAACTTAGAGAGAAAGGGGAAGGAAGGAAATGAGGGAGGAAAACATCAAAGTGAGAAAGAAAGATTGATTAGTTGCCTCTCATAAGCTCCCAACTGGAACCTGGCCCATAACCCAGGCATGTGCCCTGACCAGGAATTGAACTGGTGACCTTTCAGTTTGCAGGACGATGCCCAACCCACTGAGCAACATCAGTCAGGGCTCAAGGGGGTTTTAAAGACTCAGTTTGGACATGGTAAATTCTGAATGCCAATGGTATCAAAGGAGGGACAGGAATTGCAAGGTATAGATCATTATATGCTCATAGAGCTAACTCAAAGAAACATAAATTTAGGAGTTGCTAAAGTAAAAAAATGAAAGAATATGCATTTTAAGAGATTTTATTTATTTATTTAGAGAGAGGAAGAGAGGTAGAAAAGAGGGGGCGAGAAACATCCATGTGTGACAGATACATTGATCAACTGCCTTCAATTGCTTCTCGTAAGCCTCCAACTGGGGACCCAGCCCACAACCCAGGCATGTGCCTAGACAGGGAACTGAACTGGTGACCTTTTGGTTCGCAGGCCTGCATTCAATCCACTGAGCCACACCAGCCAGGGCTTCTTTTCTGTGTGTGTGTTTTTAAAGATTTTATTTATTACTTTCAGAGAGTGGGAAGGGAGAGAGGCAGAGAGGGAGAGGAATCAATGTATGGTTGCCTTTCACTTGTCTCCAGTTACAGACCTGGCCAGAGACCTGGCTTGCAACCTGGTTATGTGCCCTGGCTGGGAATTAAACTAGCAGCCTTTGGGTTTGCAGGCGGGCACCTTATCCACTCGCTGTGCCACTAGCCAGGGCTGTTTTTGTTTTTAAAAAGATATCCATCATCTTCTATCTTTTCTAAAAAGCAATTTTATTTATTTATTTTTAGAGAGAGAGGAAGGGAGGAAGAGAGGAAAAAAAAACCCCATCAATTGGCTGCCTCTTGCACATGCCCAACAGGGAATGGAACTAGAGACCCTCAGATTTGTGAGACAAACACCCAACTAATTGAGCCACACTGGTCAGGGTATAAAGAAGATTTAGAAAGAACAGTTTAAGAAAATAAGAAAGCCAACAGGATGTAGTGTTAAGGAAGCTAAGGGAAGCAAATGTTTTAAGGAGAGCAAAACAAAAGCAAGCAAACAAAGGAAGAGGACAAAGTCCACCACAAAAAAAAATCCTATGCTAAGAGATCAAGGGAGATGGGAAGTGCAATGTCCCCTACATTCTGCCATGTGGGGTCATTAGTGAGCTTAATAAGAGTCACATTACAGAGTGATGGAGTATAAGCCAGATGGGAGGGAAATTAAGACAGAGGATGTGAAGGAAGTAACTCTTTGTGAGGGCTGGCTAGGAAGGAGATAGAGTTGAACCTAGAGGCCTGACCAGCATGGCAGAGTTGGTTGGGAGTCCACCTGTAAAGTGCAAGTTATCCACTTAGGTCCCTGGGCAGGGTACCTGCGTGGGTTGTGGGCCAGTCCCCAGTTGGGGCATGTGGGACAGGCAACTGATAGATGATTCTCACATGGATGTTTCTTTTCCTCTCTTTCTCCTTCCTTTCCCATCTCTCTAAAAATAAGTAACTTAAATCTTTTTAAAAAAAGACAGGAGCGATCTAAGAATGCTTAGAGTTCAGGGAAAAGATCAAGGGGTGAGAACATGAAGAAGGTAAAGAGGAAATACTAAAAAAAAAAGAGGAAATACTGATGGTGTAAAGGCTGCCAAGATGCCAGGAGAGTGGGATTGAGGCAAACACAAAGGGACAGGCTACAGCCAAGAAGAATGATACCAACTCTATAGCAGATGGGAAATCAAAAGATGCATGCAGGTGCAGGGAGATTCGATAACAGGAAATCTGGAGTTTCAACATGCTGCTTTCATTTCCTTGTTAAGTAGGAAAAGAGGTCATTGACTGAGACCGGGGGGACAGAGAGAAAATGGGAGAAAGATCAGAGGTTTAAAGAAAGTAAGAATGATTTAACTAACTGTCATGGTGCCTCCCACACAGCAGGCACTCAAACATTTCTGGAATGAATCAATGGATAAACTCACTGAGGAGAATGGAGACAATCCTGAGAAAAACAAATAGCTGGACTGTCCGAGAGCAGTAAGAGCCCAGTCGCATTTGGAATCATAAATTTATGGTGCTACCAATCCGATTCAATCAAGGTAATATAGCAAAGTTAAAGAGGGCCAACTCTGGGAAATGGAAATAAGGTAAGGGAAGGGATGATTCACTTTTTATAACACTAAATATATGGATTCTAGTAGGTCTATCTCCAAAGCCCATGCTTCTTCTGTGTCACAAAGTAATGAATTTTATGTACTGCATATGAAGAGTGAAATCAAGCCTGCTTTAAAAAGGACACAAATTTCTTTGGGATTGGTTCTGGGAGACAGAGCCTAATAGCTCACACATGGTGCCATGAGATACTGATTTAGAATTCACTTCCTAATATGGAAAGAACAGTAAAGCTTTCATGTATCAGAGGACAGTGTCTTTAAATCTATGTTCCTAATATGACCTGGTACCGACATCTTCTCCCCAATGTGAGAAACAACTCAAGAAAACTCAAGCCCAGCTTTGCTATTCATAAACTCTGCTACGTATCTTGGTTCAAGGCACCTGTCTGAGCTTTGGGGCCATCACCTATAAAGCTAGAATACATGTCTTGATGACTTCATATGTGAAAATCAAGAGAGTAAAAAGGAAACTATTTGATGGCCCCTAGGTAATTTGTAATCTAAAAGGCAATTTGTAAAATACAGTAATATATCTAAATGTCAAAATGTTTATAAGAATTATCTTCAAAAACAGAGAACAGACCGGGGCAATATTTTTAAAAACCTTTCCTTTAAATAAGAAAAACAAAGGGAGAAATTCAAGTGGCCATCTTTTAAGTATGAGTCATACTAAAATTTCTGCTGCTAAACTCTGCTTCTACATAAATTCTAGCTTAGCGCTGGCTGGTGGCACAGTGGACAGGCACTGGCCTGCAAACTCAAAGGTTGCTGGTTCGATTCCCAGTCAGGGCATGTAACCAGGTTGCAAGCCAGGTCTCCAGCCAGGTCCCCAGGTGGAGGCAGGTGAAAGGCAACCATACACTGATGTCTCTCTCCCTCTCTGCCTCTCTCCCTTCCCCTGTAAAAAGAATTTAAAAAAATCATTAAAAAAATTTCTAGCTGAATTATGCACAGAAAAGTAGTTATCAGTTACCAATAAAACAGTGCAATTGCCTAGAGAAAGTACAAATGTTCTGAAAAATCTGAAGTGGACTGACCTTAGTTTGAATCATACTATGTCACTTGCCTATTTGGGGACTTTAACATTCTGGCTACTAATTAAAGGTATACTGTTTCCTCTCATTACAGCTCCCGTTAATTTATAGATGAGCTACATTCAGGAAAGAATCTTGTGGCCTGACTGCAGTAAGAGAGAAAAAGAGATAGGAAAAAAAAATAGCAGCTAAGCAATGGCTTTTATCAAGTGGCAGGCCATTCATATACACAAACTTACACAACTTAAAAAAAAAAGTTATTTATGATCTTCATACTTATACAAATCCTTTAGAATATTTTTTTCTTATTTGTCACTAGTTAATTTACTTACCCAAATCACTTTTTCGGGCTATGACAGTGTCACAGTGAGGACAATGAAATTTGGCCACATTTTCTGTGTGCTTCTGTAAAATGTGCATCTTCATGGTACCACTTTGGGTAAATCGAGCATGACAAATATAACATTCATAAGGTTTTTCCCCTTAAAAGAAGTACAGAATGGATAAATTAGATGTAATGACTTTCATACTATTCATTAACTGGAGGGTAATTCAGGTGGCAGATCTGCAAAACCACCAAGGAGCTACACGTCTTAGGAAGACCAAGGCTCAGACCCACTGCCCGGCTCATACCTGGCTCACACCTAATCTTCAAAGATGGCAACGAGTCCTAAGCTGCTGCTACCACCTTTGCTCTGCTCAACTTTATCACAGAGTCATATTAGAGAGCATTTCCTACAGCAATCCTTATACTTTTGGGGAGAGCAGATGGGATGACAGGAGAACCTACAAGTAGGATTTTCTTTTGAGAAAAGATGGTTCTTAGGAAAACTGAACGAGTTGGGTTAGGTAGTCTGCCCAGACTTCTACAGTAAAAACCTTCCATTCTCCAAAGTATACTCAGAACAATGAATTCAGAAGATATGCCATAGAAGTACTCATCAATTATATACTTTCATGTCCACCTCCATACAGATAAACAATAGAGGCATGTTGTGATTCACAAGGTGCCATGAGACCACTGAAAAGCAGTTTATTGACACAACAAGGAAGGAAGAAGGCCTACCTGAATGGGTTCTCATGTGCCTTTTCAGCTTGTATGTGTCCCTGCTGGCATAACTGCACAAGCTGCACTGGAACGGACGCTCTCCAGTATGAGAGCGAATGTGACGTTTTAATTTGCTGACCTAAAGCACAAAAGCAACCAAACCTCTTACACATCAATTAACACAGACTATAATGTGAGTGCTGTGGGTAAGGTACAAAAGCTAATTACTTTTGGGGCACTCAAGTTCAGAATATAGAAAAAGTCTAAAAGTTAGTATTTCTTCCTCTTTCTTTGTAAACTTTGTTTCTCCCTATCGTAATCCAAAACAAAGAAACAAAAAAACCCAAAACAACAACAACAACAAAAAAACCCCAGAGTAGACAGGTACATACATGAGTCAAAATTGGTCATTATGAACTGTTTAAGCTAGATGATAAGGACAAATAGGGGGTATTATACTATTCAATCTACTTTTATGTTTGAATTTTTGCAAAATAGCTTCAATTTTCTTCTAAATTTTGAATCTGAATTATTAATTCCCCTCAGCCCCTCTTCCCGTTATCAGCACTTCCCAGACAGACCAGGTTTCAGGGGCCTCTCAAGTACCTCTTCACTACTAACCATGCTTTTCATCTTCTATGGATACCTTTCCAGAGAGAGTGACTTTCAAACTTAATTCTAAGAAGTCCTTTGAACACATTCTGATTTGAAAAATTTTTTTAAAGTACTCAAATTTTAACAGAAGTCCCCTTGCACCTTTAAGTGCTACATTGCAAATTTTCACAAACTGTAAATAGTTTAATGGTCTCAACATTATTGAGTAATTCGTTTTCCAAGATTTGTCTATTTATCACATATTAAATTCCTATATACACAAGAATCTATTCTGTCCTGCCAAGCTGTTTATTTCTGCTCCACTGTTACACTGTCTTCATTCACTGTATGATTTTGTAATACAAGCCCCTCATTTGTTTTTTTTAATTTTATTGTTGTTGTATTACATCCATCCCCTTTTTGCTCCCCTCTGTCCCCCTCCCCACCCCCCTCATTTCTTTTTGAAAAAATTTCTTATTCATATTTACTCTCTTCAGTTGAATTGTGTTATCTATTCATGTATTATCATCCTTTGGAAAAATTAAGTTTTAAGTTTTCATCATGTAGGAATCAGAGACGTATTTATTCTTTTGTTTATCTCTACATCCTTTTATTGCTGTTGGAATCTGTTTCCTACTACTGAAGTAATATGGTTACATCGCTGATTTCTAAGTATCTACCTTGTATCTGGCCACCCAAATGAACTTTTACTACTCTAGGTTTTTAGCTAATACTCTTGAACTTTCTATGTAAGCAAGTATGTCTGAAAAAAACGACAGTTTTTTTTTCTATCGTTCAATTCTTTTTTGTTCTATTAGCTAAGATTTCCAATACAATGTTGAAATAACAGTAAAATGGATACCATGTTTCAAATTTTAATGGAAATATTTCTAATGTTTCAGAGTTAATTAGGATGGGTTTACTACATTTCTGGTATATGTATATGCCTTATACTAAAAACATTTTCTTCTACTCTTGCTAGGGCTTTAGACAATAATTGAACATTGAATATTAGTTTTTCAATAAGGTATAGAAATAACCATATCGTTTTCCTTTAATCTCTCAATGTGTATACACACCAATAAAATCCCTAATATTGAACTATCTTTACATTTTAGATATATTCCCTCTAATATATCTTTCAAAAACATATTACTAAATTTGATTTTAAAAATAACTTCACTTAGAATTTTTGTTTTTCTGTGAGAAAAAGCAGTTGTCTTTTTGGTAGTATCCTTATCCAGTTTCCATAACAGGGTAGTTTCAAATTAAAAAGGTGATGAATTTTTTCACTTTGTTTCTGTGAAGTTTCGTAAAAGTTATGTGTAATAACATGTGGAATGAATGCTCTTTTTTAATGGGTAAATCTTTCACACCCATTTGTTTCCTGTGGTGGTGGGGAGGGGAGTGGGAACGTTAATAATCTATAAAATTTCTATTTCATTTGAAGTTGGTTTGGGTAGTTTATATCCTCGTACTGGAATCATGGTCTTCTTGAGAGAGGAATCACCAAAAAGCCAAACACTCACTTCTACACTGGCATAATCGCACATGGAACACTTAAATGGCTTCTCATGGGTGTGTTTGTAACGACGATGCCGCACCAATTCTCCACTCGTCACAAATGCCATGTCACAGTCTGGGCACTTGTGAGGACGTGTACCTAAGAGAAAGAAGAGTGTAACGAAGACAAGATCAAGGGCACAATTAATGATTGAGTTCAATTGCTGCATGGGAACGAACCCTGGTTATTTCATCAACTCTGTACTAACCTGAGAGTAGGTCCAAAAGTTGTTAAGAGGGACTGGATGACTTTACAACACTAATCCCAAAATATTAGAAATGTGCTAAACATTTAGTTTCTCTTAATTACCTATTTGAACCTGGCTTTATTTTATTTTAAAGAATTTATTATTTTTAGAGAGACAGAGAGAGGCATCAATTATGATTACCTTTCACCTGCCTCCAGCTACAGACCTGGCTGGAGACCTTAGTTTGCAACCTGGTTATGTTGCCCTGACTGGGAATCAAACCAGAGACCTTTGGGCTCGCAGGCTGGCGCCTTATCCACTGTGCTACCAGCCAGGGCTTGAACCTGGCTTTAAATACAAATCCTTTTTTATCCTTATTTTGTGAATATTCTGGTCAATATAATTTAAGTTAATAAAAACATCACTTTTTCCAGCCTTTGCTAAAAAATATAGAACATCTTTTAAACCTCAATGTTGTAGCCAAGTCAGGTTATAGTTAATTACTTGACTTCAGATCCTTTTGCGCATTAAATCTGTATTATGATTATACATATAGGACCTTTGGACTGTCAATACTGACAGATTTTTAAAAATCTTTCTAAAAATTTATTTGAGCCAGAGTATAGACCTAAAAGCAAGATCTCAACAGACTGAGAAAAAATACTTTAGGTCTTTTCTGAAAAACAAAAAAGCTTGTTTTCTATATACATTTGTTTTGATAAAGAATTCTAGAGATTTATCAAAAGTTTTACCAAAAAAAGAAGTTTTACAAAGTACTATTGCCTTTATGTAATTTGAACAGATCATTTTCATTTTCAACACTTTCCAACATCTGTGTCTAACATTCTATGATCTGCATGTTAATTCATGACAGTTTGAACATTTTAAGAAACTAATTACATACATATACACACACATATACCTTCTAATTTGTTTTTTCCTTCGCATCAAAAGTATCTTACTGTTTTTAGCCCTGGCTGGTGTGGCTCAACAGACCCAGTGCTGGCCTGCGAACCAAGAGGCTGCCAATTTGACTCCCAGTCAGGGCACAAGCCTGGGTTGTAGGCTGGGTCCCCTGTTGAGGTATGTGACAGGCAAATGATCACATCTCTCACACACATCAATGTTTCTCTCCCTCTCTTTCTCCTTCCCTTCCCCTCTCTCTAAAACTAAAGTATCTTTATTATTTTTAATGTCCCATATTACTATAGCAAACCTTTTCTAGCCACTTTATATTCTGAATAATGCATTGGAAACATCAGGCCCAGGTTAATAATGACAATAGGGACATTAAAGCTGACAGAAAAAGAGTGCTGTTTTTACAGACTATTACTCAGAATCTAGGGATCATCTTTAATTGTGGGCTGCAGGTAAAGGGATGACAGCAAGGTAATCCTAAACACTAAAACCAAAGGAAGGCTACCTCTGAGGATGGAATTAGGAACGCTACAATGTAATGAATGGAGGGAGGTAGCCATTATAAAAATGATTCTCCCAGAGACTGAGAGAACCATGGAGAGGGAAGTGCGATTAGATTAGAGTATGATCATATCTAAGAAATTCCAAGGTACGTTCATTTGCTCAATTTGCTCCATTGGTAACACTGAGGATGTAAGAGTGAAGAACAGAGTTCCTGCTAAGAAAAATACACAGTCTAGTGGTATAGATAAGTAGATAAAACAACAGTTAAAAGGCTTAAGAACCCTGGCTAGTGTGCCTCAGTGGACTGAGCACGAGCCTGCAAACCAAAGGGTCACCAGTTCAATTCCCAATCAGGGCACATGCTTGCGTTGCAGGCCGGGTCCCCTGTTGGGGCTTTGTGAGAGGCAACCACACTTTGATATTTCTCTCCCTCTCTTCCACCCTTCCCCTCTTTAAAAATAAATCAAGTCTTAGAAGAAAAACAAGTAAGAAAAGCAGCATCCATTTCTCTTATGACAAAATAACCTAAAAGTAAGGTAAGAATGTTTACCTAGTAATGTCTAGAGAAGAGAAAGAGGCCTGCCTCTGGTAGACATAAACATGGCAATTAAGGAAAAAGTATACACTGCTGTGGGACAGACTTTCATCAGGTTGCACCACATGACCAAGTATGTCCCTCTGCTCAATATCCAGGCTCACCAAGTCACACTTTAATTACTACAGCATCTTGACATAGGCAATATGAATTGCAATATAATTGCATCTAAAAAATGAAAAGGTGTACCTCTCACCTAAACTGATTTTCTGATATGCACCTGACCCCTTGATGGTTTGGTTAGTATGAATTAGCCCTACCAAATCAGCTCTGAGTAACTGGACAGATCAAACATCTTTTCAAAGCTGATGACTAAACCACAAAGTGTCCCCTTCTACTTTGGGAAGTCCTATCATTAGGTCTGCTGCTTCTATCTAATCATATGCTGGATGCTGCTTAGTGTCTTCGAACTACCAAATAAAACATAAAATGTCTGAGTAGAAAACTAGGAAGACAGTGAAAAGTGACTAAGTCACATCAGCAAAAAATATACAAATGCAGAGCATACTGCTTACATGCCTACTTAATTATGTTCATTGCCACATAGGTGAAGTCAAGAGTTTGGCTAGAGGAAAACTATTCTGCCTAAAGAACTGGGTGAAAGAAGTTGTGTTATGGAAACTTAAGAGTCAAGTGCCAACAATGAAAACGCAAAGAGCCTGCAAGACAGCCTAAAGAGAGATCCAGTACACTTTAGTGATTTTTGAGACCTGACCACAGCCAAGGTGGAACTAGTATTAGAATATGGATGTATGGAGTATGAACAAATAAATGTCTAAACTATTAGAATGATGCCTTAAACTTTCCATTCTGAGATTATGAATTACTTATCTTCTTTGCAGCAAAACAATCAGAAACCACGGTTTTTAACAAAGACAGGATTTCACTTCTATTTCTAACATTCTTCATCATAGACAATCCTTCTCTAGATCACCACCCTTAATGTAATTTGGGTTATTTTTCCACTGAATTTAATTTACTTTTGCTTATAACTAAGTTGCTTACAAGATACCATAAAAAGAATATCATAGGAATAACAAAAATATTTTCTTTAACATCCCACTGGAACCAGCTTGGATGATAATTAAAACCCAAGTTTTAACCTTTGCTATGCTTTAGTCCCCAACATTCTTACTTAACCAGCACCTGTGTGTGTGTTAAGGTGATTCCTCAGGAGCGTGACTGTCCTGAATGCCCTGCCACAGAGATGGCACTTGTGTGGTCTCTCATCAGTGTGACTTTTCATGTGACGATCCAAATTTGAACGCCGTGGACACGTGTAACTGCAAAGCTCACACTGGAATGTCTTCTTTACACCTACATGCAAAATAAAACACTTACTTGTTGTAGGGTTAAAAAGTGTTAAGATTAATACCAATCTTAAATTTCTACAAATTATCATAATCATCACATGCCACTAACTTATTTACTTCTTTCTCTTCAGGACTTAAAAAGTACTCAATTTGGAAAAAACTTCTTTTAAACTGGCTGAAAAGACTAGCACTCACATCATAATCTTATCCAAAAAATCCATTTAATATAAAATAACCTGCATATGTACTATGTTGTGTACTTTATTTCAAGTTGGTTTTATGAATATAATAGAAAAATTGTTTTACCTTTCTTTTTAATTTTTGTTGGTTTTGGAGGCTTCATGTTACCAACCACTTTCTCTGCATTAACCTCTGACAGCAGACCTTCCTGCTGTTCTTCCTCAAAGTCATAGACAGACACATCCACGTCTTTGCCCTCCTCTGTGTAACGGAGTTTGCTCTTTTTGGTTTTCTTCGTTTTTTTGGCTGGTGGCTGATAGTCTGGGTCTTTTTGCCAACTAGGATCTTCCTGAGGTGGAAGTTCCCCTTGCTCTAGCGTCTCCACCTCTCCGTTGGCCCCCACTTTGACCACTTGAAACCCTTCAGGCAAAGGTAAGGTGTGACATATCATGGGTTCGCTTTCTGTAAGGCCCTCTTTAGACACTTCATTTTCATAAGCACCCTGGAGTTCATCTACGGAAGTGGTAGCAACAGGTACAGTCACAGGAACAGGTACTTCAACAAGCTGAAGTTCTCCTATGTTTATGGGCTGTTCCTCCATATTTACAACCTGTAAGGTTATAATCTGAGTATCGTCTACAGCAGCCTCTGCTTCTGGGGCAACTGTACCCTCCATTACTTCAGTCTTCATCTGAAGAAGGGTAGGATCCAGCTGTTCCATCATTACCATTTGTACACTGCTATTGACATCCTGGACCACCTCACCCCCGTCAGTCTGGTTCTGGTGGCAAGCGTCCTCTTCCTGGCCCCCTTCCCGGCGCCTCTGGTAAGTCTTTCTCTCCTTTCCTTTAATGAAAGTTTCAGACTCCTCCACAATGGCTTCAACCGCCTCACCTTCCATTTCCCCTTCCTTTATTAAGGGAGAACACAGATTGTTATTTAAAATAAAGTTTGTGTAAATGAAAATATACAGAATATATTTTAAAACAAAGGCCTCTGAGGAATGAATTAGGCATCAATGGTTAATATTACCAAAAAAACCACAACATACGTCATGTACTTCTTCCTAACTACCTATAAAGCAGTCTTGTCAAATAAAAAAACCTGAAACTAATATACCTCTATAATAATATACCTATTATATCTAATATACCTCTGTAATAAACCTCTACATCCAAATACCAATTAATAGGAAATTGTTGACAGATAATGTTGAATTACACTATTACACTATTACAGGGACAAAATCAGTGAAATCCAGACTGAAAAAACTCTGCAGGATTAACTACCCCATTTCTTCTGCAAATAAACAATCAGAAGGAAAAAATGGGAAGAGGGAGAACCTAGAGATCAGTGGTTCTCAACCTGGAATGACTGCCTCCAGTGGGTAATAGGCAAGGCTTGGAGGCACTTTTGGTTTTAACTACTGGGGCGGGTGTGCTACTACCACCCAGGAGGCAGAGGGCCAGAGCTATTACTACATTCACACATCAATGCCACACCCTGATACAGACAAAAGACTTAGAAGATACAGTCAGTAATCAATCACAGCATGTGGATCTTCTTTGGATCCTGAGTCAAATAAAAAATGTAACACAAGACAATTGAATTCAACTCTGGATATTCTGTTAAAGAATAATTAACAAAACCAGTTTAAATCTTATATATATTTCCTGTAACTATTTATGAAAAACTGTCAGAGGCTCCTGTTGCTTTTAGCTCAAATTTACTTAGATAGAAAATACGCCCTGTCATAGTGTTTTTTCCTCCCTTTTTGGGAGGAGCCAAAATCAGAATGTGGATAAAGACTACAATCACCCTGCTTATAGCTACCACCTGTACCATTTCTTGGGTTACACTAATAAATATTCATGTTTCTCTCTCCTCTATGAGACCATGAGTTCCTTGAGGGCAGAGACCAGGCATAATAAGTAGTTTTTATTCTTGAGCACCATGCTTAGATTGGTAAGTACTTGATAAATGCAAGCTGAATATATAGTAAAAAACAGGAAAAAAAAATCAACCAATTCATTGCTTTTGGCTCTTAAGCTTATGAGTACTGAGAATACCCAGATGCCAGAGTAAAATGGGTCTGAACAATCATCTAAATGATAACAATAATATGACTTAAAGTCCGCAAATATACTAAACACAAGACTAATTCAAAATTAAAGTTAAAATGTTTTGCATTCTGCCCTGGCTGGTGGCTCAGTGGATAAGGCGCCAGCCAGTGAACCCAAAGGTCACTGGTTCGATTCCTAGCCAGGTTACATAACCAGGTTGCAAGCCAGGTCTCCACAGGTCAGTAGCTAGAGGCAGGTGAAAAGCAACCATACACTGATGTCTCTCCCTCTCTGCCTCCCTCCTTCCCCTCTCTCTGGAAATAATAGATAAAATCTAAAAAAAAAAGATGTTTTGCATTCTTGCCCTAGTCTTTATGGTTGCTTTTCACCTGCCTCCAGCCACAGACCTGACTGGAGACCTGGTTTGCAACCTTGTTATGTGCCCTGGCTAGGGAATTGAACCAGCGACCTCTGGGTTCACAAGCCGGTGCCTTATCCACTGTGCTACCAGCCAGGGCTTTGCCCTAGTCTTGAACAAAGCTTTTGCTACTTTTATTAGAGGCACGTTTCTTTAATTCTCTGTCCTGGCACCTTAACGCCGTATCCATGCTAGCAGTCAGAGAAGGCTCTTAAGCCAGGATGACCTGCAAGGCAGAACAAAGACTATACAAGTATATAGAGGGATGGGCAAGGTCTGATTCTACATTCTAGAAGTTACTAACATAAGGGACAGAACAGGTACAATGGTTCTAGATAAAAGCAGGTAGGTCCAGAGAATCCTAACTAATCAGATGTAAGATCAGGATGCTTCATAAATGTGGCATTTGAATGAAACATGGGTGGGACATTTAGAGGCAGAATAGTGTGTACATGTTGCAGGGGGAAGGGGTTATAACCTAACAAAGAATAAATATATGAGGGAATTAGTTCTGAGAAAAAAATAACGGGTGGCTTAAAACATAAGACTGAGGAAAGGGTAGAAGGAAACAGGAAAAAGATGTGTCAGTTGTAGTTATCCTTTGGATGGTCTAGCTTGACAAAACAAGAAAACTATATGCTGTAGGTGGCACTGGAACCATAGATGCTTCCTGGGCAGGGAAAGTTAAGATTTACTCTGTTTAAAAAGACAGTGCTTGATTTCTACAACAGTGTGTCCCTTTACTGGCAAAAGGGAGAGATGCATGGTTTAAAGCCCTCATTATCTAACCCCAGATAACCTATTCAGATTAATGACCTGCTGCTTTTTAACAATTACTTTTTTCTGAATGTGTATGCTGCTGCAATAACCACACTAATTTGTACTTAAATTTTTCTCAAAATTATCAATTTCCCCAGCTAGCTTGTGAAATTTCTGAGTACAAAAGCCAGGTTTGAAGCAACCTACATTTTTTTTTATAAAGTCAACAAACCCCATTATCTGCTGGAACAAAACCATGGCTGATGGAAAACCTCATGGGTTGCTGGCTGCTAGTTATGCTATTACCTACTTTCATTAGTCCAGTGTTCTTAACAATGAAGGAAAAAATACAACAATGCTCAATGCAAAGATCTCTTACTAGCTGTTCCATTAAAAGTGGGAACAAGTATGACAGAGGTAAGCATCAAGGGAGTGGAGTGCTCTATAATCTGCCTATAAGTAAAAATTGTCTGAGCATCAATGTTCTAGCATTCTTATGCCAAGATCTCATTTATATTTCTGATCATAAAAGATTACTTTAAGCCCTGGCTGGTGGCACAGTGGGTAAGGCGCTGGCCTGCAAACCCAAAGGCTGCTGGTTCAATTCCCAGCCAGGGCAACATAAACAAGTTGCAAGCCAGGTCTCCAGCCAGGTCTCCAGCCAGGTCTGTAGCTGGAGGCAGGTGAAAGGCAACCAACCATACATTGGGAGGTAGGAGGTGGGGGGTGGATTACTTTAAGCATAATCCAACATATAACTTTTTTGTATATAAATCAGCATTGTTCATATGGATTATTCTTGGGTCAGGAATGCTCTAAACTAGAAATATAATGGAATGTGAGGGTAAAAGCCAGGCCTGGAGTGTGAGTCACACCCATGTAATTTTCTAGTAATTATAATGAAAAAGTAAAAAAAAGAAACAGGTGGATGTAATTTTCCAGCATGTCCCAAATATTATCACTTCAAGATGTAACCAACATATGCCCTGGCAGGGTGGCTCACTGGTTGGAAAGTTGTTCCATATACCATTGGGTTTTGGGCTCAATTTCTGGTCAGGATGAGTGCAGGTGGCAACTGATCAATGTTTTCCTCTCTCATCAGAATATGTAGGGGTGTGTGTGTGTGTGTGTGTGTCTCCCTTTCTCTCTCTAAAAATCAATGAACAGCCCTGGATGGTGGCACAGTGGATAAGGCGCTGGCCTGCGAACCCAAAGGTCGCTGGTTCGATTCCCCAGTCAGGGCACATGGCCAGGGTACAGGCAGGGTCTCCAGCCCAGTCCGTGGCTGGAGGCAGGTGAAGGGCAGCCATGCATTCATTGGTGCCTCTTTCCCTCTCTGCCTTCCCCTCTATCTGGAAATAATTTAAAAATATTAAAATAATAATAATAATAATCAATAAACATATCCTCAGGTGAAGATTTTTTAAAAATGTAACCAATGTAAAAAAAAATCAAGATATTTTATGTATTTTTTCATAATAAACCGTTGAAACCTGGTATTATTTTTACACTTATAGTACACCTCAATTCAAATTAGACACACTGTAGGTTCTCTACAAGCACATGTAGCTAGGGATTATATTGTACTGGACAGCACTTTATACCTTTGTTGCTCATTATACTGTCTGAGAACCAGCAGCACTGGCATAACCTTGGAACTTGTGTTTTGTTTGGACTCCTCACCTGAGGACATGCTCATTGACTTTAGGGAAGAGAAGAAGGCAGGGAGAGAGAAAGGAAGAGAAACATCTATTGGTTGTCTCTCTCATGCACCAAAATTGAAACTTAGATATGTACCCTGACCAGGAATAGAATCAGGACCTTTTGGTTTCCAGGACAACACTCCAACCAACTGAACAATACTGGCTAGGGCTAATCCCAGACGGGTTAGAAGCACAAAACTTTAGGCCCCACCCTTACCTCATACAATCAGAATTTGTAATTTAATAGGTCCCCAAGTGGTTTCATACACTCAAGTTCAAGAAGTACTACTTTACACTATTACTCTTCATACATTAAAAACATAATAATAACTTTCCAGACAACAAAGGTTTTAAAATTAGGACCAAAGAAAAGTTGTTAACTCCAAGTGCTGGATTTAGGGAACAGAGAACAAGCCCCATCCACCTTGGTGACATTCCTGGAAAAACTAACATAGGACAAAAGAACAAAAATTCACAAGCTATAAATGCTTTGTAGTATATAACAGGAAAACCCATCTTGTCCATCTTGAGAACTAAAAGTATTATAAATTGCTTATAAATAACCAAGTCCAACTGAAAAGCAGTCACGGGATTATAAACCAGGTAGAAAAAAAAATGGTACAAACAAGTACAAATTGAGAACAACTGTGTTGCCAGGGAGTGGAGCTGTCAGAGTATTAAGTCCATGAAAACTGGTATCTACTCAGGGTCTTAAAGCAGTAGCTTCTATTTTGACAGAGAAAAGTCTGGCACAAAGTAGCAAGCCACCAGCCTCTTGCATACACTGCTTAGAAATCTCAGTGAATCCCCTAAAGCAGTGGATCCCTTTACCTAACTTCCTCCAGACAGGAGTCTCTCCTCTGAATCTAATAGGCTGGACCAAGTCTGAAGCTCTGACTTGACCCACTCCCTGGGGACTATGTCCTCCTAGCTCTGACCCCACCCCCACCAGCAGTTCTGATCCCTCTCCTCCCTTCCTTTATGGACTCAGCCCACTGAAGGGCTGGGGTGGGTGGGGGTTGTGTGCTCAAGAGACTGACTTTCTCATATAATTCTTGTCCCTCTCCTTGCTTGAGTCAGCCATTTTTCCTAGGTTTTGTAAAACCTTTTGTGAATCAACACCATTAAAAAGGGGTTCATATTTACTTCTGGGACATAATATTTTTGTGGGGGGGCAGTTTTCAGGAGTTTTTTAATTAGGTTTTAATTCAAGCATTTTGTTTCATATCAAATGTTGGTGTAGAAATATAACATAGCAGACTCCAAAGCTGGGCTGATAAATTATCATTCAAGCAGCAAACTAGTCAACCACAGAACTTTAAAAAAAAGGAGTCCCAGGTGTGTCACATGGTTGGGACTTATAAAAAAAATTTTTTTTTTTAAATTCATTAGTTTTAGAGAGAAGGGAAGGGACAGAGGAAGAAAGGGAGAGAAACATCAATGTATGGTTATCTTTCACCTGCCTCCGGCTGGGGACCTGGCTGGAGACCTGGCTTGCAACCTGGTTATATGCTCTGACTGGGAATTGAACCAGGGACCCTAGGGTTCACAGGCTAGTGCTCAATTTACTGAGTCACACCAGCCAGGGCCACATTTTTTTTTTTTTTTTTTTAGATTATCTAAGTATGTTAGCTTATTTATAGAAATCTGAAAAATGAAACACTTTAGATTTAAAAAGATGTTCATAATTTCTATACTTAGAGATAATCACACCATACTGTCTTGTCCTCAGTTTTTTTCCCTTTTATGGGTATGTATTTTTTACATACGTATATATTATACATATAATTTGCATACTCTTGTATATGGCTTTGCTCTATTTTAACACATTGTTGACCAGCAATTTTATACAAAAGCTATCCCAGTCACCAGCAATTTTTTCATAATTGGATATGAAAATGAAACAATCTAAATAAATTTAAATGTATAAATATTTGTATGTAATGTACTTAAATGAAACTTTATATATCTTCTATATAACTTTTAATAACTTTTTTGGTATGATACACTGCACAGTATTTACTTAGGTTTAATGGTACACAACAGGTTTTGCAAATATATCTAGTTTCACTGTGCTTTCCTTTCTAAGAGTATACTCTACATGTTCTGGTGTGATTCTTTATGCCAGTGACTATTTTTTTCCTAAAACATGGTCTTTTAGTTTTCCTGAAAACCTGAAAGTTATCTTTGTAAGGAGCTCTTTTAGAGATACTGGAAGAAGTGCCAGGTTCTGTACTACAATCACTGAATCACTAGTTAGCCATTCCCTAGTAACTACGAGTAGAAAGTGTTTGTCCCTCGTTTCATTTTGTAAATTGCAGTTAAATTCTTAATGCACTAAATAAAGTACAAAAAGAATGCTACTTTTTAATGCCATTTTAAGCTTTTTCATAAGATACTACTGTTTGCCAAATACTGGTTTGCTTGGTAGGCCTTTTTCATGTATTTGCTATAATCTAGTATGCATGTGGGTTTAGCTATGTCATCTGTAGATGTAGAATTCCTCTTTTGCTTTCCAGGGGGTGTCATAGAAGCATCATAAAAAGTTGAGATCATACACACTAGCCTTTTGTCTTTCCATGTGATAAGAATGTGTCCTTTCCATAAAAATGTAATTTCCCCTCTTTGAAGATTCTTTTTCTTTTATTCTTTTGGCAAGCCACACTTCCTCCCTTGTAGTACCACAGACCAGTGTTTTCTTTTCCAATAATATTTCATCCGTAGACATGCTATTATAGTAATTATCCTGGTAAACATGATACCAAGAATAAAGATATGAGTGGCTCTAAGATGAAGAATATAGTTTCTTGTAGCTTTTTGCCTTTACCTGAATTATTCTGAAACTGGAAATGTAGCCAGTCTCACTTTCACAAAGCATTCTCACTAAAATTCCATGTTTTGTTATCTTTGCCAGATTATATATTCTGAAGTTGATAAGCCCTCTGTATGGTATCAATTCTTCATATAGGGATAACTCCTGTTTAGTCTATACAAAGACTGAAATTTTAGAATAAAATAATCCAAAAGAGGCTTAATTTTGTAAAGTCTTTCTTCATTAGATATAGTTAATGAATTATTACTAAGATGACTTCACTCTGGTCATAGTTTTAAGAAATATGGGTGCTCCGAGAAAAGGGTCTGTTAACCAGTAATCTCTCCAATATCAAATTTTTGTTTGTCCTATCAGTATCATTAAACAGAGAAACTTCTTCATATTACTATGGTAATTTCCTTCCACGGTAAAGTTGTAGCAGATGTTTCATCAAGTTTTTCCATTTGGTGGTGGTATAAATTGGTCTGAGAAGCAATTATATCAAAAAAATTATTACCAAAAAGTAAACCTGTCACTTCACTGATACTCCAGTGGATCACTAAATTCAAGTTACACCAGAAATATTTGTATAATCCTCCCAGGTTGGTGTAATGTCATTTTCTGCCCACTCTTCTTCAAAATCACTTTCACTATCAGATTCTATCACATTTTATTTTTGCCATTTTAGTGGTCTAATATCAGATTCATAACTATCTTCCAACACACTATATCATCTTCTACATCACTGCTCTATACTTCAAAGTTACTCAATTAGAAAAAGTGTCTATATAAAACTCACTGAAAAATTCTTCACCATTACAATATGTAATATTTGAAAGTTCAGCAATACTAATGTTGTGATAAAACCCAAATGTCTAGAAAAATATTTTTGTAATAAACACAATTAACTTTTACAAAATCCTATATTACTCTACGTTTTCAAACATCGTTTAGCTAATGCAAGTGCAAACATGAGTTAACTCATTATCTGTCAACAATGTTTGGGCTTGAAAATACAAGTTTTTACATGACCAGTCAACACATGTGTGAAGAACTTGCCCTTACAAAAGGACTCTAATCCTCCTTAGTCCTCTGTGGTCCTCTGCTGGGTCCAAAACCACCACTTTTCAAGAACTACACCAGCCAACCCAAAGGCCTTCTCCTCATCTTCAACCTCAGTTTCTCAGGCATCTGACATTTTGAAACTGATATTCCTCCATCATCAGTCTATTTACCCCCTTGGCTCCTGCCTTTCCTAGGTCTCTTCCCTTGTCTCTGAGAACTTTTTGCTCTGAGTACATTAAGGCTTTGTTCCTTTATTTGCCACCTCTTTACTTCTGCTGTATCTATACAGATATATCTTTACTTTTTATATATTTTTAAAAGATTTTATTTATTACTTTCAGACAGAGAGAGAGAACGTAAAGGAGAAAGGCAGAGAAGAAGAGAAACATCAACATATGATTGCCTTTCACCTGCCTCCAGCCACAGACCTGGCTTGCAACCTGGTTATGTGCCTTGGCTGGGGAATCGAACCAGTGACTGTTGGGTTCGCAGGCCAGCGCCTTATCCACTGTGCTACCAGCCAGGGCTATACAGATTTTTTTTTTTTTTTCCAATTTTATTGTTGTTGTATTACATCCATCCCCTTTTTGCTCCCCTCTGTCCCCCTCCCCACCCACCCATTCCCCCCAAAGTCAATCCCACCTGTTGTCCATGTCCATGGTTCCTTTATACTAGGTTCTTGTCTAAGCTGCTCCCCTTCTTTGCCTCTGCCTCCCCCCCCTCCCCCCAACCCCATTCCCCCTGACCACTGAAGGCCTATTCCTTGTATTCATATACTTGGTTCTGTTTTGCTTGTTGTTAGTTTTGCTCATTATTGTCCCGTAATGGGTGAGATCATATGCTATTTGTCCTTCACTGACTGGCTTATTATACAGATATCTTTAAAATCCACATCAGCCACCCAAGCTTCACTATCTATAGGAGGTCTATGTGGATGTTTGGCTATCATGTATAGAACAAAGAAACCTGGACTCTAGCCCCTAATCCATTATTAAGCAACCAAAAAGAGCCTGGCAAAGCAGGTTAGTTCTCTGAACTACACTATCACATATAAAATGGGACTCTGAAGACCATATACTTCCTGTGTTCTCTATCATTCTGGTGAAAAAGCTCAGAGACATTTTCAAAAAATCGTTAGAATCATCTTCCGGGCAGAGGGTAGGCAGAAGGAGGTTCCCCCAAACAAAGAAGGAGGCAGGGTGATCCCGGAACCTGCAGCAAAGGGGCTGGAAGAGAGGAAAATGGGCACCTGAACACCTCCTTGGGAGGATGCAGCGGTCTAAACCTGGAACACAAAGGGCCCTGAGGTCTGCCCTTGTCCCTGGCTAGCCTGTCTGTATGCTTGAGAGGCCTGCTGGATCTGCCCTCTCTCTCTTGCCTCAGCCTCTGCTTTGCCAGCTCTGACACTCAAATCTCTCCCATCTTGAAACTCCCTGTAACGCCACCTGACAATTTAGCGTCTGCCATATTTGTATTCCCTCCATATTCAACCACACAGTGGCTATCTCCACTCCTGTGTTTCCCTTCCATACTCTGGTTAATCAGTCTGGATTTTATTTCTCAATACTCTGTATTTAATTGTTCTGAAGTCAGCAATGGTTCTTACCTGGTAAATCAAAAACTGTTCTGTTCTTATCTGACTTGATCTCTCTGCATTTGGCATTCCAAATGATCAGAAAGCTGGGTAATCTTTGGTCAGAGAATCTTATCCCCTACAGAACTGGTGAAGTTTTGTTTTGACATTATGCACTTGGATTCCATTAAAGAATATGTGGGAAAAATTTCATTTGGAATCACATACTTGAAAAAGCTTTTCTTGAAAGAACTTTTCATTGTGAGACCTATGGAATAGGATCATGTTACCATATTTTTTAGTTGCCCACACATTGGTTAATTATATTTTTCTCAAACTATGTAGTAATAACTTTATATATAATTTACTATTAATATTTTCTATCATTTCTTCAGATCTTTTTCAAACACGATGGTCTATGAATGAAATTGTTTCAAGTACTCAATAAACAAAATATAGAAAAAATACAGAAATACAGAAAGTTATTCTTAACAAATACATCAAAAAAATAGCCTCAGTTCAAAATGTAGAAACACATTTAACAAGTATAAAACTCTTCTAGGAGGTATAAAGGACCTCACTAAACAGGAACACCTCAACTCAAAATGTACAGACATATCTAAAGATTACAGAACTCTTCTAGGAGGCATAAAAGACCTCACTAAACAGGAATGCTACTATCCACATCCATGATAAGAAAAGCCAAATATTGTAAAGATATTAATTCTACTTTCTATATAAAGCAATTTTCAAAGTCTGCCCAAAATAAACAAGAAATGGAGGATAGCAATAAAATTTCTTTAAAAAAATGTTTTGATTCTCCCCCCAAAGGTGAACTTTTTAAAATTTAATTGTTGTTTTATCACATCCATCCCCTTTTTCCTTCCCACTGTGTCCCCTTCCCCACCCACCCACCTCCCGCCAAAGTCAATCCCACTTGGTGACCATGTCCATGGTTCTTCCATGCTAGTTCCTTGACTAAACTGCTCCCCTTCTTTGCCTCCTTCTCTCCCCATCCCCCCCTTCCCCCTCCCCTCTGCCCACTGGAGATCTATTCATTGTATTCATGTATCTGGTTCTGCTTTGCTTATTTGTTTGTTTTGTGCATTACTGTCCTGAAATGGGTGAGATTATATGGTATTTAGCAACAAAATTTCTGAAAAATGAAGGCAACCATCTATTTCCAAATGTTAATGTTACAAAGTCACAAGAATTAGTAATGTAGCACTGTCACAGACAATATAAACAGAAGATAAAACTCAAACAATAAAAATTTGTCACTATAAATTAGTGGGGAAAATATTATTTCATAAAAGATGCCAGAAGTGAAAATACTGTTACTTTTTTTTTTTTTAAGATTTTATTTATTATTTTTTGAGAGAGGGGAAGGAAGAGAGGCAGAGAGGGAGAGAAACATCAGTGTGTGGTTGCCTTTTACCTGCCTCCAGCCATGGATCTGGCTGGAGACCTGGCCTGCAACCTGGTTATGTCCCTAGCTGGGAATCAACCCAGTGACCTTTGGGTTCATAGGCTGGCACCTTATCCACTGTGCCACCAGCCAGAAAATAGTTACATCTTTGATCCATCAAGAATGTATTCTGCTGTTTTATGAGATAAAGAGACATTAACAACCAAATCAAAAAACACCCTTCAAAAGATATAGGTGAGGCCCTGGCTGGTGGCACAATGGATAAGGCGCCGGCCTGCGAACCCAAAGGTCGCAGGTCTGATTCCCCAGCCAGGGCACATAACCAGGTTGCAAACCAGGTCTCCAATCAGGTCTGTGGCTGGAGGCAGGTGAAACACAACCATATATTGATGTCTCTCTCCCTCTCTGCCTCTCTCCCCTCTCCTCTCTCTAAAAATAATGAAATAAAAAATCTTAAAAAAAAAAGATATAGGTGAATAACCTTCTAATCTCAGAATAAAGAAAGCTTTGTGCTTAGATGCAGTGAAAATTATTAAAATTTTAACCACCTTAAAAAACACATAAAACACATTGAAAATTAAGAAAATAGTTCATAAGAAAGTATTTGTAGCATATATGACAAAAAAAAATTCTTATTTAAGTAATTTAAAATTTTTAAGAAAAAAATGAACATCAAAAGAGAACACTGGGCAAAGGATACAGATAGATGACTCATTGCCCTGGCTGGTGTGGTTCAGTGGATTGAGCACCAGCTTGCAAACACATGTACTGGTGGTTCGGTTCCCAGTCAGGGCACGTACCCAGGCTGCAAGCCAGGTCTCCAGCCAGGTCCCCAAATGGAGACAGGCGAAAAGCTTTCCATCCCTTTCATCCTCCCTCTCTTCCCCTCTCTCTAAAAATAATAAAATCTAGGCCCTGGCTGGTAGCACAGTGGTTAAGGCGCCGGCCTGCAAACCCGAAGGTCGCAGGTTCGATTCCCCAGCCAGGGCACATAACCAGGCTGCAAACCAGGTCTCCAATCAGGTCTGTGGCTGGAGGCAGGTGAAAAGCAACCATACATTAGTGTTCTGTCTCCCTCTCTGCCTCTCTCTCTTCCCCTCTTTCTAAAAATGATGAATGAAATCTTTTAAAAAAAAAAAAGAAAAATTAAACTTAAAAAAAAATAATAATAATAAAATCTTAAAAAAGAGAAGGACAACTCAAACACAAAATGGCAGATAAATTAACAAAACAAAACCATCTCCTTTAACACTAAAAGAAATGCAAATTAAAATAATGTACAGCCCTGGCTGGTGGCACAGTGGATAAGGTGCCAGCCTGCGAACCCAAAGGTCACAGGTTCGATTCCCCAGTCAGGGCACATATCCAGGTCTTAAACCAGGTCTCCAGCCAGGTCTGTAGCTGGAGGCAGGTGAAAGGCAACCATACATTGATGTTTCTCTCCCTCTCTCCCTTCTCTCTCTCTCTGGAAATAATAACATCTTAAAAAAGAAAAAAAAGTATAGCATTTTATCTCTATTAAACTGCTAAGGCTCTTTTAAAGGATAATCCCTAATGTTGGTCATAGTGCAGTGAAACCAGTAAGGTAACTGGTAATATGAAGCAAGAATTTTTTAAATATTCAAACTGTGATCCAATAATCCCACTTTATACCCAGAAATTAACCAGAGATGAACACTGAGACTCTAAGGGCAATATTAATCAAAGTGAATAATGATAACCTAAAAGTACAACCATAGGGGAGTAGTTATACTTGGTAAATGATGATACATCCACAAAGTGGAATACTATGCAGACATTAAGAACATGTTTTAGCCCTGGCTGGTGACACAGTGGATTAGGCGCCAGCCTGCGAATCCAAAGGTCGCTGGTTTGATTCCCCAGCCAGGGCAAATAACCAGGTTGCAAGCCAGGTCTCCAGCCAGATCCATGTCAGAAGACAGGTAAAGGGCAACCATACATTGATGTCTCTCTCCCTCCCTGCCACTCTCCCTACCTCTCTCTAAAAATAAAATCTTAAAAAAACAAAACAAAAAAAACCAACACAAAACGTGTTTTAATGTAATAAGGAAAATTCTTGTCCCATATTTAAAACACAGAGAACAAACAAAAAACAGTAATTTTACATTTTATTTATTTGTTTGTTTGTTTGTTTGTTTGTAGAGAGAGGGGAAGGAGAAAGAGACACAGAGAGAAACTTCGATGTGTGGTTGCCTCTTGCACGCTCCCACATGGGGACCTGCCCCCATAACAGTAAGATTTGTAAAGGCAGGAGAAGCAGAATAGAATAGTCAAGAGTTTAGGTTCTCTAGCCATCCTAATTCTAGTACTTTTACTTACTGATAGTGTGACCTATAGTAAGATATTCTACCCGCTCTGTGTCTCCATTTCCTTTTCTACAGAACAAAAATAATTGTGCCTACTTAGTAGGCTATCATTAAGATTAAATAAAACAAGGCATATGCACAAAGCCTGGCTACTGTGCTCTTCTGTATCCTTATAGGTCCCCCACTGAAGGCACTGAATACATGTTAGTTAAACAAATATATAAGGTCTCAGTTTCCTAGAATTCTAAACACAATTCTTAGGTAAATTTTTCCCACAAAAATGACTTCTCTAATAAAGTACTAAATTTCTGTAAGATGAAGGCAACAACCAACTGACAGAATCTGGTGACTAACCACCAGGAATAAAAGAGAAAAATCAGAGCCTAAGACCAAACAAAAACCAACCAAACAAACAAAAAAACAGAACAGTTTCCCAGGCTGGTCTCCCTTCCTTGTATGCTCAGCACACTGCTGCCAGACTAAATCTTCCTGAAACAAGGTACAAAAAACACGTGATGGCTGAAGCTTACTGAATCAACTTTAAACTCCTTCACTTCATTTCCAGACCCCTGTACAATTTGTTCCTATCCTCCCCACCACCTACCCACCCTCACTTTGAGGCATTTCCACACAAGTCCACTACCTTGTCCCCCCAGCCTCCCAGCTCAAGTCATCCCCTAAATCAGCGATTTTCAACTGGTGTGCCACCAGAATTTTTAGAACATGTTAACACCTGACCTATTTAGACAGGGGCACTAACCTTTTTTCCATTAGATTGTCAAATAAAATGCCAATAGCTAACACAACAATAACTATCCAGTATGAATGAATCAAAATCATACTTTTAGTGTGCTGCAGAATTTTAATAATTAGTTTATGTGTCATGAGATGAAAATGGTTAAAAACCACTGCCCTAAATCAAAGTCTCCTCAACCTTCACCAGGGCAGACCGACTTCAAGTTTGTTTGTTTTGTTTCCACTGTTAGTCAATTTCCCCAAATTAACTTTAGCTTAATGGTCAGGGCAGGAGCTACACCTTTTCATTCTGCAGCAATGAATATAAAACAGTGTTAGGTAAACAGCAGATGCTCAATATTGGTGCCATTGTCATATGAAACATGCACAAATGGCATATGACAAGAGCAAGAAGAACATGGAAACAAATATTGCATGCTAAATGGAAGCTTAATAAATGATATGAGTTTTTCTTTCTTTTTAAAGAACAGTAAGTATTTATTTAGAATAGTGTCTCTCCATTAGCCACTGGGAGATTGCACTCAGGTATTTTTTTTCCCATTAATTTTTTAAAAATTTAATCTTCCCTGGCTGGTAGCACAGTGCCGGCCTGCGAACCCAAAGGTCGCAGGTTCGATTCCCCAGCCAGGGCACATAACCAGGTTGCAAACCAGGTCTCCAGTCAGGTCTGTGGCTGGAGGCAGGTGAAACGCAACCATACATTGATGCCTCTCCCTCTCTGCCTCTCTCCTTTCCCCTCTTTCTAGAAATAGTGAAATAAAATCTTTAAAAAAATTTTAAAAATAAAATAAAATAAAATAAAAATTTAATCTTCATTGTATTTTTTTCCATTTGTGTTTATTTTCTTTACTGCTATTTATTCATTTCTTAAACAGAAAAATAAGAAGTACAAACACAATTATAGGTTAGATTAAAAAACTTCCACATAACAATAATTGTGAATACACTAATTTTTGAAAATGTTAAGACTTAGTAATTTATTACATTATATGGCTATATAGCAAATATATTTTCCCCCAGTGCTGGAATGGCAGGTATTTCCCAAAGGAAACAACCTTTAATATTCACCAATGCAGAGGTTAGTCATTTGGGGAGACTGGTTATTTACAAAATATACAGGTACTAATATCATACATATGTACTGAGAAATAAGACAGTAGAGAAGAACAATATCCAGAGTCTATTCCATAAATAAAACCACCACAACTTTTTAATAGGCTAGTAAAAACCCCAATTTATTTCTGAAGCAGATCAGAAGACTGTCTATACTCCAGGCAAGACACATAAGGCCCCCCGAGCTTCCATGAGCCTCAGCCATTCTGAAATAGTCTAATGCGAAACACCTCTAGCAACCTGCCTGGTTCACATTGCTGAATATAAGCTGTCAAACATCATTAGAAGGAAAAAGAAAGGAGACATCCTGTAGCTTTATCTTTCTGAGATTTTTAAAGTAGAAGAATGTCTTTACCCAGAATACTGAAAGACCTAGTTCACTGTAGACTATAGGGAACATTAAGTGCCATTATGAAAAGAGGAGGAAAAAATAAAAAGGAATTAAAGATGATCAGTTTCTCCTGAGAACAAAATGAAAAGCTAAATGACTTCTATTAAATGCAGGCACTAATTAAAAAAAAAAAAAAAAAATCACCCTTCTGGAATGAAAGTTAGATTTAAAAAGTCAAATAAAGTGATCATTTTATTCTGCTATTCCTGGAAATATATATACATCATGATCTTATCTGAGAGTTTAAGAAACATCAAAGTGAAGTATCCCAACCATTAATAGCCATGAAAGGGTATCAGAAAAGTTGCAGACAACAATTAAGAATGGGGAGGAGATGGGTGGAGAGGATGACTCAGTCTAAAAAGAAGAAAAACATTAGTGGCCATTTCCTTTCGGGTAATGGGAAATGGAAGCAGCCTTTATCTGAAGTAGCACTCACCTACTCAGTCACACATACCTCTCTCTTCCATGTTCTGTGATACTAACTTTAAACAATAGAGAGGTTTGTTTCTTAAGAATTATTAAAAGGAAAATAAAATATCTTCTAAGTTAAGAAAACTTAAGAGCATCCTAGTCTTGTTAACAATCCCTCTCCCCATTTGTTAATATTTAAAGGTACTCAAGCCCTGGCTGGTATGGCTCAGTGGACTGAACGCCAGGAATGTCACAGGTTTGATTCCCAGTCAGGGCACATGCCTGGATTATGGGCATGGGAGAGGAAACAGACAGATGTTTCTCTTCCTCTCTAAAAATAAATAAATAAAATCTTTTTAAGTTATGTTTTAAGATTTTTTTGGTTAGCAAAAAATTAAGTTTTTTTATTTTAAAAAATATTATTCATTTTTTTTTTTTTTTTAGAGAGAAGGAAGGGCAGGAAAGAAGGAAGAAAGGGAGAGAAACATCAATGTATGGTTATCTTTCACTTGTCTCCAGCTATGGACCTGGCTGGAGACCTAGCCTGCAACCTGAAATAAATAAAATCTCGGGGGAAAAAAAAAGGTAGTCAGAGAATCCAAGATGGAGGTATAGATAATGTCTCCCTCCACAACCAGAAAACGGGTACATCTACCTCAAAACTAGAGACAATCAGAAATCCCAGAATACTGAGCTGCATGGAAGTCCAACAAAATAAAAGATATAAGGAAGAAATACTCATCCACACAGGCAGGAGAGGTGGAGCTGGGACAGAGAGTGTGCAGTTTGGCAGAGTGGCAGCCGTGGTGGGACTGCGACTACAGCTGACCAGAGGAAAGCACAATCACAATATGGACACCTGTTGAGTGCTCCCAGCATCAGACAGGACTATGGGCTCATGGTTCCAGTGTTGGGGAAAAATACAGCCTTGTTGCTTATGACTGTGAACACCAGTGGGGTTTGGGGTAGAGGAAAAACTGTCAGTTTCTCAGTAGTCTGCTTATTTAGAGGCCCTCACAGTCCTGGAATGTCCACAGACCACAGGGAACCACAGCCAGGGCAATAGCTAGAGAGGCATCAGTCCCATACAGAAGCAGAAGTGCCTGGGAAGGAGGCAAGTGCTGAGCAAGCTACACTGTTCCCTCTCAGACCCCCCTGACATACAGTGCTACAATGTGGTGAAACAGGTTGCCTGTACTGACCAATATCCAAGGCTCTGCCCTTTACAACATAACATGTGCAAAAGCTCTACCTAAGACACAGAGACAAACACAGGAGCCTGTCAAGATGAGACAGAAAACTATGGCTCAAAAAAGGGGACAGGCCCTGGCTGGTAGCACAGTGCTTATGGCGCCGGCCTGCGAACCCAAAGGTCGCAGGTTCAATTCCCCAGCCAGGGCACATAACCAGGTTGCAAACCAGGTCTCCAGTCAGGTCTGTGGCTGGAGGCAGGTAAAAAGCAACCATACATTGATGTCTCTCTCCCTCTCTGCCTCTCTCCCTTTCCTTCTTTCTAAAAATAATGAAATAAAATCTTAAAAAAGAAAAAACAAGGGGGGGGGTGCAAATCAAGGTCCCAGTGGGCAAATTAGGTGACGAAGAATAGCAAGCCTGATATATGCACAGTTTAAAATGCTGGCAATAAAGATGCTCAAAGACTTGACAGACATGCTTAAGCATGGCAAATGCAGAAGGGAAGGAGTGAAGGATAGGTTAAGTGCAACAAAGGAAAATACACATGAAACCAATGGTGAAGGGAAGGAAACCAGGATTCAAATCAACAAATTGGAACATAGGGAAGAAAGAAATAAACAGTCAACCAGTACAGAAGGAGGAAACAAACATAGGAAAAAACAGAGAGAACCTCTTTTTGTTCTTTTTGTTAAGTACCTCTGGGATGACTTTAAAAGTGCCAACATCTGAATCATAGGGGTGCCAGAAGGAGAAGAGAAGAGCAAGAAATTGAAAAGCTGTGTGAAAAATAATGAAGGAAAACTTTCAAACTTGGTAAAGAAAGGACATACAAGTCCAGGAAGCACAGAGAGCCCCAAACAAGCTAGATCCAAATCAGACCGCACCACAACACATCATAATTAAAACACCAAAGATCAAAGATAGAGACTTTTAAAAGCAGGAAGAGAAAAGAAGAGTTTTATCTAACAAAGGGGTTCCTATAAGACTACAAGCTGATTTCTCAAAAGAAACTTCGCAGGCAAGAAGGGACTGGCAAGAAGTATTCAAGTGATGGAAAGCAAGGACCTACAACCAAGATTACTCTATCCAGCAAAGCTATCATTTAGAATGGAAGAGCAGACAAAGCGTTTCCCAGACAAGATAAAGCTAAGAGTTCATCATCACCAAACCCTAATTACATGAAATATTAAAGGGACTTACTTAAGAAAAAGAAGATCAAAATTATGAAAACCACAACTATCAACAACAGAACCTAAAAAAATAAAAACAATAACAAACTAACAACCAGAATGGGATGCGAATCATAGGTAGGGGTATCATGGGAGAGTTATCAGCTTGGAGGTGGAAGGGGATGAAACAGGGACATGGTATAGGGATTAGGAAATATAATTGGTGGGTACAAGATAGACAAGAAGAAATTAAGAATAATAGAAGGGTGAAATCAGAGAACTTATATGCACAACCCACACACATGAACTAAGGAGGGATGCAGGTCTTGGGTGGAGGGGAGCAAAGGGAAAAAAATTAGGGACAACTGTAACAGCAAAATCAATAAAATATACTTTAAAAAAAACATACATAAAACACCACATATGTTTAAAAAAAACATACATAAAAAAAAAAAACACCAGTCAAGCCCTGGCTGGTGGCATAGTGGATAAGGGGCCGACTTGCAAACCCAAAGGTCACTGGTTCGATTCCCAGCCAGGGCACATAAGCAGATGGCAAACCAGTTCTCCAGCCAGCTCTATAGCTGGAGGCCGGTAAAGGACAACCATACATTGAT
The DNA here is from genome assembly GCA_004026585.1 of Noctilio leporinus. Classification (NCBI taxonomy): domain Eukaryota; kingdom Metazoa; phylum Chordata; class Mammalia; order Chiroptera; family Noctilionidae; genus Noctilio; species Noctilio leporinus. The sequence continues at coordinate 354,992 of PVIW01000169.1, read as the reverse complement.
GTTTCTCTCCCTCTCTCCCACTTCCTCTCTCTCTAAAAATAAAACCAAACAAAAAAAAGTCAAAAGAAAACAATTATTCTAACAGCTACTTGAAAAAACATATTTAAGGAGCTTTGAATCTAGGGAATACACACTAATAAAATACTTACAATGGTAACAACGAAACTACCATAGAAGGTGAAGAGTTCTTTTGCTACAATGAGTAAGAAATGCTAAACCAATAATTCTTTCACCAAAAAATGCCTGATGATGGGTACACAGAGATGAATTTCCTTTTAAATACTTGGAAAAGGAAAAAAGTCCTAACTGCACAGGGCTCAGTTCTCAGGAAGCTCCTCATCCGGCAGGGAGACAGATAAAACAAATAGCAGCTATACAGTAGGATGAGTGCTATAGCCCTAACATACTTCCTACCACACTGGCACAAAGGATGGCTTAACTGGTGGAAGAAGGAGAGATTTAAGGAATTGCTAAAGCTGGATCTTCAAGGGTAAGTTGGACCCTGCTAGGCTAACTACAGTGAAAGAGGAGCATTCCAGCAAAGAAATAGTACATGGGAAAATCTTAAAAGTATGTAAAAAGACAAGACAAATTTTGTGCAAAAAATATTCAGCATAACCAAATGGAAATTTATTATTATAACCTGGTTACAGAGGCTGTTTTAGCCCCTCATTAGGGTAGCCCATTTATTTCACTTACTGAACATTTACACACGAAACAGAAGACAAAACTTATCTGGGAGTCAACATGCTAGTGCCATGATACTGATGAGAGGCTGCCTCCCAAGCGCGTGCTGTCCCTCTCTCCTTTCTCCAGACTGCCTAACACTTTCGCTGGCATACAACAACCTAATACCTCACTTCTCTGTGCTCTCCCAAGGGTGGCCACCAAATTCTTATTTGCCTTGCGCCAGGACCATATCCCTGAAAGCAGCTTGGAATTACACTGTCTTTGGAGCAGTTCCATAATTTTTCATCACTGGAAATAGGAGAAAAGGGTGGGGCTCTGTGGCAAACCTATCACTTTGAATAAATATGTTATAAAAAGGAGCAAATTACACAGAGAATTTATAGAACATCTACCAGGCACATCTATGGATTTTGGGGAACACTGGTACCAGACTCACCTGTTGAGCTTTAAAACACATAGATCCCAGAGATTCTAACTCGGTAGCTCTCAGGTGGAAGAGACCTTTTGAAAGGTCCTCATGTGAATTTGATATAGAATCTCTGCTAACTTAGGGTTTGGAAGTGACCAACATAGAACATAATAGTTATTCATCCTAAACATAGGTCTCAAAAACCCAAACTTAAACATGCAATTTTCTACTGAGAATGTTTGGTTCATTAAAAAAAAAATTAAATTATTATTATTTTTAGAGAGAGTGGATGGGAGAGAGACATCAATGTATGGTTATCTTTCACCTGCCTCCACATACAGACCCGGCTGGAGACCTGGTTTGCAACCTGGCCATGTGCTCTGGCTGGGAACCGAACCAGAGACCCCTGGGTTCGCAGGCTAGCACCCCATCCACCATGCCACCAGCCAGGGCTGGTTCATTCTTCAATAAAAAGAATTGTTCTTGCTTACTTATTTGTATTTTTAAAAATCTACAAAGCGTACCTCAAAACTAGTATGATTCCTGTTATTAGCAATAATGGAATGTATAATTCATGAAAGAAGTTCTTAAGTTTAACCTCTACTACATCAATATCAAAAGATCTCTCTAGATTGTACATGACAAGTTCAAAGCATGGCAGAAGGTAAAATGGAAAATGGACATATGTAATAACTGGTGAACTCATGGTTTGCAATGTGTATCAGCGACTATGTGGCCACTGCCTAGTGTCTCTATAACCCAGTACTCGCTCATGAAGGCTACTTGAGTGAGGCCATTTTTATTTGGTAAATGAGGTTCCCTATAAGGTCAATGTTAAATTAGAAGCTAATAGCTTAAATTCAACAATGCATGTGTGTTCCAAAAGCACAATAAGAGAATACTAAGTGGCAATATAATGCCTTTGAATGAAGATCAAATTATGAAAACAATCTGTCAACTTGGCTGCTCCTTAGAAACATGGAAACAAAGAAATACAGGCAATAGCTTAACCAAGAAATCGGCGGAGGGGGGATTATGTATTTATAAATACCTAAAAGACACAACAAGGAGAAGGGAAGCAAAGATCCTGTCTGACAAGAGATCAGAAAAAAATTAATTATTCCCAAGATGAAAGTAAGTCATTATTATTTTACAACAAAAAATTTTAACTAGAAACAAAAGTCACAATATACAAATAAAACAGAAATACTAAAAACAATTAAAGTATCCTATTACAGAATAGTTCTGTATCATACCTCTGTAAATATAAAATACCTTGTCCCTGCTTTATGATATGTGTGACTATGCTATGCCAGAGTTTTGTTATACCAGAGTTTATCTAAACAAACAAAAAATAGTGGGCTAAAATAACTTAGAAATATCAGTAATCTAACTGGACTATACTAAAAATAGAGGGGCTAACCGCCACCAGCTCCTCCAAGGATCATCTCTTATCCCAGAGAAATTACTGACGGATTCTGAAAAGGCTCTGGGCTACCTAGAAAAATGTGAATAAGCTCAAAATCCTAACAGCCTTAGAATTAGATACCAAGCTTTAATTTTAGCAACAGTCAGAGCCTAGTAATGCATTATACACATGGATAAACTTTAAAATTGGTGACAGTATTAGAAAAAATTCTGAAAAATACATGCAGAAGACCTGATTTGTGCCAGAAAATAGGTATAACTATACTTGAAAGCAGTAATCTACAATTTCCATTTTTTTCTATAGAACTATTCATTATGTACATTTTTCTGTCAAAAGATGTAAAAAAATCTAATGCATTATCAAGTAATTAACTACCAAACTAAACAAATGATATTCTATGAAACACAGAGACTACTCAGAGCCAATCTGAGGAAGAACAAGAGCAAAAAAAATGTAGATGAACTGGTCCTACATCCAAGACCTTGGGTAAATCTCTTTGCGTCTTAGCTTTCTTATCTGTAAAATGACAGGATTGCCAGATGACTTAATGTCTCTCCTGACTTGAACATCCTATGCTTTGTTTTAGGTTATCAATTAGATTCATCCTTATAGGTAAGAAGGGACCAAGTACCACCACTTCTCAGCTGAGAAAATCAGAAATTTCAACTTCTGCATATATAGCAAGTTGTACATACAGTGGTGGCTCTCTAGCTTTGCAGTCTTGTCTGTAACCCAGAAATCAGATAGAAGCCTCTGAACCCTCCTTAGATGAAGATGGTTAGTTAATGCACACCACTCTACTGAATAGTGGCATTTCCATTTGAAGTCCAAGAAATTTAAAGAGGAATTGCTGTATTGTGCAAAAATGCCACAAACATAAGTCACAATCTATCAGACTGGCTCTGTCCTCCCTCCTTTAGAATATGTGGGTTTTTTTAATGTTTTTTAATTAAAAAAATTTTTTAAAGATTAAAAATAAATAAATTTGTACCTCCATCTATTTCTCCTACTCCCTCTAGCAGCTACCAATTTGTTCTTTTATGCAGTCTGCATTGTGTAGTTTTTTTTTTAAAGATTTTTATTTCTTATTCTTAGAGAAAGGGAAAGGGAAAGAGGCAGAGAGGGAGAGAGACATCAACGTATGGTTGCCTTTCACCTGCCTCCAGCTACAGACCTGGCTGGAGACCTGGCTTGCAACCTGGTTATGTGCCCTGGCTAGGGCACTGAAATAGCGACATTTGGGTTGGCAGGCCGGCACCTTATCCACTGTGCCACCAGCCAGGAATTAGAATATGTTTTAAACTAGAAAAAAATTTCAAGTTCAGAATATGATCATTGTGTATATAATGCCCCCTCCTCACTACTCAAAGAACATCAAGGTATCTGCTCTTTTCTTCAAAAGCCCTCACCCATCTAGAAAATTTTAGGACTATTTTCTCCTTTCTTTTTGGAAAAGCTGGTGTATCATCTACCTCTCTCAAAACAAGAAATTTCAGTGTAAATAAAATAAAATTTGGAAAAAAATAAAAGGGAAGACCTTCAGCGTTGCCCTAGTGGAGTACCTGCTCTCCGGGTGGAGATATGTGTAACACACCAACCTACTGTGACCGAGGAAAGGCTGCCAAGGATGTCTTCAACAAAGGATAGGGGTTTGGTGTGATCAAAATAGACCTGAGAACCAAGTCATGTAGTGGAGTGGAATTTTCTACTTCTGGTCATGCTTATACTGATACAGGGAAAGCTTCGGGCAACCAAATATAAGATCTGTAACTATTGACTTACCTTCACCCAAAAATGGAACACAGACAATACTCTTGGAACAGAAATCTCTTGGGAGAATTAGTTGGCTGATGGGTTGAAACTTACTCTTGATACCATACTTGTACCGAACACAGGAAAGAAAAGAGTGGGAAATTGAAGGCCTCCTAGCAACAGCAATGTTTCAGCCTTGGCAGTAATGTTGATATAGATTATTCTGGCCCAATCATCTACGGCTGGGCTGTGTTAGCCTTTGAAGGTTGGCTTGCTGGCTATCAGATGGGTTTTGACACAGCCAAAACCAAACCATCACAGAATAATTTCGCTCTGGGTTACAAGGCTGCAGACTTCTAGCTGCACACTCATGTGAATGATGGCACTGAATTTGGAGGGTGTATCTATCAGAAGGTTAATGAGAAGATTGAAATGTCAGTAAACCTTGCTTGGAGAGCCAGCAGTAACACCCATTTTGGCGTCACTACTAAATACAAGTTGGATTGTAGAACTTCCCTCTCTGTTAAAGTAAATAATGCCAGCCTGATTGGACTGCGACTGGGAGTCAAACTGACCCTAACAGCTTTAGTCGATGGAAAGAACTTTAATGCAGGAGGTCACAGGTTGGGTTGGGATTTGAACTAGAAACTTAATGAAGTTTTGAATAAAACACCAGATTTCTCCCTGGAAATTAAGAGAAATGAACCCAGTATGTTTTGGCCTTAAAATTCTTCTCTGAAATTTCAAGTGTGAACTTTTTATTCTTCAAAAAAATTGTAATCCTTCCACACACTGAAGTCTAGAGATTGCAACTACATCATATGGGAGTGCTGGAAGGCATGCCTGGAAGTTGTCATATTTGTGCCACATTTCATTTCAGTTCCACAGTATTATTTTAAATGTGTTCTCAATGACAGTGTAGTGTCATGTTGCAAGGGGAATGACCCGATCCTTCAGTTTGTACATCACGTCCTATATGTTCCACACTACTTTTTCATGACCTTTTAATATACTGATCTCTGTGCTGTAGTGGAGTCTTTGGTTTTGCATCAGAGCAAATAAAATACTCCATCACACTTGAAAATAAAAAAATAATTAAAAAATAAAAAAAAAGAGAGAAATTTCAATGTAACACATGCTTAGAGCTATAGCTCTACTATATCTAATAGAATAATTTACTTAGCCATTAGCTAGGACATACATTTATCTGGAATTCACTAATCAGAGACTACTAAGAACAGTCAAAAACAAAATCAAACAGGATTCTGAATATATAAAACAGACATTTCAAAACCTGTGCCCTCAAATTTATAATTAACTGAGCTCTTGATTTTGCTTTTATGTTAGAAATACATCAAACAACAAGAACTAGGAGGAGACATGAACAGGCAAAAAGCTAGAGCCAACAAGGGGTTGCTGTCCTCCAAGGAGCAAATTAACATCCAGCAATAAGGAAGTACCTTCCTAGTAATTTGAAGTTAACGTAAGGTATCAGAAAGCTATAGTACTTCCTCCTATTGTATTGGATACCTTTTTCCTTTAAAAAACTATACAATGTAAGCCCTGGCTGGTGGCACAGTGGATAAGGCGCCAGCCTGTAAACCCAAAGGTTGCTGGTTTGATTCCCAGTCAGGGCACATAACCAGGTTGCAGGCCAGGTCACCAGTGAGCTTTGTAGCTGGAGGCAGGTGAAAGGCAACCATACATTGATGTCTCTCTTCCTCTCTGCCTCTCTCCTTTCCCCTCTCTCTAAAAATAATAAATAATATCTTTAATAAAAATTACACAATGCAGACTGCGTAAAAGAACAAATTGGTAGCTGCTTTTAAAGGGAGTAGGAGAAATGGATGGAGATACAAATTTATTTTTAAAAAATCTAAAAAGACTTACAGACATGGACATCAGCATGGTGACTGCTGGCAGGAAGGGGGTATAAAGGGACTAAAAGGGGGAAAAAAAGATTAAAAAGAAAAAAGAAAAGAAAGAAGGAACTCCTACCCTTTGCAACAACATGGATGGAACTGGAGAGTATTATGCTTAGTGAAATAAGCCAGTCAGTGAAGGACAAATACCATATGATCTCATCCATTACAGAACAATAATGAACAAAACTAACAATAAGCAAAACAGAACCAAATATAGGAATACAGTGAATAGGCCTTCAGTGGTCAGGGGGAAGGGTGTTGGGGTGAGGGGGGAGGCAGAGGCAAGGAAGGGGAGCAGTTTAGACAAGAACCTAGCATAAAGGAACCATGGACATGGACAACAGGTAGGATTGACTTTGGGGTGAATGGGTAGGTGGGGAGGGGGACAGAGGGTAGCAAAAAGGGGATGGATATAATACAACAACAATAAAAATATATATATATATATATATAAATAAAAGAATCTAGTCCTGGCTGGTAGCACAGTGATAAGGTGCCAGCCTGCAAACCCAAAGGTTGCTGGTTCGATTCCCCAGCCAGGGCACATGACCAGGTTGCAAGCCAGGTCTCCAGCCAGGTCTCCAGCCAGGTCTCCAGCCAGGTTCGTGGCTGGAGGCAGGTGAAAGGCAACCATACATTGATGTTTAACCATTTCTCTCCCTGCCTCTCTCCCTTCCTCTCTTTCTGGAAATAAGAAATAAAATCTTTTTTATAAATTAAATAAATAAATAAGAATCTAACTGTATTACAGGCGTATGATATAACTTAATGGAAAGAAGTGGGAGAAATTTCACCTAAGTTAGAAAATGAGTTAAGATTGTTAAGACTAATGGCTAAAGAACTATACATAAGCACTGTACTATAGTTAATTAAGTTGATTCCCATGGAATTCAGGTTAACAATTCTGATACCATTATACATGTATACTAGGATTGAACAAATAGCAAATAGATGATGAATAATGGTAAAAGAAAAGTTTTAATTAGAAGTACATCTTCAAACACTTCTTTTGTGATATACTAAACACAAAAGAGGAAACAAGGTCTAGCTCCTTCCATATGGTCATGTTCTGCTGTATTTTTTTGTTTTTGTATTGAATATTTGATTTTTCTTCTTTGCATATTCCCTACTTAATCTACTGAATTAATTTGTATTCTCCTAAAAAAAAAACCACTGCAAAATCAAAAGCTTGGCTCTTCCCAATGAAAATCCAGGCCTTCAATAATATTGCTTTAGCTAAAAGTGTATAGAGTAATTCAGGTAGTAATGTATTTCTTGGTTCTCAGCTATAATTATCCCCCTCAAAACAAGGGAAATAATTATATAATACCCATAATAGGAGAAAATTCTGATAAGCACGACTATAAAACCTACAGGTTTTATATAAACATTCTGGTTTACATCCAGTCTTCTCTCTCTCTCTCTTTCTCTCTCTCTCTCTCTCTCTCTCTATATTTTGCACTCACACAAAATATCACATTGTGCAGACTATTTGATAATATGCTTTATGCATTTCTACACATAATGTATCTATGCATAATATAAAGATTGCATGACATCTTATTATACAAGTACATCAATTTAATAAATCCTCTACATTCAAATATTGTTATTTCCAATTTTTGGTAATTCTGCTTTATCTAATTTGAAAAAGGGGGGTTATCTGCATTTATAAAATAACTTATACAAACTAGTGAAAACAAAGAAAAGGCAACCCAAACCTAACCACCAATACTAGTTTATTTTGTTTTGACTAGTGTTTTGATGTCTAGGTTTTTCCCCTAGGCATTCCTTCCTTCTTTCCTTCCTTCCTTCCTTTATGTTTAGTAAGCTCTTGCTATCTGCCAGGGTTTTGTTTGGTTTTACTTAACCGTAACAATTTTTTTTTGTAGTGAATTTAAAAAAAAAAAAAAAAAGATTCTATTTATTCTTAGAGAAGAGAGGAAGGGTGGGAGAAAGAAAGGGAGAGAAACATCAGTGTGTGGTTACCTCTTGCACATCCCCTGTAACTGACCATTTCTCGCTGCTCCCCAAACACACTTTTATCAGGATGTCAATAATGTTTATAGATTTCTTGTCTCATACTCTACTTTGAACCCAGAAAAGGATCCTTTCCTTATTCTTTTTTATTTTTTAAAGAGAAAGGAGGAGAGGGAGAGAAGAACATCGATGTGAGAGAGAAACATCATTGACTGCCTCTTGTATGAGCCTGACCAGGGACCAAACCCACAACCCAGGCATGAACCCTGACCAGGAATCAAACCCGTAACCCTTTGCTTCGCGGGATGACACCCAACCAAGCCACACTGATCAGGGCTCTTATTCATCTTTGAATCCCCAGTACCTAATGCTGTGCATGGCACCGGGCAAAAAGGTTAAGTGTTCAAAGTAGAGAACAAGCGTTATTACAAGTGTTCAATAAATACTGCAAAGCCCTGGCTGGTGGCACAGTGGATAAGGCACCAGCCTGCAAACCCAAAGGCAGCTGGTTCAATTCCCAGTCAGAGCACATAACCAGGTTGCAGGCCAAGTTTCCAGCCAGGTCCGTAAGCTGAGGCAGGTGAAAGGCAACCATACATTGATGTCTCTCTGCCTCTCTCCCTTCCTCTCTCTCTAAAAATGATAAATAAAATCTTAAATACAACAGATCTCTTAACTATCTGGATTAATCTAATTCACATCATTTTAGAGAAGTCAAACTTCTATATATCTAGAACCAATTAGGCTCAAATATAAAACCTGTGTTCAAAGAGCAAACATTATCAATACAGAACATGTAATTTAAAAAAAAAATTATTTCTTTCTTTCTAGAGAGAGGGGAAGGGAAAAAAGGAAGGGAGAAAAACATCAGTATGTGATTGTCTCTTGCACACCCCCCAACCAGGGACCTGGCCCACAACCCAGTCATGTGCCCTGACTGGGAATCAAACCAGCAACCCTTTGGTTTGCAGGCCAGCACTCAATCCACTGAACTACACCAGCCAGGGCTAGAACATGTAATTTTTAAGTGCCACGTACATTAAGAGGAATATATTAGTAACAAGTTAGTAATTATAAAACATATAAAACAGTTAAGAAAAAATGCTTCTGAATAATCTTAAGAGCATCACTGTCCGTAACTTAGAATATACCTATTATGACTCTGACTACGTAACAAAGGGGTAGGGGAGAGCAAAAATCAGTATAAACTGGTAATGATGTTTTTGAGCTAATGTGGTATGTTTTTAAAATTGTTTTATAGAATTTACTTTATATAGTTTTAGACCCAGTTTTGTCCATTGCTTCCTCTTTTCTTTTTACAATATTTCTGACTTGGTTCAGCTATCCAGAACCGCCTACCAACTGTGCTGAGCTCTTGTGCATGACACACAAGTGTAGGAATATGTGTGCAAGCAAACAAGCACCATGTAACATGATTTAACTTCTATATTCCACAGTAGGATACTACAGGGAACAAAGGGAACCGGATGGCACATCTGTTCTATAGCTCCAAAGTATTTCTTCTCAAATGTTTCCACTGCAGTACCTATACAAAGAATACTTCCCAAGAACACTTCCCACTATAGACACTTATGCCCCATATTGTGGTGTAATCTTAGACAATCATACGGAATGCATTGTTTCTAAAAATATGTATTTGCTTCAATATAAAAAATTAAAAATTACTTACCAGTTAAATTATTTAACTCACTGCCCCTCAATGAGCACAACTGAAGCTCCAAGAAGATGGGTCATGCTTATCTTGTCGCTTCAAGTACCTCGGAATCACATCACTTTGTACCCTAAGGGTATTCATATCCCAATTTAAGAAACAGGGATTAAACTAGCCACAACACTTAAAAGTGACCAACATGTTTCTATAACCCCACTTCCCAAAATCTTAAGTTTAGTTTTTGCAATAGCTTTTCAAATCAGTATTGATTCTCTTTCAGCAGTCCATTATTATGTACTGTCAATAACTTCTAAGAGGACCTGTAGAGCACAAGTCATTTCTTGGAACGAGAGAAAACCAGCACAAAGACCTTGTCTTCCCATCTATGAAATAAGATGCCTACTTGGAAAACACAGATTTTAGAATAGCAAAGCTTTTACTCCTGTTCCCTTCCTCCATGTATTTGCTTCAGACATAGCTTATAAGAAAAATCTTAGTAATCGCATAGATGTTTATCTAATCTCATCATTTGTAATTCCTATCTCTACATTCCTTTCTGTCATTACACAAATGCAATTAATCAATTTTCATGTTTTCTGGGAGATAAGAAAAAAGTACTTTCTGGTAGTGTGAGAAGATAAAATTTTCACACCTAGAACCCTACTTTGTTATGAACTCCCAAGCCTACTAGATCCTAACACTTATGAGAAGCCTATTCCAAGTTCCCTGTGATGTCCGTTTTATTTTATATCAGAAATTACAGGCTAAAGCATACTTTTACTGACCCTTTCAAATATAAAACAAAACAAAAAAAACGTATTGATAATAACTGTAGCTAACACTGATGCAAACATGGGTCATTAGCTAGCTTAACCAGGACAATTTTAACTTTGATTAGGGATACCAGATTCCCTAAGAACAGGATTCCACCTATTTGTTCCTCTTCAAAATTATAAGTTGCCACAATGGACTTTTGAGATAATTTGCCAAGAGCCAAAATATAAACGCCAAAGGTTTCTACAGCAAAGTACCTGCCATTTCCTGGGGGTTTTCTATGTATAGGTTTTACCCACATTCTCAACTCCAAGGTTAACCTCTGACACTGATGTTACTCTCTAACAAATAAAGAATACAAAGGTTAAATAACTTGCTCAGTGTCATCCAGCTGGTATATAGCAGTGCAGAGTTTCAAACTGAGGACTCTGATCATAAAGCCTGTTATGCCCTCAAACCACCCAACTTCTTGCATCTCCTATACTCAAGAATGGTCCAACAAATGGCCAACTCTAGGAAGGTTTTATTACTCCTATTTTTAGGACCAAGAAATGGAAAGGGTATTTACCTCTCCGTGGCTGCAAAGTCAGTCTGAAGGGGAAACACAGAACCCAGCTCTCAAGCCCTTGTCAGCAGTCTGCCCACTAGTGCATCTTGTTCTTCGGCCCCAGGTCCGTGACCATTCTAAAATAAAGCGCAAATCATTTTATGAACATTAAATACACACAAATGCACATATAGTATGAAAGACAAACTGAGGCCAAAATAAAGACTGATAAAATTGGGGAAGAAATAAAATATGCCATCTTACCAATTGGACCATTCCATAAATATCAAGCCAATTTTTAAAAAAAAATTTTTTTAAAGCTATTTGCTAAATATGTAAAGGACTAGTTTTGTGATTATCAGAACAGCACCCCACTGAGACACTGCACCTAGGTAATGGCACATGTATGAGGTCTGTCCAGAAAGTCCAAGCATTATTAATATAACAAAAACAGTTTGCTCAATCAACATCACTGTAGCCTGGCAGCCAAGGAGGGTGGACTGGAATGTGCATGTGAACAATGACGACTCCACTGTACTAGTCAATGGGGGCGGTAGATGCCATTCAGTGAGCAAGCGCCCGGTGTGTCACATTCAAAATGACAGTGAGTAGAACAGGTCTGCATCAAATTTTGAGCATTAAGCTTCAACATTCCTCTGTGGAAACTATTCAGATCATTCAGAAGGCCGCAGCTACAGGCAACTGGCGATTGGTAGGTAGCTTAATCAAGACAACACGTCTCCTTGTACATCATGTCTCCTGCAGTTTTTTTGATGAAACATCAACTCACCACAGTGACTCAGACTCCTTATAGCCCAGATTTGATACCCTCTGACTCTGGCTTTTCCAAAAATTAAAATCACTTTTGCAAGTGAAGAGATTCCAGACTGTTGGTAAGATTCAAGAAAATTCGACAGGGCAGTTGATGGAGATTGGGAGAACTGTGTAAGATCTTAAGGTGCCTACGTTGAAGGGTACTAAGATATCATTGTCTTATGTACAATGTTTCTTGTATCTTCTTCAATAAATGCATCTAATTTTCGTACTACATGTATAGATACTTTCTGGAGAGACCTTGTATATTTATCCAAACTACCAAAAATTAATTCTTACAGTATAGTAAATCTTCTAACATTTCCTTATCTTTAGCAAATAATGGTTTTACTAATTAAGTTAGTTACACCATGAGTAAAGATTCTTTTTCAATTTAATAAGATTAACTATGGGGGGGTATTCACTTACCACTAAAAATTATAGAAGCACTGCATTGAAACATTTTTTTATTATCTTATAAAGATTTTATTTATTATTTCCAGAGATAGAGGAAAGGAGAGAGGCAGAGAGGGAGAGAAACATCAATGTATGGTTGCCTTTCACCTGCCTCCAGCTATGGATCTGGCTGGAGACCTGGCTTATAACCTGGTTATGTGCTCTGGCTAGGAATTGAACCAGCAACCTTTGGGTTTGCAAGCTGGCGCCTTATCCACTGTGCTACCAGTTAGGGGATTGTTTTTTAATGCATGCTGATATTACAGCTGTCACAAGACAATTAACAAAATTGTTTCAAATGAAGTTAAAGACAACTAAGTACTACTAGAATGACTGTATAGAAAAAAACTAAACAAACTTTTTGGCCAACCCAATAGTTCAATAAACACTTTTGTATTGGAGTTCATATACTGTCACTAGATGCCACAAAAGGAATGGGAATTTATGCCCCTGAAAATTCTAAGAGTAACTAAAAATGAGGATCAAATGCAGAAAAATTACTTTCTTGAGGTATAGGTCAGCAGTCTATAAGCAATGCCACTAATTTGCACCCAGATACTAATCACTGAGAAAATGCACAAAGATACTGCCAGGGAAGATGTGATGATAATGACTAGAGAAAGTTAAGCAATGTTTTTAAAAATATGGTATGCCAAATCTATACAGGTAATCATGAACCACTGTCTTCGAAGTTATACATTAGTTGCCACTATTATTCTTTCTAAAGCTGCATGCTTCTCTCAAATACTAATTATGACAATTTTTAGTTGTTTGAAGACGGACTTTGGCAAAGGCCTGAGGTCATCTAAACCAAAATAGGTAATTTGATAGACAGATGGTCAACTAGGTTTCTGGTTTGAAAAAATGAAATGGAGCCTATGAAGTTGATAATGGGGAGTGAATTCAGTGCCAACAATATCCTTGAAGCAAAAAAGCAAAAAAAAAAAAAAAAAAAAAAAGTCTCTAGAGGTGAATTTCTGATGGCAGAGCCAAGGTGCAAGGCTCTGCCTCAGTACTCCTCCTCAGGGCATTTGTCAGCCACAGGTGGCCTCCACCATTCCGAAGGAACTCCCCAAGGCACCCAGAAGTCTTGGGTGGGTGCCATCATTTTTGTGTGTTCCTTAAAGCAAAATCCTAAATACCTTGGAATTTAAATGCATCTTAAGGAGAAAGCTTTTATACTCCTAAATTATATGTTGGTTGAACAAATCCCTAAGATAACTTTTACAACTATTCTTAAATAAACAGTATTTTCCTATGTGGACAGTTATATTGTTATCTTCCTCATAATATTGATTTAAGTAATAAGTTCCTTTGGTAACCTCAATTTATTCTCTGTAGATTTATTTTTCCAATTAAAACAAAGTATGAATCCTGACATATGGGAAATCTCAAAGGATAGCAACTCTGTGGATAAGGTCTATACCATTAAAACATCATAAATGATGTGTAATGTAAGACTAAGAAGTTACTGGCATAACTGAGTCAAAAAGTAAAATATGGTCTATAGAGCACATGTTAACCTGGAAAAACAAGATCTGCTCTGGCTCAATTACAGACTTTCTGGATTTTAATTTTTAACCTGTGTGGATCTTGCTTAGTAAGGAAAACATGCCACCTGCCATCCATAATTTCAAAAAGAAAATACTGAAAATCACAATGCAAAAAACTACAGAAATAGACTAACATATTAGACAATTAAGTGTGGTTGTATTCCCAAAGTTGACATTCCATCAACAGTACTGCATTTAGTTTCAATTTTACTGTGGAGGGGGAGAAGGAACACTTCTTCAAAAAGGGACGTTGAAAGACTCTCCTATAGAGGCAGATTGCTGCAAAAACCTACAGATGGAGATTTCACCAGTGGACCAACAACTTTGCTTAGCACCAGGCTATTTTAATTTCCCCATAAGCTTAATGTAACTTTTCTTTAAAAAAAAAAAAAAAGTTAATCAAGGCTTTCTTTTCTCCAAAGCAATCAGACTTGCTACACATCAACTGCAGCACCATACTATATTAAGGTATTTTAGGAAAGAGCAAAAAGACAACTCAACAGAAAGCTTTTTTACTATGCAAGAAGGCTTCAGGGCAGAGTAAATTTAATCTACTGGCCCTGTTTAACTACTTTTTGCAGCCTACAGGATACGTGGAACTAACTTCACTAGTTGATCTAAACTCAAAGAAAGCATGAAGATTGAGTATGCGAATGTTTACTTTAATTCTGAACTCAGGGCTACAGGAAGTCTGCTACTAAACAGTAGTTACATTAGACGTAGATATTTTTAAACCAACTGCAGCTAGTGACCTAAGATTCAATTACAACATCAACCCTCAGATTTCAGCGTATGGGCAAATTACCAGTAGAGTCAAGAATAAATTCATTCTGTCCTACTGGGCTTTAGATCGAGTTGCCAAATCCCGGAGAACTACCTTCGCCTAACTCTAGAGCATCAGGTACTCAGTGCTGCACTAAGTTAGGGTCAGGACACCTTAAAGCACGAGAGAAACTCAAGGGTCGCCTGCCTAACTTGGCCAGCCCATAATCCCGAATTTAGGAAACTGTCACATCATTTGAGATTACTCTGAAACGAAGTATTGATCTCTTAAGAGATCGCTAGCGCACAAAGTTAAGCTACCACTCACTGTAAGGGGAGCTCGACTCTGGAACCAGAAAAACTACTTGGTGCTTAACTCCGTGTCTTTTCTGCTCACCATGGACGGCCACGCCGGTAGGGTCCGACAAAGAGCCCCAGCGTTAGTTTAGGGGCGCAGCGGGGCCCGGCGGGGGCGGCGAGCGCGCGTCCCCCCGCCCGCTCAGGCGGCGTCAAGGCGCGAGCAGCTCAGCCAGCCTTGCAGAGGGAGCTCTCGGCAGCTCTGGGGTCCCTCTGCTCGCAGCAGCGCCGCCTGCGCCACTCGGTGGAGACGGAGACCAGCGGCGGCGACGTGCAGACTGGGAGCGACCGCCGAGCAGCCTCACAGGGCGGCCGGGTAGGTTCCGGGGACCGGGCGGGCGGGACGATAGGAAGCCCGAAGGCGTTAGCCAGGGCCCGACACCCATACTGCACGGAGACCCGACTATGCGCGCGGGTAGAGTCGGGACCCTTGCGGAAACCGGGCGCGGAAACAGAGGCGCGGAGATCAGTTCTCGGCTGATGCCACCCGCCTCGGGTGGGGCGGAGGGCAGAGGGCGGGTCGCGGACAGGCGATCGGTCGAGCCAAGAACCGATCTCCAGGGCAGAGACAAAGGAAGGAAAATGGAGTCGCTTGCGCGCGGGCCTCTGTCGCCGTCGCCGCCGGAGGCCTAGCGCGCCACCAGGAGGAAGGCCTAGCGGTCGGGTGTGTGTTAGGGGGGGCCGGCCGGGCCGTGTCGGCGACGGGCAATGGCGGCGGCCGCGCCACAGCAGGGACGGTAGAGGGAGACAAACACCCCCCGGCGGCGGCGCTGGCGCCGGGCTGCAGCCAGCGCCGACCGGAGCGGCCCCATCGTGACACCTAGAGGCGGCCCGCGAAACCTCCTCCACCCGGGGCCCCCTTACCTCCGCGCCACACCCCCCGCAGCGCCCGCTCAGCCGCCGCTCCACCGCTCCGGCCACCTGGCGTCCCCAGCCAGCTCCGAGCACCCGCACCGGCCACCGCGCCGCCGCTGCCGCCAAAGAAGCAGCTCCGCGCACGGTTTAATCGCTCCACAGGCTCGGACACAAAATGGCGGCGGCGCGGTGCAGTGCGCCTGCGTCGGCGCTGCCGGGGCCGCGGGTGCTGATAAGGGAAGGGACTGGTGGGGGGGCCGGCCCGGCGACGAGTGGAGGGCGGGGGAGGAAAGGTGAGGGGAGGGGTTGGCGCAGGGCAGCATGGGAGGCGGCCCCGGGCGCCAACTTTCAAAAGCGGGCGCGATGGCGTAACGGGACGCGCCGCGAGTCACGTCACGCCGCACGCGCCCTCCCGCGCTCCCGCCCGGTCGCGCGTGGGTTTCCGCGGGCGCCGCTACGTCCGGACTCCGGCTGGGTGGGGCTTCTTGGGCAGAGGTCGCCGCCTTCTGGCGGTCCGAGATCCCCGGGCCGTTTAACCTTGTCCTTGAGCTGCAGTCTCTGCCCTGAACCCGTGAAGGGGTTGGAGGGTGTTTGGAGGAAGCGTTTGTGGGGCTAGGTGGTGGAACCCAGGCGGTTCTTGGGCTAGACCCCGCCCCAGTCTCCAGCGTAGCCTGGCCCGCCCCACCCTGTGAGCGCCGCACCTCATCCCGCCAAAGTGTAGGCCCGTCAGGTACTTGTGAGTTTGCATCTCAGAAACAACTCAGAGTCCTCGAGTTACAGCGAGAAGAGCTGATTTTTACCAGAAGCTTTTGGGAATCTCTCTGCCCTAGAAGAGGGTTTCCTCCTCTCCCCATGCCAACTTAGCCCGGAGAGGCCAGCGGAAAACCAGACTTGATGCTTTTGTACGATCGTATCAGTCATCTTTTGCAGAAAGGACGTTGCGTATTTGGCGGGGTGTAATTAGGTATTTCAAAGTGTACATTTCTTGTCTTTGCCCTGAGGGCTGTTAAATTTTTCTGTAGGCAGAGTCCTTCAGCCTGAGTGCGGTAGCCCCTCCCCTTCCCAAGAATGCACCTGCGACTTGATCCAACCCACGATAAAGTTGACCGATGGCTGGATACTATGCTGACCCCGTGAGGAGAGCGTTTGGTACTTCGGGGAATCTGACTCGGGATTGTATTTTCAACTCCCTTAGATGTAGATAACAACCGAGCCTAGCGTTAAGCGGACAGCTTCTGCTCCATTTTTTTTTTTTTTTTTTTCTATTTTGAGAACACTGCCCCAATATTAACAGGGTTTTTAAAAAAAAATCAGAAATTTGGATTTTATAAATGGAAACTGTCCAGATATTTAGACGTTGGCAAATGAATCCAATGTTTTAAACTGCATGAGCTGATTAAACCACATGTGTAGTTTAATCTGACATAAGGGACAGATTGAAGAGAAGTTCTGGTGCCAAGTACTAGGCACTCCAGCACTTAGAGAGAGAGTAATGAAGATGGAGAGGGAGCAGTTAGGAAGGCAGCAGGAAGTCCTCAGTGTTGAGCTGTGAAATTTAAAAGCAGGAGGAGGTTTCAGACAGCGGTGCGGTCAGTTGTGTCTAGTACTGCTTGTGAGGTATGCCTGGGCTAGATAGGTGGTTTGGATTGGTCAAATTGGAGATCACTGAAGAATATTATTGGTGGCCTTGGTCTGCTTCGTGTTGGTAAATCAGTTGGTAAATGGACATGACTATAATTGGGTTGAAGAGTTAACAGGAAAGTGAGGAAATAGAGACTGCACATATAGATAATGTGGAAAGTTTTTCTGTGAATGGAGCAAAGAAATTTAGGGATAACTAGGAGCATATGGGATCAAGAGTGGAAATGTTTTAAAAGATGGTAGGGTTTTATAGCATGTTTTTGTGCCATTGGGAGGAATACAGTAGAGAGAAGTCTTATTTGACCTATATAGGAGTGAAATCCATGGATGGATATGAGGAAACTGGGAGGATTGACCCTGGACAGGAACAGGATGCTTCCACTGTGATACTTAGGGCAACTAAGGTGAAGATGATACAAATGCAGGGGAGAGGAAAAGTAGGACTGCCTTGACAGCATAGGATACTCATTTGAAGTTTATGATCATAAGTTTAAAGTTAAACCAGTGGTCCAGCAACTTTCAGCTACTTGGATACAGACATAAAGAGGGATAATATGGTCTCTCAACATCAGGCCCCAAATTTTCTGATTCCTCATCTCAGACACTTGCCTTATGTAATTAGTTACTATCCTAGAAATATATGAAATACTTTGAAAATTTACTTGTGACCCCTTTTCTAGGAACCAAATGATTCTGATTCTGTTTGTCTCTTATATGTTCACCTTAAGACTCAAAGATAAACCCAGGTTGGGTAGCTCAGTTGGTTAAAGCATCATCACCAATGAATACATCAATAAGTGGAACAACAAATTGAAGTTTCTCTAAAAAAAAAAACAAAAAAAAAAACCAGGCCCTGGCTGGTAGCACAGTGGATAAGGTGTCGGCCTGCGAACCCAAAGGTCGCAGGTTCCATTCCCCAGCCAGGGCACATAACAAGGTTGCAAACCAGGTCTCCAGTCAGGTCTGTGGCTGGAGGCAGGTGAAAGGCAACCATACATTGATGTCTCTCTCCCTCTCTGCCTCTCTCCCTTCCCCTCCTAAAAATAATGAAATAAAAAATCTTAAAAAAAATAAAACTAAGTAAAAATTTTAAAAAATCAATAAAAAAATTAAAAAAAAACAGATTCAACAGCGATTTTAAAAAAAGAGAGAGAGAGAGACAGAAAAGGGAAACTTAGAGGAAAATTACCTCTGGAATATTCACATTTTACATATTCAGCCCTCTACCCCAAACAGCTGGTGGTAGTCTTTATGAACTACGTACTTGAAAAAAACAAAAATGACTTACACTTAAATCATTAGCTTTTTCTTTCTAGTATCCTTTTTTTTTTTTTTTTTAGCTCACATCTGATTGTTTATTACAGAGCTTTTCATTGTTTTTTTCTTTTTTTTTTTCCTTTTAAAGATTTTATTAATCATTTTCAGAAAGAAGGGAAGGGAGGGAGGCAGAAAGGGAGAGACACATATATGCATGGTCAATTTTCACCTGCCTCCAGCTAGGGACCTGGCTGGAGACCTGGTTACGTGCCCTGGCTGGGAATTGAACCAGCGACCTTTGGGTTTGTAGGCTGGCCCCATTTTACTGAGCCATCAGCCAGGACTTCTTTCTAGTATCTTTAATGATCTGATTATAACTCACTTTCTCAAAAGTTTTACTTCAAACCATCTTCCTTATCTTTATTTTTTTTTTAATATTTTTATTTTTAGAGAGGGGAAAGGAGGGAGAAAATATCAATGTGCGAGAGATTCATCAATTAGTTGCCTCTTGCCTCTTCTGGACCCGAAACCCAGTCACATGCCCTGACTGAGAATCGAGCTGGTGACGTTTCAGTTCGCAAGTGGCAATCAATACACTGAACCATGCCAGCCAGGGCCATCTTCCTTATCTTTAAGAGTAAAAGTATATCTTCTAAGACTTTAATGTGGACAAATGCAAGGCAATGTATTTAGGTGGGGAAAAAAATTCAAGTATTATTTACAGTTATTTTTATAACTGCTTTGGTCAGAATATTTGTATTCTCTTCAAAGTTCATATGTTGAAATTCTAATGCCAGATGTGATGGTATTAGTATGTGGGGCCATTGGGAAGTGCTTAAAGTCATGAGGTTGAAACTCTCATAAATGTGATTAGTGCCTTTTAAAAGAAAGATCCCTAGTCCCTTCCACCATGTGGAGTCACATACAAGAAAGTACTGGCTATGACCTAGGAAGAGGGCTTTCACCAGAATGCGACCATGTTGGTGGTTTGACTTTAGTCTTCCCAGCCTCCAGAACTATAAGCAATAAATTTCTGCTGTTTATAAAGCACGTAGCTAGTAGTATTTTATTATAGCAACTGAGACTATATTGATATTATATCAACTATAATTACAACTATATGACCTCTGAGTCATCACTTAGAAGCCAGGAATGGGGTCTAAGTGGCCTTGGAGCTTGCTTTCTGAAGGCAAAGATCCCGTGTGCTGCTCTGACACAGGGCTGAGAAAAGGCTGAGAATCACTAGGAAGGGACAAAAGGAAATGTTTTCTTTGCCCTGTAGGAAACCATGATGTGTTCTACTTCATGGAATCAACCAAGGAACAAAAAGCCAAGCTAAAAAGATAGGATGTTTCAGGCTGCACAGAAACAAGCAGAGAGGGAAAAGTAACATGATGAGAAGCTGCAAAATAGGATGATAAAATTAAGGACAGGATTGTTTCCTGCAGTACTACACCAGACTACCTCACCAGTGAAAACTTAGGGAATTTAAAACCACTTGATGAGCGAGACCTGGCTGGAGTGGCTCAGTGGATTGAGTGCCAGACTGTGAACCAAAGGGTTACACGTTTGATTCCCAGTCATAGCATATGTCTGGGTTGCTGGCCAGGTCCCCAGTTGGGGGCACTCAAGAGGCAACCATGGTTCTATTCCCAGCCAGGGCACATAACCAGATTGCAAGCCAGGTCTCCAGCCAGGCCCATAGCTGGACGCAGGTGAAAGGCAACCATACATTGATGTTTCTGTTCCTCTCTGCCTCTCTTCCTGCCCCTCTCTCTAAAAGTAATAAATAAAATCTTAAAAAAAAAAAAAAAAGCAACTACACATTGATGTTTCTCTCCCTCCCTTTCCCTCTCTCTAAACATAAATAAATAAAATACTTTTTAAAAATAAAAATACAGCCCTGGCTGGTAGCACAGTGGATAAGATGCCAGCCTGAAAATCCAAAGGTTGCTGGTTCGATTCCCCAGCCAGGGCACATAACAAGGTTGCAAGCCAGGTCTCCAGCCAGGTCCTTGGCTGGAGGCAGGTGAAAGGCAACCATACGTTGATGTTTCTCTCCCTCTCTGTCTCTCTCCCTTCCTCTCTCTCTGGAAATAATAAATAAAATCTTAAAAAATAATTTAAAATAAATTAAAAACAAACAGTCCATCTAAGGAGAAGTGTTCTTCCTATAGACTGTCTCTTATGCTTATAGTCCATAAGAGTTCAGGACATTATCAGCAGAAGGCTGTCAGCTTATCACATGGCATTGGTGAAGTCACATTGTTCCAGGATCTGGCCCTCAGCCTCACAGTTAGGACCAGCAATGTAGCCTGTATCCTAAGAGTGGATTCCTTCCTTAGGGACTCTTTAGGTTCATAGGAATTGGTGGATGAGCAAAGTGCTGTTTTACTAAGTGGCAGGTGGACCAGTGAGTGTCTTCATGTTGGCAAAATGTATGTTCTCTTTCTACTGGAGGGCCTCCTGGGAAGTCAAATTGCCAAAAAGCTTTGGTAAAAGGTTAATTAGGTTGAGTTGTTAGTTATATAACTTAAATGTTATATAACTGGATGCTGGAGTCAGATTGTCCAGCTATTCGAGTCCAAGGCTATTCGAGTCTTGCCTTGGTTCCTTATTAGCCCTGTGATCTTGGGTGAATTAGTAACAATTCAACTGCAGTTTTCTTCTCAGTAAGATAGAATGATAATTATACTTCACACAGTGGTAAGAATTAGAGACAATGCAAGTAAAGCTTTTCCTATAACTCTAGGCACCAGTATTTGTATAATAAATTACACTATTGTTACTATTTATTTTATTTCTATGCTTCTTGTTACCCACTCTCACTCCCAAATCTACTTCTGATAGATAATGATCTTTTGAGATTCATTAATTGAATCAGTTTCTGCCTAAGCTTTCCTTGGCCTGGGAGCCATTCTTTCTGAGGAAGATGTACTTTGTGCTATAATTCTCAGAAGAACAATTCTGTTTCTAAGATCTTCCTTGTTCCCACAAGTTGCCCCATAAAACTTGCAATAATCATGATTGTGTTTTTTTTTTTTTTTTTGGTAACAACTCCTTTAAAAACATTTTATTTATTTATTGTTAGAGAGAGGAAAAGGGAAGGAGACACAGAGGGAGAGAAACATCAGTCTGTGCTTGCCTCTCATGTGCCTACAACTGGTCATGTAACCCAGGCGTGTGCCCTGACTTGGAATTGAACCTTGACCCTTTGGTTCACAGCCTCACCAGCCAGAGCTATGATAACTCTTTAAGCAAGAGAAACAAATGGAGAGATGAAGTAACAGTGGACAAGAATCTTCCCGCCCACTTAAGGGACAAGATCTAAAGTTCCACCTAAATACTCCTCATGCCTCTGTATCTACTGGGGACAAGTGTGAGATATAATGCAATTCAGCAAGCACTTATTGAGCATCTACCATATCCAACTCCCTGTTATAGGCCATGAGGATACAAAGTTTACTCAAGATATGTTTCCTGCCCTTGAACTAAAAAGTTTAGCCGATCAGATTGTTTAAAAAACAACAAAAGAAATTAATGTAATACTTGTTATAGGAAGAAGTGAACCAATAGATGAAGGACCAAATCATTCCCAGGAGTATCTTGTTCCGTGGGAGTGTTAATAAGGAAGGCAAAGGTACAAGGCCTATCCCGAAAGTATCAGTAGCACAAACTGAATTATGTTGACATTAGCTTGATATTTTTGGGATAGGTCTCATATATTAAGATGAAGAGTCATAATCCAGGGCACAAGAATTTTAGGGGGATAGCAAGTCATCCCACACCATTTGATGAGGCTTTCAATGTCAACTGCCAAAGCCAACCACTTCTAACATTTTATTTTTATTTTTTAAGATTTTATTTATTACTTTTAGAGAGAGGGGTAGGGAGTGAGGCAGAGAGGAAGAGAGGGAGACAGTCATCAAAGTATGGTTGCCTTTCACCTTCCTCCAGCTACAGATCTGGCTGGAGGCCTGGCTTGCAGCCTAATTATGTGCCCTGGCTGGGGAATCAAACCAGCCACCTTTGGGTTCGTAGGCTGGCATATTATCCACTGCATGACCAGCCTGGGCCTTTCTCCTAACATTTTAAAGGGCTGCCCTTCTACATCATCTCCTACCATATCACAGGAGTTCTTTTACTTATTGATGTCTGCTTTCTTTGGATCCCTGTAAAAGCCATATTTATATTTTACCTCTTAGCTAAAATCACTCATTTCTAAAGTTTAAAAGACTTTATAACTTAGACCTGTATCCCTATAGTTTGTGCTCTTACCTGCATTTTTTAGCCAGGCATTGATCATTCCTTAATTATCTCATTTTACCAAACACCTTTTTATGCCTGTCCTTTTAATTGAGGTTCACAGCTCTGTTTGAAGAGCCAGGCACAGTTTTGTCCCAAACTCAAGAAATGAACACTTGCCCAGAGTCATCAGTAACTTGTTGGCAAAACCAGAATGAGTGCTCAGACCTTGCAGCCCCACCTCCTTTCTTCCTGTTCTTTCACTGGCTGCCCAGAGGTCTTCACTATCAGATATGTTCCATCCTCTGGATGTGATTCTTTAGCTCCTGGGCCGCTTTGGAAGGGGTGGGGAAGGAAGGTCTAGCAGACAGGCTCCGGGTCTCTGCTTCCCCATGCTCCCCTACTTCTCCAAATTTTGTGATTGTTCAGGGAGAAAAATGGTTTCTGCCCCTAAAATTAGTTGGACACTACTGCCTTCACCCCCAAAGGAAGGCCTTTAGTGATAGAAATTTCAGGCTCTTGGAAGGTGGATAGCAAGGTATTTGGAATGATGACAATAATTTACAAGTATGTCCAGAAAAACTGAGACCCAGGCCTATGCTTGAGACTAGGTAATACTGGAGGTAGAAGATATCCTCAGTCCTCAAGTGCTTATATATTGCCTCATATTAGTCTGGGCAGGGCACATTAAATCACAGGAGCATTAGTAGGTAAAAGTCAAGGATGGAAAGGCAAGTAAAAGGTATGGACCACAGGTGTGAGAGGAACAGTTGGTCACTGGACATTGCAGCAGTCATGAGACTTCAGGGTAAAGCAAGAATGACTCTCAAACTTCTGCCTCTAGCTTATAGCCTTCTCCCCTTGCCCCAGATATACATATCCAGATTCGTTCTAGACACTTCCTCCTGGAGGGCTCCCAGGCCACCCTTATGGCCTTATCAGTCTCCTCCTAACTTGTTCTCTAGGGCTTCCCCTTTTCAGTGAAAGATACCACTACCCATCCACCCATCCATCCATCCACCCATCTATCCAACCACTCACCATCTAGGCCAGAAACCTTGGCTTCATTCTTTCATCTGACACCTTCTATCAATCATTAAATCCTGTCTATATCTTCACACTAACCTGTCCATCCCCACTTCCTCCACTCTGGCCCAGGTTCCTATCTCTTCTCCTGACTAGAACTTCAGACTCATCATAGCATCTTCATGCCTCCACACAACTGCTTAAGTTACCTTTCCAAAGTTGAGGTGTGATCTCAACATTCCCCTGCTTCAAGCTCAAGGCTGGCTCCCCAGTGCCCTGCAGTAAATTTCAAACTCCTTTGTGAGGAAGTCCCTGATCACCTCTATGACTTTCTTTCTTTTTTCTTTTTAAGATTTTATTTATTATTTTTCAGAGAGAGGGGAAGGGAGAGAGGGAGAGAGACATCAATGTATGGTTGCCTTTCACCTGCCTCCAGCTACAGCTACAGACCTGGCTGGAGACCTGGCCTGCAACCTGGTTATGTGCCTGCCCTGGCTGGGGAATCGAACCAGCGACTTCTGGGTTCACAGACTGGCACCTTATCCACTGTGCCACTGGCCAGGGCTTGCCTTTGTTTCTAACTACTCCCTTTTACCCCTGTGGATTCAATGTGCTCACCTCCGCCACCAGTCTGACATCTCTCCCTCTCTATATTGTGCCTGGGTCAGGCGTCCCTTCCATTCCTTAGTTGGGATCCCAGTGGTGCAAGTACATTCTAAAGAGCTGTGCTTTATGGGGAACAATGGGGACTGTTTTGAGTGTCCATGCTTTTTCTGCATTGAACACAGTTGAAATGTTTTCAGGTTTTGTTTGAGTGAAGACCAAGATATCACTTAGGGAGCTGAACATGGGGAGCCGAGAGCTAGATACTAATTTTAGAGGTTTGCACCAAAAGCTAATCTTGACCACTACTGTGTATTTGGCCTTCGTTGCTGGGGATAGTAAAGTCAGATGCAACCTAATTAAACAGAATTGCCTAGAACCTGTGTTAAAAATACAGATTCCCTGGCTCCACCCGAGACCTCTGAATTTAAATCTGCGGGGAAGTTCTCAGGTGAATCTTAGAACTGGGTAAGTTGGGAAGACCAAACCATATTTCATTTATAAGAAATATCTAAAGGGGCTGGCCTGCAAACCCAAAGGTTACTGGTTCGATTCCCAGACAGGGCACATAACCAGGTTGCAAGCCAGGTCTCCAGCCAGGTCCGTAGCTGGAGGCAGGTGAAAGGCAACCGTACATTGATGTCTCTCTCCCTCTCTGCTCCTCTCCCTTCCCCTTTCTCTAAAAATAATAAATAAAATCTTTTAAAAAACAAAAAAGAAAGAAATATCTAGATTAGGCAAATTTTTAGAGACAGAAAGTAGATTAGTGGTTGCCTCAGGATAAGGATGGAGCTAGGGAGAGGTGAAGGCCTGGGGACGATAGCTAAGGAGTGCAATTTCTTTTGGCATTGATGAAAATGCACCCTGGCTGACAGCACAGTGGATAACTTGCCGGCCTGCGAACCCAAAGGTCACTGGTTTGATTCCCCAGCCAGGGAGCATAACCAGGTTGCAAGCCAGGTCTCCAGCCAGGTCTGTGGCTGCAGGCAGGTGAAAGGCAACCATACATTGATGTTTCTCTTCCTTCTCCTCTTTCTGAAAATAATAAATAAAATTAAAAGGAAAAAAGAAAATGCTCTAAAATCGATTGTGGTGATAATTGCTCAATTCTGTGAAAAGGCTAAAAGTCATTGCGCTATATGTTTTTTCTTCCTTTTTTAAAAAATTTTATTGTTGTTGTATTACATCCATCCCCTTTTTGCTCCCCTCTGTCCCCCTCCCCACCCACCCATTCCCCCCAAAGTCAATCCCACCTGTTGTCCATGTTGTATGTTTTAAATGGATGAATTGTATGGTATATGGACTAAATCTCAGTCAAGCTATTTAGAAACAAGTGGAACAAAAAACCTGGATCAACCTCCAATAGGAACTTGGGTAGTATCTGTAACCTAGTATAATACTCAGCAAATGCTTATGGAGGTATACAGGGTAAGGCATAAGTAGGTTTACAGTTGTTTATATGGAAATCATGTGATAATGAATAAATATAATACAAGAATGTACTCCATGTTTTGTGTACTCACAACTGGAAACCTACTTTTGCCCCACACTGCATTGGAGGATACAAACTGAAGGAGCAGTTGCAGCAGGGTGTGATAGTATTATATTAGGGAAGTGCAGACTCCTGTGACAAGAGTGTAGTGGAAGGGAAGCTTCCTGAAGACCTCTGTGGTGTCTAGGTTGAGGCCTGTCAGGTGAACAGGCATTATTAGCAAGACAAGGGGTAGGAGGAGTGTATCATAGTTAAGCAAGCAAACCCTGCAAGCACTTGGTGAGGCTTCAGTGCAGAGCGGGAAGTGAAGTTGGAGGGGGAAACAGACTCAAAGGACTTTGTGAGCCAGGTTGAGGGGGATGGACTTTTCCTTCACAGAGAGCCTGTAGTAGTGGTAGATTTATGTTTTAGATGTCAATCTGCACCATGGAGAATGGATGAACAAGGGGCAAGACAAGGAGCAGGAAGCCTATGAGGGGGCAGTTCTAGGGTCTCTATGAAAGGTCAACATGTTCTGAACCTGAGTGGTGTCCATGGGGATAAAGAGAAGTGGACAGAATTCAGAAATATTTAGGGCATTTTTTCTTTATCTTTAAAAAAAATTAATCCTCGCTGAGGATATAGTTATTGATTTTAGAGAGAGAAACGGAAAAAAGTGGGGGGGAGGAATGAATAGGAGGCATTTAAAGATTATTTATTTATTTTTAGAGAGAGGAGGGGAGAGACACATCAACATATGGTTGCCTCACACATCCCCAAGCGGGGACCTGGCTCACAACCCAGGCATGAGCCTGAATCGAGAATCGAGCCAGCAACCCTTTGGTTCACAATCTGGCGCTCAATCCACTGAGCCATACCAGTTCAGGGCAAATTTGGGCCATTTAATTAAGAGGATTCTGATAGCTGGGATGAGGGGACAAAAGAACAAGTCAAGGGTGAGGTTTAGTTGTGTGGCTTGGGTATCTGGATAGTTACTAACCCCAAGAGCCCTGGAAAAGAAACAGGTTGGAGATGTTGAACGTGATTGGAGCATGCTGTTCAAAAGGAGATGTCCAGTCAGTCAGCAGCTGGGTGTGGGGATCCGGTGAGAAGAAGAGCAGTATGTAAACCACTGGCACACAGCCTCAGCATACAGATGGAAGACAGAGGAATGTGTGAGGTGGTTTAGGGAGAGTTGACAAGACCAAGGAGAAAAGGGCCTGGGATGGAATCCTGTGGAGTGATATTTGTAAGGTGCTGCCTGAGATGGAGATGGAGGAGGAGATTTTAAGGCAACTCAGAGGAAATAGCTAGAAGCGTAGGCGTGAGCTACAGCAATTCATCTGCTTATTCAGCAGCTGTAAGTCAGCTTGAATTGAGGGTCCATATGTCCTGGGTATTTTCAGAGACAAGTGAGACTTGACTGTCAACATCAAACTTAAACCATGGTCGTTACCCCATTATAACCTTCTGAAACAAGAGGCTCCTTTCTTGTAGGTCACTGACAGTCTTATTTCAGTAACAATAAATTGTGCCTCCTTAGCAGTTTTAGAGGCGCTGGAGCCCTTCCCGAAGTCATCCTCCTGTACTCTCCAGGCCCAAAACAGCCAGGTGTAGCAGTCAAGCCTTCTGTCCATGGGTGGTGTGTAGCCTGAAAAGCACACTCCAGGGCTGGCAGGGGCAGAGGGAGTGGACAGAAAGGAGGGAATGCATCCTATGCCTTAGGCTCAGAAAATTGTCCCCACACACCAGGCATAGAAACACAAGAAAGGCACCCCCGCTCCGTGGGTGAGACACAGAAGCAGTCCTCTTCCCATGTGCCAACCCATCTGCCTTTTTGCCTTCACAAACATGCGTTTTTTTCCTTTTTTGGTTTTCTGCAGCTTTGGATACACGAGGAAGGAAGAAGAATGGGAGACAGGAGGAAAGGTAAGGTTGAAAAAGGCAAGAGGAGAGGAGGGATGTGTGGAGGGGAGCATCCGGTGACCACTAACACAATAAATCAGATCCTGGACCACCTCAGCCTGGCCCCCATTTTTTTTTTTTTTTTTTGGCAGTGCATGCTTATCAGTTTCCTTCCAGGAGGAGCCCCAATGATGGTGGCCAAAGCATGGCTATGGCCTTGATGGGTTTGATTGATGGAATACTTCTCAGTGTGTTGGAGGCCCACTTCCTTTTGTCCCCCTGCCTCCACCACAGAGGCTTGCACAGGCTGCACAGGACAGGTGGGCACAGGCTGTCCTTGCCCTGCTGCCTTTGACTCCGGACGGTACCATCAGCTTCCCATCAGCTGGGCAGCAGGTTCCTGACCATGGAGTGTGGGGCAGCAGGAGTGAATGCCTCCCTGAACCTGTGTGACCACAGGGTAGGGAGTGGGGGAGTGCTGGGAACAACTTTGCCTCCTGGGAAGACTTGTGGGAGGCACATGTGAGGCTGTGTGTTGGGGGAGGGGAGACTGTACAGGAGGGTGGACAAGGGCTCTCTCTGCCCTCTACCATCTCACAGATGTGGGCATGAGCATAGGTGTAGAAAGCTGTCCAGCCTGACTTGAAGCCATAGATGGAGAGGGTTGAGTGGTCATTCAGTGGTTGATGCAGCTTGCTCTAAGTTTTGTAGGCTAGATAGGGCTCTTTCTGTCTTGGCTTTGACAGTCCTTTACCTGGACTCACTGGCTGTACTCATTGTGCCCACTCTGATCCTCACACTCACCCTTGGCTAGGGCTGCATATTTAGGCTGTGGCTGTAGAATCCTCTTTAGAGGGAACAGAAAGTCAGGGGCCCTATCCATTTCCAACATTGGCGGTGGTGTAGGGCCAACTCAGATTTTCAGTAACTGTTCCAGTTGACTCCCGACTGGGATGACTTTTCCATCCTACATTTCTTGCCTAGGCTGTCATCTCCTGTGAATTGAGCTGTGTGAGCTCATGCAGGCCCAGTCACCCCACCTGTACTTTCCCAGGACCTGGTCAGCCAATGTTTACTTCCTCTTTCCCCATCACACAGGCTACGCTTTAGATGCTAGTGTAGTCCTGCCCTATCAGTGGGCCTCTTGTGGGGCCTCCAGGGCTCCTAGAGTTGATTTTGGACTGCGACCCTCCTGCAGGGGACCTTAGGGCAGGTGCAAGGTGTGGCCAGCTTTAAGTTGCTGGCTTGGTTTCTATCATTTGTCTTCTTCACCCTCTGCCACCCCAGCCTACTACCCAAAAAACTGAACTGCACACCACCATCCCTCTCATGTCACCCTTCAGTTACAGAGGAAGCACAGAGCTGTGTCAATGTGGGAGGGCTGTCTGCCTGCCCACAACCCCACCCGTCTGGAATGAGCCACCTGCATCCACACACAGGTGTTTCCTGTGCTCCTTCCTGTTGCCGTTTGGGTTTTTTTTTTTCTGCTCAGCTTGGCTTCCCCGGCAGGTGGTTAAGGGCCAGCCAAACCCTCTTTATACACAGCTCAGAAGCACTGAGGGCAGGGCTCCCTGGGGATCTAGGTCACCCCACCCCCAGGAGGGACTGTTGGCACCTCATTGGTTCTGCCTGAGTGCAGGTGCACACTTTTCCCCAGTGTGTCACATTGTTGTGCTGCCACCACAGGCCCTGGGACACCAGAGTGGGCTCAGGGAGTGGGGAAGGCCCTGCCTGTATATCGTCTCCCCTGGCCCTGGATAATGAAAGCTCTAGAGAGGGGAAGAGTGGAGGGCCAGTTCCTCCAGCCTTGGGTGAAGGCTTCCCTTAGGCCCTCCTTAGAACAGGCCTGTCATCCTGAAATCTCACCCCATCCCCCAAGTTCCTCCCATACAACCCTTAGCTCTCTGGGGCTAACACACTTAATGTTCTGGGCAGTTCTGTGAGGAGGGAGATGAACCTTCTCCCTGGAGTCCCACTTCCCAAAGCAAAACAGGCCAACCAGCTGTGGGGACCACAGGGTTCAGTCAGGTTTGTTATTACAGAGAGGAGGCAGCTCTGGGAGAGAAGGGACTTGCTGTGTGGGGTCAGAGAGCAGCCATCTGGGTCTCCTGCCTCCCAGGCCATAGCTGCAAGGATCTCTTACTGCACAGGCCTCATGGAGGCGGGAGTGCTCAGCCCCCTCTGTAGGGAGCTGCAAGGGCTGAGGGGAAGACCCAGAAACCTGGCATTCTCTGAAGGGCTTCTGCTGCCCCCTGGTGGGAAGAAGCTCCAGCTACCACCACGCTTTTTTCCCCCTGCCTGCTGCTTTTTCCTCTTTGCCTCCTGGCAGCAGGGTGCTGGCTGCTAGGGACCCATTCCCAGGACTGGCATCCTTTGGGCCTTCTCTAGGCCAACTCTACAGTTTGGCTCCAGCCTGGGACCCTAGTTTCCAGGCCCAGGGCACACCTAACCAGCAGGCTGAGCTTCCCCAACAACGTGCCACTACCTTTTACCTCTGCGTTCTCCAGGCCCACTTCCAGCCTCTGGGCTCTCCCTGACCCAGATTTCCAGGACAAAAGCACATGTCATTGTCACAGCTGAAGTGTGGGCACACTAGTGTCAGGAAGGGCCACAGCCAAAGGGTGCTAGATCCAGCAGGTCAGAAGAGCACTAGTCCGGGCTGTGTAGGAAAGGCATTTTGATTATTTTTTATTTTCTGTAAAACTCTGTAAATAAAATACAAAACCAAAGGACGTGTCGGGGCAGAGGCAGGATGGCCAGGCCCCCGGGACACTGATTGGTGGCAAGTGAGCTGAGCTGAGCGGAGGCTGGGAGGCACTTGACTGCAGGCACTGACTCTACCAACCCCAAGGGCAACAGAAGAATATATTAGGATTTTCATTGATAGGAATCTGTTGGGGAGGGGTGTCTGGAGCCAGCCCTCTCCCTCCCTGCCAGTGCTTGGTGCATCCTGAAGGTAGGGGAAGGGGCACTGGGAGCCTGTGGGTGGGGGGTTTAGAATGCTGTGCTGGCCATGCTGCCAGGCCCGAAGATTCGGGGCAGGGCGTCCAGTGACTCTTCTAGCCGTCGATGGGCAGATTGTCCCTCTTCCCCTGCAATGGTTAAGGAAGGATGGGGTCAGGAGTGGTGTTGGCTCCACCCTGGTCCTCCCATCTTTGACCCCATCCCACCCTTACTCCCGGCAGCCAAATGTCCCAGCACTGTACCAGACCCGTATCTCCCATCCCCCAGCCTCACCACACTGTTGCAGGCTCTGCCGAGCAGCTTGCCTCACGACTTCTGTGTCTGTTTGGCACAGGTACACCAAGGGTTCAATGCCCTCAGGAGCCTATCAGAGGAGGGAGCATTGAGGTTGGACCACTGAAGCAGGTGGTGAAAGCCCAGGGCCCAGGGTTGGGGGGAGGGAAGTGAGAGAAAGATTAGGTGGGTTGGAGGGATCACCTTGATGCAGCCCAGGGCCAGGCAGCCAGCCACTCTCATCTGTATATCCTCATCCTCAAGTTGGTCCAGGAAGCACAGTAGGGCCTGAGTAAAGGTGGGATGGCAGACTTAGCCAGACACTGGAACCCTGGGACCTCAGCCTTTGCTTTCAAGGGAGCCCTGCCCAATTCTCACCCTTTCCCGGAAGGCAGGGCCCAGCGACAGGCTCCGGAGCTGGGTGCTGACAGCAGCCAGGACCTTGTTGTTGCCATGGACAAGCAGGGAGCTGAGGGCCCGAAGCCCGTCCCTTCGCAGCCGCCCCTCGGGTGCCAACCTCAGAGCCTTGAGCACAATAGCCTGGTCATCCGAGTTCAGATTCTGCACCAGTAAAACTGAAAGAAGGAAGTGGGGCTTGGAACAAGGTAGCAGGGCAAGGAGCCTCCTTGGGTGGGGTCTTCTGTACATTCACTCATGTCCTCATCCATACCATAAGGCCCACCCACAGTGTCTGGCCACTTTATGATCAGGGCCACTGCCTTACCCTCCTCAGCAGTCTCGGTGACATAGGCCTCCATAGAGGGGCTGTCCAAGGTTTCCACATAACTCCAGAACTGGAAGATAGTGAGCTGCTCTCCAGGGCCTGGCTGGGGCCTCTGCCCTAGCACATCCTCCAGGAACTTGACACACACTGTGGGAAGCAGTGCCATAGGCCTCAGGGTTTGGATGGACCCAGGCCCTTAGAGGAAAGAGGGCTCCCAACCCAGCCTCAGGTCCAGAGGTCCCTGTCCAAACCCCACCCATCTGGGTCCTCCTGCACCAACGCCTTTGTTATTTCTTCCCAGGGCTCAGCTCAGCATGTCTGTGTGAGCTGACCTGGCTTTCCCTATGGTCTCATCACTGGGAATCTGAGAAGGAAGGGCAGAGGGAGCAGGCAGGCAGCCCACTCACCAGCCTCAGCCAAGCCTGGCTGTCGCAGGGAGAGACGGGCACCATACTGATTGCAGAAGGTGAGGAGCACCTGCTTCACAGGGCAGATGAAGGGGCTAAGTCCCTTTGTGCACTGGTCCCAGAAGGTCAGGAAGCCAGGCCGAGAGGCCGAGAACTGTACCACTGTGAAGAGATGTAGGAAATCACAGCAACAGGGCAGGCAGGTGGGCAGACATGGATAGGTAGGGAGAGCAAAGAAGGAACTTCAGGGCAGACACCAAGCCAGAGCCCACAAGGCCCTTACCTTCCTGAGCAGAGGTGGCAGGGATTTCCCATCGCCTGCTAAGCTCACATACTGCCTTGAGCACTCGGGCCTCCCGCTGTAGCCGCTCCAGGGCCCATGCCTCCTGGCAGCGCAGGGGCCCAAATGTGCCCAGTTTCTGGAGAACAGGGGTGGCCAAGTTGCTCAGGCCTCAAGGTAGAGCTTGAGGGTGGAGCCCAGGGACTACAAGTCCCAGCATGCATTAGGAGAGATTGGAGGGAGCCAGAGAGGGGGAGTAAGGACCTGGGGCATTGGGGAGTAGAGGGCTCCCTGGAGTGAAGGGCTGTAAAGGGAGGATGGTGGAATGCCACTAGCCTCACCAGCAGGAGGCAGCTGCAGCAGTACAGGTGCTGGACCAAGGCAGTGTCCAGAGCTGGACACTCCGTGCTGAGGGGGTGGACACCGGGTGAGTTGAAGTTGTCCTCAGCCGCAGGCTCCAGGTTGCTTGGGGGCCTGCAAGAAAAATCGAGTCAACCTTAGGGGCAGGTATCAACATCTGATCACTAGTGTATATTTATTAAGTTCCCGCTATCCCTGAAAGAAGAAACAGACAACACACAGATGTCAGACAGTGGGTAAGCTCATGGAGAACTTCCAGAAGGAGAAAGGCTAGGACTAGCAGGGGTCTTCAGAATTCACCTGCCCTATGCAGCATCCAGCTCGGACAGCTTGGGGCAGCTGGGGCAGCTGGAGCCGAGACCAGTGGGAATGTGGTTGCAGGGGGGATGGTTTCTGTAATGTGGAATGCAAGGGGTTGTGGCCCAAGGGGCTCAGGGCTATGACCTGGGCAGCAGCAGAGGGATGCAGGGCTGGGCATGATCCTCAACTGGGAGTTGGCAAAGGCCACTCTGGGACAGAGAGCCAAGGGACTGGGCTCTATGGGACAGCCAGGGCTGATGCTGGGGCACCCAGTGTGAAGGAAAAGGATTCATGAGCTGATGGGGACTGGTGAGGAAAGCACTGGGGATACAGATGATACAGGTGGGGTTGGAAGTGTGGACATCAAGGACACATGAGGAGTACATGGGATGCACCCACAAGTAAGTCCCCTGCTACTGCCCACTTCCAATCTTGCTGTACTCTTGTGCTCCTTGGCCCCTCCTCACCTGTTCCCCTCTCTTGCCTTGCTGCTTTACCCAGCACTTACCACACCTCTTCCTCCTCACCTACCCCCATCTCACTTAGCCTCTGTCACCTGTCTCCAGGACCATCATTGTCTTCATCTTCATCCTCATTGAGGAAGCTGAAACTCTCCAGGGCGTGCTCCACCGTGATGCTAAGACTGGAGGCCCGGCTTCGGGTCAAGCCTTGGCTCTGCTGGGGTTGTGAAGGGAGTCAGAGGTACTGCCACTGCCTGGCTGCCGTTCCTGTGCTGCTACAGCCCAGCCCAGCCCAGCCCTCCTTACCGTGAGCAGGCTTTCCAGCCGGATCACCTCTTGCTCTAGGCCCTGCAGCTCTGGGAACTGGTCACGATAGTCATCCAGGGCAGCCATGAGGGCCCTCAGTGCCTCCTCCAGCCTCCTGTCTCCAGCCCCTCCATCTGCTCCTGGAACTGGGGTCTGGGCAGCCATGGCCATGCTAAAGTCTGAATGCTGGGGCATAGGGTCTAAGAGTGAGGAAGCGGGGCTTGGGCTCTGAAGGATGGGTCCTGGAGGGTCTGGGGAAGGGCTTGTAAGGGGTTCTAAACTGAAGCAGGCAGGACTTGGGTAGGAGGTACCTGGGGCTATGGGGTCTGCCTGAGTGCAGGGAGTGGAAGCTGGATGGCTACAGGGGAGCGGATCAGGGCCTGGGAGGTTGGGGTCTGTGCCTGCAGAGAGACTAGAGAGTGTGGCAAGGTCTGGAGAAGTGGAAGGGCTTACAGTTGTAAGAGTGGGGCTTGTGGCAGGGTGGGTGGGGCTTTTGGTGGTTTGGACTGGGTCTTTAGCATTAGGGATTGGACTTATAGTGATGTGAGTTGTCGTCCTGGCTCTGTGAGTAGGGCTTGTGGTGGTATGGGTGGGGCTTGCAGTAGTGTGAGTGGGGCTCATGGTAGGCAGGGCTGGACCCTGGGCACTTGGCAGAGGACCTGCAGTAGTGGGGGTAGAGAGCAAAGGCTTGACAGTGGGGCTTTTGACAATACTTGTCAGGTTTGTGACAGTATGGCTGGGGCTTGTGATCTGAACTGGGCTTGTAGTGTTGGGGGTAGGACCTGCAGTAGTGAGTGTAGAAAGCATTGGCTTGTGGGTAGGACTTGGGGTCTGACCTGGGCCCGCGGCACTGGGGGTAGAGCCTGTAGCAGTAGGGGAAGAGGGCTTGGACTGGTGGGTAGAGTCTGTGGCAGTGTGAGTGAGGCTGGGAGTACTGCTGGTAGGGCTTATGGCACTCCACGTGGAGCTCGTAGTAGTGTCTGTGGGACCTGGCAGTTCAGGAGAGCTAGAGTCTGTGACCTTGTGAAGTGAGTTTAGATGTACAGATGGGGCAGGGTCTATTGCACTGAGAGTGGAGCTTGTGACAGAATGGTCAGGGTCTGGGACAGGAGGGACAGGAGGGACAAGAGCAGGGTGCTCCCCATGGATGGGATTTGGGTTTGCAGCTGGGTTAGGTCCCTGGCTTTCTAGGACCTCAGCCTCTACTGAAGCCTCAGCCAAGGCAGCATCTACACTGGCTTCACTGATGTGGCTTAGAGTCCGGCTATAGGGAGCATGGCCATTGGCCAGGGCTGGGGGCATGGTTCTCTCCTCATCTGTGGGCCTAGAGGTGGGGATCTCAGGCCTACGGAAGGCAACTTGGATGGGCAGAGGCTCAGGCTGCTGCAGCAGGGGCCTGGGGGCTGAGGAGTGGCGGGCAGTGCCCGAGAGCTGTGGACTGGATGAATCATCTGAAGATTCTGATGACAGGGACCATGCCGTCCCATTCTCTAGCTCCTCCTGCCGTCTCAGCATATTCTGGAGAGAGGAAAGGGCATTTCAATGTGGTCCTCAGGCCCCTGGGAGATGGTGGGGCCTGAATTGGGTTTCGACTCACGTAGAAGGCCTGCTCCCGAAGTGAGGGTGTATCTGGTGGGCTCTGGCTATAGGTGGAGAAGCGCTTGGTGACCGTGGAGGCCTTGTTGACAGTAGAAGCAGCTGAGGGCTGGTCATCCTTATCAAAGGGGCTGAGGAGGAAACAGGCTGTTAGCAGGTGCTGCTAGCCTCTGGCCTTGCCCCCAAGCTCCTCTGCCCCACCAACCTCCATGTGACTTCCAAACTGAGCTTGATGGTGCCGAGGTCATTGATATCTACAGCCACAACCTGGGGCAGAGCGGCAAACAAGTCCTTGGTCTCGCAGGAGACGCTGCCTACAACCACGTGGTTGGCCAGGCCCTTCAACTCTGTCACCTATAGGCAAGAACGCATTATGGGGCCACAAGAGTATAGGGGCCATAAGGTCATGGGAGATCAAAGGTCTGAACTTTCACAGAGGTTTTGTGACAGTCACAGAGTCACGGGGTCATGAGGAGGTTGCAGGGATTGGAGTTTTGGGGCAATGGGGCCATGGAGGTTTGAAACACCATAGAAGCTGATGATCAGGATAGTCTAAGTTTGTTATGGCACAAGGTCAGAAGGTCATGAGTGAATCACAGGATTATAAAATCATGGGATCCCACGTTTACAGAGCCATGGAACCAGGAGGGGATCAGGGTTATTAGGGTCATAAGGGGTCCACAGGGTCAGGGAGTCACAAGATCATGTGTCCTGTGGTCCTGGTCAGAGGCGTCACCTTGATAGACAGGAATTCTGTGAGCAGAGGAAGAAAGATGGTTTCCTCGCTGTCCCACACCTGCTTTCCGCTACCCTCAATACGGCCACGTAGTTTCCAGCGCTGACGCCCATATTTCATATAGATCTAGGGGAACAAGCAGGATGAGGCAGCCCTTGATGTTGTGACCCTGCTATCCCAGCCCTTCCCTGCACATCCTCATACCTCATACTGATCACCCACACACAGTCTGGCAAAGCCAGCCAGCCCTGGAAGTGGAGGAAAAGAAGAGCTGTGTTGAGGGAGGTGTCTTAGGCATATACTTCCCTCTTCCCACCACCACTCAGTACCTTTCATCCGGAGATGGAACTCGCCCAGCTGTGCCTCCAGCTCACTCTCCAGCAGACACATGCTCTGGGAGGGAAGGGCAGGGACAGGAGGGAGTCAACCACCAGTCCTGTCTTATCAGCTCTGCCATACCCTGAGCCTCTGCCTCATGGGCACCCATCCCTCACCTCTGTGTACTCTCGATGCCCCCGAGTGGCCTCTGCCAGGCTGTCCCGGGCCTCACGGCTCCCTGGGGACCCAGTGCTGTAGGCACGGACCATGTTATAGGCACCATCTCGGAGACGTCGCTGGACACAGTATGCCTCATATAGCTCGTCGATCTGGGCAGATGAGCAGGGTGGCAGTGATGGGATTGAGACTCACTATTGGGGTTGCACACCCAGAGCCAAACATCTCCCCCTTCTCCCTAAGATACCCCATCCCACACCCACACCACGTGCACATGAGCATGCTGCATATGTACCTTACTGGCATGAAACTCCAGCCGTCGTAGGAAGCGTTCAATGGACTTGACTTGCTGGGGGAGAGGTGAGTCAGAAGGAGCCTGAGGCCCAGGACCCTTTACCCTCCCCATGGGTCAACCTCTTCCAACATCATTCTCTATACACTCACCTTGTCTAAGTCGTACAGGAAGCCCTGCAGGGGAAAAAGAGAGGGGGCACTTAGGAGGGATGGGAAGTACTGCAGCAGGGCACTTGTTTCACAGACCCATTTTGCTCCTCCCCACCGCCTTCCTCCCCCTCACACCATAGTCCATAGCCACTCCATTCAAAGCAGGGATTGACCCACAAGCCTGGCCTTTGGTGGGACTAGTGACATAGATCTAAGACCCCTCCATTACTCCTCCCCACACCTCTTCCCTGGGGTCCCTCCCCTAGCCCACTCCCTTTCCTGCAACCCTGCATCCCCTAGGAAGGGAGCTCTGTGCCTCATGCAAGGCCCCTCAACCAGGGAACTCCTATTCCATCCTTCAAGACCCAGTGGAAATATTTCCTCCTTTGGAAATAAAGCCTGAGCTGTTGTTTGTTCCCCAGAAAGGACCATAGCTCTCCCTCAGTACTACTACCACATAATTTTTTCTTGTCTGTGTGGGTCCACCCAGCCCACTGGAAGCTCCAACAGGCAAGCACTGGGTCCCAGGCAGAAAGTGTGCACAGCCTGGGGAATGGGGGAGATAGAAACTTCCCCAGCCCTTCCTGACATCCCTTCTTCTAGTCATACCTGGACTAAGTCACCCCAGAAAACGCCCTTGATGTCACCCAAGGTTGGCTTGGCCCAGCCCCCCACACCACAAGGGAAAAAAACATAAGTAATCCAGGGTATCGTTTCTAACCCTTCACTCACCAGGCGGGAATTCCTCTTGGATTCCTTTATCTGCCCTTGGAGTTTCTCCTGCTCCTGCTGGTGCACTTCCAAATAGGCCCTGGGAAAAAGGGACAAGAATTAGCTTACCTCCACAGCCTCCAGGTGCCAAGAGTACAGGCAGCAAGGAGAGGGTGTGAGGGTGGGGAAAGTTCCCCCTAGCAGAAGAAGGATGGCGGCTAGGGAAGAGGTCCTGGGAGGAGGCAAGGGAGGGAGTTGCTTACGTCAGGCCCCGCTTGAGCGCGGCGTACACCAGGTCCAGCCGCTCCGGCTGGGGCACCTTGGGGGCTGGGTGTGCCACGGCAAACATTCTGGAAACTCGGGAGAGCGCTGGGGGCTTCCGTGGGGGCCCTGGGGGACTGAAGGCCGGGAAGCTCCTGAAGAAGAGGCTGCACTCAGAAGGAGGTAAGAAGGGGTCCCCCAAGCCCCCACCACACACCCAGCCCCAACCCAGTCAGACTCTCTTGACCCCATCAGCCCCCGTCATCTGCGTACCTGGGCCCCCGCTCGTGGCTGCCGAGGACGCCTGCGAAGGACTGGCTCCTACTGACCCGGGCGCTGAGCAGGCGACGCTGCGGCCGCACCGACAGGGACATCATGGAATGAGTCCGCGTGGGGCTCCCTGGGGGTGGCGAGGGCGGGTATCCAGTGCCAGTCGGGCCCTTGAAGCCCCCTCCCCGCGGCCTGTCCTCCGTATCTTAGTCCTGCCGGACACAACCTGACGCCGGCAATCTGACAACACCACCGGCCACTGGCGCTAATGACAGGACTGCCGTGGGGCGTCTCGGCCTCCGACGCAGCGTGGCCTCGGTTCGGCCCCCACTTCCTGCAGAGGTTCTGGCTCCGCCTGCCGCCTGGGGCAGGAAGGGGGGTCACGCAGGGACCCTCCTCCGGTTGGGAAGGGGCAGGAAAGGGGCTGGGCGCTCGAAGAATGTGCGGAAGCGCCTGTTTACCCGGGGGCGGGGCAGGCTCCCCAGACCTGCCCCCGATCTCCCTCCCCCCTCCAAAGTGGACAGAGAGCTCGGCCCGCACCCAGCGAGGCGCTGGAGGTCACCTGGCGGGCGGGGTGCGCACTTTCGGCCGCAGAACTACCCTTCAGGCCCGGCCAGCGCGAGTCTGGTTCTCGCGACTCGCCTGCTCCTGCTCTGGGTAAGCTGCTCCCTTCCAGCCCCCACCAGTCCCCAGGCGCCAGGACGCCAGAACCATCCAAGCTCTCAGAGCCGGGGGATTCCCAGGGTGGGGGGCAGTGCCGAGAAATGCCCCGCCCCCTCCACTTTCCAGCTACGCTAACCTGGAAACTGAGTCACGAACAACTGCTTTAACCCTTAGCGGGAAGAGATCCTCCGCAGATCCCCACTCCGCTCCGGAGAAACACGCGCCCCTGGCCCCCAGAATCCGGCCCGCACTCCCTGGAGGCTGCCCCAGAGCCTTCGCAACCCCAGGCCGGGTCCTACCTTTCTTCTTGGCGTTCATGGTGGGTCCGGGAAAGCCTCCCACCCCCGCGCCTCCCTAACCCCCCAACGTATCCCCACCGGCCCAGGGCCACTAGGTGCCTGCCTGGCTGGGCTCCTCGCTCGCTCCCAGCGACTCTGGCTTGGGTTTCAAGCTCCTCCCGGCGCTGCCCCCCGCCCAGTTCCTGCCGCCTGACTCAGCCCGCTGGGATGGGGCGGGACGGGCGGCCCAGGGGGGCACCGGGGCTTGGGCCTGCCCCGCCTCTGGGAGGGGTAACTGGGGGTTCCCTCTGAGAAGGGGCTGATGGGGATCTTTTAAAAAGATTTTATTCATTATTTTCAGAGAGAAGGGCAGGGAGGGAGGAAGAAAGGGAAAGAAACATCAATGTATGGTTGCCTTCACCTGCCTCCAGCTACGGACCTGGCTGGAGACCTGGTTCTGTGCCCTGATTGGGAATTGAACCAGCAACCTTTGCGTTCCCAGGCCGGCGCCTGATGGGGATCTTCTGGGCTAGGATCAGGAGTGTGAGTAGAGGGAGTTGAGCCAGGAATGCAGAGGGATTAAAGAGACTGAGGACAGCGTAGGGGCTGGGTTGGGTGCAGTTTAGCATAGGGTGGCTGTTGAGGGCTGCTGAAAAAGGGCTGAACACACAGAGGGCTGAGTTGGGGTTGTGAGTGTGAAGGCTAGAGACTGGGTGCTGAGTGGAGGGTCTGTGCCAGTGGAGGGCATAGAGTCAGGAGCTGAGCCTGAGGGGTCTGAAGGACTGAGAAGGAAGAAGATCTAAAAGTGTGGGCTATTTTTGTGTTGCTGTCGGGAGAAGGAAGCAAAGAAGTGGGAACAGCCCCATGCACCCACCCCTCCCTGCTATACCCACAGAGGGAGTACTCACTCTGGGCACTCTCCCTCCCCACAGGTCCCAGGAAGAGAACCCACTGCACAGCCTGGGCCTCCTCTCTAACAGAAGCTGCATCCTAGGGTGGAATCCCATCTTTCTGGTCTCCACCCCGCATGGGCTGTATCCCCTTAGTGCCAGCTCTTTCCTGCCCCCAGTATTTCTTCCTTGAGTATCCCTTGTCCACCTCCAGCTAGGATAGAGGCTACCATGCCAAGGTACCACTGGGCATCCCATACCTTTGGAGGGGCTGGGTGCTCTTCCACCCCATAAACACTCTTGCTTAATGCTGTTGCACTGGTTCCTTTCTCCCCAAGAGACTGGGACAGACCCAGGCATCTGCATTTCAAGTTCACCAGCCCTGTATAGATTCAGAGGCCGGATGTCCAAGGACTCCAGTTTGAGAAATGCCATCCTCTCCTCCCTCCTTGAAAATTGGATGCTATACACCCTACACTGGCAAATACGCATTTGGTGGATTGCCTGGCCAACACTGGCCTCTGCATCCTTCAGCTAACACCCTGCCCCCATGCCATGGGAATACCCCAGCCTTATCACCTGGCCCTGGAATCACAACCACACTGACTAGAACATTCAAGCTCTCTCCATCACCTCCACCTCACCTGTCTTGTACCTGAGACCCCTTGGACTCTCAGCTCATTTAGTCAACTATTCACTGAGTGACAACCCTGAACGCTCCCCCATCCCCCGCCACAATCAGACTCCAGAGAAGAGGACCCACATGATTCCAGCATGTGCCAGTCACTGGAGATTTTACAGACACCACCCTGCACAGAGCTAACACTCGCCTCTGCTTCCTTTCTCTCTGCCAGCTCCCTCCTACCTTCTCTCCCCTACTTTCCCTGCACACTTTTCTCCCCAGCCTGAATCCACAGCCATGACTCCATCAACTCGCCTGCTAATATGCCCGCACTCTGTGCTTCTTTCCTACCTGGCAGAAACCAGCCCTGGGCAACCTAACTCCCTGTCTTCTCTGCACCTGCACACAAGCTGGCAGGAGCTGCCAGAGGTCTTGGCCCAGCAGCTGAGTTGGAACTACAGAGTGATTCTCATCCTCAGCCAGGCTCTCATTTCCCACTAGGGAAATCCTAGTCATCTCTCTCCCTTCTCATAGAAAGCGAGTGTTTCAGACTTTCTCCACAGGCCTCAAATAAGCGTAAGTCACTCCCATACACACAAAAAATGAAAACAACCCTGGAAATTAACCAAATGACCATCAGTTGTTAATGGAATGCTCTACAGCAAAAACAATGAACATACAACTACACGCAACAACATGGATGAACCTTACAGATGTGATGTGATGTTGATTAAAAGAAGCAAAACCACAAGAAAGGATATATATATATACGCATTTCCTTTGATGTGAAGTTCAAAAACAGGCAAAACTCATCGATGGTGATAGAAATCAGAATAGTAGTTACCCTTGGGAATGTGACTGGAGAGGGACACAAGGGGGCTTCCATGGTAGTGGGGATGTTCTGTTTCATAATCTGGGTTCTATTCCCTAATTCTGTATAGTTGTGTTCCCTTGTGAAAATGGATCAAGCTGTATCACTGAGGACATGTGCCCTTTCTGTATGTGTATAAACTTGACTTTAAATGTGAAGTTGAAAAAAAATGAAGTTGACTTTAAAAAATAACTACCAAAAAAAAAAGAACCCCTCCCGAGTCTCTTTCTAGTGACCCCACCCCTTTCAGACTCAACCCCTTTCAGAGCCAAGTTTCTGGAAGAGATGTATAGTTCCATTTCCTCTCCACACCCACCCACTCCTCTTCCCATCCTGGACTGCCTTGTGTACCCATCACTCCCCTGACTGGTCTGGACAAGGTCACTAGTGGCTCCCTGCTGCTAAATCCAGTGTCTACTGTTTAGTCCTTATCCTTCTAGATCTCAGGAAAGCTTTTCACTTTGTGGCTCTTCCTTTTCCTTAAGCCCTTCCTTCCCTAGAATTTCAAGAGGCAACATGACCCTGGTTTACCACCTATCTCCTTGACTGCACATCTTATTTTCCCACAGAGAGTCTTTCTCCCTCTTCTCAAGTGGGGCTCATTCTCCCCACACTTGGGTTGAATACACCTCCCACAGTTCAGTGCCATCTGAGTGTTGCCAGCTTCCTTATCTCTTCCTTGCCCAAACTGCTCTTTCTGAGCACCAGGTCCCTCTATCCAACTGCCTGCCTGTTGCCTCCCAGAAGCTGAATGACCATGTACAGTGGGCTACTAGGGATATGCTAGCTTGTTAGTCCTCAAATTGAATTCCCTGCTTTCCTTCTCAAACCAGGCTCTCCCCAGTCTTAACTTCTCCATGACAGCCTGACCATCTATTTTTTTTTTTTAATTTTTTTATTTAAGATTTTATTGTATTATTTCCGGAAAGAGGGGAAGGGAGAGAGGCAGAGAGGGAGAGAGACATCAATGTATGGTTGCTTTTCACCTGCCTCCAGCCACGGATCTGACTGGGAGACCTGGCTTGTAACCTTGTTATGTGCCCTGGCTGGGGAATCGAACCTGCGACCTTTGGGTTCGCAGGCCGGCGTCTTACCCACTGTGCCACCAGCCAGGGCCTGACCATCTATTTACCTAGGTCTTGGAGGCAGAAACTAGGAATCATCCTGATGCCACAGTTTTTGTTATCCTCCACATCTACCAAGCCTAGCACACCCTCTTCCCCACCCCCACAGGTAGAATTCAGGTCCAAGCTGTCACCAGCTCTCACCTGGAACCCTACTGCAGCTTCCTGAAGGACTCTGTGTCTTCACTGCTACCCACCATGACCCATTCTTTATTCAGTATTGCTCTTCTTAAAATTCCAGTCACCTGACAATGCCAAAAACTATGCTTTATTGAGTGCTTTCTATAGAGCAGACACTGTGCTTAACAAGCAGTTTCTTTTCTTTCTTTCTTTTTCCTTTTTTTTGGACAAGCATCACTTCATTAAATTCTGGCAACAACTCTATGGGGGTAAGTCCTATTAGTCCCATTTCATGGGTAAGAAACCTGAGGCTGCCTGCAAACCCAAAGGTCGCAGGTTCGATTCCCCAGCCAGGGCACATAACCAGGTTGCAAGCCAGGTCTCCAGCTAGGTCTGTAGCTGGAGGCAGGTGAAACACAACCATACATTAATGTTTCTGTCTCTCTCTGCCTCTCTCCCTTCCTCTCTCTCTGGAAATAATAAATACAATCTTAAAAAAAAAAAGAAGAAGAAGAAGAAGAAAAAGAGAAAAGAAACCTGAGGCTGATAGTCTGTGTGATCTTGGGCAAGACATTCCTTCACCTTTTTGGTCTTCAGATACCCATCTGTTAAATGAGGATGATAATAACAATAACAGCAATAACAACTATCTCATAGGGCTGCTGAGGGAATGAAATGAGATACTGCCTTCTACTTGGAGAAGGGAGAATTGCACATGAGATATGGAAGTTGGGGTGGACACACTACCGCACTGTAAGCACCAACAAATGTTAGCTGTTGTTGTTAACAAGTATTAATCTGCCCAAGATTATATAGCTGGTAAATAACAGTGCCAGGATTCCAACCCAGGAGGCCAGATCCAGGACCCTAAATCTTTAATGTCCCTCAATTCTGACTCTGGTGAAACATCCATGGGTAACCTCCTGCCCCAAAGATAAAGATCCAGGGTCTCTAACATGACCCACAAGACTGTCCCTTCCCTCACATAACTTCAATGACTCCTTCCCTCACAGTCTCTTGGTCCCCTCATGGTATTTCCATTTCAGCTACTGAGACCCTCCCTCTCTCTACAGGTAAGCCTCTTCAGCATTTGAGCAGCGGCTCCCATTGCTCCTATACTCTTCTGACTACTCTCACCCTGACCAGCTCCCTCTCCTTTTTCAAGTCTTACCCTATGACTTCTTCCTCCAGGAAGTCTGCTCAGGGTTGGTTCCCCCTTTTAGGCTTCTCATAGTTTCCTCCCTCTGACCCCTAAGGCCCTATAACTATGTTGTCAGT
Source organism: Noctilio leporinus (assembly GCA_004026585.1). Lineage (NCBI taxonomy): Eukaryota > Metazoa > Chordata > Mammalia > Chiroptera > Noctilionidae > Noctilio > Noctilio leporinus. The sequence continues at coordinate 310,436 of PVIW01000169.1, read as the reverse complement.
TCTCCTTTAGGGTCTGTCTTTTAACCAGACTGAACTCTGGGTGCTGGAACCTGTCTGCCTGGCTCACTGTTGTACCCTCTGGGCACCAGAGTGCACCAGGGTGATGAAGGAGGCGGGAAGCTGGGGGTGGGGGTGGGGACGCTGAGTGAATTGGGCTGCCCACACACAGGAAAGCAGATGCTAAGCTGTTGGAGGGGTAGATTTCAAGTCTGGTTTACCCTAACTTCCCTACCCGACATGTAAGTTTCCTTGGCCCATCTCCACTTTCTGATTATATCAGCAAGTAAGGTTTTGTTCTCTGGAGATGAGGCAAGACGGGGGTCCCCTAGAATTCTGGAAACTCAGTGGGTGGGTTGAACTCAGAGTAAGATGACTATCCCATCAATTTTGTTTCTCTGACCGGGGCTTTGCTGCCACCAATCCAGCAAATGGACCAGGATGTATTATTGTTGGCCCAGACTCCAACCCAAGGGACCATCAGAATATTCATCTGAGTGACCATTTCACAGGGTGGATAGGCAGGATCTCCCCTGCTGCAGGGGAGGGAAAGAACTGAACCTCTTGAGTTAAGGGAGAGGGTCCACTGAACTGGTGGGGGCTGGCTGTTAAGAATCAGTGGGCTCTCTGGACTCACACCAGCCCTGGAGTCTGTTTTGGACATGGGAAAGAACCCAGGCCCCAAAGGCGACAGGGCCTGCAGCACAGCCCACAATGGAACTCTAGCCAGATCCGGCAGCTCCATGTCCTGCATCCTCCAATACTATCCTTTACACAACAAAACTGGTGCACTTTTAGGGGCCAGGAGGTCCCCCTAACCTGTACTGCCCAGTTCAATGGTATACCAAACCAATTCCCTGGCTGGGAGTCCCAGTCCAGCCCCGCCCCTCTACCCAGCGGTGGCGCCCCAGCCGGATTTAGGTAAACAGAAGCTAAAAATAATCTGGCCAAGGGGGGGCTGCAAGGGAGAATGGGGTCCCTCCTGAGCCTGCCTCTGTCTCCATAGCAATGCCCCAAACCCGGTTGCTGACGTCATGCCAAGCTGCTGGAACAGGGAGGGAGGGAGAGGGGCGCTGCACCGCCTGAGACCCCCACCCCGGAACCAGGCGGAGGCCGCCCGGTGGCCTCACTTCCTGCCGGCCCTCTTGTTAGTCAGCTGGTCACATTCCCCAACCCGCAGTCTTCATTCTGGAGCCTGGTGCCCTCCCCTGGCCAGTCCAGGGGCGTTAGTCTCAGCCTCTGGCAGGGGGTTACCCTAACTCAGCCACACCCCTCCTGCCAGCGTTTCCACCCTGAAGGAACCATCCTGGCGCCTTGTGTGTTCCTCCCACCCCCATAAAAGTCCAGGCCCCCCTCTCTGGCTGTCGCCCCAACAGGAGCCAGGATCCACACTGAGGGTTAAAGTGGGAGCTAAGTCTTGCTGGAGTACTTTGTACCTCTACTGATCTGATTCTCATCTCCCCCCCCCATCCCTCCCTCTTCATGACTGGGAGGTGGATAGTGCAGTGGCAAAAATTCAAACCTGGGTCTAATTCCCACCTCCCCCTAAACTAGCTGTGTGACCTTGAGAACATCACTTAGCTTCTCTGGGCCTGTTTCTGCATCTGCTAGATTGTCATAATCTTCCTTAAGAAGGTTGTGTTGCTGCTGAACGCGGCAGGCTCAGGGCCAGGTCCCACTGACCCTGCCATTATTGTTATATTAGACTGCACACAGTAGGTGCTTAGTCAGCCAGCCTAGTTGTACTCAGGCCTTACCGGGGAGAGGAAGACAGAGGGTGCTGAAACCGGACTTAGTCCTGGTGAAGAAGCCCCTTCCACAAACCACTTCTGCAGGATGTCCAGGGCTGGCTACTTGCAGAGATCCCACACCAACCTCCCATTTCCAGGGACAGAGTCTGTTCTCCCACTGCGCAGGGGCGATCCTCTTCGGTGAAAAGCCTGGCCCCTACGCCGGGCTCGGACACCATGGGCAGAGCCCCAAAGCGGCCTTGGCCGACTGGTAGGGACGGGAAGATCAGCACATCTCGGAGGCCGACTTGCACCCCTTGTCGCCCTCTCCCCAGTCCTACTTCAGCCTCCCCAGCAGCGGAGGCAACGGGGGCGCCCGGAAAGAGACAGTGCCAGGGCCCAGGCTGGCGCTCAGGGCCCGCCCTTAGGCCTGGCCCACTCCAAAGCCCCGGGGCACCGGCCGCCTGGGCCTTGCTCTGGGTTGGCAGGAGACAGCGCCGGGTGCGGCAGGCCCGGAGGCGGCGGCTTTTGTGGGTGGAAGCTGCGTCCTCCGCGAGCAGAGGGCGCGGAGGAACAACAGCGCGGCCGGGGTCCCGGGTGCGGGGTGATGTGGACAGGGCCGCGGCCGGGACCACAGATCCCGGCCCTACGGAGCCTCACTGGACGGGGAGGTACCGGAACCGCCGTTCCAGCCCCCATCCCGGCCTGCGGCTCCCGGAAACGGCGGGGACACTCACATGGCTGAGCTGGGCTGCGCGGACCTCGCGCTCTCCGCGCTGTTCACTGCCAGGCCTGGTCGCACCGCAGCTGCGGCTGTCGCCGCCACCGGCGCCCGCTCCTCCCAGCACCCGGCGGCCCTGCAGCCCGCTCCTCCCCCGGCCCGCAGGGCCCCACCCCCTGCGCTCCAGCAGCTCCGGCACCCCGGCAGCGCCCACAGCGCGCTCCGCCCTCTCGGGTAACGGGGCAGCTGGTGGCGTGGAGTCCACCAGCTGGCAGGTATGCGGGACCCTGGAAGACGCTTGGGTGGCAGGAGTGCTCAGGATCCGAGGATATAGGGCGGCTTTCTGAGCATCGGTTACCAGGGCAGTGCAGTCCTTCCCACGCAGACCCCAAAACTGGGTTTGTTGGATAGTACCACCTGCCAGGTCCCCCCCTCAGATTCGGTAGCCTCTAGAGACATGCTAACCTCCCGCACCCCATCTATGACCACCTGAAACAGGTCCTGGAGCGGCCACTGTTGTGTTGAGTTGGCTGGAGGAAGGAATCAGGGCCAGTTCAGTTTCCAGGATGGGGGGAACAAGAAGGGAGGTCCAAATTGTAGTCTTTGAACCCCTTTGGTGTTCAGACATGGCCCTTCAGCCCTGCCTTCTAGGCCAGCTTTGGTGTCCCTGCTGTGGAGGCATGTTGCCCTTCCTGCCGCCCTCTGGGCTGGTAGCAGGGCCATGCAGTCACCATTCATTGGGTACGTTTTCTGGGGAGAGACCTGTCTTTCTCTTAGCATGGGTGAGCTATCTGGGCTTGGGACATATATTCGCCAAGGGGGATAGAGCCCTGTCCTTTCCAACCGAGATGTCTGGAACACTGACTGACTCTCCCCTGGAGTAGGAAGTAGAGCTGAGAGCTGACCCTAAGCTGGTGTCAAAGGGCCAGCTCCACTCCGCCATCCCTCCCATCAATGACACCACTGCTATAGGAAGCTAGAAGCAGAGGAAGATGAGTCTCACCCACACTAACCCAACAGTCCTGGACATGGTCTAATAATATTACCAGGTGTTCCAATATCACAGGAAACATTGTTAGCCAGGGAGGAGGAAAATCCTTGGAATTCTATGTATTGTTTCCACTATCTGGGAAGAAAAACCTTTGAGACTGTTTACATCCCAAAGCCTGAAAGACATCCCAAGGCCTTACAGGTGAGAAAGGGCCCATAGTGCCTAAGGGAAGAAGCCCATTAATACTTTTATTATGGGGTATCCATGCCCCAAAGTCCTGGAAAGCCAGCACTACCCTTTCAATAATTAACTCTTTCTCTCTTTCCAGCTGCAGAAGTCCTCAGAAGAAAGGACTGTCCCTCTCTCTCTCTTGATGCCCTCGGCCCCAGGGCCTGTGGTCCCTGGCCTCTGGCCACACTAGGGCAAGCTTGCTAGTGGCCTTTGGCCACCTTTGTTTTTGTGCTCCCATTCATTAATAAATTTTGTGTGCATATTAACAGGCTCACTGGTTTGTAATTCTTTACTGTGTTGGCAAGAAGAACCAAGGTTTCTCCAATAACACCACTTCAACCTTTGAATGTTCTGGGCCTCTAGACCCTTCAGGCTTTACTGCTGTAGTCCTTCACCTTCAGAAGCAGCACAGACTTGCCCAGAAGTGGTTTGAGGATTTCAAGAGGTTTCTGAATAGACTCCTGAGAGAATTGGGGGGAGGGAGGAGAGCACAAAGGTCCTCAGGGTGTTGACATCCTCTCCCTCTCCAGTTCTTACCAGAGACCCACCCAAACTCCTAGCTCTCCAGCCACCCCCCCCCCCTTTGTCTTCCTCGTCAACACTCTCTTCTCCGTAGTCCTTAAACTTGGGAATTGCTTACAGGGACTGGGTTCTTTATTTCCCCCACCCAAAAGTATAATCCAGTCTCAAGGCTTCCATCCATCCACTGCTGACCATCTAAACCTTCCTGTTCCAAAGTTCCTGGATGACCCACCAGATTTCATGACCTTCCCCAGAGGTACTCTTCGGTCTCTGTCTTTATCTCTACACAGCACTGCTGTCCCCCCAAGCTTCCACCTGAGCCATATGCTGGATCTCTCTAGAGCTCTCCAAGCTGACACCCACTGGTACCTGCCCATCTCCAAAGTCATCTCAGCAAGGCATCCTCGAACTGCCTTGTTACTCTCTGTCCCCATGTCCTGTGGACTCATGCTTTCATGTCATTCATGACCACCAGGTTGCATGCATGCATGCCCATGTGCCCAAACCTACCTCACTGCAGGTCTCTAAGCTCTGTGGGGGCAAGAGCCATGGAAATCCTCATTACCACTGTCTCTGGCTCATAGTGGGAGTTTCAGAAATATTTTTTGGATGAGTGAGTTGAATGAGTAAATGCGTAAATCCTTGATGTCCTTCTCTCCCACCCCCACAATTCCTTCAGTCCTGTTTATTCTTACCTCCTTAATATGTTTCAAATTTATTCCCCACCCCACACCCACTACCAGTACTGTTGTTTATTAATTCATTACCTCAGGGCTGGGCATTCTGGCCTCTGGGGTGGCAGTGGCATAGCTGTCCCTGTGCCACCACTCAGGGCTCTGCTGAGGCAGTGCTGATCGTGGTAGCTCACCAAGGCATTGTCCGAGAAACTCTTTCTCAGTCTGGAATTCTGGAATTGCACTTCCAGAAAATTCCCAATGTTAACGGATGATTCCTTGGCCTTTCATAGTCTATTAGTCACTCTGTCCTGTGTCTGGCTACGTCTCCAAATTGTCACAACTAGTACCTGGGCCTGGCCACCATCTTTTCTGGCCTCCCTGTCTCCTTCTTTGTCCTCTACAGTTGCTCTCCCCCAACAGCTCAAGTGACATTTTTTCTGTTCTTTTCTTCTTCTTTTTTTTTATTTTAAAGATTTTATTGATTTATTTTTAGAGATAGGGAGGGAGGGAGAAAGAGGAGACAAACATCAATGTGTAAGAGGAGAGAAACATCCATTGCTCGCCTCTCACACACCTCCAACTGGGACCCAGTTGAGTGATCTTTTATACTACAAATCAGTTCATGTTGACACCCCAGTGCCCTCAAGATAAGTCCAGACCCTGTAGCGGGCCAGGAGAGCTGGCCCATAATGACCTCAACTCCTCAGCTGCCATCCATCCTGCCAGTCTTTGTTGCTCCAGTTTCCTGCACCGACCTACCTGTGGCTCCCTGGACATGGTTGGTCCCCACTTTCTGGGCCTTTAGCTCTTCCCACAGCCTCCCTTCCACTTGACACCATCCTCTCGCTTATCTATTTGGAAAACAGCCCTGGGAACTGCTGAGGTAACATGGATTTTACCCTCAGTGATAGGAAGCCTGGGATTTAAGCCGGGTCATATCTGTGCTTTGCAAGGGTCCCTCAGGCAATGTGTGGAGAGGGCAGGTAGAGGCAAAAAAAGAGGTTGCTATCATTTTCCAGCCAAGGTCATGGTGGCCTTGGGGAGGTAATGGAGAAAAAGAGACATTCAAGAGATGCTCAAGAGGCAGAATGGAGCACTGGGTGGCTGATGGGATAGGGGGTCTGGAGAGGGAGGCAGCCCAGATGGTGCCTGGGTTTGGGGCCTGGATGATGGGTAAATGCTGGTGTTTTTCAATGATGTGGGAAGGCCTAGAGGGTCAAGTTAGGGAAAGGTGATGTGGTCAGTTTGGGCAGGTGTTGTCTGAGGAGTCTGAGGACCACCCATCCAGGAGGAGGTGTCCAGAAAGTAGCTGGGCATGTGGGTAGAAGGAGGAGGCTGGAGACAGCTTTTGGAGAGGACAGTGGTCAGTTGGCTCACCAAGAGGACAAGTGAGAGAGTGCCAAGAGGGAGTAAGTGTGGGACTTGTGGGTGTGACTATACCTGTCATCGACCTCCACCCACCTTTTGCCCCAGCCTGGACCCTGCTTTCCACTGTGTGTGCCAAAGGGCAAGAGCCAGGTTCCTGCCCCAGTTTCAAGTCCTGGCTTTACCACTGTCACCTTGTGGTTCCCAGAGCCACTTCTTTTTTCTTTTTCTAAAGATTTTATTTATTATTCTTAGGGAGAGGGGAAGTGAGAGAGGCAGAGAGGGAGAAGCACATCAATATATGGTTGCCCTTTACTTGCTTCCACCTACAGACCTGGCTGAAGACCTGGCTTGCAACCTCATTATGTGCCCTGGCTGGGGAATCGACCCAGCATCCTTCAGGTTTGCAGGCTGGTGCCTTATCCACTATGCTACCAGCCAGGGCTTCACTTCTTCTTCTTCTTCTTCTTCTTCTTCTTCTCCTTCTCCTTCTCCTTCTCCTTCTCCTTCTCCTTCTCCTTCTCCTTCTCCTTCTCCTTCTCTTTTTCTGGTGCTTTAAGTGCACCCATCCATTCACTCATTAAAATTGCAATTTTAAGAGGCACTGTATCTTATTAATAATCAACACAATACAAATGTAAACAATGGGAGACACTTATTTTTTGGCCTCTGATGTAGGCAGTGATGGATATGATGTATGAGTGAACACTCAGGAGAGTAGGAATTGGGGAGAGCAACAGGGGGAAAATGGGACAATTGTAATGCAACAATAATAAATTATTAATTAAAAAAAAAGAGCCCTGGCAGGTATGGCTTAGTGGATTGAGCACTGGCCTGCAAACCCATTTGTCGCTGGTTCAATTCCCAGTCAGGGCACATGCCCAGGTTGCAGGCTAAGTATCCAGCCATGTCCCCTGCTGGAGGCAGGTGAAAAGCAACCATACATTGATGTTTCTCTCCCTTTCTTCCTCCCTCCCTTCTCCTGTCTCTAAAAATAATGAATAAAATCTTTAAAAAAAAAAAAAAAAGAACAGGAATTGGTTTGAGTGTTTAAGAGTAGCATTTTCAGGATGTCAAGTGCAAATTCCATTTCACCTTTCAGTTCCACTTCAAGAAATTTACTCCAAAGGGTTGTACAGGCAAGAAAAGATCTGTTTAAGGCTTATTTAACCAGGGATCAGGGATGACACAGTCCTTGTGACAACCAATGGGAGAGAGGGCTGAATGAGGCTGGTATGTTCCTAAGAAGCTCGGTGGGCACTGAGAATGGATGTCAGGCATGGAGTGAGCACATACTATGTGCCTGGCATCGTTCTGCATGCTGGGGTCACAGAGGCATACCAGACCAACAAGATCTCTGCTCTTCAGGAGTTTCCACTCCAGCCAAAGGGGCCAGCTAACATGTTAGTATTATGTCTGAGAAGAGAGGAAGCGTTGTAGAGAACATAAACCAAGTGATGTGATGTGGAGTGATGGGGCGGAGGAGTTACTTTAGTCAGGGTGGTCAGGGAAGGCCTTTTGGAGACAGGGACATTGTAGCCGTGACCTGAATAACAGGAAGGGAACAGTCATTGAATAATCCAGAGAAAGAGGAAGTGGTAGGGGCAGAGGGAACATCAGGGCCAACACCTCAAAGGTGAGCTTGTTGTATTGGAGTCACAAGGGCTGCAGCAGAAAGAAAGGAGGTCTAAGAGGTGGCAGGGTCGGGTCAGGTAGGGTAAGGAGACAGGGTTTTAGGGAAGGGTGGGGAACCCACCAGAACAGCTGCCTGTCCGGTAGCAGGAGTCTGCCCATGTCAAGCCTGCATTCCTTGGCCCTGCGAGCTGCCGGGAGGCTCATCTTTGCACTAGCAGTGGCCATCACTTCTGGGTATTGTAAGTTCACCGGCTTTTCTATTTTTCATATTTACTTATACAAAGAATGGTTTGCAGTGAACACGTTATCATTTTCAAGGACAATATGACCATTACTTATTCAGGCGTTTTCAGGCCAGCTGTCTGCACCTGGTAGGTTTAAGTTTCTAGTTCAGAGTCACAAGGCTCAACTGGTGACTTCCCTGGGGACTATGCCCCAGGCTGGGCTGTGTTGTCTGTCATTGACCCTGCTGGTCCAGCTTCATCCTCCAGGGGGACCTGGGAGCAGGGTAGTGCTGGGGTGGAGTGACTGTGTCCTGAGGCCTGGACAAGGCGTCCTTCCTTCCTTCCTGACTCCCTTCTCCTAAGGGACAAGTGGGAGGGACATCCCTCCCGCATCCCCATTTCAGATATGGGATAAGCTGCTCCCCCGGGACACTTTCAGGAGTGGGGGGGAGTGACAAAGGCTGCAGTGTGTGGTATGTCGTACATTTTTCTACCACTAGAAGAGCTGTTCTGACGGAGATTTGGAGGCCTTCGTGGCGGGGAGGGTTTTAGCCAGGGCATCTGGTAATGCCCTCCCCCCATCCGAGGTAACCCTAGGGCAGAGGATCCCAAAACAGGTCCCATCCCTGTCCCATTCAGGCCCAAGGGCGGTGTTGGTCTTTGGCGCCACCATGTGGGAAGCATTCATACTGCAGTTACAGGCTTTACAAAATACCCCCAAGTTGGCCCCAAGTTTTTTTCCCCTTAATGGATGATCAGGGAAGGGTGCCGGGCACAACCTGCTCAGCCCTGTGTGGTAGCCCTGCTCACAGCCACACCTAGTCGCAGGTTAGGGTCCCTGGGAAGCCCATCCCCTCCTCCATACTCCGAGGCCTCTTTGTAAATGCTCCCCAGCCCTCCACTTCTCAGTCCTCCCCTCTTTTGACCTGTCCTGGGAGCGTGGCACAGAGGCAGACCAGCTCCCTCTTCTGAAACTCCCCCTGGCCTCTCTGACTGCTCCTCTTGGATTTCTAGCTAATTCTTTGGCTCTCTTCGTGCCCCTTGGTGGGCTCCCTCAGCATGTTGGGTCCCCTTCCCTCAACCTTGATTCTTTCCTCCAATCCATCTTGACAACTCCTGGAGCCTTGTTTCTATCCCCACAGGGATTATGGAGTCTCAGGTCCCTATGTCTCATTCCATCCCCCCTTTAAGATGACCTTTAGACACCCCAAACTCATTGAGTAAAGTCAACCCCATCTCCTCTCCTAAGAACTGCTTCCCCCCCTTGCAAGGCCTCATGTTGGCCTGGGTGGCCTTCCCTCTGAAACCCCATCAGCCACCAGGTCTGCCCCTTCTCCCCAGCCCCACCATTCCACCCTTGGCCAGGGTACCACCTGCACCTTCCACCTGGCCTCTCAGCGTCCTCGGTTTCATCTGGCCTGGTTCATTGTCCACAGAAGCTAGATGGCCTCTGCATATCCAACCCTGTCCCTTCTCAGTTTCCCCTTGGCCGTTCATCTCTGGCCAGTTCCTCCTCAGGAGGTCCTGGCTCTCGCTAGACAACTTCTTTGTTCCCTGAATACACTCTGCTTCCCAAGCCTTCACATCTTTGCACAGGCTGTTCTGTGTATTTTTTTTCCTCTTTCTTCCAGCTGGCTAACTCCTACCTGCCCTTTAGGTATCAGGTCAGCCACTACTTCTATGGGATACCTGCCCTGGACTCCAGGCTAGGTCAGGAACCTCTTCTTCACTCTCCTAGTGACCTATGCTCCTCTCATCACAGCTTTCATCTGCATCCCCTAAGGGCCACCTGCTCCTTAGGGCTCCACACACCAAGGCCAGATCCAGGTTGAGTCATTCTGTGCCTGATTCCCAGCCTCAGAGGTCCTGGATCTCAAAAGTTATCAAGTGCAGAGAGAGCAAGGCTGCGCCAGCAGGTCACCACAGTGAGCCAGTGGCTGGGCTGGGGTGGACCCAAGACTCTTACCGTCCCTTCCAGGTTTCACCTGCTCCCCCAGATGCCATTGTGAGCCGAGTCAGGATCTTTGAGAGCCAGAAGGACCTTGACCAGCAGAGAGTTGGCAGGCTCTTGGCCTGCAGGGAGGGCTCTCATCAGCCCAGGCGCTTGGCTGGTAGGGGCTTTCTCAGAAAGGGGACTGGTGTGCAGGTGACTCAGGCCAGCACATCTGATTAAAGGATTAATGAGAGTCAGTCCCTTCTCCCACAGAGCTGTGCAGTGGGAGTATGGCCCAGATGTCCTGCAGGGAGGGCCAGAATTCCTGAAGGGTGGGGGTGGCACCTGTTAGGGTCCCCAGGTTAATTATCTCCAACGTCACACAGAAGAGAATGTGCTGAGGTGGGACCTCTCCCACTTGGCCTCAGCTTCTCAGAGCACAGATCTCTCTCCAGGACTTATCCTGCTCCCCGCCACGCCACACCGAAGTTGGAAGATCGTCATCTTGGTATTCCTTCAGGCCTCAGCTCCCTCACACTACTCTGCCCCCAAGGGATTCCTGGCTCTTCCCTGAAGCTGCTTTGCGGGGTCCCACCTTTGGGCCTTTGCTCTTGCTGTGCTCTCTGCCTGATCCATCCCTGGGCCTAGCCCATTCGCTCAGGGAGCTCAGTAAACACTGGTGAATTGACTTGCTCTGTAAATAAACACAACAGGCTGCCTGACACTTAGGAGATCCACCTCCCCAAATTCGATGAGCAAGCAACCCAAATGGGAAAAGAGAAAGGACCCACCTAACCTTTTCTTGTGCCTCTGTTTCCAAAACTACCATCCTCATAATTCTTCCAAATAACCTTGCTTCCTCTGTTCCAGGCCTGCAATTTAGCCTGGACATTCCTACCCTCGGTATCAAGAAGCCCTCTGTATCAAGAAGCACAGTGGCTGTATCCCGCCCCTACTTCTTTCTTGTCACGTAGCAAAATGTGTTGACTTGCTCAGTGAGCCAGAGACCGTGGTGCCTCAACACTCCTCCATACCCACAGTCCACTCACCACAGGCACCTGAAGGATGCTCAATAAATGTCTTAACATCTGCCAAATTATGAATGATCGCAGACCTTACAATAATGGGGTATTTTCTTCCTTTTGAAGAATATATTCTTCAAATGTAATTTTCTGCATCCTAAAGGCACAGGTTTTCACTTGAACTCCATCTGGTTCCTTGCTATTAATATTTTTCTAGTCTTTCTCACTATTATTTTTCTCCTCTAGTTCCCCCAAGACCATAGAGGCTGACAGTTTCACACCAAAGCTGAGAACATTCCCCAAGATTCTTCCTTGCTTATTTCCTGGAATCTGCTTTCAATCTCTCTTGGCTTATAAAACCAGTGATTCATTTACTGAGCCAGGAGTTTCTTTTCCCCAGAGATCGCTTGCAGGAAATGTGAGAGGAGCAGGTGACATCATTTTCCACCCCCCACTGCCTCTCTTATCTAAAACCCAGGTCTGTTGTTAGGAGATGCTGTGAAATTGCTGGTTTTCCTTTTGACATAGACAGTTCTCATTAAACCAGAGCCCTTGTACCCCCAGGGACTCATCCCAGGGCACTTGTAGAGTTTCCAAGATCCCCAGACTTCACAAGGACACAAAATCACCTTTGTTTCCTCACTAAACTCCCACTTCATGACAACCTCAGGTTCTCCCTGGAAATTTAGAAAACCACAGGAATGTATCTAACGCACTTCTACGATATCAACGCTTCTCGTCCTTCCTAGCCACCAGATACCACACATGCACATTCTTTATATTTGTAATAAGTTATTTTTAAAAAGATTTGATTTATTGCCCTGGGTTATGGGTCAGTGGACTGAGTGCCAGCCTGCGAACCAAAGTTCCCAGTTAGGGAGCATGCCTGTGTTGCAGTCCAGGTTCCCAGTTGGGGCTTGCAAAAGGCAAACACACTCTGATGTTTCTCTCCCACTCTTTCTCCCTCCCTTCCTCTCTCTCTCTAAATAAATAAAGTCTTTTTAAAAATCTATAAATAAAGAGTTAGACAAAATGGAGATAAGTGATCTATCAGATGCAGAATTCAAAACACTAGTTATAAGAATGCTCAAGGAACTTAGTGAGGATCTCAACAGCATAAAACAGATCCAATCAGAAATGAAGGGAACACTAATTGAAATACAGACAAGTTACAGTAAAACAACAGTAGGCTGGATTAAGCCAAGAATCAAATCATCAAATCAATGATTTGGAACATAAGAAATCAGAACAAGAAGAGCCATGGCTCCTGTGGCTATGAACCAAAAGGTTGCTGGTTTTATTCTCAGTCAGGGCACATGCCTGGGCAGTGGGCTAGGCCCCCAGTTGGGGGTTTGCCACATGCCTGGGTTGCAAGTAGGTCCCAGTCAGAGTTCACGTAAGAGGCAATCTGGGCCCTGGCTGGTGGCACAGTGGATAAGGTGCCGGCCTTCGAACCCAAAGGTTACTGGTTCAATTCCCAGCCAGGGCACATAGCCAGGTTGCAAGCCAGGTCTCCAGCCAGATCCATAGCTGGAGGCAGGTGAAAGGCAACCATACATTGATGTCTCTCCCCATCTGCCTCTCTCCCTTCCCCTCTCTCTAAAAATAATAAATAAAATATTTTCAAAAAACACTGCAGTGTTTTATTAATATCAGAAAAGGTAGATTTTAAGAGAATGGATGATAGCTAAGCTAAAGAGGAAAATCCATATGGATAAAGGATCCATTCACCAAGAAGTCATAGTAATCATACACGTGTATGTATCTGGTGTAACAGAGCTTTAAGATAGTTGAAGAAAAGAACAGGCAAAAAAGGGAGGAACTAGACTAATCTATAATAATCACCGAAGATTATTGCCCTCCACTTCCACCCGTGGATAGGATAGTCAGACTGAATAATGAGGACATGGATAGACTAGAAGGACACTGTCAACTACACTGATGTCGCTGCCATCTACAGAACACTAAGCTCAACAGCTGTAGCAGTCACGTTCTTTTCCAGCAAGCATGATACCTGCACCATGATAGACCATTTGTTCACCCATCAAACAATTATAACAAAATTTAAAGAACATACAGAAGATTTCTCTGACCATAATAGGAGGAAATTAAAATAAACAACACTGAGGTATACAGAAACATCTTAAATATTTGGAACTTGTAAAGCATACATCTAAAGAAGACATAGGTCAGAGGAGACAAATTAGAAAATATTCTAAATGGAATGATAATAAAAACAAAAAATATATATATAAAAAAACATATAAACACTTGTGGGATATGCCGGAGCGGTAGTTAGACGAAAATGCATAGCTTAAAAGCACACTGTAGAAAAGAAAAATGTGAAGTGGGGATTAGTCTACCAACATTCTCATGCCTTTGTAGTTACAGTACAGAGTATGAGCAGGTGCAGGGCAACCTTCCTTCCCCCGGTTCCCTGCCTACAGGCTCTCTACTCCCCTCCATACGGTTACCCAGAATATCATTCTAAAGCACAAATCTACTTGCGTCGCTCTCCGGCTCTAAACCTTCCCAAGCCTCCCCATTACTTCAAGGTGAAATTCAAAATGGACATTGGCAAGTTGGCCCTTTATGTTCCTGCCCCTGTTCTCCTTTACTTCTTATGCCATGTGCTGTTTGCCACGGTGCCGCATCCAGTCCCTTGAAATCACAAATTTTCTCTCCCTCTTTTTCATCCTAGCACTAGGGTTCTAAGCTAGAATGCAGGACTCCTGCTAAACTTTCATTTCAGAGGAATAAATATTTATTTAGAAAGTATTCATTTTGTATCTGAAGTTCAAATTTAACTGGGTGTTAAACATTTATTTGCCAAATCTGGCAACTTCACCCAGAACTAGCCCATGGTATTTCATTTGTTCAACCCCTGCTACTTTGCCTGGCTAACTCCTTTTCCTAAGTCAGATCTCAGCTTAGAAATAGCCTACCCCAAGAAGACAGTTCTCCCTCCCCCTCGCTCTGGCTGCGGCTACAGACCTCTCATTACTGTGTCTGAGTTGTGCCCACCAGGTAGGGTGATCTGTCTCATTCACTACTAACTTCTCAGCCCCTGGCATAGTGTCTAGCTCTTGGTGGCCACTCAGTAAGTGCTTGTTAAAGGAATAAGTGCTGACCTAGGTCCTCGCTCCAGGGATCAAGAGCTGGCCCACTTTCTGCCTTCCATGCCTGGGACCCCCAGTTTGGGGAGGAGGCAGGGATGCATCAGTTATCTATCACTACAAACAAAGAATTCCAAAAGTTTGTGACTTAAGACAACAGCAATCATGTAGTTTGCCCATGAATCTGCAGAATGGGCAGAGCTCAGCAGGGACAGCTTATCACTGCTCCACATAGACAGGCTGGGGCTGGAGGATCCAGTTCCAAGTCAACTCACTCACGTGGCTTTCAAGCTGGTACTGTGTGCTGCTGCTCTCCACTGTGCCTCTGCGGGGTGGCTTGGGCTTCCTCACAGCATGGTGCCTGTTCTCAAGGGCAAGTGGTTTAAAAGAGATAGGAAATGGCAGGTGTTAGTTTATTACAGCCTGCATCTGAATATTGGTACTATGTGCCTTCTACTATATTCACTGGTTAAGCAGTTGCAGAGTCCATATTCAAAAAGAGGGAACATAGACGTCACCTCTTAATGAGAAAAGTGCTAAAGAAGTTTGTGGCCCTGGCTGGTGGCACAGTGGACAAGGTGCCGGCCTGCGAACCCAAAGGTTGCTGGTTTGATACCCCAGCCAAGGCACATAACCAGGTTGCAAACCAGGTCTCCAGCCAGGCCCATGGCTGGAGGCAGATGAAAGGCAACCATACATTGATGTCTCTCTCCCTCTCTGCCTCTCTCCCTTCCCATCTCTCTAATAAATAAAATCTTTTTTTTTTTTTAAAGAAGTTTGTGAACATGTTTTAAAGACACCACAGGAGATGCTACAGAAAGAAATTGGCATAGCTCATCATCTGCACCTAATTTGGGTAAATGATAGTAATGATAGTACACAGGATGCCCTGCTCTCCATAGGCCAGTGGGTAGCATGGGACTAATATGTTCATGGCAGTCCTGAAGTGAGATAGGGAGGGGGAAGGAGAGAGAGAGACAGAGACAGAGACAGAGAGACAGAGAGACAGAGAGAGAGAGACAGAGAGAAGTCTTCCCTTGCAGTTCGAAAGACCAGAGCAACTCAACCAATGTAGACACTTAAAATAATCACATCTGAGAGGAAGCATCCCAGTTGGCATCTGTTATGGGTCCCTTGGGGTTTTGTAAACAGAAAATTTGAAACTGAATTCCTTTATTTTGGTTTTGAAAAAAAAAAAATCGATTGAAAGTTGACATGATAGTAAAATAAATAGTCCACACACATCACCTAGTTTCACCAATGGTTAATATTTTGCCACATTTGCTCTTTGAAAGTAAGCTACAAACAAGACAGTTCTCCCCCAAATCCTCCAGCCTGCACCGTCCCCAGAGGTGGGCTCTGCACCAGTAGTTCTCTGTTGGTGGTGATTTTTGTCCCCCAGGGAATATTTGAGAATGTCAAATGGAGACTTTTTAAATGGCATTTTTATTGAGAAAAAAAAAACAAACCATAACATAATATTCACCATTTTAACCATTTTAAAGTGCCCAACCCAGTATGTTTAGTGTATTCATTACACAATGCAAACATTATTACTATCTGCAATATTATTGCTTATTGCAATGGAAGGGGTGGAGCTCCTGACATCTACTGGTGAGAGGCCTGAAATGCTGCCAAAATCTCAATTATCTGGCCCCAAATGTCTCGAGTTGAGGTTGACAATCCCTGCTTTTCGCAATTACAGCACCATTATCACACCGAAGGAAATCAACAGTAATTCAGTAGTATCATTCTCACTTGCCTCAAGGATGTCTTTTTAGCATTGACATTTTTGTTCAGGAGGTAGGGTTCATGCATTGCATTTGGTTATATCTCTTCGATCTCTTTTGATATAGAAGAGCATTCTCTGCCCCACACTCAGCGTTTTTTGTTTGTTTGTTTGTTTGTGTCATTGTGTTATTATTCATTTTTTAGTTCAGGTTTGTTTTTTGTTTTGTTTTGCTTTTCCGGTTTATTTTATAGCATCATATTCTGGATTTATCTGATTTCTTCCTCACAATTAGATTTGTGTTACGCATTCTTGGCAAGAATACTACACTGGTGACTATTGCATCACATCAGGAAGCCCATAATAGGAGGCGCCTGTGTTATTTATGGTGTTGAAATTGGATGATAACGCAGTTCAGAAGACAGAGCAAGGTGCGGCCTCCCACAAATCCCCACCCCCACCCAAGTGTGGCATGCAGGTGGCCAACCTGGCTGGCTTAGCCTTTCTGAAAAGTAGGGATAGCCTGGGGAGGACAATTCTCACTCAGAGGAAATCCTCTTCTGCCCTCTTCTGTCCTCTTGCTGCCTCACCTTCAAGGGTCAAGGGGAAGGTCCCAAGAGTTGGGGTTCCCTTTGTTATTTCAGGTTGGCTGGCGGGTCTTGAGAGGACTCCTGGGACTTCAGCTGTTCCTTTGTCCTCAAGAAGAAAACCAGAGGACAGAAGTGAGCAGAGTCCCTTGAGCCTAGAACCCAGAAGATAAGGAAGGGTTTGGGCCCATGTGGGTTGAGGGGTTAGGCTGGAAACTGCAGGGCCCAGTTAGCATTCCTGCGGTGGGCAACTATGCAAGAGCTGTGTTGGAAGTCACTTTCTACCTTTTCCCTTTTGGGAAGCTCCCTCCACCTTTAGGAACCCTCTCTTAAATAGACCTCTTCAAGAAAATCTACCAGACTGCAGGAAGAAAGAAATTGCTCTTGTTCTTCAAGCACTTCAAGCTAGAACCACTTTGAGGACGGAAGCCCTACACCATTACACTGGAAGTGGGAACCTGACACCACTTCTTCTGAGCCAAAATTTGAAGCATGTAAAAATTCAATTTTTGTTTTTTTCTGAGCCTGCATTTATGCCTGGCATCAATGGCTTTCCCTTTCAGACCAAGCATGCCCTCCTCACACCTTAACATTGAATCTGAGTGTGGCTTTTTGACTGTTTCTCCTGCACGATTGTTAATGCTAAAATAGAGAATTAATTTTCTGAATCTGTGTCTCTGAGAAAAATAACAACCACAAATGAAAAAGAGGTCAGAGGAGGGTCATGTGCTTCAGGAAAAATAGAAGCAGGCATGTTTCTTTGTGGAATTGAAGAATATTCCTGCATACTTATAATGCAATCAAAGTAGGTCTGTGTTAAAAATATATACTGTATATTGTGCCATTGTATCTTAGCATCATGGGTGTGGTTAGGGGGAGTTCAATGGAGTGTCACACTCCTCAATTTGACTTACTTGGCTTCATGACTTACAAGCTATGTCATGATCTCCTACAAAACTGGGACAAGACTCAAATGTCTCTGCAGTTTAACCCTTTCTTGATGGCTCGAATACAGCCCGGCTACTTATCCTAGTTACAAAACACTTGAGCGTGTGACTTTCAAGGCTACGCTGAGGAAGCAGGAGATTCTACATTCAAAATCTTTTTTTTTTCTGGGCTGGGAAGTTGCCCAAAGTCAATACCTGCTCAGCCCAAAAGCTAAACCTGGCTCCCAAGGACAGATTGCTGGGCCAGGTGACCCACACTATCCTTAAGGCCACAGCAAGGGCAAGGCCTCTGGAGGTCAGGTTTTTTGTGGAAGTCACAGGCTGACCTTTGGGGATACTTAGGGCCTGTAGGACCCCTGCTAAGGTCAAGACAGTACCATTGGGCCCCACCCAGATGAGAGGAACTCACCACAAAGTTTCTAGAAAACCTAACAATAGCTTAAATGACTTTTTGTTTCATGTTTGTCTCATGCAATACAATATTAGCTTTGAAATAATAGAAGTCAGCAAAATTTCCAGAACCAGGACTAAGGATTCTGGGACAAAGGTGACCTCTTCTGTAGAAAGTGAGTGAGGAAGCAGAAGGCCTCAGGGGCAGCTGGAGTCAGTTTGGGTCTACAAGGGGAACAAGCCTGAGAAGCGAGCATTTACCACAAATAATATGGGCAGGAGAGGTAAAAAAACTGAAGACATCAGTTGGGAATGGGTTTATCAGCAAGTAAGAAAAAACCTAATTGCTTAAGCAACTTTTTCTTTTATGTTTGTCTCATGCAATACAATATCAGGAGGTGGGCAGACCAGGGCTGTTGTAGCTGTTTTACGGTACCATGAAAGCATAGTACTTTTCTTGTCTGACATCCTTAGCAAGTTAGTCCATCCCCAAGGCTGTTCCTTCAAAAGATTGCTGCCACCAGTCTAATGGCAATGGGAGTCCCCCATCTAGGGTGTGGTTAAAGGAGAATCTTTATTCAGGTAAACAGTTTGCAAATTGAAGAGAAACACAGCTTCCCAGAGGAAACTGAAAGTGCTCTCCAGAGACAAAGGAAAAACCCACTTAAAATTATTTATTTATTTATTTTTGGAGGGAGAGAAATATCAATGTATGGTTGCCTCTGGCACTCCCCCAAATGGGGACCTGGCCCACAACCCAGGCATGTGCTGTGACTAGGAATCAAACCAGCAGCACTTTGGTTCGCAGGTGGGTACTCAATCCATTGAGTCATAGGTACTTTTATAGAGGAAGCCCCCACTCGGTCTCTGACTGGTTTATTTCTATGCAAATAAAGAATCCAAATGTGCACAGTCTGATTGGTCCAAATAGCATTGGCCTGATTGGTTGGAATCATGCACCCAGATTTGTCTTTATGGGGCTGCTCTGATTGGTCAGTAAGACCAATCAGATGCAAATCAGGCAAACACCTATGCTTGCCTCATCAAATCCTTACAAAATCAATAGGCACTGAAACCAGCCCTGCTTCTGAATTGTTCAATTATATGAGCCAATAAATTATTTTTCTAATAAAAGATAGTTTGAATCAAGCTTTCTGTTCATTACAACTGACATCATTTCCCTGGTACTGTTTATTTTTCCTTTTATTACTTTTATTATGCATTATAAAAAATAGGAACCACTAACATACTGCTTTCCTTCACATTTGTATGGATTTTAGGAAATTATTTGCTTTTCCCTTATGGGCATAACCTAGAGACAAAAAGATAGTACCACATTGCAAAGTCTGCAAATCCCAGGAGTCAACAGTTTGAAGACAACTCTCAAGGAAGGAAAACAAGTGTCACAAGAGACAAATGAAAAAGAACACAAGCTGGGGAAAAGACCATTTTCAATGCCACTGAGGTACCATTTTCCTCCTGGTACCCACTGCCACCACCACCTGGGGGGTGATTTTTTGGTCTGAGGTCTGAAGAACTCTTTTCAAATAACACAACTGTTATTTTGAGGAGAGGTGCAATAATAAAGTGCAAGTATGAATAAGAGTCATGCCAAAGCCCAAAGTCAGGAAAGAACCCACAATGGCAAGGAAACCTGTATAAACACTGCCTAGATACAGCAGTTCTCTCTCATCCATGGGCTTATGTTCTGAGACCCTCAGTGGATGAACTGTTTTTTCCTCTACATACCCATGATAAAGTTTAAGTTATAAATTAGACACAGTAAGAAATGAACAGCAATAACTAATACTAAAATAGAGCAACTACAACAGCTATTGTAATAAAAGTTACGTGAGTGTGGTCTCTCCAGTCAAAACATCTTACTATACTGTACTCACCTTTCACTCATAGGAAGCACTTTATGGCTTCTCATTGACATACCAAACTGTCAGCATCACTACTATTGTGCTTTGGGGCCATTATTAAGTAAAATAAGGTTGACTTGAGCACAAGCATTGTCATAACAAGCTGGCTACTAACTGGCTGGTGGGAAACTTTATAGCATGGTTACCCTGGACAAAGGGATGATTCACGTTCTGGGTAGGATGAAGTGGGATGGCATGAGATTTCATCACGCTGCTCAGAGCAGCATGGAATTTTAAACTGAGGAGTTGTTTCTTTCTGGAATTTTCCATTTAATAGTTTTGGACCTCAATTGACAGTGGGTAACTGAAATCTTGGAAAGAGAAGCCTCACGTGAGGGGAGACAAGTGTATAAAATATTTCCAGCACTGCAGAAATCTTCCTCATTCTCTTCCTTTGGTCACTATTCAGACTTCTATTATCATTTATGATAGTTTTGCCTGGTTTGGATCCTCACATAAGTAGAATTGTACCATATTTACTATTGTGTGGCTGGCATCTTTCTTCCAGTATTATGTGTGTGAGATTCATCCATGTTGTTGTGTATACCATTTCATTCACTTTTAAAATTGTTTTAGGCCCAGGCTGGTGGCACAGTGGATAGGTGCCGGTGCCAGCCTGTGAACCTAAAGGTTGCTGAGCTGGTTCGATTCCCAGCCAGGGCACATAACCAGGTTGCAAGCCAGGTCTCCAGCCAGGTCTGTAGCTGGAGGTGGGTGAAAGGCAACCATACACTGATGTCTCTTTCCCTCTCTGGCTCTCTCTCTTCCCCTCTCTCTAAAAATAATATATAAAACCTTTAAAAAAATGTTTTTGTTTCCAGATGTATGTGTGTTTATGTGTGTGTATACACCATTATTTGTCTATTTGACAGATATTTGATTTTGTTTTTAGCTTTTAACTATTATGTAAAGTTGCTGAGAATATTTTATGCATGCCTTTTACTAGACAATGCGCTAGTTTTTTTGGGGGTTTGTACTAAAGAGTGAACTTGCTAGGAAGAAGGTCAGGTGTAGTTATAGTAAATACTAGTTTTCCAATTTACCTCCTACCAGTTCTAGTTGTTTTGTATCCTCGACCACACCCAGTATTGTCAATCTTTTTATTTTTATTTATTTAAAAAAAATTTTATTTATTATTTCCAGAGAGAGAGAGAGAGTGAGAGAGGCAGAGAGAGGGAGAGAAACATCAATGTGTGGTTGCTATTCACCTGCCTCCAGCCATGGACCTGGCTGGAGACCTGGCTTGCAACCTGTCAATCTTTTTAATGTTAGCCAATCTAGTCAGTGTATAATAGTATCTTATTGTGATTTTAACTCATATTTCTCTATGGATTAAATTCCTCCAGTGATATTGAATACCTTTCTGCATGCTTATTGGCCATTTGGAAATCCTCTTTTGTGAAGGACCTGTTCAAGCTCCCTTTTCCTTAATGATGATGGAATCCCTTACATATTCTGTATAAGTATTTTTTTTTAGTATGTGTATTGCAGTGTTCTTTCCTTTTTCACTTTCTTAATTATCTGTAATTAATGACCAGAAGTTCTTTATCAAACTGATGGTTAGTCCTTTCTGTCTTGTTTAAGAAATGTTTGCTTATTTCAAGGTCATGAGAATATTCTTTTTCTAGAAGCTTTATTGTTTTAAGCTCACAATTATGTTTATGATCCATCTTAATTTTTGTGAAGGCTGCAAGGTACAGGTAAACGAGTTACTTGTGCCCTGGCTGGTGGCTCAATGGATAAGGCGCTGGCCTGCAAACCCAAAGGTCGCTGGTTCAATTCCTGAGCCATGGCACATAACCAGGTTGCAAGCCAGGTCTTCAGCCAGCTCTGTAGCTGGAGGCAGGTGAAAGGCAACCATACATGGATGTCTCTCTCCCTCTCTGCCCCTCTCCCTTCCCCTCTCTTTAAAAATAATAAATAAAATCTAAAAAAAAAAAAAAAAAAAAAAAAGTTACTGGTTCCAACACCATTTTATTTATTTACTTAATTTTTTCTTTTCTTTTTTTATTTAATTTTATTGTTGTTGTATTACATCCATCCCCTTTTTACTCCCCTCTGCCCCCTTCCCCACATACCCACTCTCCCCCAAAGTCAATCCCACTTATTGTCCAAGTCCATGGTTCTTCCATACTAGTTCCTTGACTAAATTGCTCCCCTTCTTTGCCTCCTCCTCCCCCTTTCCTCCCTGCCCACTGAAGGTCTGTTCATTGTATTCATGTATCTGGTTCTGTTTTGCTTATTTGTTTGTTTTGTTCATTATTGTCCTATCATGGGTGAGATCATATGGTATTTGTCTTTCACTGACTGGCTTATTTCACTAAGCATAACACTTTCCAGCTCCATCCATGTTGTTGCAAAGGGTAGGAGTTCCTTCTTTCTTTCTGTTGTATAGTATTCCATTGTGTAAATGTACCAAAGTTTTTTGATCCAATCATCCACTGATGGGCACTAAGGCTGTTTCCAGCACTTGGCTATTATAAATAGCGCTGCTATGAACATAGGGGTACATGATTCTTATGAATTGGCATTTCAGGGTTCTTTGGGTATAGTCCTAGTAGTGGGATTTCTGCATCAAAAGGCAGTTCCATTTTTAATTTTTTAAGGAAACTCCAAACTGTTTTCAGTGGCTGCACCAGCCTGCATTCCCACCAACAGTGCACCAGGGTTCCCTTTTCCCTGCATCCTCACCAACATTTTTTTATTGATTTGTTGATGATTGCCATTCTAACAGGTCCAACACCATTTATTCAAGATATCTTTTCCTCACTTAAAGAAGCTCACATAATTTATTTTCAACCACTCTTTCATAATATATGCAATTAAATATTTGCATTGCTTTAGTGCATCCCATAAGTTTGGGTATATTGTACTTCACTTTCATTCAGTTTGAAACTTTCTGTTTCCCTTGTGATTTCTTCTTTGATTTATGGATTGTTTGGAAATGTCTCTGAGAGCATAAGGACACTTGGCACAGCTCTGGCAGACAACTCAGCCCACTGCCTCATGGTGGATGAGCTGAGGGTGGGTGGAGCAGCTGGTTGATTTTGTCTGTACTCTGCTGCCTGCCAGAGCTCTGTGGATGGGTGAACTGCTTCCACAATCAAGAGGTGTGTGGAGAAACCCCTTAAGGCAGCATGTCTGATGTATCCTCCTGCCCCCCCCACACACACACACATAGACACACATCACCACACCACACCATCCTTCTCTAGCTCTAAAACATCCCTGGCGCTATATGAGAAAGAAAGGAAAGCAAGCCAGCCCTTTTCTAGGTGAGTGTTCAGAGTCACTTAACCTCTAAGCCCAATTTCATGATCTTTCCAATAGGGATGATAATGTTAATTCAATGTTCTGCAGAGAGTTAAATGTATGAGATGAGGATCTTTCTGTGGAACATTGGATTATCGTGTAGCAAATGAAAGGATGAGGCAGGGAGGAAAACTTGCCTCTGTGCCACAGCCCAATACAAAGTCTGGCTTTGGGCACAGTTGGAAGGCAACCAGTACCAGGGCTTGGTAAACAATTATGCAGGGCCCACTGCTGGCAGGGGAGGGTCACCCTGTGAGCTCCTCCTCTCATCCTGGGCTGGGTCTTTGGTGCCTAGGAGATAGCGGTGCCCCAGGGGGATGGTTTAAATGGAAGGGTATCCTTTCCATCTAATGCCCCTTGCTAACTGCTGCCTCTTTTGACTCAACCTCCTCAGAGCTGCCATACCTTCACCTCCCAGGCCTGCTTGGCAGCCAGAGGCACAGAGGATGGGATGGGGTAAAAGCAGAAAGGAGAATCCAAGAATCCTGGGAACCTCCACAGGACTCTCTGCTCTCTCCAGCTGATCCTGAGCTCACCTTGAACTTGTTGAAAGCCAGGCACCGGCTCATTCCTGTCGCTGGTGTCCTAGGCATCATCTCCTAGCCTATGTCCAGAGTTCCTGCAGCCTCTGTTCTTACCTTCACAGATGCTGAGTGAACAGATTGGAGAGCTTCTGGGTCTCTAGCAGAAAGAACAGTTTCTGGGTTGAGAATGATTTCCAGGTAATTCAATCAAGAATTCCTGTTGTTCAAATCCCATTGTTCCCAGGGCTTTGGTTGACCCACTGAATATTCTCAGAGAGTTGGGTTACTCCCTTCTATGGGGCTGGATTAGGGACAATGCAGGGGACATCCCAAGTGTCCCCTCTCCAGCCCAACAGTGCCATGTTCTGTGGAGGGCTGCAAGGGACTCAAAATGCACTTCCCCAGAAATCCTGTAATACTCAAGGATCCTCTCGCTGCCTGGAATAGAACAAGGTCCTTACCACTTTGCATAGGGTTCCTAAGTATGGGGGCTGATGTCCTGTTTTGGGCATGTTGAGGGTAAGGACTCTTACCCCAAAGCAGAAGGTAGGGTGCAGCAACACCCCCAGAAGTGAGATTTCACACAGAAAAATGGGACCTGGCAGGCAGGATTTGGACATTGTTATAGATGTCTTCAGAAGGGACTAGGGCCAGAATTTAGGATGGCCTTTGCCACCTTAGAGGGGCTCAGGATCCAGGCTGCGAGCCATAGCTAACGAGTCCGATTGGCTGTGTTAAGGAAGCTAGAAGCAGAGGAAGGCATGTCTCACCTGCTACTCCAGCAGCCCTGGGCCTGGTATAATAATATTACCAGCAGTTTCAATATCACAAGAAACAACTTAGCCAGGGAGGAGGAAAATCCTTGGAATTCTGTGTATTGTTTCCACTATCTGGGAAGAAAAATCTTTACTTCCCAAAGCCAGAAAGGCTCCCAAGGCCCTAAAGGCGGGAAAGGACCCGTAGTGCCTAAAGGAAGAAGACTGTTAATACCAAGTCCTGGAAAACTAGCACCACCCTTTCAATAAGTAACTACCTCTCTCATCCCAACTATGTAAGTCCTCAGAACAAAGGACTTGCACTTATTCTCTCTTGGCGCCTTTGGCCCTTAGGCCCTGGGCCTCTTCCCTCCACCTATTCACCCCACCTCGGTCACACACACAAGGGCAAGCTTGCCACCTCAGCCTTTGGCCACCCTTGTTGTTGCTCTTCCATTCATTAATAAATTTTGCGTGCACACTAACAGTCTCACTGATCTGTAATTCTTTACTGCATTGGCGAGAAGAACCAGGATTTCTCCAATAACACCTGGGTCTATTTGTCTTTGCTATCCTGAGCCTTTTGCAAAGTTTCATCTGAGTGCTCCAGCCACTGTTCAGCTATCCTTGGGACCCCAATAAAGGGCCTATTTTAGACACTGGAGGAGGAGAAGGAGAGGGAGTTAGGCAAGGCTCAGAATCTTTGGGTCTGCTTACAGTCTGGTCCTGCACTTTGGCCCCTCTCCCTGGCTTGATTCCAGGCTATACTTTCATTGTCAACAGGCAAGTCCTCAAGGCCTAGCTGACTCCAGAGTCAGAAGCTTTGGGTCACTGTGGCCTCTGACCTGGTCTCAACTTAGATGTCTTGGCATAGTGCTGGTTATGTAGCATGCCTTCAATAAACAGTTCTTGGCCCTGGCTGGTGTGGCTCAGCAGATTGAGCATCAGCCTATGAACTGAAAAGTCACTGGTTCAATTCTCATTCAGGGCACATGTCTGGGTTGCAAGCCAGGTCCCCATCTAGGGGCATGCAAGAGGCAACCAATCCATGTTTTTCTCATATAAAGATGCTTCTCTTCCTCTCTTTCTCCCTCCCTCTCCCTTTCTCTCAAAATAAATAAAAATAAATTCTTTAAAAAATAGTTCTTAAAGGAATGGGAGAATGGCAAGTGCTGGCATTTATTCAACAAACATGACTCTCCCATCTTGGAGCTCATGATCACAGGGGAACCCCTTCCAGCTAAGGGCTCAAGACACCAGCCTAAAATAACCCCTATCTATCCTGCTTTCCTCCCCTGATGACTGAGTGGACTGGGACTGTGTCTCTTCAGACAACCTCTGCCTTTGGGAAGTCTTACAGATGAGCTGCAGGGGCAGGGGCAGGGCAGGGGCAGGGACAGTGCACTGGGTGAGAACCTGGGTTTCAGAATGAAGCTGGATTGGGGCAAGCCAGTAGGTGCTTATGTCTCTGCTGTCCCCTGCTGAACAAATTGATGAACAATACCTTACTTTGCAGAAGAAAATGGGGGAGGGATTCAAGCACTGCTCCTTATCCTCATACTTGGTCTCTGGCACAGAGCAGTCACACTCTCCCCTTTCTCCCTCCCAAAACAGGCTCTGCATCCCCTCAGGTATCCCAAACCATCCACCCAGGACATGCCACACATTTCTAAAGGTTCTTATGGTGGCAGGTATTGTCCTGGTGAAACTGGAAAAGTTGGCATTCATGCTGCCTGTCACTACCAGAACCAATAAGTAGAGACAAGGATTGAATCTTTATGGGCACTTTAGTCAGATGTTGGCAATCTGAGAAGACGGAGGGTTATGTACCCTCAAAAACTGTTCTAACATCTCATCTCAAGCTGACCTTCTTACAAGGAGAAGAAAGTGTAGGTAAGGGGTTTGAAAAACAGGTTAATTGGATAAAAGTTGCAGTCTGGTAGCAATTTTTCTAGTATTTATTTACCTGTTGGTCAATATTTCTTTATCAATGTCACAGATGTTCCTTCCCTGGAACACAATGACTCAGATAGCCTTTCCATTACTTGCAGGTCCCCTGGGGGACAAGATTGAATTGCTTGTTGACCTCCCAGTGTCACGGAGTCAAGTATTCCAGTTCCTGGAATAACAGCTTTCCATATGCATTGATCACTTAAGCCTATCAACTATGACTGAAGCTAAAATTGTTAACTCTAATGTTCCCTCATACTAAGAACATCCAGTTCCTGACCAGTTAAACTACCCATTAGGTAAAGAAATGGGCTCCTGAGGAGGGGCCTCTTATGGACTACTGGAGGTAGGCAACTATGTTTATCAGAAGGAAAGATAAATGCAAGGATTGTCAAACCCAAGGAAAACAGAAAATGATAGCAAGTTAATTGTAACAAAGTTTGATAAATCAAGCCAAAGACTTGTTATTTGGAAAAATGAATAAAATTTGATAAGCCAATGAAAAATTCACTCACACATATAGATATAGCTAGATATATTAAGAAAGCTGCAACAAGAAACCTGTAGGCTATTTCTTGGTCAATTCAGTGGTGTTGGGAGGTGGGTGACACCTGCTGGAGGGTGGAAGGAAGGTGCAGCGGGAAAAGGCATAAACAAACGTTGATTTCCACCTCCAGACTTCATTTGGGTTTATGGGTGGCATGAGTGCCGCTATGGTCTCAGCCTGTGCACACTCACGGCAGCTGGACACCACACAGGTGGCAGTGGATGTTTGCTGACTGACCCATGGACTGAATCAGCGCTGGGGGTAGCTGCCTCCCCCATCCCAGGTGAGAGAAAACTCAACTGACTATTTATCAGGCTGGGGCCCTTCAGGCAGGCAACAGGATTAGGACAGAACCTTGCCAGTGTTAAGCTATATAATTAGGCAGCTTGATAAACCAGTGTGCCAGCTGGGGATCCAGGAAATTTCCAGCGTCCCTTGCTTGGAGTCTCCCCAACTCCTACTCAAGCATCATGTCTTGTAAAGGTTTCTTACCCCAGGAACCTTCCCTGGTCAACTTCCTTCCCCCTCCCTCAGCTAGGGTGGGTGCCCATCCTGGTCCCACGAGTCCCTGGGACACTCTTTTATCAAAGCACTTCTCCCATTGCATTTAAAGTTTTTTTCTTTTGTTCTTAATTTTCATCACAGAAAACTTCTAACATGAACAAAAGTAGCAGTAATAGGATAATGAAGCCCATCTACCCATCACCAACAACTTGTTGGTAATTCCAATAACCAACTCATGGACAATCTTGTTTCATCTACATCAGCTCCCTCTATTCCCCCTACCTTGGATTATTTTGAAGTAATCCCAGACTTCCTATCATTTGATCAGTAAAGAGGTTGTTATGTTTCTCTAAAAGATGAGTCCTTTTAAAGCTTTTTAAAAGCGTTTGTTTATTTATTTATTTATAGTTTTAGAGAGGGAGAGAGAGGGAGAAAAACCTGGATCAGTTGCTTCTCACATGCCCCCCAACTGGGACCCAGCCCACAACTCAAGCAGGGCCTGTGACTGGAAATTGAACTGGAGTCTGTCAGTCTGCAGGCCACTGCTCACTCCACTGAGCCACACCAGCCAGGGCTATTTACTTATTTTTAGAGAGCAAAGAAGGCAGGTAGAATGAGCGAGAGAGATACGCGGATGTGAGA
Source organism: Noctilio leporinus (assembly GCA_004026585.1). Classification (NCBI taxonomy): domain Eukaryota; kingdom Metazoa; phylum Chordata; class Mammalia; order Chiroptera; family Noctilionidae; genus Noctilio; species Noctilio leporinus. The sequence goes on along the minus strand of PVIW01000169.1, from coordinate 282,460 downwards.
GAGAAACATTTATCTGTTGCTTTTGGTATATGCCCTGATCAGGGACTAAATCTGAAACCTAGGCATGTGCTCTGACCAGGAATTGAACCAGCAACCTTTCACTTTGCAGAATGATGCTCAGCCATCTGAGCCACACAGGTCAGGACAAGACATTTTATAAAAAAAAAAAAAAAAAATTGGGGTGGGGGTAACCTTAATACCATTCTCACCACTGAAAAAACTCACAGTTATTTCTTGCCCTGGCTGGTGTGGTTCAGTGGAGTGAGTGCCAGCCTGTGAACCGGTTTGACTCCTAATCAGGGCACATGCCTAGGTTGTGGGCCAGGTCCCCAGTTGGGGGGTGTGAGACAGGCAACCACACATTGATTGATGTTTCTCTCCTGTTCTCCCTCCCTTCCCCTCTCTCTAAAAATAAATAAATAAACTCTTAAAGAAACAAAACAGGACAACTCTTTTCTAAAAAAGAAAAAATGGGGTATAACTATAACACCATTATCACCACTAAAAAATTCAGTTATTCCTTAGTGTCACCAAATATCTAATGTTTATATTTCTCTGATCAACCCACTGCATTAAAAACAAAAATATTTTATTTATTATTTCCAGAGAGAGGGGAAAGGAGAGAGGCAGAGAGGGAGAGAGACATCAATGTATGGTTGCCTTTCACCTGCCTCCAGCCATGGACCTGGCTGGAGACCTGGCTTGCAACCTGGTTAGGTGCCCTGGCTGGGGAATCGAACCAGCAACCTTTGGGTTCTCAGGCCAGTCAGTGCCTTACCCACTGTGCCACTAGCCAGGGGCTCCCACTGCATTTTGGTGATCGGTTATCTTGTGTCTCTCCCACTGGACCTGATCAGACACCCAGGCTGCTCGATGGTGTGAGTGCCTCAGTCCTAGTTCATCACTGTTTATGGGGCTGATAACACCTGTATGTACACACCCAGGTGAAGACCGTCACTGCTCTGTAGATGAGTAAAGAAAGACACTGAGTTCCTGCATGGGAGCTGTCCTTAGCATGGGTGCTGACCAGGCTCATCACAACTCAGGGCACCTTGCTAAAATTCACAAGTAGTCCCTGCTCCCTCCCACCACTATGTCTTCAGTCAGAATCTCCAAGCATGGGGCCAGGGTACAAGGATTTGGGGAATGTGGCTCAGGTATATTTGATGCATTGCTCTTTCTACTCCCAAGTGGCCCCAGTAACAGCCTATAGGAGATAAAGATCAGTGTTGTCCAGGGAGGCTTTGACACCAGGTTGGCTTTGTGACAGTCACCAAAACAGCCAACAAGTTCCTCAGGGGAGAAATGGGGACCAACACTTTGCTGGATTATTCAGGGACCACCTCCTCAGAAAGCTTTTCCCTAAGTCCCCAGCCCCACCCCCTTTCAGCAGTAGTGTAACCCCCTGAGCACCTAGGACAGTCACCCTGAATCAACCATAAGTGACCACAATGCCAGCCTGGTCCTAGAATAGATATCAGTGCCCATCTGTGGAAGAAGCTGCCACAGGGCCACCCTCTGTAGAGTGCCTCTTCCCTCCCCATGCAACCCACACCCCAACCCTAGTTGTTGGCGTTGACACAAGGCCAAAGGTTGTTAGATGACAACTTAAGACACCCACCTGCTGGCTCTGGCTGTTGTGGCTCAGTGGATTGAGCACTGGCCTGTGAACCCAAGGACTGCTGGTTTGATTCCCAGCCAGGGCACATACCCAGGTTGCAAGCCAGGTCTCCAGCCAGGTCTATAGCTGTAGGCAGGTGAAAGGCAACCAGGTCTCCAGCTGGAGGCAGGTGAAAGGCAACCATACACTGATGTTTCTCTCCCTTTCTTCTTCCCTCCCTTTTCCCTCTCTCTAAAAATAATGAATAAAAATCTTTTAAAAAATAAAATAAATGTTAAAAAAAAAAAAAAGATATCCACCCTGGCTGGTGGCACAGTGGATAGGCACCCACCTGTGAACCCAAAAGTCCCTGGTTCAATTCCCCAGCCAGGGCACCTAACCAGGTTGCAAGCCAGATCTCCAGCCAGGTCCCCAGCTGGAGGCAGGTGAAAGGCAACCGTGCATTGATGTCTCTCTCCCTCTCTGCCTCTCTCCCTTCCCCTCTCTCTAAAATTAATTAATTAATAAATAATAATAATAATAATAATAAAGATATCCACTTGCTGCTGAGAGGACTTCCTCAGACCTTTGCCTGGTCAGAATATCCTATGTGAACCTAAACCAGCCCAATTTGTACATTGAGGCCTTGAAGCTGATTCAAATAGATTCATCCCTTTCTCTGATGGGCAAGGCATGTGATGAATCACCCTCCAGAGGGGTGAGGGAAGGCAGAGGTCCTGTGTGTCCTACCATCTCCAGGACAGAGCTATTCTCACTGCAGCCTTTATTGATGAGACCAGGTGTGGGCGGAGACCTAACAATGCAAGGAGGAAGTAAGCAACCATTAGCACTAATGAGGCAGGCAGCCTGAAAGCTTTTTCCTTTGAAGCTGATCGCCCACTCAGGGAACACTCTGTTCTGCTTATTTGGCTTCCAGGAACCCCAGGCAGAAAGGGATTTGAAGACAGAAAGGGTGGGGGTCTTGGAGAAGCTTGGAAGGAGAAGCAGGAGGGCCTGTGTTGGCTAGGTGGGCTTCTTCCACCCTTTTCCCCTCAAAAAACCCCCCAGGACCTAGGTCTGCACCTCATCTTTGTCCCACTCTGGCCACTGTCCCATCACCCCCTCCAATGTCCTTGACTCACGTTCCTGGAAGCAAAGTAAACAACATGCCTGTAGTGTTTCAGTGAGCATCTGCGGGACCACAAATTAAATTAAGCTTTCAGGACCGCCTGTCTTGTTAATGCTAATGGATCCAGCCTGCCCACCCCCAGATCCCTGACCTATAGAAATTTGGGGGGCTCAGGGTACCCTAACTTGTTCCCAAACTGTAACTGGCTCCTGGAGATTTTACCCACAATTGGAGGTGGTCACTCTCTTGCAGAGCACCCAAAAGCTCAGATTTAGTGAGAGAGGCTTGAACTGTACCCCTCTTCTCTGGGGAGGGCCCCTCATGCCCTGGCTGCAGGGAATGGTCACGTGTGGGTCCTTCATTAGACCCTGTTATATAAGCTGAGGGCACAGGGTGGCCAGGAACTCTCCGGGCAAGGATCCAACAAGCAGAAGTAAGTCCTCAGGTTGGGCAGAGACTCCTACTCTCTGTTGGAGGGAAGGGGGCTCTCTCTGGGCTTGGGTGTTTGGAGGGTGCTCCAAGGATAAGGAGGGACTAAATGGTGGGTCTTCCTGCTGAGCCAGGCCATGCTGACCGCAACACTGAGCTGTATCCTGCTGCTGGTGCTACCTGCCATGCAGGGGGCCCAGATGAGCTTGGCACCCCTGGAGGGCATCAGAAGGCCTGACCAGGCCCTGTTTCCAGAGCTGTCAGGTCAGTGTGGGTAGGGGTGGGCCTGGCTGGGGCCTGGAATCGTCTGGCCACAAACTATTCTGCCTGGTATGAGCCTTCCTCTCCCTTCCCAATGCCAGGCTGGGAGGTGGGTGTTTTGTGCATGAGGAAGGGGAGGTGGGTGTGGTCTGCCCTCACATCATCTGTCCCAGGTCTGGGCCTGAGGCCTGGGCTGAAGAGGACAGAACAGGCAGAAAAGGCTCTGCTGCAGGAGGCCAAGGACTTGGTAGAGGTAACTAACTTCAGGGAAAGGAGTGAGGCCACAGGCCTGGGGAGGGGACATCATGCATCATCCCCATTCTCCATTTCATGACCTCCTCACGTAACACTGTATGACACTGTAGACCCCCATGATCCACTGCCATCCCTCTTGAATCGGGGCAGGGAGGTCCCTGGACCTGCCGCCAGAGGACCATACCCCTGCCTTCCTGCAGGTGCTAGATCCGGAAAGACGCGAGCCACGCTCTCCGCGGCGCTGCGTGCGGCTGCATGAGTCTTGCCTGGGACACCAAGTGCCATGCTGTGACCCATGTGCCACGTGCTACTGCCGGTTCTTCAACGCCTTCTGCTACTGCCGCAAGCTGGGTACTGCTGTGAACCCTTGCAGCCGCACCTAACTCTTCAACGTCGGAATCAGGGCTGGGACAGGGTGGGTGGGGGATGGTGGGGTACGTGAATAAAGTTTGGGACCAACCCCAAGGCTGTGGCATTATTTCTTTTCTACTCTTTCTTTCTTTTTAAGATTTTATTTATTATTTTTCAGAGAGAGGAGAAGGGAGAGAGGCAGAGAGGGAGGAAAACATCAATGTATGGTTGCCTTTCACCTGCCTCCAGCTACAGACCTGGCTGGAGACCTGGCTTGCAACCTGGTTATGTGCCCTGGCTGGGGAATCGAACCAGGAACCTTTGGGTTCGCAGGCTGGTGCCTTATCCACTGTGCCACCAGCCAGGGCTGTGGCATTATTTCGAACGTGGCCTTGGGAGGAGGTAGGTCACAGCAGGGATGGGGATGCCCCAGGGCCTGTGTTACCCCATCATCTGAGTTACATGCACTGTTTTAGGGCACCAGGCGCCGTTGAGAGAAGCAGAGGAGAGCTGTTCTCTAGCCCTCAAGAATCTCCTACAGCATAAGAGAGGAAGGGGTGGGGGGCGCAGCGCAGGACAGGAGCTTCAGTGTCTGGCTGGCGAACAGGTATGGGGTTCCAGGGGCCTGCTTGCAGCTAACTCGATGTGTGACCCCTAGCGAAGGCCGCCCCTGCCATACCTCAGGTACACTCGGGAGAAGGCTGACTCAACCATCTGGAATATGTCCAAACATAAATACCTTCCATCTTTACCCCGCCCGCCCCGCAGTAACCCATTTACCAGACCCTGGAAAGCTAGGGAGCCCGATCCCATTTTCACGGCTACGGGCGCCACCACGCGACGGGCCGGGGAAACTCAGCGGGTCCAGCCGGGAAGCCGGTGCTCGCCTTCCGGCAGCGCGCAGGCGCTGGAGAGCCGTCCCGGCCCAGGGCAGCTCAACCTTTCGGTTTGAAGCCACCCCGAAAACTGGCGCCGCTCGGAACTCCGCCCCGTTGTCGTCACGTGACGTTCTTGCGAGTCACTTGACGCTCTTGACAGTCCGCAGCCCTCGCCAAGTCAGCTGATCTCGGAGTTGCGCTGCTTGGTTGCTGGTCGGGGCTCTCCGGTTCCACTGCTCTCGCCGCAGCCATGTCGTTCTTCCCGGAGCTCTACTTCAACGTGGACAATGGCTACTTGGAGGGGCTAGTGCGCGGCCTGAAGGCCGGGGTGCTTACCCAAGCGGACTACCTCAACCTGGTGCAGTGCGAGACGCTCGAGGGTGAGCCTCGGGGCCGGGGTGCCCGGCTGTGAAGGGCCGGCACGGGGGCCAGCCCAGGTCCGGGGGTTCCGAGTTCTGTGTGGGGAAGCCGAATGTGGGGGTTCTCGGAGGACCTGAGAATTCGGGGCCGATGGATGCGTCGGAAAGATAGCCGCCTCCAGGGGCGGCCCCGGCCTAGGCCCAAACGCAAACAGGGCTTTGAAACCGCAGTGGTTCGCCTCTGCTGGGCCGCCTCTTCCACCTTTATGCCCTCCGCGTAGTTTGGAAGTGGTTGGTGGGTGCGAGATGTGCTCCTGCAAGTTTCTTTACCCTGTCGTAGCCAGAGGGAGCTGTCAGGCGGTAACATTGAGGGAAACTAAGCGGAAAAGTCCCACATTTCCCCAATACCTACACCAAGGCATTTGGGATCATTGTATCTTCTTGTTGGCCGCCGGGTGAACCTTCCTGGGTAATTGCTGAGTCGCTTAATAGAGTTTTCTCCTATCGCAGAACCACTGGCTGAGCAGTCTTCTGACGGCAGTGTTTGGGAGAGCAAGGTGTGGCCCCACAGGTCTGGAGGTTCATATACGTGTATTTGGCCAGTAGGACTGAAATTCTCAGCGAGGAGGATGGAAATCCTAGTTGGAACAGGGTTTCTTTCTTTTAAAGATTTTATTATTTTTAGAGAGAGGGGAAGGGATAGAAGCGGAGAAGGAGAGAAACATCAATGTATGATTGCGTTTCACCAGCCTCCAGCTGCTGACCTGGCTGGAGACCTGGCTTGCAACCTGGTTATGTGCCCTGGCTGGGGAATCGAACCTGCGACCTTTGGGTTTGCAGGCCGGCACCTGATCCACTGTGCCACCAGCCAGGACTAGAGTAGGGTTTCTTAGCACAATTGTGAGAAGCTGAGATCCCCTTCTTCTCAGCACACGGAGCTGAGATGGACCTCCCTGAGATATAATTTCATCTAATTTACTGAATTAGAGATGTCCCTGATTCCAGTCTTCACCTCCCCCTTCCCCCAGGTGGTAGTGAAGGGCACTATGGCTGGGATGTGAGTCCCCATCCCTGTCTCCCAGGTGTACTCTGGAGCTAGTCTCATGGTAGCTGGAGGGAAAAGATGACCCAATGATTTCAGCCTCTGGAGAAAATTTTGTGTATTGAGGTTAAAAGTGAGCTCAGGCCTTGGCTGGTGGTGCAGTGGATAAGGCCCAAAGGTCGCTGGTTCGATTCCCAGCCAGGGCACATAACCAGGTTGCAAGCCAGGTCTCCAGCCAGGTTCATAGCTGGAGGCAGGTGAAAGGCAACCTTACATTGATGTCTCTGCCTCTCTCCCTTCCCCTCTCTCTAAAAATAATGAATAAACTCTTTGGGAAAAAAAGAGTGAGCTCAGTTTAAAAAACTAGTTTTTATCTTGCAACAATGCAAAATACATACCTTTAAATCTTAAAACTTAATGAAATTAAAATACAATTGTGTATTTTATGGTTTTAATATAAATGTGAATAAAAGGTTGTTCACCTCCCTTATGGGAGGTGAGAAGGACAGGAGAGCACTTTGGGTGCTGGATTGTAGGAGCCCATCTGCACACTGATTGTCCTCATCATTGGAAAAGGAGGAGAAACAGGTAGACTGTCAGGGGCAGGGCCTGGCACACATTTGGCACTTGAGTTTTGTGGACTGAGTGGAACTGGAGGAAAATCTTTGTTTACTTAAATGTGAAGGTGAATGCCATTGATTGCCAACTGGCATTTAATGGGAGACTTGTTTCTCTTCCAGGCTTTCCTCATTCTTGCTGCTGACTCCTCCCTGTCCCTACCTGCACCCACACCGGTCTCTCAGCTTCTGAGGCCACAGGGTTCCCATTTTCCCAGCAGACCCACCATCATCCTCCATAAACATGTTAGGCTATTCTTTCTACCACACTGCTCCAGACCTGGCCCCCTTGTGGACTACCATAGAGACCTTTAGTATGAGGCTCAGGGGTTGATTCCCTTGCCCTTTCACACTTATTCCTTTGCTTCACACAAGCCATGCCCCCAGTTCTTGGTGCACATAGTGTGGTGGACTTCGGAGTGAGACAAATCTGAGTTTGGATCCCAGCCCTGACAATTACTGGATTATCTTAGACAAATTATTTAACCCCCCTGGATCTTGGGTTCTTCATCAAGCATATTAGCACTACCTACTTCAGGAGGTTGTGAGATGCTAGGTATTATGTGTAAACTGCTTAGCTCAGCCCCAAGCACAGAGCAAGCACTGGGTAAATATTAGTTCTTGTTTTCAGTACTATTTGCATCTGCCATTCCCTCTGCTTCCTTCTGGTCCTCGTGGAGCCCAGTGATTTCTACCCTTCAAGGCGGTGCTCTAGTAACACCAGTCTAAGAACCTCTTTGTTTCTTAGATTAGGGCTAGACTTACAGCTCCTGTGGTGTTTGTGCTGTTTTTCTAGATGTTCCTTGAAATAGAGTTTGGGATTTTTGGTACCATGTATGCCGGAGATGCTCAGGACTTTCAGGGGCTGGGGATAACCAGAAGCAGGAAGAAATGATCAGAAACTGCATTTTATTCTCTATAGAAAGGCTTCACTGCTTCTGAAGGTGGGACCAGAGGCCTGGCCTCCTGTCCTTTATTGCTGGTGAAAGTGGACATCCTTGTCTTGTTCCTGATCTTAAGAAAAAATGCTTTTGGCTTTTCACTGTTGAGTAACATTGATTGATATTAGCTGTGAGTTTGTCATATATGGACTTTATTTTGATGAGGTATGCTCCTCTTAGTCCCATTTTGCTTAGAGTTTTTATTGTAGATGGATTCTGGATCTTGTCAAAAGTTTTTTCTTGTGTTGTTTGATTTGGTCATATAATTTTTGTCCTTCATTTTGTTTATGTGATGTTCATGTTAATTGATTTGCAGAAACTGAACCAACCCTGTATCTCAGTATCTCAGGATAAATCCCACTTGATCATGGTGTATGATCTTTTTAATTGCTGGACTTGGTTTGGTAAGATTTTGTTGAGGATTTTTGCATCTATTTTTTATCATGGATGTTGGCCTATAATTTTGTTTAAGTTTTCGTATTATTTTTGTTTGATTTTAGAATCTGGGTAATGCTGACCTTGTAAAATGAAGGTGGGAGGCCTCCCTCCTTTTCAATTTTTTGGAAGAGTTTGGGGATAGGTGTTAATTCTTTTTGAATGTTTGGTAAAATTTATCTGTGAAGTCATCTGGTCCAGAATTTTTTAATTATTGGAAATTTTTTAAATTACTGATTTGAATTCTTTTGTAGTTATATATTTTAAAGGTTTTATTTTATTATTTTTAGAAAGAAGGGAAGAGAGAGAGGCAGAGAGGGAGAGAGACATCAATGTATGGTTGCTTTTCACCTGCGTCCAGCCACAGACCTGACTGGAGACCTGGCTTGCATCCTAGTTATGTTGCCCTGGCTGGGAATCAAACCTCTCTTTTGTAGTTATTGATCTGTTCATATTATCTGTTCTTGGTTCCGCCTGGGAAGATTGCATGTTTCTAGGAATTTATTCATTTCTCCCAGGTTGTCTAATTTGTTGGTATATAATTGTTTGTGGTATTTTCTTATAATCCTTTATATTTTTGTGATATTAGTTGTCATTTCTCTTTTATTTCTGATTTTATTAATTTGGGTGAATGATGTTCTTTTGACCCTCATAATCTGGGAGTGGATGTCAATGGGGGCAGGAAAAGACATTAAGAGATCAGTGTAGCATAGCAGTTACAAATGTGGGCTTATTACTTTACAGCTCTGTGGCCATGTAATCTCGCTGTCTTCAGTTTTATCACTAGTAAAATGGTAATAATAATGGCATCTGGTGTGATGGTCATGAAAGTTAAACAAGATAATCCCTGTAAAGCACTTAGCATGGATTTGGTACATGATTAAGTGCTGAGTCTGTATTAGCTGCTATTAATGTTATTACATTTTAAAATATTTTATTTATTTAGCCCTGGTTGGTATGGCTCAGTGGGTTGAGTGCCAGCCTGCAAACCAAAAGGTTGCCAGTTTGATTCCCAGTCCCCATTTGGGAGTGCATGAAAGACAACCACACATTGATTGACCTCTTTCTTCCCCTCTCCCCTTCTCTCTAAAAATAAATAAATAAATAATATTTTAAAAACAAAAAATAAATAAAATCTTTAAATAAAGATTTTATGTTTAAAATAAAACATAAGAGCCCTGGCTGGTGGCTCAGTGGATAGGCACTGGCCTATGAGCCCAAATGTCACTGGTTCAATTCCCAGCCAGGGCACATAACCAGGTTGCAAGCCAGGTCTCCAGCCAGGTCCGTAGCTGGAGGCAGGTGAAAGGCAACCATACATTGATGTCTCTCTCCCTCTCTGCTTCCCTCCCTTTCCCCTCTCTAAAAATAATAAAGTCTTTAAAAAAAAAAGAAAAAAATTAAAATGTCATGACTCATTTTTAAAAATAACCACCATACTATTATTTATCTTTTAAAAGTATTAGCTCTGGCTGGTAGCACAGTGGATAGGGTGCCGGCCTGCGAACCCAAAGATTGCAGGTTCGATTCCCCAGCCAGTGCACATAACAAGGTTGCAAACCAGGTCTCCAGTCAGGTCTGTGGCTGGAGGCAGGTGAAAAGCAACCATGCATTGATATCTCTCTCCCTCTCTGCCTCCTTCCCCTCCTTCTAAAAATAATGAAATAAACTATTTTTAAAAATAAATAAATAAATAAATAAAATAAAAGTATTAACTATAACTTGTTAATGTCATCAAAATTTCAGTTAGTTGAAGCTATTTCAGGTCATTTAATAGGTTCTCTGTTTCTCTTAGTTTTCTTTTTATTTGTTGAAGCATGACCATTTGATTTATAGATTTTCCTTCCATCTCACTTTTGCTGATTATATTAACATCTTCCTCCGTACCTTGTACCTTGTTTTCCTGTAAATTTGTAGTTAGATGTAGAGGCTTGTTTAGATTCAATTTTTTTTAAAGAATACTTAATAGGTAATTTTTGTACTTCCATTGGGAGGCATATAGTATCTAGTTTCTCTAGTGTTTCTCTTTTTGTGACATAAGGGGATCATGGACATTTATAGCCTAGAATAATTTTCAGTAGGACTTGCAGAATGTGACATTCTACATTTTCTTCTGCAGTTGCTAGCTTGAATACTTTTATACCTGGTAACTACTTGGTTACTCTGAAATATAGTTTATATAGGAAAAGTGCACGATAAATGCTTGATTCTTTTCCATATTTACCAGCTTTCAAAATAATGACTTGGTTTTTTTAACATTCTCCAAAGATGATTAATGAGGTTTGTTTGTTCTTTCTGTTTTAGTATCATAAGGCAGCCTGAATTTTAATATATTGGTTATGCTTTGATCTTTGAACTTTATTGATGTTCACATTGTCCCTTGGCCAGTGGTAGTTTATTCAGTAGCCTGCCAAGTCTTTTGACACAACCTTATAGACTTTGAGAGCTTCTTTACTTCTGGATGACAGTATGTTCTAATCTTATTTTGTACATTTCCTGACCCTGACCTAGAAGCATCATTTCTCTTAGGAGACCTGGCTGTTTATATTGAAATATGATATTTGGAGACCATAATCTGAGTCCAAGGGTTTTTCATTGCTCCTGGGTTGATCATTGTTTCTAGGATTTTTTCTATGAGTTAGCTCTTTTTATTTAATTTTTGTTTTTGTTTTTGTTTTTAGGGGAGCAGTAGGGACTGGGGAGGGGAAAAGGGCTTGGGAAGGAGGGAGAGAAGGGGAGAAAAGTGGGGAACCAAACCTGGAAAGGGAGAAAAGGGGAGGGAGAAAATCAGAAGGGGAAGAAATGCCTATGGGTTAGCTTTTTTTTATTTTATTTTATTGTTGTTGTATTACATCCTTTTTACTCCCCTCTGTCCCCTTCCCCTCCCACCCACTCCCCCACAAAGTCAATCCCCCTTGTTGTTCATGTCCATGGTTCTTCCGTACTAAGTTCTTGTCTAAACTGCTCCCTTTTGGGTTAGCTCTTTTATTACTCAAAATGCATACCGAAAATCATATAGCTAGCTGGATTATGCAGCCACAACTCAGCTGATGGTACCAGATGCCAGCTTCCTAATTTGGAATGGAGGCACTACCTGACACTTGGGCCAGTCAGGATATCTTCTTCCTGTTGTAAAGAAACATAATTATCATTCAGGAAGGGGAGAGCCAGTGAGTTAGGACAGAGAGGGATAAAGTGTTCTGAAAGGCAGCTAGCATATCACACATGTGAACTCTCCAACCACAGTCCCCAAGTATCTGAGTCACTTGTCTTCTGTTCATTACAACACATCTCCTTCTGCATTTTAGCATTATTTCCAAAGAGACAGTCTCATAGGGGAAGAAGAAAGAGAGACTTCAGGCTGGGCTTACCCAGTCACCAGTCATGATAAAGAGCTCACATGTGTGATATGCTGGCCGCCTTTCGGAACACTTTATCCTTCTCTGTCCTGAATCACTTGTCTTCTGTTCATTAAAACATCTCCTTCTGCGTTTCAGCATTATTTCAAAAGAGACAATCTCATATGGGAAGAAGAAAGAGAGACTCCAGGTACCAGTCATAGGGAACTGCAGATGCAAATGTAGCTGGTGTCTTCCGGGATGGCAAATCGTTCAGTACTAACTATAGTGTGGCTAGAAGTGTGACTGGAAAGTTATACAGGGGTCAATCAGCTCCCGAAGGATTACGAAAGCCATAGGAGGATCTTTTTCCTGAGTGCAGCTGATGGGAGGGTAAAACTATTGGACTGGTACTCTAGAATGTATCTGCAGTTTAATTTTTTAAAAAAGATTTTATTTATTTTTAGAGAGAGGGAAAGGAGAAAGAGAGGAAGAAAACGTCAATGTAGGAGAGAAATTTCACTTGGTTGCCTCTCGCGCACACTGACTGGGAATTAAACTGGCAACCTTTCAGTTTCAGAATGATGCCCCACCCACTAAGCCACACCGGTCAGGGCTAGCTGCAGTTTTAAGTGTGTCGGAGAGAATCTTCTGGTCAAGATGGCGGATACAGGAGAGGAACATAGCATTTGTTTGGATTTTTCTTTTTCACTCTGAGCAGAAGGTCCTGGCACTAAGCCTCTGGAAGCTTGTCCAGTAAAAAAAAAATGGAGGGAAACAGATTGGAGGTAGGGGCCACATTGGAGCATTGGAGGTGGAAAGAACAGTAATCCAGGCCAGAAATTATGGCAGTCTGTTCTCAGACATTGTCAGGGAGTATTGTGGGGGATTTTTAGGAAGAGGAATTGAATAAGGAGGCTAGGGAAGAATGAGTCAAGGCTGATGTCTCTGGTTTAGACAATTATATAGGTGGCAGAGTGGAATTACAGTGGAGCTCTCCCCTCCCCCCTTCACCTCCCCACTCTCCTCTCTCCCTTCTCTCTTCTCCACTCTCCCCTCCCTCCTCTTCCTGCAAAATCTCTACTAAATCTTACTCCACCCTGGCTAGTGGCTCAGTGGATAGGCGCCGGCCGGTGAACCCAAAGGTCGCTGGTTCGATTCCCAGCCAGGGCTCATGACCAGGTTGCAAGCCAGGTCTCCAGCCAGGTCTGTAGCTGGAGGCAGGTGAAAGGCAACCATACATTGATGTTTCTCTCCCTCCCTTCCCCTCTCTCTAAAAATAATAAATAAAATCTTTAAAAATAATTAAAAAATAAATAAAAAGAAAGAACAGGTTGGATAGAGTGAGAAGATGGAATTAAGGAACCTGTGAGCCATTTGAGTGGATATTTGGAGGCTGTTTTTGGTGATCAGGTGGGAGATCTGCACTTGGGAGACAGCTTGGGGAATCAGGGTAGGAATGTGGCCGTTGACCCCGAGAGTATAGAGTCAGAAGAGGAGAGCCTAAGATGAGACCCCCTACCCTAGGAAAGACTTCAGTTAAACAAGATGGGGACCTGGACAAGTAGGGTGGGGAAGGGGAGGGTGGAGAAGGGGAAAGCAGGGGGATGAGATGGGATGAATGTAATACAACAATAAATAAATAAATAGATAAATTTTAAAACTGAATTTTAGGTTAAAAAAATAAAATAAAAGCAAGATGGGGAAAAACATAGTCCTGCCAGAAGGCCAAAGGCAGCCCCTGAGAGGTGGGTAGCCACAGGGAGGACTTGAAAAGAAAGGGGTGGTGGATGCCAAACATAGCCAAGAGTTTGAAATAAAGTCAGGCTCATTTAGTTTTGCCATTTAAAGGTCATTGGTAACATTAATGAGAACAGAGGCAGGAGGGGCTAGAAGCTGATAGCATTGCAGGGTGTTTAGACAGAACAGAGCTCATTAGCTAATCTCAGCTCAGCCACTCACTGGCTTTGTGACCTTGGGCAAGTCATTTACCCTTAGCTGTACAGCTGGAATATTAATAGGAACTCTTTGAAATATTAGTGAAGTGTAAGCACTGGGCCTGGTGCCAAGTGAACCATCAGAGAAGTCAACTTCTCCCACCATGGTCATTCCTTCCTAGGAACGTCACTCCTAGGAAGCAGGCATCATGCTGGGCCTGGAGTAGGTAATGAAACCACGCCATACAGGCCTTACTTGAGGGCAAGTGTACCTGTCTAATGGGCAGACTGATGGACACAAAGCAACATTGAATGTACAGTAGGTACAGGGTACATTTTAGGGCACTGGAAGCATGTAAAGAGTGACAGTTAAAGGGTACATGGTTTCTTTTTGGAGTGATAAAATGTTCCAAATTTGCTGTGGTCATGCTTTCACAACTCTGTAAACATACTAAAAACCATTGAATTGTACACTTAAATGGGCAAATTGTATGGTATATGAACTATATCTCAGTAAAACTGTTATTAAAAAACTAGCCAGGCCAAGGAGGTGGGAAGAAGGAATGGCATTAGCTGTCTCAGAAACATAGAGTGTCAGACAAGCTTCAGAAAGCAGAAAGAGGGTGGAGAACCCCTGTAAGGGCCATGCAGGGGCCGAGTGAGGATAGATGCATCAGTTGTTCATGAACGGCTTGGGTGTCTTGAAAGGACATGCAGCTCAGGAGGGATGAGGTTTATGATTTAAACAAAGAGAGACACACACATTCTTCAGTTAGATCAAGGAGAATGTGTGGGAGATGTCTTGCCTAAGATTTTCTGTTTATATTCTTGCCTGGAAAATTTTGTGTGTTCTGTTTTATTTGTCAAAGGACACTATATTGAATTAGTGAAATTAGACCACAATTTGGACAGAACACAAGTTTAGCTCAAGCCAAACTCCCTCAGAGTCAGATCTGGTCCAAAGGAAGAGATAACACAGTCCTGACAATCCAGTGACCACAAGCAAAAGGGAAGAGCTCAGAAGGCATTGGGAGAAGGGGGTGTTATGTTGAAGGTGATAACTGGAACAAAGGGAGCAAGCAGGTTGAGTCTCTGAGCTCTGACAGCTGGGTCCCACACATATATGAAGTTTTTCCCTTAGCGTTTGAGGATCTGTGTTGTCCTGAAGGCCCTGGGCAATGGCATCACTGCGTGGAGAGACCCCCAAAGCCCTATGATTGATTATATGACATGGATCATTGGCGGTGACCATAGCAACCTGCTGCCTTGTTTGTTCCTCTCCAGCTCGCTCTTACTGCAAGAGGATGAGGCCCCTGAGCAGGGGAGGAGGCTAGGGATAGGCAGGAAGGAGGTCTTGCTGCCATGAGCCAGCTTGGACTTGATCCCCCAGTGGATGAAGCAGGAGCAAGTTGTGGGAGTGGAGATTGATGGTGTGATGCAATTAGAACTTTGGCCTGGGGCCCTGGAGGATGGATTTCGGATGAGGCAGGCAGCTATCCCAGCTCTCCAGGAGAGAATATGGGCTGAACCGGGGCAGGCGTGGCATGTGGGGAGATGAAAGCCTGGATCACAAACTTAGGGGATGAAACACATAGGATCGGGCCAGTTTTTGTTAGATATGAGAGTGTGAGAGGTTCAACGTCAGGCGTATGTGACCGGAGCTGCTTCTGAGATGGCGACCACCAGAGGAAGAATAGGTTTGGGATATGGATGGGGTGGTAGAGGAGGAGGTGTCTGTCTCAGATGCACTGGGTTGGAGTGTGTGAGGGAGGTGGCTGAGTGCGCCTGGCACTTAGGGGAAGTAGCACTCAAGATACCAATCTGGAAGTCATCAGTGTGCCGGCTGGCAGCAGTTCAGCCCACGCCCGGCCATCTGTTGGCTTGCAGTCAGGGCAAGCCTCCCTTAGAAGCCTCGTCCTGCCCACGAGTCCTGCCAGGAGGCTGGAGAGCAGCCTTAACGGTGGGCCAAGTGAACACACGCGGACACAATCGTGCCTGACAAGGACACCTGGCATGGAGCCTAACTTGGCAAGTGGGACAGAGAGCGCAATAGCCAGGGCTTCCCCCTCCCGACCCCTCCGTGCCTTCTCCTGCATGGCTGGGCATGGAGATTTTTTTTTTTTAACCCAACATATATATTTTTAAATTTCAGAAGTTAAGTTGGTGAACGGGTGACTCTGTGGATCCTTCGGAGGACAAATTTTCTCCACCTTGTTAATATTGCATGTATGTATGTTGTGTAACTCTGCAGACCCACTTACAGAATTGTGTCCCTAAGTTAGCATCACATGGCATGTACAGAGGTAGTCATTCATGCCAGCCTTGTAGGTACCCATAACCTGTCAGGATATATCGATGGGATATCTATCGATAGGGGTGTGGTTAAATAAACCATCATCTGTGCTTATAAGGGAATATTGTGCAAGTAACTAAAAGCATGGAGTTCCATAAGGACTGATTTAGAAGTACATTGTCAGGTGAGAAGTTGCAAAGCATTATTATAATATATTCCCATTTTGGCACAGTACCAGGTGAATGCACGTGGACATGCCATCGGAAGCATGGATAAGTTGTTCGGAGTGGCAGCCACTGGGGAGAGGGGCTGGGAGGTTGGAGGGGGTCTATTTCAATTTCTTTTTTACGTACCCTTCCACTGTTTGAAGGTATTGCCATGGACAGATATTTTATAATTTAAGACTTTTGATAAAGATATCTAAAGTAAGGAAAATTAGAATGTAGAGGTAAACAAAAAGAAGGTACAACCCAAACTGAGACCCCTCCTGGTGACCCTGAGAATTTGACTTCCAGATTTTGGTTCACAGCATTATAGAGCTGGTCTCAGTCGTAGGGAACCCTCACCAAGCCCCTTCTCTTGACACTTGAAGCCCAGAGCCCTGGGGATGGTGTTCGAGAGCCCAGGCCAGGGCTGGACACTTCCTGTCACCCTGGCCTCAGAGCCCCAGAGCCTCAGAGCCCTTATTCTAGTGCAGTTCCCCTGCTTACCTCTCACCTGGCTATTTTTCCTGTCTCCTCTTCCCCAGCCTCACTTCTGGTGTTCCCTGTTTAAGATTACATCTTGCACTAGTATGTAATTTAGCCTGATGTTATCTGAGAAGCTGTTTATAGTCAACGCAGCAACAGTCCACAGAACTAATAACCCCCATTTTACCCAGGAGGTTGAGTCGGAACCTGTTCCAGTGGGTGATAACATGCTTTTTGTTGGATTTACTCAGCGATTTCTTGGTCTTGGTTTCTGAGGTGGCGCCTGGGTCTGACCTCTTGCCTAGGGTCTTTTGAGGTGCACCAAATGTCAGCCATCTAGATAATAAGGCTTTCCGGATAACTAGGGTTTCTATCCAGAAAGGGAAAGGCCCCAGCACTTTATTTTTAAAATTTTAATTTATTGATTTTAGAAAGAGAGGAAGAGAGAGAGAGAGAGAAGGGGGAAGGAAAGAGGAGGGGAGGGGAGGAGAAGAGTGGAGAGGAGAAAGGAGAAACAGAAACATTGACTTGTTTTCCACTTATTTATGCATTCGTTGCTTGATTCTTACATATGCCCTGAGCAGGTATCAAACCCACAACCTCGACATATTGGGATGACACTTTAACCAACTGAGCTACCCCAGGGTTCAACACCTTATTTGAAACATTCTGCATACAACACTTATAGAATTCATTAATCTCACTTTCCCCCTTTCTTAGTGGCATACACTGAACATAGCAGGGCTTTCCTGCATTAAGACTGTTAGACTTAAAATGAGGTGGAACAGAGCTGCTGTCCCTAAGGGCCAGGGTCTGTCTCCAATAGATTTGTACCTATATCCCCTGTCAGGCTGCCCCCTCACCCTTCCTGCCCTGGTCAGAGTGCCTGCTACAGCCTCTTAACTTGTGTCTCTTCTCGTGCTTTGGGCTCTGCTGCCAGACACACTCTAGCTTGTTAGGAGGGTCCACATCAAGAATAAACAGGAGGTAACTGCTTCTTTTCGGAATCATCTGTTTCTGCGCAGGGTCAGGACCAGGGGGCCTCTGGCTCACCTTTTTGAGTTCTGTGTGATGCCAGGCAGCAGTCAGAACATGACTCCCTGTCTGGCCAGCTATGTGATGCTAAGCATGTGATTTAATGCGTTGAGGCTTATTTGCTCACCTGTAGAATGAAACAGAAATCACTTGGGCTTTATTGGGATTCAACAGCACAATGTCTATGCCCTAGCTAGAGTGACTGCTCAATAGATGTTTATATGGCTGGATGAATGACAACGCTTTGTTGGTATTGGCAGGGTATTGGGCTTTGAGGTACCAAGGAGAAGCTGAGCCCCCCATCCTAAAGGGATGCACCATGTCTTTGAATGTTCTGTCTGGGCCATTAAGTACTTGATCTATTTAGATAGAGCAGTGGGCAGTAGAGAAGGGGTAGAGAGCTGGGTAAGGGAATTTGGAGACCTGGGACTGTCAGGCTGAGCTACAGAACAGGAGTGTAGAGGGCTGAAGATGCACAAGCTTCCTCTACCTCCTCTTCATTCTGCACTTCACAAGCGTCTGTCTTCACTAATACAAGCCAGATCAGTCACACCTGAACACCCTCAAGCCCAGCTTGTCTCCATTCTGGCTTCCCAGACTCATGTCCACCTTGGACCTATTTTCTTTTCTTTTTTTAAAAAATATTTTATTTATTATTTTTAGAGAGACGGGAAGGGAGAGAGGCAGAGAGGGAGAGAGACATCAATGTATGGTTGCCTTTCACCTGCCTCCAGCCACGGACCTGGCTGGAGACCTGGCTTGCAACCTGGTTATGTGCCCTGGCTGGGAATTGAACCAGCAACCTTTGGGTCGCTGTGACCTTTGGGTTCACAGGCCAGTGCCTTATCCACTGTGCCACCAGCCAGGGCTCCCTTTTCTTTTTCTTTTTCTTTTTTTTTAAACTTTATTGTTGTTGTATTACATTCCCTTTTCTTTATGTCACATTCGTGCATGGCTCTGTGGCTGCCTGCACCGTATTCCCAGATGGATTGATGTCTGGGGGAGGTGCAGACCAGGATGCTGAGGCAGTGATAAAACTTGGAGGGTGTGATGAGAGAGCTAGAGCTGGAGGATGACAATGCCATCCTCTCTTTGGCCACAAGGGGGTGCACCAGGACCGCTGAGCTGCCAGAGAGCTGCGGCAGGGGTTGTGGCTGGAGCAGCGAGTCAGTCAGCTAAGCTGTCTCCCCTACTTTTTCTGCACAGCACCTGCCTATGGCCGCTGTCTCTGCCCAGTCTCTTCCCAGTCTCTTCCCTGGGTCCTACTTACCTCACCCAAGTGACCTTAGACTAACTATGGCTCTGCTGTCTGCCCATCAATTCCTACCCTCATCTCCCTGTGTTTCAGCTTCCAGGGTTGGAAAGGGGAAGGCCAGGGGACAGTTCCCTGATGCTCTCTGCCCAGTGCAGGCTGCTCCAGCCTTGACCACCAAGCTTTCCTCATTTACCTCCACCTGGGTCATGCTCTCGGTCAGAACAGCAGCTACAGCACAGTGTGCTAGCCAGGAACCAGGGATTTGACGGCATCAGGTAGAAGCTTGAGGCTGTCGAGGGGTTAGAGCCACGCTTTCCAGTCTCCCAGAAGCACTATGCCTCTTCAGGTGGTCTCCACTCTTGTCCTGCCACCATGGTCCCTCCTGGAGAGGGAAAATTCACCCTCAGGACAGATTCCTAATCTTCAGCGCTCTGGGGGACATGTAGGAGTGTGTATGGCAGGTACATGCATGTAAGGTGACTTGGGAAGAGGCCCAAACCATGTACCCCACATTCTGTAGGTACTGTAGTTACACACAGACATGCTGGAATGGGGTGTGTATGCATACACTATTCTCCTGCACCCCAACTTTGGGGGGGCTTTCGATTTGCCTCCCTGGCTCCTGCCTCATTCAACAACTATTCCTTAGATGGCCTTTCAGAAAAATACGGGCATTCCTCCTCTGTTAGAGGTACAAAAATCAAGGCCCTGAAGGGTCACTTCATAGGCTAGGTTGCTGTTGCCTAGCCGGATGCCTGTTCTGCCTGCCTGCATCTAGCACCCTGCGGCTTGAGGGGCAGGGCTGGGTTGTTCCCAGGTGCACACAGTGGTCCTGAGCAGGCAGGCAGAACTGTGACAGGGGACCGAGGTGTATGGAGGAACTGGGTGCTGGGCACTGCTTCCTGGCCAGCTATGGCCTGGCTGCTGGCACTTGTTCAGACCTTGGCCACTCAGGCAGTGGTTTTCGGGGCTTGACCTTAGAGGAGGCTTTTTTTGGCTGGCAGACGGGGCTTTCCCCTCGGAGGAGTCATCTGCGGTGTCCTCACTGCTGTGTGGCCTTTTCCGCCTGCCCCTTCTCTGATGGCTGTTCAGACACACACACCCCAGGCCTCTCCTGCACCTGCTGGGTGTTCTGCCAGGGCAGCCTTATGGGTACTCAGGCCTCCGGGCTCATCTCAAGCTGCTGAGTGACCCTCAGGAGCTGAGGTTACAGAGAATCAGTGTGATTCGGGCCCGACTAGCAGTGTCAGAGCTGGCAAGGCCCCTCTTATTTTCACCTGGGAAATTGGGTCCAGGTGAGCCTAAAGGGCTTGTGTGTAGTCTCCTGACACCCATTTTGACTCTTCCTATGCAATCATTGACTGCATTCTCTGACTTGCCTTCATTTGTTTACTGAAGGATTAGGCCTCTGTGTGCTTCGCCCCCAGCTCAGGAAGGGGTGGTTGGGAGAAAGAGGCCCAGCCTTGTGGTCCTTGCCGGTGCGCCAGGGCTCACCATGCGGCATCCAGCTTGGAGACGAAAGGGTTGGGAGTTGAGGAATATGGATGAGCCACGGACTGTGACTGGCACACAGGACCCTATGGACATGGACTGTGGCTCACCCATTTCTCCTGACCCTCAACTGTGTTCGCCTGGGGGAAATGAGGGTCCTGGAGTGTTATTACCCTTCAGGCCTGGCCCAGGCTCCGTGTTATTGCCATCCCTCCCGTACTTCCATTATTTAGCCCCAGCTTCTTCTCTGAGGCAACCTGAGCAAATGATCACCTCGCTCCCAGGGACTGGCCTGAGTCCACAGCGCTGATCACGCTCAGCGTGGCATATTACTTACTGCTTCCTCGGCACGTGTTCTGCCATGCCCTTGAACACCGTGGGCGAGGAGTCTGGGGTCCCGTGCTTACTGCTCCTACCACTTCCCGCCTGGCTCAGGCCAATCCGCTCGGCTGGGCATGAAAATGGAATGGATCAACTCTGCTCCTGGCCCAGGCTGCACACACAGACCAGTTTCTGTGAGTTACAGGGAATGAGGCTTCCTGCTGAGAGCAGCGTGGCTCACAGCCCCACATGAGGCTTGATTCCGTGAGCCTGTCCATAAGGCCCAGGTCTAAGCACAATAGCTTTAGCTCTAGGCACTGTGGAGCTGTCAGGAGGCTGCAGCCAGTATCCAGCCTGACCTGGCCTAATCTCACTGTTAACGATGTGGGAGCTATGAGACTGCCCTCCCCCATGCAAGTGAGCTCCAGCTTTCCTCAGTGTCCTTCCTCCAGAGGCCTGTGCATGTAGAACAGACATCAGCAGCAGGGGCTGGCAGGATTGCTCAGGTGGCAAGGGCCAGCAGACCTGGGGCCAGGCATGGCTTGGGTCAGTTTTCGAGCAAGCTTACTGCCACAGTTGGCCTTCCCTGGGCTGCCTGGCACCTGGCTATGCCAGGCCACTTTA
The DNA here is from genome assembly GCA_004026585.1 of Noctilio leporinus. NCBI lineage: Eukaryota > Metazoa > Chordata > Mammalia > Chiroptera > Noctilionidae > Noctilio > Noctilio leporinus. The sequence continues at coordinate 261,180 of PVIW01000169.1, read as the reverse complement.
CTTCTCTCACATCCAGGCAAGTTTAAATCTTTGGGAAAATGAAAAGAAGTTCTTTCCTCACAACTCCAGATCCACTCCAACCTCCAGGTTCTATAACGAGTGGAAAACATGGTGAAGAAAGAGATTGCTCAAGATCACAGTACAGGGCAGCAGCAGAGGTGTGGCCCCTCCCTTCCAAGGGAAAAGCTGGGTCTCCTGCTTCTAGGCAGGGCTGTGGTGGAGCAACTCATAGGAAAGCTGCCCTTTAAGCCCTGTATCTCCTGGGGACATGTCCTGTGGAGCTGTGGGACCAGAGTGGGTATCCTGGTGGGGGGTTTTCCAGGTGGATCTCTGGGTCTCCGCTTAGCAGCAGGAGAACTTCTTGGAACTTGCCCTGGGTGCAGCAGTAACCAGTTCGGCCCCTCCCTTTGGCACATGGGACCGTCACCTACCTGGCACCCTCCTGACTGTTGGATGGGTTGACTTCCTCATGGGATATGAGGGATGCTTTTATTCTTCTGGCTGCAGGGACGAGGTGTTCTTGAGAGCATACGGGTAATTAAAGTGACTCTACAGTCACCTGCCACCTGTCTTGGAGTAGGGAGAAGGGTGGTGAACTTGGGTCAGATGTCCTGCTGCCTCCTGGACACGGAGACTGACACTCCCAATGATCCCTCTATCTGATATGCTGGTGGGTGGTGCCACTGGCCCCAGTTATTGGCTGGGGCCAACTCAGCAGATCAGTCCCATCCCCTTGTGCAAATGGCTCACCTCACTGAACGTCCTCCAGCACAAACTAAAATGCTGGTTCGGGGACCGAGGAAGGAGATCTTACTGCCCTTACCCTTCAGGAGCACTACCTTGCACCAACTGAAACCCAGTAGCTGGCATGTGGCTGTGCCAGCAGTAGATTCCAGGTTCTTCCCAAGACTTCTGGCCCGCCAGCCTGGGGGCTTCCCGTGGAGCAAAAGTTGCCCTTGGCTGCACCATCTTCTCACCTTCCACTTGCTTCTGTGGCCCCAGGGCAGCAGCTCAGGGTGTAGTAGGTGGTGCAGAGTTCCGTTCCAGCCTCTGACCAGGTCCCTGGGGCTGCCCGTAGGTATATATGATCTTGCTGTTAGGTAAGGTGAGATACAGCCTTAGGAGCAAGAGTCCCACATTTCAAGCCCGCCGTGTTCCTCCTTTGCTAGGAGAGAGCAGAGTGGGGCCTGTGTGTTGCATGCCCAGGCTGTGCAAGTCCCCTGAAGCCTTAATGGTGGGGCAGGGAACATGCCTGAGCCCCAGGGGGAGGAGAGGGACAGACGGTGGGAAGGAAGGACAGGGGCGTTCTGTGGAGCCCTGAGTAGGACAGCCTGTGCAGCAACCCGGAGTCAAGCATGTAGGTCACCTGATGGAGGCCGAGGGTGTTGGTTGGGAAGCTCTGGGTGGGCTCCTCTCTTCCAGAAGAGGTGGACTGTGGTGGGCTGAGCGCAGTCCCTCTGTGTAACACTGCCTCTGTCCAGGGACTACGGCAGGTGCCCTGGGAGGCTGGGACTACAGGGGCTTCCCCTCGGTGCCCAGCCTGGAGCTGGGTTCAGAGAGATTCCGTAAACTGCTCAGGGCCAAAGTGTGGGTGGAATTTGAACCCAGGAGACTGTGGCTTCAAAGTCGAGGTTTTCCTCTCTCCTTCCTCACGCATCCACCCAAGGAGCAATATCCTGAAACCAGTGATCCAGCAAAAGGGGTCTGCAGAGGGGGCACGGAGACTTGACATGGACCAACTAATAGGGGCTGGGTGGACCCGGCACTGGCTAGGGAGAGAGGCCATGGACACTGTAGTTGGCGGCCGGTGCAATCCAAGGCTCTGGATGCGGAAGGGCAGATGGTACCTGAGAGAGGGGAGGAAGCACTGACACTTGATAGGAAGAGTTGGAACCCAGAGTTAGTTGGTACTGCATGAGGTTTTCGGGGAGCCTGTGATGTGCCCTGGCAGAGCCATGGAGGCAAAGAGGAGGCTAAGTCTGTGCTGCAGGCCTCAGGTGGACCCAGGGTTTCCCTGCCGTGGCTCCCACACGGGGAGTCCAAGATGTAGGGCTCTGACCCTGCAGACCCAGGCAGCCACTGTACAGGTCTGCTTTGGAGCTGATACGAAGAAGATGCCACACTAGCCCCCAGAGCCTGCGGAGGGGCCACAGGCATAGCCCATTTGCTGAGAGGGGTGGCTCTGGCTCTGTTGGGCCACCACCCTCACCATTTGGCCACATCTGTCCATCTGTTTGAGTTTCCCTGCTTTGAGCCCCTGGACATTGCAGCATCAGAGAGCCTCTGGGCCAGAATGAGTATCAGAACTGGAGCCCAGGTCCAGTCCCTTCAAAGCAGATCCCTTACCTGGGTCCAGGAGAGACTTGTAATAGCTCCAATGCCCTGCCACCTTGCAGGGAGTGGCAGGGCATGCACAGTAGGCTCTAGGGAGCATATTTGCACATCTGGCTTCATTCAGCGGGCCGAAATTCCTGAAAACCCCTGAGCTCCCCAGGAGAGTGTCGTTGAGTGACCTTTGGAAAAGCAGAAGTAAAGTCTGGGAACACACTGTCCTCTCACGGTCTGCCGGGGCCAGCTGGCCAGTAGGGTCCCTCCATGGGCCATGAGGTCTTGGGTGAGTCGGGAGCAGGGGGCTGCCCCGCCTAGTATCCTGTTCCAGGGGTTGCCTTCATGCCTGCTGGGACCTTGGGACACTGTAGGGCCAAGACTCTCCTTCCCTTTCTTCCTGGGACCCTTGCGCAGAGGATGCAGAGTTGTAGATGCCAGAGAGGCCATATGCCTTCTGTTTGTGGAAGTTCTGGGGGGCTGAAAGATCATGTTCAGGGCTGGCAGTATCAGGGAAAGGTTTTAGAAAGTGGATGGCTGGGCAGGGGTGGCCCGGCTACCACCTCTCAAGGCCTGGCTGGGGCTGGCTGCTACACCAACACTTTGTCCTGCAGAGAGTGAAGATCAGGCTAGGTAGGGGTCCTCATGCCCTCTTATTAACCAGGGGCTGGCATAATAATCAGAGGTGCCAGCTAGGACCAGGACTCTGCTGCTGAGGAGTCTTGGACCAGAAAACATGGGTTGAGGAGCAGCTGGGAGATAGAGGGACAGATGGAAGCTGTGGGGCCTAACTAGGGGCCCTGGGAGGAAGGACCATGCCAGGTGGGTGTAGGGCTGCAGTCCGTCCAGGTGCCTTTTAGAGAGCTCTGCTGGATCCTGCTGGAGCTGGGGCAAGGGCCTGGCACAGACAACCTCAGGGTGAATAGTGGTGCCTGTAGAAGAGGGAGGGGCATGGGCTCTCTAAGCTAGGGGTGTGCCCTTGAAACTCAGCCTTTCTGGCTGGGCCTGAAGAAGCAGCCTTGTTTCCTGCATTTCAAGGGCTTCTCTTGAGGGCATCTCTGAAGCATTTGGTTGGGGCAGAGGTCACAGGCAGGTCGCCCGAGGTGGAGAACAGCACTGGTAAGACCCAAGAGTTGAGGGCTGAGGCTGAGGCCGTGCTAGGCCTGAGGGCATGGGGCCTTTTAGGCTGGGCCTGAGGGTAAAGGTGACAATGACACATTTGAGTACTTTACTTTCATAATGATGTGGAGAGTGGACTTGGGAGCAGGGAGCCAAGATGTGGGTCAGGATGCCAGTGAAGAGCACTGTGGCAGTGAAGAGGCCTGGGTGGTGCCAGGAAAGGGGGTTGGGGGAAAGTCGCCAGAGCACCAGGACAGGCAATACTGGGAAGCAGAGGAGGTATGGGAAGGTCCTGGGCGGAGTGAGGGGTGCTGAGGCACAGGCTCAAGGTCCTCGGGGGAGGTTGGAGGCACTGGGAAGCTGTGTTAGTCAGCTGCCTTTGTGGAGGGGTATAGGTCAGACTGGAGAATGAACCTCCTGATAGCAGCAGCATCTTCTTAGATGTGAGAAATCAGCCTCTGAGGAAGTCTTTTGCTGTGAGAGATCCCAAGCTGACCGTCTTGGTGGCAGGCCACAGATGAGAGGATTTGGGGTAGACAGCTGGGCATATGGGTAGACCAGAGCGGTCCCCTGAGTCTGGGCTAGCCAGAACACTGCTCAGCCACAGCCCAGGCACGTCTGGGGCTCTCTGGGGCCATCGCTGAGGCTGTCAGGCTGCTGAGCTCAGAGCAGAACTAGCCCCAGCCTTCCCAGAGCCCCTGGCGTCCTCGGCTGCCCTCAGGGGCTGGGCCAGGGCTGGGTGGCCAGGTCTCCCACGAAGCTCTCAACAAGTTCCAAGTCTCTCCTCCTGTGCTCAGATCTTACCCCTCAGTCACATCCCCCGCCCCCTCACCCCGCATCCATCAGAGAGAGCAGGAAGCTGGGGTGGGAGGTAGTGGGGAGGTTTCTAACGGGCCTTGTCCCAGCCTTGAGGACTGTCTAAAGGGCTTGGGGCTGCCAGCCACTGGGCTTAGGCGCCAGGTTTCTCCAATAGGGTTAGAGCTGGTTCAGAAGCCCTGTGTGGGCCAAGCTGAGGGATCCAAGTCGCCTTCCTGGCTGGCAGGCTGTCCCCTCTCCCTGGGTCACAGGGAGACATGAGGTTTGGCCAGGGAAAGTGGTCTGGAATGGCCCTTTGACAATGTCCCTGGGGACTTTTAAAAATGAGTTTCCTGGTAAGGAAGACTCTCAGCCCTTGGGTAGGATTCTCGGTAGAGTCTCCCGGGTTTGCTCTGATCTGACAGAAGCCAGCAGAAACCACCGGCTGTCTGCCTTCCAGCGGTGCTGGGAGCCGTGGCTTCCCCAGATGCAGTGTCAGCAAAATGAAGCAGCCAAGGCACAGGGTTGTTTGCTTTAAGGCCCATGCTAAGCCCCAGGGGCGGGAAGGGGGGCATGCAAAGGAGAGCCCACCCCTTGGCTTTGCCCCTCTTGGTTAAATGCATATGTTCAAGGAATGGATGTCACCACAAGTGATGCCAGAGGGGCTTGCCCATGAGTCATGACAGGCCAAGGCCCCTGTCAGGTGGATAGTGAGTGCCTAAGCTGCCTCCCAGGTCATGTCCCCTCTCACCTCTCTGCCACCTGCAGCTCTTCTGGGCCAAAGTCTGCTGGGACTAAAGTCTATATTTGAAAGGCCCATCCTGGGCCAAGGGCTATGGAGGAATGTGGAGAAGGATGTGAAGGGTAGAGAGGAGACCAGAGTTGGGGATGGGCAGAATTCCTGAGGCCAGCTCCACATCTCAGCCCGTGTACACGTGACTGTTGGACTCTGGTCAACTTTCCTGTTCCCTCTGATTTCTCTTTTCTGAGTCTGTGTAATGGGCACGCCTGGAAGGGCCAGGATACAGATGCTCCTGGCAGGAGTGCTCACCAGGGCCCCGTCTGTTTCCGGTTAGAGTGGTCTTGCTTCCCTGTTATGTTGGGGTGCCAGGTGGTGGGTGGAGTCAGTGGGTACTGGAGAGGGGAGGGGGTAATGGATGGTGGGGAGGTTGTTGAGTGAGCTAAGAGGGGAAGGGTGGACAGGTTTGGGTCCCACACTAGGCTTCTAGATGCCGTCCGCTCCACAGTGTCTCCCAGTGGAGATTTGAGCACCTGCTGGGCCTGGGCCAGAACCCTCACCCACTTCTTTTCCCCCAAGGATCACAGTGTTTGTTTGTTTATTTATTTAAAGATTTTACTCATTATCTTCAGAGAGAGGGGAAGGGAGGAAGGAAGGGAGAGAAGCATCAATGTATGGTTGCCTTTCACTTGCCTCCAGTTAAAGACCTGGCTGGAGACCTAGCTTGCAGCCTGGTTATGTGACTGACTGGGGAATTGAACCAGCAACCTTTGGGTTTGCAGGCCAGCGCCTTATCCACTGAGCCACCAGCCAGGGTACGATGTTTATTGATAGATAAAAGTATATGAACTCAGGGCATTAACAAGACTTGATAAATTAATGAGACTTAAAAGGGACCAATTTGTATTTTCATCATTTGTTTCATACCCACAAAAACAACTTCAAGGGCCTTAATAATCTGTCAAAACTGATCAAATCATGTTCCTTTTAAAGGGACTTGTGCCCTTGCTCAGTGTCAGGATTATTAATATCTAGTACATTAAACCCATTACTAGAGGTAGAAATACAGACGATATACTATCATATCAATAACCATCAGTTACAGTTGAGAATTTTTCTGTAACAACCAAGTGGATGATCAGATTGCAACAACTGAAGTAATACTGAGCAAAGCAGCTTTTCCCACCCACACCTTATTCTAGGCATAAGCGGGCCTTTGCCAGACTGTGGTGAGGGTGAGGATAGGCAGAGCCCAAGGCAGGGGCTCACGGCAGATGGCCCGGGGTGAGGACAGGTGAGTGCGCACATCTTTGGGGCACAAAGGCAGCAGGGTCCATGCGGCAGAACAGGAGGCCATGCACTTCTTCCTGTTCTGCCTTCCTTTGAGTTTTCCCTTTTTGGTTGGCCATGGGAGAAAAGTAGGTGTGAATGATGGTGTCATGGTGGAGGCAGCGGATGGTGAAGGCCTCCTGCACGTTTTATGAGTTTAAAGTCCACTCTGTGTGTGCCCAGGAGCCACAGAGGACTTGAGAGTTGCCTGACACTACCCGGTGTCACCCAGAGATGCAGGTGGAAGGGGTCTACCCCAGTGGTATGCATACCTCCCCCTCCTGCCCACCTCCTCACCACATACCCTCCTACCTCTCTTTTGGCGCACCTGATTCTAGGCTGGGAACATTCTTCTCTTGAGGTACAGAAGAGGGGCATCACAGGGGTCCCCTAAGCCTATAGGAATTATGGGCCCTTCTTTTATTTAATTAATATAATTAATTTATATTCTCTCTCTTTTTTTTTTACTCATTATGTTTTAGAGAGAAGGGCAGGGAGGGAGGAAGAAAAGGAGAGAAACATCAATGTCTGGTGGTCTTTCACCTGCCTCCAAATAAGGATCTGGCTGGAGACCTGGTTTGCAACCTGGTTATGTGTCCTGGCTGGGAATCGAACCAGCGACCTTTGGGTTCACAGGCCAGTGCCAATCCACTGGGCTGCCAGCCAGGGCTTTCCTTCCGCTTTGATCAGCCCAGGGTAGCATGGCCTTTGAGGATCACAGACACACAGGAAAGCCTTGGTCAGGAGGGCTTGTGGAAATGTTCACCTTTCTGGTCCTCCAGGCAACTTCTTCAGGGGATGGAGGCACGCAGCCCCTGCAGCAGAAGCCAGCCCCAGCTGTTGCGCCTTTATATACACATGTATGCACATATGGTCCCTTCTCAGCCACTGCCCTTGGTATGCTTTTACTAGCAAAGTGGTCCCATTTCACAATTCAGGAGCAATCCTTCTGTTGTCTTCACCAGCCCTCTCCCCAGTCTTTCATTTATCCCACAGTTGTTCGAGCATCTGAACGCATCAGAGCTATTCTGTTTCAGATTCTCAGATACCACAGTGGCCAAAAGTCCCTGCTCTCATGGAGCTTGTATGTTCTGTGTGAGGTGGGATATGTCTTGCAAAGAAAATGGCACAAGTGAAGGCTGGTGGGGCTGCAGGAGAGGCCTCTGCAGAGGTGTGTCTGAGGAGCATCCAGGCAGGGTGCAGGGAAAGGCCCTGAGGTGAGGATGTATAACAGTTGATGTGGTCTGCATTGCGTTTTAAGATCACTCTGGCTGTGTGTGGAGAATAGACTGGGTCAAAAAATGGGAGATTGTTAGTTGTTGCCACGATCCCCTGGGTCTCACCTGTCCTGCCTCCATGCTTTCCTCCCTTTTCCTTCACACGGGGGGTCTGTAAGATTCTGCCCCCAGCCACTCCCAGGGCAAGTTCAGTCTTGCCTCTCGGTCCCCTCTCCCTCTCACACATTTGCCCCATAGGCCCTTACACCATCCTCTTGGCTGTTGACCTTTGTATTTTCCTGCCCCTGCCTTCTTCCGTGGCCCAGCCTAGCATACCCTCTCATCCTCAGTCCTACCTTGGTGCCTTCAGCACTCTGGTTCCAGGGCACATGGTGTCTCCTTTGTTTAATGCATATTATTTCTGCCTGGAGGTGTGTTGGATTGCCCTGCTAGCCCTGAAAGACGAGGTCTGCATCTTACTCTGCTCCAGGTTAGGGTTATTCTGGAGCCTACCATACAGAAGGGCTTCAAGGCTTATGAATGGTATCTTCAGTTGGGGTTTCCCAGGCCTTGTCATTTGGAGAAATATCGGTTCTACTTGTGCCTAGATTCTACTGTACAAGGAAAGTATACTGGCTCATGGCTCAAGGGTCTGGGCCATCTCCAGGGCCTTGGCTGACTGCTTTGGCACAGATTCTGAGCCAACAGGGAGGTGGAAGTGGAGACAGAAGTTAAGGTAGCAGCAGAACACAACTCCAGGGGAGAAGCTGGGCCCCAGAATTAGGTTGGGGATGGGGACTGGAAGCCCTGGGGACACTCAGCATGGTCAGCCCTCACACCACACCCTTGGGTTTCAGACCTGAAGCTGCACCTGCAGAGCACTGACTACGGCAACTTCCTGGCCAATGAGGCATCACCACTGACAGTGTCTGTCATCGATGACCGGCTCAAGGAGAAGATGGTGGTGGAGTTCCGCCACATGAGGAACCACGCCTATGAGCCACTTGCCAGCTTCCTGGATTTCATTACGTGAGTGTGCCCTGCAGTGCCCCACCCCATCCGCAGCCGGGCAGGAGAGCTGCACCTGATGGACCTGGCCCGGCATGGGCTTAAGCCAACTGCCTGTAGAATCCTCCTGGGCTATATGGCTGCGCTGGTCACAACCCTGGACCTCCAGGTCACCGCGCATAGAGTAGGTTCACCAGCCACTGCACTGTCGGCTGGAGGAGTCTGATGGGTAGGCAGGTGGCCCATGTTGTAGTGCTAGATGGAGCCACTTCCCCCCGACACCCCTGGTGTTACAGAGATTGGGGCGTGGAGACCAGGGATGATGGGAGCCCTTTCTCACTTACCTTCTAGCGCCCATAATGAATACTCACAGGACCCTCAACCCCCATGTCAGGGTCAGGGGTCAGGGGTCAGGGGATGGACAGAGCATTGAAGAGCCAGGTTCCTGAGATGGACCATTTAGGCTTTCTGGCCCTGGTCCTGTCTAGGCTGAGGCCCATTCCTCATCTCTGACCATGGCTCTGGGTTTTCAGGGAGAGGGGATGGTGGGGTTGGTCAGGGGAGAGACTGAACACATTGATGCCTCTCCAAGTTCTGGTCAGGCCCCCATGCTTGACTCTTGGCTACCCAGCTTTCCCATTGGCTAACCCTTGGGTGCAGTCCTGCCTCCAGTAAGCTCCTGGAGATTCTGAGAGAGGAAAGGATTTGGGACCTGCAGGCCAGGGGAGGGCACTTGGACAAGGCAGTCTCTGCTTGCCAGGTAGGTATACCTGTGGAAACAGGAAGGTAGAGAGAGCCTGCTTTGCAGTGATGGCCCAGGAACTGTGAACCAGGGCCTGGTGGACAGAGAGGTGGCCCCTGTCTGGGTAGCTGTCTCATACAGTGGTGAGCAGAGGTGTGGTGAGTGGCTGGCTTATATTGGTGGGCTCTGAGTTGGTGGAGTGTAAGTATGTGTTCTGAGTACCACCTAGCTTTTACCATTCCCTGAGGTGCCCCAGCCCTTCTCCTTGGGACGTGACCTGCTTATACTGCTTTTCCCCTGCAAGGACAAGGCTAGCTTGCTGTTGCCTGCCCTGATATCCTCTCCCCTCCAACTCCTAGGAGCAGCCACTTTCTCAAGAGCAGGTGTAAGGGCACCATTCTCAGATGAGGGTCATAGGCTGGAAAACCCAAAGGACTCAGAAGCTGCCCAGATTAGGAAGCAGGCTCTCTCCTGGCCATAGGCTTTCTTCCTAGGGGCCTCCCTACTGTCCTAGCTGGGCCCAATCGCTGTCCTAGCTGGGCCCAATCACTGCCCTAGCCCTAGTCAAAGTACAGCTAACATGGTCCTACTGGGGTAGGAGGCCAGAGGTGAGGTGTGCCTTGTGCTGCTGTGTTAGGGAGTCACACCACAGAACCCTGTCAATTAACCCCTCACTGGGGCCTGTGTAGGCCTTGCCTCAAGGCCAGAGCTGAGGCCACACAAGGAAACGGTATGTTTATTGCCAGAGCCTGGCCTTCACCTTGTTTGCACACAATTCCTTCAGTTTCCTTATGAACATTCTGGTCTTTCTATTTAGGCTGGGCAGAGGAGGCCTGACCCAACCCCATGCCAGTGGTCACAGGGCAGATGTCCTCCCTCCTGCTTGGCCACCTGCCTGTGTAGCTCACCCCTGGCTTGTCTTGGTGCCCTCAGAAACTTGGTCTCAGCCTGCCAGGCCATGAACCCGGAGAAAACTCTGAGCGTGACTGAGGCCACACAGCCGCCAGCTCTTTGCTGGAGGTTGGCTGCAGGCACCAAGTATGCTTCAAGCAGCCAAGCGCTGTCCTGTGGCAGGCTGTCACGTCCCGCCCCTTCCATTCATGGGTGATTGTGGTTTAGAGTCTTCCCATCCCCTTACTCCTGCCCTCATTCGGAAAGAGCTCAGCAGCCACGTGTCAGCCTGTCTGACCTGTGGCTGCTCAGTCCATGACCTCGTCATCCAGTGACCTGCTCCTCAGCTCTCCTCTTCAGCCGCTCCCAGTGATGACAGTTCAAGGCCATGTCACCACCTGGAACTGCTCCACCCTTGAAATTGCTGAGTCAGGCCCCCCCTCTACCCACAGCCCTCAGGCTGTCCAGCCCACTCTTAGTCCCTTGTGGGACACGGTTCCGGACTCAGCGGGACATGGGGCCTTGCTTCCTCCCCTGCTACCCCTCTGCCTTCATTTTCCTCCCTCCCCAGCTGAGGTTCCCTGGTCCATCATTCGAGCGCTCTTCTGCCAACATCCGCAGCTCTCTTGGCCGCCCATCTCATGGTCCCGCCCGGCTGGCAGCCCCCCAGCCCTGGAGGAATCCTAGCAGCCTCCAGCCTGGAGGCGCCCTCCCCCATCTCCGCTGCTGGGAGCAAAGCTGGGGAAACCAGCAGTGCTGGGCGGCGGGTGAACCCTGATGCCTGACATGCATGCGGACCAGCTCAGTAGATCTTGGCTTGTCCCTGCCCGGCCAGCTGCTTGATTGTTCCTCCTCAGCACCCTGTAGCCTCCCCTCAGGGATGGGAAGACTGCCTTCTCCTGTCAAACACCATCCCTCCCCTTCCCCAACTGTCTCTGTCCTGCACCACAGACACAGTCAAGGCCAGTCTGCCTTCCAGCACTGCCTCTGTACCTCCAACCCCAACCCAGTGGCAGAGGTGCTCCCCTCTCCTTTCAGGTCCTGCTGCCAATGTCCACTGTCCCCTCGCCCCATTCCCTGGACCCTGAGTGGCCACTCATTTGTGTTTCTGTTTGTGTAGCCACGCTTCAGATTCTTCCCATCAGCATCTAAAAAACCTTAAATCGCGCACCACTAAAAACCCATCTCTTGGGGCCTAAATTTACACATTCACTGTCTGTTCTTTTACCTTCCCCCACCCTTCAAGTCTCCAGTTTCCGTAGCCCCGTCACTCCACCACAAGGTCCTGGCTAAGGTCACCACTGATTTTCATGTAGCCAAGGTCTCCAGGTCTAACCTGGAGCACTGATCCCCCATACCCGTGAGAGAAGAGAGCAGTTCCCCCAGGCGGTAGAAGTGTCAGCTAGAGGCTGTATCCTGAGTGTGAAGACTTGAAAGCAATGCCATTGCTGCCCACAGGCAAAGCTGGCTCAGCTAGGGCCACCGCAGAGGTCACCTCAACTCCATCCCTCCGAGTCTCCTCGTGGCCTTAGAGCTGCCCCAGGGTGGCAGGAATAACCTTCTGCAGGAGGCAGTGAGTTCCTTGTCACCGAAGGTTTGCAAGCAGAAGCTGGTCAAGACTTCTTCTGCCTTCCCGTGGCTAAAGACAATGTCCAGTGGTTTTGTAGATTCCCACCCAGCCTGCAGCCACCACACATAATCAGTATCGGCTCTGGGCCGGGCCCAGTTCCAGGAGGGAGGTGGGGAGCCATGGGGTGGGTGCAGTGGTGGTGTAGATAGCTCCTGGAGAGGCCTGTGAGCAGCTGTCACAAATAGAGCCGGGGGTCACAGGAGGCTTCCCAGAGTTGAGGACTCCAGCATCAGGTGGGGTTAGAGAGGCCCCTGGGGAGAGCAGAGGCAGCTGCCTGGCTTGGGGCAGACCGACTGGAGTGAGAGAGGTCCCCCTGAAGTAGACTGTTATTAGTCATGTGGTCTTGCGATGACTCAGCTCAGTCTCACGTGGTAACATGTAATATCTCATTGCACCAAGGGCTTCTTCCAGGCCCAGCCATTAACTTGCTATGTGACTTGGGATAGAGCCTCTGGTAGGAGTTTTTGGCTTTGGTCTTGATCTGGGCCATTCCCTGATGGTTTCCCATATAAACGTAGGTCCCTGGAAGGGAAACTGGGAACATTGCTGTGGGAGAAGTGAGTCTGGTCTCTCGGAATTTGCAGGTGGGCCCCAAAGACCTTTGTTCTCAAATGAGTGAGCCTCCCTGAAGGGGGCCATTCCCAGTGTGCACCCCAGGTACCCATCGGTAGAGCCTGGGCACAGTAACCATCTTTCTCTTGGACCAGGGGCCTCAGTGCTACCAGCCTGGCATTGGCAGCTGGAAGGACGCTTTGTTTTAGGACAGTAGCCTCAAGTGCCTAGTGGGCCTGTTAGCATGCTTGCCATTCTCCCCAGGACCTGCTGCGCCAGGTCTGTACCGGTTTCCTACCTATCTTGGCCCTCCAGCCCTTCCTGTTCACACCTAGTGTTTCTGTGTTGGTGGCAGGGTCTCTGTGGGTTACTGTTTTAGACCTGCTGTGGCTTCTGGGTCCTGGGCTAGACTTGGTTCTGGACTTGATAGGGAGCCACTACCCACACTGCTGTCCTGAGCCTGGGGAAGGGCCCACAGGAGCTCTTCAAGGTCCCAAAAACTCAGGTCACATGGGAAGACCCAATTGCACCTCTGGGGTTGGAGCAGGCTTTTAGTGAGGAGGTCAGGGCCTCACTAGTTCTGCTGTGGGCCACACTACAGTCATCCTGATTGCAGAAGGGAAATGGAGGCTTGAAAATTCGTGTGCTGAGACCATAGCTTGATATTTGTTTACTTTCCACCCTGGGCACGGTTCTGAAGGACTCGGATGTGACTGAGCACAGATACTGTTCCTAGCAGTTCATGCTGGGAAGATTTGGATGGACACAGACTGGCAGGAGTACCTACTCTTCATGGCCCCACCGGTGCCAGGCTGGCCCCCAGAGGGATGGGTGGTGAGAGTTTAGAAGTAAGCCATGGTGATCCAGCAGATGGCACCAGAGGGCACAGCCGAGGGACAGGGCTTGGCTAAGGGACTCTGAAGCCTAGGAGGAAGTGTCTTCCTAAACTTCAACCTGAGATTTCTGTGGGCCCAAGCAGAACGCACAAGGAACAGGGCGAGGGAGGGCCTTTGGGCAGAGGAATACAGGCTGCCCCACTCCCACCCCAGGAGGCCTCTTTGGCCTGGCAGGCAGCCGCCTGTCCACTCCCCAGCTGTCTTCCCCTGGAGGGAGACACTGACCAGCTGGAACCTCAATCTCTTCTACTGAGGCCAAGTGAGGGGAGGACGGTGGAGTGGCCTTCTGGAGTCCAGGAAGCAGCTGCTAAAGCCAGGCAAGGAGGAGGAGGAGGAGTTCCTTGCCTGCTCAAGTCCCTGGGAGAGAGGCAGGCAGTTGGGCCAGTGTCATCTCTACCAGGCCTGCCCTGCCTTCTTTCTCCCAGGGAACGATTCTGGCTCTCACTGGGCAAGGGAGAAAACCAGGGGCTTCTGCAGCAGCAACCTTGTAGTTGACCCCAGGGGAGGAAGTGCTGGACCCAGCACAGGATCAACCAGGGCCTGTCTAACCTGGGGCACACAGGGGCCTTGGACAAGGCTGGGTGTGTGTAATCACAAGTGACCCTTACTTGGCTTAGCCACCGTCTTTGGTACCCAGCTAGGTCTTCTAGCAGGAGAAGCTGAGGGCAGCCAGGGGATACTACCACTGACCCCCAGGTCTGCTGTCAAAGCTGAAAAGTGAGTCATAGCTGGCTTGTTCCACATCACTGGAGAGATAACAGCAAGGCCAAATTGATAAGTCTTCCCACTTGGCTCTCCTCTGAGGTGGGGCCAGGACCCTGAGGCACCTCCTTCAGGCTCTGACTCCAGCTCCGCTCCCAACGTAAACTAATACCTTGAGTTGTAGGCGCAAGGAGTGGAGAGGTTTATATAAAGAAGACTGGCTTGTGGGGATCCCTCTGAGAAGACAAGGTCAGACGGGGATTGCAGAGCCCTAGGGCATGGGAACCCTGGAGTTGGGTGGAGGTACGTGGACACCGGCCCTGTCTCAGGCTCTGACAGGCCCGGTGTCTGCACGTGACACGGTGTCTGCACGTTCTATGCGTCATTTCCTCTGGCAGCCGGCGAGGCAGGTGGCTGTGGAATCAGTTGAGTGGTACTTTTCCCTCCCTACCTGAGGGTGTGGGAGTGTAAAAGAGCCTTCTTAGGTGGGGTCTTGGTGGCTCTATCAGGGAACATGATGGCTCGAGTGGGGCTGCAGGAGGTGGAGTGTAGCATGGTCCTGGGGTACATGAGATTCTGGAGGTATCAGGGAGAGGAGGGATGTGCTGTCCAGTGCAGAGAAGATGCAGGCTGAGGCCAGAGACCAAGGCACTCAGCTCTCCCTGAGGTGCCTCTACTTTGCCAGCATTAAGGTCATGGTCAGAAGGCTGCCCATGTGGGCTCTTGGCTTGCAGCTGCAAATGAGCCCTACTTGAAGCCCTCCATTTGAGAAGGGGTGGCTGTCCCTTCCTAGCACACATCCTGTAGCTGACCCAGCCAAACTGGGGTGGATGGAGGGCAGCTGCCTGGCTCTAAGCCCAGGAGAGCAGAGGTTGTAGCAGGGCGCTGGGTCGGGTGGGAGCTGGGGGAGCAGCAGGCAGATGGAGTGGGGGTCAGGCCAGGACAGGGGCTGTGGCTTCTTCCTCCTGCTGCCTTCCTGGAGGGCCCTATGGGAGCTCCCCTAATGGCCAGCGTGCTGAGCTGAAGTCTGGACCATCAACCTCCTTCCCTTTCTTCCCTTGGTTTTGGGGGTCACTTCCTACCAGGGTTGTCTTCCTTGGAGAGGATCAGCACTGATGCTCAAGATACTGTCACAGGGCAGGGGCCTGTCTGTGGCCCGCACAGAAGTTCAGGTGGGGCTTATGATCAGTGCCTGTTTCAGGGCAGCAGCCTCCACCCTAGCTTGCAGCCTTCAGGAGGAGCCCTGCTTTAGCCCTGGGGGATGTCCTCCAGGCCTCTTCCAGCTCCCTGTGTCTGTAATTCATCACGGCTGCTGCTACGCTGGCGGAATATTGTGGCTATGGCAGCTTGACCGTGGCCTGAGGCCCTCTCCCCACTTCATCCCATCCCCACGTAGGTGACTGCCCAGAATTTGTCCCAGCCCGTTTGCGGTATTGTCCTAATGGCCGGAGGCAGAGCTTCCCCTTGCCAAGTCTGAACTGGGCAGCTCCACCCTTCCCCAACTCCACAGCCCCCTCTGCTGCCCATGCCCTACCCAGAGCAGAGAGCCAGGGGAGCCTCTGCCTGAGACTGACCTGAGCCCAGCCTCCCATCCAGGTCTGTGGGTCTCCTCCAGGCCATCCTGGGCAGATGCCTGGCCTTGGCCGCAGGCCCCGAATATGGGAGGTGGTGCTTGTTGTTTGGAGTGGGCTGTGCAGGGCAGGTGTCTGCCTGCCGGTGGCTGTGCGCCCAGTTGCTGCCCGACCTGGGCCCTTGCTGCAGAGGCAGCTTCCCGCTGGGTCCCTTCTGACCTTCCCTAGAAAAGCATCTCCCCACCCCACTCCTCATACTTTTCTCTCTTTGCCCTCTTCTCCTCCGGCTCTGTTCCCACCCAGCAACCAAAGAGACCCTCGCTGGACTGGCCACTCCCTGCTTACACCGGGTTCATGGATTCCTGTGCTCCAGATGAGGGCAGGACCCTCAGCCCCGCCTGCAGGGCCAGTCTCCAGGCTCCAGCCTGCTGGCAGCACTGCCCTGCTTCCTTTGTGTCTGCCAGCCCTGGCTGCCTTCCGTTCCTCGAATGCGGCCGTCACTCAGTGAATGCTTGCAGGTGTTTGCACACACTATTCCTTCTTCCTAGAACACACTTTCACCTCTCCGGCCCTTCACCCCTCAGGCTGGCCCACACACCTCACCTCTGCGTGCCAGGGTCCAGTGTCCTGCCAGAACGCTGTTCACACCCGTTCTTCAATCACTGCTGGGGCTGGAATCCCTCCCTCCACCAAGGCCATGCCTGTCCTGTGCTCCTGGTACTGGAGAAGGGAGCACACTTCGGCAGAGACCTGAGCCAGCGGTGCTTCTCAGCGGCGGTCATTGCCAAGGAGCTGGTGGCCTATGCCAGGCGGGGGCAGGGGCGTGATCAGGACTTCCAGCCCCACCCTGACAGGCTGCCTACCATTGTGTGCCTCCCGTAGTTACAGCTACATGATCGACAACGTGATCCTACTCATCACGGGCACACTGCACCAGCGCTCAATTGCGGAGCTTGTGCCCAAGTGCCACCCGCTAGGCAGCTTTGAGCAGATGGAGGCCGTGAACATTGCACAGACACCTGCCGAGCTCTACAATGCCATTCTGGTGGACACGCCCCTGGGTGAGCCCCGTCGGGGAGGGGGGAGGGTGGGAATGGGGGGCATGAGTGTCGGTGCCTCTATGTGGGGTTTTCGGGCCCTTGGGGGTGACCCTCACTCAGAATTTGAGGCCAGCCCACTGCTGCTAACCTTTTTATTCCCTCTCAACTTTTCCTCCCATTCCTTCCTCCTTCTCCTTTGCTGTTGCTCTTTTTGGGCCAGGAAGGCTTCCCCCAGGCCAAACCTGGATCATCTAACTGCAAAACTGGATGATTTTTCAGAATGCAGAGGAGGGCTGAGCTCTGTGAGATGCTTGGGTTCCTCAGAGTTTTGGGAGTGCTGACCCGTCAGACTGTGGCCCAAGCAGGGTGGGAGTCGCAGGCTGTCCGTGAGCAGAGGAAAGAAGCAAATCACTTTGATTGCCTTTACTAAGCAGGTCTCAGAGGTCTCAGGGGCCTGGATGCAAGGTTCATGTCAGAGGCCAAGGAAAGGGACCTGGGGGCTTCCTGTAGGACCCTGCACAGGCAGTGCTGGTCCTGCCTTCTTGTGTTGGCTGGGGAGATGGCACTGAGACCATCATCAGCCAGTGCCTTCATAGCCAGAGTCCTAGTTCTCTGGGCAACCACCTTTCAGGAAGCCATCAGGGTTGGACCCCTGGGCTCCAAGCTGCACTTGGTCCTGCCTGCTGGCCTCCTCTGTCATAGACTCTTCCAGTAGTTTTGAGCTGTTGGTGGCTTCTTCAGTTTCTTCATCTTTAACGAAGAGACAGGCCAGTGAGTCCACAGGTTCCCCTTCGAATGTGGGGGAACTTTATCCTGCTCTGACCTCAACTTCCAGCCTGACAGTGGCTCCTTGGGTGTGGCCTCTGCC
Organism: Noctilio leporinus; assembly: GCA_004026585.1. Taxonomy (NCBI): domain Eukaryota; kingdom Metazoa; phylum Chordata; class Mammalia; order Chiroptera; family Noctilionidae; genus Noctilio; species Noctilio leporinus. The sequence goes on along the minus strand of PVIW01000169.1, from coordinate 243,756 downwards.
AACTCAGAGGTTGAACTCATTCCTTGTCTTAAAGAGGAAGCTGGTTTTCTAAATGTGGGCCCCAGGTCCTCCTGGGGGATGCAGAGAAGTACCGTCACCCCATATCCACAGTTGCCCCTCAAGAAGAGAGGATGTCACGGCCTTTTATGCAAGACTGTCTTTGGCATGGTGGAGCTTGGGTCTGCCCCAGCAGCAATTAGATCATGTTATGGCTGGCTGCCTCCTTTATAAATCAGTTTTGGGAGCAAGAAGGCAGGAGAAGCTCAGGTCAGTGTACATAGTCCAGAGTATTGCTTCTGCCACTTCCAAGGCAGTAACGAGGGTGGGAGGCCCCCAGTCACCCAGCCAGCTGGACCTTGCGGCTGGGGCTTCTGTGCCCTGCAAGGACGAGTGGCGAGTGAGCACCAGCAGGATTTGCACCTCGCCTATCCCATCCTTCACACGGAGCCTTTTCTCCCCAGCGGCTTTTTTCCAGGACTGCATCTCGGAGCAGGACCTCGATGAGATGAACATTGAGATCATCCGCAACACACTCTACAAGGTAGTGCCTCGTGCCTCCCCTCACCCGTGAGCAGAGTGGGGGGTTGGCCTGCGTGCAGGTGGGCTGTGGGTGTAGTGGGCCCGTGACTTACGTGAGGTGCTGGGACAGGGCGCAGCTGCACCGGGCTCTAACATTAGGGCCTTACGCATTCACTTTCGGGCTCCCCTGATGGGCGCAAGCTGCATGGGCCAGGCTTTCTACCCCGAGGTGCCCAGGGTGGGCCTTGCTAAGATCAGCGGGAGTGGCATGTGGTGCAGTTTGGCTTGTCAGAGCTGGCTCCTGGATGGCTGCTCTACCTGCACCCAAAAGGGTCATGGCCACCCTTCAGGCCACAGCTCTCAGGCATACCTCACCTAGACTGCTGCCGGCAAGGCCAGGCACGTAAGCAGAGGCAACATTGTTTTCAGTTATTGTAGGGGGAGGGACTCTGCCAGGAGTAGCCAGGTCACTGTGTCCCTGTCAGATATTCCCAGGCCTAGCATCAGTGCTGCGTCCCATTATTCTTATCCCCACCTACCTTCTGCTTCCCACCAGACTGTGGCACTGGCTGGTGACCCCTGGAGGTAGAGTAGGTTTGGGATTCCTAGGTCGGCATTGCCCTGGCCTAAAGAGGTGAGGAGCAGGGCTGGCCTGGGACCAGTGAGGGACATTTGGGGTAGACTGGGCTGTAATTGTGGTGAGTCACTGAGCTGTGTGCCAGGATGCCGATGGGCTGCAGCCAGGAGCATGGGTCAGTAGCAGGCAGGCCCTGGATAGCACTGGCCAAGGGCCCTGCTGACCTAACCCTGAGAACATCTGTCTATTAGATCTGTTTGTTTGTTTGTTTGTTTTTATCCTCACCAGAGGACACACTCATTGATTTTTTTTTTTTTAAAGAGAGAGGGAAGGAGAGAGAGAGAGACAGAGAGAGATGAATGTGAAGCAGAAACATTGATCAGTTGCCTCCGATATGTGCCCTGACTGAGGCTCAGACAGCAACTTAGGCATGTGCCCTGACTGGGGATTGAACCCACAGCTTGGTATATGCGATAACACTCCAGCCAACTGAGCCACCCAGCCAGGGCATCTATCGGATCTTGATAGCCAGGGTCCTCTCCTGCCCTGGTTGGAGCTAGGTGGCCACCTCTTGGCTTCCTACTGAGCCCAGGCTCCCCAGTTTCCCTACAAGGCTCTTGCCAGAGTGCAAGGAGCGTCTGGTGGCGGTGGAGGGTCTGCCTGGATGTTGCAGTTGCAGGGGGCAGCTCATTCAGAAGCAAGTGTGGAGCAAGGGCCAAGTGGCGCGTGAGATTTGCTGGGGAAGTGCAGGTTCCAGGTGGAAAAAGAAGCAGGCACAGGGTTAAGTCACCCAGGCCAGGAGTTTGAACTTGATCCTGTGCTCAGGGCCAGGAAGTAAAGGTTTCCAGCAGGTCTAAGTATCAGGAAGCTCCTCTGGCTGCATTGTGGAGGATAGATTAGAGGGGACAAGAGCAGAAGTAGGAAGGCTCAACGTTTTTAATCCTCAGGATTGCCCTAGGAACTAGGCAGACATCAGTCTCCTCATTTGTAAGATGAGGAAACTGAGGGCTCAGAGAAGGATGGGTTGCCAGAGGCCACTTGGTAGATACCGGCACTGGGATCTTGCCTGGCTCAGCTGTCTGGGAAGCAAGTGCTGTCATCTACCCGCTAGTAGGGAGACAGGCCAGCCAGTCATCAGAGAGTGTGTGTGTGTGCTCCTTCCCACCCAGCTGGCCCGTTGCCGGGATCCCTGCCCTGAGATGGGGCAAGGGGTGTGGCTGTCCCCCCAGCCTTACCCACACCCTCACCGGGCCTGACTGGTTCTGCCTGGAGTCACTGGCGAGGGCTGCTTGGGCACCAGCTTGTAAACTCTGATCCAACACTCCAGGCACCGTGCCAGGACCGCCCACCCAGCAGGCAGTGTCCCAGCCCAGTGGCCACAGATGGGAGATTAGGCAGACCCTCAGCTGCCTACCAGGTGCCAACTGTACACGGCCAGCACAACAGCTATGAGCTGGCAGATTCCTCCAGGTCACAGGGTGGAGGTGGGGATATGACCTTGATACCTGGGCCTTTGGATCTTGGCAGTTTCCTCAGCTGCCCCAGCCTCCAGAAGAGAGTCTGGGTCCATCCCACTGGTTTCCTTCGCCCTGGGGTCAGCCTCTGCAAACCTAGTGGCTTTCCCCTAGATAGGAACTGCAGACTCCACTAGATGGACCAGGGCTGGGGATTTGGGCACACCCAGATGGCTGGGCACAGGGAAGGAGGCAGCTGGTAACAGTGCTAGAAGGACTAAATAGTACCCCCAAGCCATGCAGGGTTAGCAGCTGTTTCTGCCACTCTGATTCCTGGGGATGTGCTGTGCTGTGGCCCACTCTCCCCTCCCAACCTGTCCTAAACTTTTGTTTTCTTTTCTTTTTTTTAATTTTATTTATTATTTTTAGAGAGAGAGAAGGGGGAGAGGCAGAGAGGGAGAGATATATCAATGTATGGTTGTCTTTCACCTGCCTCCAGCTACGGACCTGGCTGGAGACCTGGCTTGCAACCTGGCTATGTGCCCTGGTTGGAAATGGAACCAGCGACCTTTGGGTTCATAGGCCGGCACCAATCCACTGTGCCAGCAGCCAGAGCTAGACTTTTGTTTTCTGTGACATCAGTGGTCACCTCAGGCCTTTCTCTGAGCCTAGCTTGCCCAGTGCTGCCAGTCAGGATGAGCTGGGCTGCTACTCCTAGGTTTCATCTCACCCCCTCCCTTGGAGTAGCGGAGCTGGAGCCCAAGTCAGCTGGTGGTGGGGGCAAAGGTCTCTATACTTGCAGGGCAGACTTGGCACGGGGAGCTTTCCATGCTTCCCAATCCTCACCCCTAAAATACAGTAGGCTCTAGCCTATGAAGCCAGAGTCTCCGTGACCATGCCACCAAATGGGTCCCAGGAGGGTCTGAGTGAAGAGCACTCTCCAGGGAGGCTGCAAGACTGTCCCCCTCTTCCTTGACAGTGGGGAAGGAAGCCTGTGCCTGGCTGCCTTTAAGAGCAAATGCTGGGAGGGACCTGGGGCCTGGACTGACCTGTCTTCTCCGCACGCCCAGCAGATCCAATTTGCCTGGGCAGGAAGTACTTGTTCCCTCCGGCAGCCAGCATGTCCAGCCATTGTTCTGTAGGGCGGACGTCCATGTAGGCAGTAATCATCCCTCAGCGCTGGCTGGTGTGGGTCAGTGGATTGAGTGCCAGCCTGCCAACTAAAAGGTTACTGATTAGATTCCCAGTTAGGGCACATGCCTTGGTTGTAGGCCATGTTCTCCAGTTGGGGGCATGTGAAAAGTAACCGATTGCTGTATCATTTGCACATCGATATTTCTCTCCCTCTCTACCTCCTCCCTTAAATAAATAAAATCTACAAATAAAATCATCCCTCAGCAGGAACTGGGCTGACAATTTGGTTCCTACCTTGTAATGCCTAGGGGTTGGGAGGAGGAGAAAGTGTTCTGTAAGGTGGGCAGCCAAGAGGGACCAGGGAACCCCGTCTGTGCCATCTCTGTGAACTCTCAGGAGCAACCTACCCTCACTAGCCTGTCAACATGTGATTTTCTGAAGCTAAGGAGGGAAGATCTGGGGAAAGGCAGGAAGAACAGCAGGAGAAAAGAGCGCCCCTCTGAGCCTGGCCTTCTGTGAGATGAGGGTGAGGGGGCCACCGCATCATGAAGCAGATTATTAGCCAGAAATTGCTGTCACTCCTGGGCTGAGGGACAAGGCAACAGGCTATCATTGCTTGACTGGTTAACAGTTGGAGTCTGTGGCTGTTTCATGGGATCTTACACGGCCAGCCCATGGGTGTGATGTTTGGACTCACCATGAAAGGGGCTGGGAGGGAGGGGTTTACTATAAGTAGGAGGCCTGGCAAGCAGCCCCCCCCCCCCCCCCCAATCTCCCTGTTTGGCCTGAGCAAGCCCCATGCTCTGCGCAGGCCTACCTGGAGTCTTTCTACAAGTTCTGCACCCTACTGGGCGGGACCACTGCCGATGCCATGTGCCCCATCCTGGAGGTGAGTGCCTGCCCACCCTCCCGCCTGCTGGTTGGTCCCCTGGGGAAGACAGGCCTAGGGGAGGCCCTGCCAGCTGATTGGCTACCACCTTCCTCCCCTCCCTCTCTCCTTGCCTATGCTCTGGTCCTAGTTTGAAGCAGACCGCCGCGCCTTTATTATCACCATCAATTCCTTTGACACGGAGCTATCCAAGGAGGACCGTGCCAAGCTCTTTCCGCACTGTGGGCGGCTGTACCCGGAGGGCCTGGCCCAGCTAGCTCGGGCTGATGACTACGAGCAGGTTAAGAATGTGGCTGACTACTACCCGGTAAGGCTCTTTCTATAGGAGCGAGGGGCGGGTGTATTGGCACTTGAATCCCCACCCTATCCCCAACAGCCCCCTCATGTATGCTTTCTACCATTCCCCTGGGCCAGGAGTACAAGCTGCTTTTTGAGGGTGCAGGCAGTAACCCTGGAGACAAGACCCTGGAAGATCGATTCTTTGAGCATGAGGTGGGTATCAGGCCTGCCTGTCATAGGGAGGAGCTGGTGGCTTAGGCCTTCCTCTGTTGTCATGGCTGCCTGCACACCACACCTGCCTCTGTCCTTAGGTGAAACTGAACAAGTTGGCCTTCCTGAACCAGTTCCACTTTGGTGTCTTCTATGCCTTTGTGAAGCTCAAGGAACAGGAGTGTCGCAACATCGTGTGGATTGCTGAGTGCATTGCCCAGCGCCACCGTGCCAAGATTGACAACTACATCCCCATCTTCTAGCGCCCTGGCCTAAGGCTCCCCACAAGTGTGTTTGTCTGTGTGTGCTGGGACCAAGGGCGCAGCCCACTTGCCTGCCCTGAGGGTAGCACATTGTCCTAGCAGCTGCCCAGCTTCCCCACTCCTGAGACAGCTCTTAGGCCTGAAAAGGGGCTGGGTACCTGCTCCCCCAACCAAGGATAGACCAGGTCCCCCTCCAGATCAAGGAGGCCCCATCAGTCTTGTTACAACCACTGGTATATCTGAGAAGCTTGCAGTCACTTTTGTACCCCTTCCTGAGAGTTCCTGGGGGCAGCGTGAGCCTCCTCTGCCCTCTGTGGGTCATCCCCGGAGCTGTGGAGAGCAGTGTGGGCGCATTCCGGGGGCATGGGGCATGGGGCAAGTGGCTGTGCACACCCCTCCCTCAGCTCTGCCCCTCTGAACAATAAACTGCCCTCTGTAAGCCTGGCTGTGTGCTGTCTCCTTTGAGCCCTGGTTCCTTCCCCAGATCCCCCAGCTTTCCGTGGTGCACACTTCCTGAGGCAGCCCAGCTCGTTTAAGCCATCCACCACCCTCAGTCACTTGGCAGCTCCAGGCTGGCCTTTCCTGAGCAGGCAGATTCCTCAGGGCATGGGTCCCTGGAGGTGGCTCCTTCCCCTACTGGAGACTTGGGTCCTGGCCCTGCAGAGCCCCCAGGCCTATTTGCTTCATTGAGCCCCGTCTTTCCCCAGACCAGACCAGGGTTATCACCGCCACTTCACTAGGAAGAAACTCTAACCTATGGGTAAATGATCTGCCCAAGGTCAGTGAAGGGGGCAGGTGTGGACCCGAGTTTGTGCCCAGAGCCGCATCCCCTATTTTAAGCCTCAGTGGTTCCCAGTATGTCGTACAGCCACAGCCTTCCACCCCCTTCAACACAGTGTCTACCGCTTTCTAGGAGAAATTAAAGTTTCTTTATTTTTAAAATAGCAATCAGGCAAGTAGGGTATGCAGCCTCCCTATGGCATGGGGTGGTGGGTGGCCGGAGCCCTAATTCTTGAGCCAGCCAAGAAAAGTCGGGATTCACCCTTTGAGTTGCAGCACTGAGGCAGTAAGTGCTGAGAAAAAATCCTGAGGGGGTCCAAGAACCTGCCACTTCTTGGTTTGCAGAGGCACTAACTGGGATGCTATCAAAGTCTACAGCTACGTCTTGCACTAAACTCCCCGTCCAGCCGGGTTCTCTATAAACTACAGGGTGGAGCCTTACGGCCTAGGGGGTCTGTTTGGGCCCAGGAAGCAGCAGAGGGGCCCAGAGGTTCACTGGGAAGCCTTAGCTTCACCAGGCCTGACCTGAGGCATTAGCAGGGGTGACGTTGGAGCCCTTTAGGTCAGGCTCTAGGGCAGATTTTGGGGTCCCAAAGCCCAGAGGAGGCCAAGGGCTCATGGGACCTCTGCCAGACCAACTAGGCCATATGTGCACACCGCTTATTTGGCTTCTGTGGGGGAAGGGTCTGGTTCTTGGGCTTCCCCTGGGGTTGGGGGAGGGCCAAGCTTGCCAGGCTGCAGTGCCCTCGGCAGGCAGGGTCTGATGAAGAAGGTGTGCAGGAAGCGGCGCCTCAGACCCTCGGGCAGGTAGTGGTGGATGAAATACATGAGCCCCACACCACGGCCAGGGTAATAGCGGCGCTGTGGCTGAGTGGCCAGCAGCGCCTCAACAATGGTCTCTACAACTGGGCTGAGGTCGGGTATTGCCAGGCTCAGAGAGTGCAGGAACTGCCTGTACATGTGCTCGATGTAGTCCTCACCGTAGGCCTGCAGCAGCTCCTGCGGCAGGTTGGCCAGCAGCAGCTGCTTGCGCCTCTCCCAGCGGTTGACATTTTTAGTGGGCCCTGTGGAAAAGGGGGTAAAATCAGCATGAAGTCAGCTAGGGAACCAAAGACCCAGGCCTAACTGACCAGCAACCTCCCTGACAAAGCCACACCAGTTCTGTAGACCTGTGCCTGCCCAGGTAAGACCATACCCACCCTTCCTCCCAGTCCCAGGGCTTCGTTATCATCCAATTCTTACCTTCACCTGTCCTGAAGCAACCAGGCTGGATGACGCTGACCTTGACCCCCCAGGGCTCAAGTTCACAGCTGAATATGTCCATGAGCAGTGCCAAGGCCGCTTTGGAAGTCCCGTAGGCCCCCAAGCAGGGATATGGCATATCTCCTGGGGGTGGGTTGGAGGTTGGCAGCTCAGTCTGGGCCAGGAGCTCCAACATCGCCCCAACCAATGGCTCCTTTGCTGCTGCAGTGTGGACTGTACTTACCTGCCGGGCTGCCCAGGGTCACAATGCGACCCTTGGAGTGGCGCAGAAGTGGCAAGAGGCCCTTGGTGAGGTGCAGTGCGCCGAAAAAGTTCACCTCCATGCAGGTACGGAACGTGGCCACTGGAGACAGCTCTGCATCGGCCACTACGTCATTGAGGCCCGCATTGTTGACCAGGCCCCATAAGCCTGAGAATGTAGAGCAAGGAGGGAAGCTATGTGTCAGCCCTGCAGCAAGCCTACAATCGCTGCCCCTCCACACACCCCTAGCCAGCTCTCTCCTTGAGCCGTGCCCACTGACCTGTGCTGGTGGTATGAGCCTTGATGAACTCCAGTGCACGGTTAATATCAGCTGGTTTCATCAGGTCCATCTGCAGCAGCCTTAGGTGAGGGGAACAGCAGGCACGCAGCTCCTGGGCGCCAGGGCTATCCAGGTCCAACACAGTGGCCAGCACCTTGAAGCCCAGGGCATCTAGCTTCTTGGCCGTCTCCTTGCCAAAACCAGTGTCACAGCCTAGCCAGGGCAGGGAAACCGGTAAATTCCCACTGTGGTCCAGTCCGGCCTCTGCCAACCCCAGACAGAATCCTGGTCCCCGGTCACCCAACCTACCATCAGTCCCACCCCTAACATCCTTCTGCCTGCTTGCTACCAAGCTTCCACTCAAATGCTCAGTAGCACCGCACGACCTCCCTTCCTTTCTCACTGCTCTTGCCCAGGCTTCTTCCTCCTACCTGGACACTGAAGCAGCCCCCTCTTTTGTCCTGTCCCATCTTAATCCCTTGAATCCATTCTCTACCTGACGGCTACAGGGACCTTTCAAAAACTGACAATATAACTGCTGCCGAAAACCTTCCCAAGGTTCCCACAGAGTGTGGGTTGAAGTCCAAGCTCTGCTCCCGTCCTCTAGGCCCTGCCCAACCTGAGCTAGCCTGCCTTCCCAACCTTAACATCCCTCACTGTAGTTCGGCCCCTAGGCAAGCAGGAGGCCTATCCCAATCTCACCCCTGACCTCCCACCCTTGGAATTCCAATCAGTGGCAACAGGGCATTCTTTGAGCTCCAGACCACTTGCCCTTAGGACAGGGACGATGATGGATAGAGAACAGACCTGCATTTTAATCTCTTCCCTCACCCACCCAGTGTAACCTGAGGTCAGTTATCACTCTTGAAGGCTTAACTTTCTGTCTTTGGTATGTAGAAAGACCACCAGGCAGAGCCCAGAGTGCAGGGTCAGTAAGCCCCTGCTTCCTTGATTGTTCCCATTTGGGTTCAGCGTGTGGAGCCTCCTTCCCCACTGGCCTTCCCCCTGAGCAGAAGCTGCAGAGCTGCTCTGCTTTCCCTCTCCCGGATGGCTCTGCACCGCTCCCTGTAGTGAGGCAGACAGCGAGACTGGGGAGGGGGCTTTGAGCGGGGTTTTGCGTTGCTGGGGACCTGCAAGCCAACCCAGGCAGTGAGGGTGGGGGGAGATCGGGAAGTGGGGTTCTTCCCGCTTAAGGGCAAGTCTAGCTGAGGCAGAGGAATGAACGTGTGTGTCCACTTGCCTAAGAACTGCCCCCACCTCGGAGCAGACAGGCCCTTCACAAGGAAACAGTCCTTCCAGAGCCTTACCTTGGCTGTTCCAGCATAGTTAACAGCACCTTACACCCCCCTGCCTTTTTACTCACCTGTACACACATACCTGTACATACCTCCAACCTACCTGCAGTGGGCCTTAAACAGCACACTGGCTTACCCCCATGAGACCCCCGCAGCCCATCAGTGCACAGATACGCACCCAGCCACTCATCGTAAACCGTGATCCCAGGGCCCAGATTTGTGAGTAGCCCTGGCCTGTGATTCTCAGGGAGGGGTGGGTGACAAATCCGGCAGAAGGGGCAGGGTCTTGTCACCTACTTGTCTCACAGTCAGGAAGTGAAGGACCTCCAGAGTTTTCAGGCATTGGGAAAGTTGGAGACACATCTGATGTTTAGATGGGACATACTGGGCAACCCCCTCCCCCTCCCCCATCATGAGGCTCTGCAACCAGAGGTGGGGGGGCGGGGGCTGAGTCACAGAAGGCATCCTTCTTCTCACCTCCCCCTCAGACTCAAGGCTACAAGTAAGCAGTATCAAAGCCTGAGCTGAAGTCTCAGGAGAGACACTAGTACTTGGAGATGGCCTCGGTCTTACTGAGGCAGCTCAAGACTTAGAAGACAATCTAGTCCCTCCTTCATCCCAGGGAAGCCTATCATCTTTCTTCCTCAAACCCTGGAAACTGGGCTCCCCGAAGGTTTCGGGCTGTACCCTGAACTCAGGTCTCTGCCATCCAGCCTGAGCTCTGCTTTATCTCCGCTCTCTTCGCGGGAACACCAAAGCCCTCGTGGCACGTTCGCCCCACCCCAGCAGTCTGCCTTCTAGCTCAGCGTTCAAGGCCCCACCTGAGGAAATAACCTCACTTCGTGTCACATCCCAGCAGCCAGACTGATTACGGAATTGTCCCCTATCCAGACCTTGCTCATTCCAGTCTCAAACCTTTGTTCCACACCCTTTGTCTCATACAAAACACCTTCCATACTCCACCTATCTCCACCCATCCTCTGAGGCCCAACTCTAGAAGGGCCTCCTCTGGGAAGCTCTATTCGCTCAATCTGATCGTGCAGGGCCCCCTAATGGTCCCAGGTCTCAAACCAGTCTGGTGGCTGTCCCCAGCCCAAGCCAGTGCAAAGGCAGAGACCTGAATACCCGTCCAAAGTCACTGGGGTTGGGGGAGAGACAAGGCTGCCCTCCCCCATACAATGGAGTCAGTGACCCCTGGCCTTTCTCCCCCTCCTCACTTCCTGCTAAGCCTCAGCCCCCCTCTCCCTTCCCTCAATCTGGTGACAGATTTATTCCCTGCTCCAGACAAAGGGAGCTCAGCCAGGCGGCCTGAGGCACCTGAACCCAGCTCCCTAAGGCCTCCTTCCTGGGCACAGAGGACCAAGAGGAGTGGGAGAAGAGGTGTAGACTTTGTTCTCCATCTTAGCTAAATGCTCAGCTTCTTCTCATGGGACCTCGGGCTTTTCTGGACTCTTAAGGATCCCAGACAATTGAGTGGTGAGGATCCCAACTACCTTTCTCTAGCCCAGAGAGAAGAGATGGGTCATCCCACGTGGGGATGTGAAGCAGAGTTCAAGGGGTAACCACCCTCTTAAATCCCTCAGAGATTATTCTCTTGGGGAGGGGTATAGCATAAATCCCAAACTCCAGGAGGCTCCACTTTCTCAGCCACCAGTCCCCCTGTGCACCTGCCTACTCCCTGCCTCATTTTCCCTCCAACACTCCCAGCAGCGGCATGTTGTTAACCCAGCCTTGGGGCAGTGCCTTGTTTCCTACTTGATTTGCTCGCTGCACCCGGGAAAAGGGACTTTCCTACTTCTCTGCTGGGGGGCCCGCCTTGCCTCGGTGTACCCCTGGGAACCCTCTCGGCGTCTGGTCCCGTCTTAGAGCCTGGAATCCCCGCGCTCCGCGCACTCACCGGTGATGAGCACCGTGCGAGTGGCCACAGGCAGGCGTGGTGGGCGCTCCAGGCAGGACAGCGTGATCCAGCCGGCAGTGGCCAGCAAGACGAGTGCTGCCAGCGGGGGCAGCAGGCGCTGGCACAGCCAGTCGAGGGTGACCAACAGTGCCAGCGCCACCACCAGTGAGCTACCCAGACGCAGGTCTGAGCGCAGCAGCTGCAGCAGCGCACGGGCTGCCACGAGCAGCCAAGCGCCACCCGACGACCAAGACCATTGCTCCATAGCTGCCGGCAGGGCTGGGGAGAGCCGGGCGGTGTCTGGGCTGAGGGCCGGGGAGAAGAACTCAGGGCCGGAGCCGGAGCTGGAGCCGGGGCCGGGGCCGGGGCCGGGCGCGAGGAGCGCGGGATGCAGCAGAAAGCCAGCCAGAGGTGGGAGGAATACTCGCTTTCTCGGTTAGGTTCGCCCAGGGTCCGGGCTTATAAAGATCCCCGGGGTGGATGGGGGGGTGGAGCGGAGGCGGGGGAAGAGGCGTGGTTTTTCTCCCCCTGTCCTGGCACCCTGCGCAGGGCAGGTGCCCCCGCCTCCGCCCCGCCCCCGCACACAGAACTGCTTTCTAAGAAGCCGGAACAAAGTCCCAAAGTTGCGGCTGAAGACGACACCTTGCTGCGGGCGATGCCAAGAAGAGGGCCAGTCGATCTAGTCCTCGTGGTCCGCATCCGCTCACCTCTACCGGCCCCCTTATACACTCCCCGGCCTCTGCGCCTCCGTTCCCAGCTCACACTTTCTTGGGACAACGGAGGACACGCACAATGTCCCTCCAAGCGCCCCATGTAGACGGCGCGCTGCTGCTCCCGAGCCTGCCGAACGCCGCGGGAAAGCAGCCCGTTCTTTCTGGCGGAGCGGCCGCGGCCCGGCACACGGGCTGCACTCCCACGCCGTCCCCACGCCGTCCCACGCGTTGCAAGGCCATCGTGAAGCGCGCTCACACCTAAGCTGCCTTGGGCTGCAAAACGGGCTTGGGGCGGGAGCGGAGGAAAGCAGGATAACCACCCTGGTTCTTGGGCTCGGTTTTTGGCAGTCTTTGACCTGCCTTCCCCTTCCCAGCCCTGGGGACGCACCAGCTCCACCTCCCCTCCCGCCACACAAGTTTATGTATGCGTGGGTGCTTGTCGGGAGCAGAATAAGAGTCATTGGAAGTGTCTAGGCCTTCCATTACCTCCAGCCCGGAATCCTACCTCAGGAACTCAGAGCCAGGCTGATGGGGACATCTGGAGAGTCAGTGAGGGTAGCCTCTAGGACATCTGGGTGATGCCTGCCCTGTTTCCATGACTTTCCAGGGGATAAAGTAACTGATGTATCGGTGCATTTCCCTCCCTGTCTATATGAAGGTTTGTGCTTGTGCGTGGCCTGGCAGCCCCCCACTCTGCCCATCCCATGTCTGGCGCCTTGGGTGGAGGATCCATTTCCTTCCCAGAACACTCTTGTGCCCCCATCTATTCCTGCCGTAAGTACAGATGACAAACTAGCATGAGCCCTGGAAGGCAGCACTTGCTTGGAGAGGGTGTGTGTGCCTGACCTTGGTGCATGACCTTGTGTGTCTGTATTTATATACACTCAAGTCTAGGGCACCATGGCTTGTCTATGCCCACATGCAATGTCTCTCACTGTGCCATCTCTCTGGCCTGTAAGTACATCTGCGTGTGTCTTTCTTCCTTGGTCCGCATCATCCTTTGGAAACTCAGGGAAACATTTATTTTCCAAAATCTGCTGACTCCTGTTACCCTGAATCTATGACTCAGACCCAGAGGTGGGCACAGCACCCTTGGCGGGGCTCACTGATCTGAGCAATGTACCCTGGATTGGTGGGACCTCCCCACCCCTTCCAGCTCTAGTTTCCTTACATAGAGTCTGGCTGCAGTTTTTCCAGGTTCAGCCCATTAAAGGCTTCCCTTTGGGGCTGGGAAGAGGGTGTGCAGGAGAGGGCAAGGTGGGCACCCCTGCAGCTTTCAAGGCCAAGGCCACGTAAGTAATACCAGCACTTGGCAAGAGTAGGAGTTGAAGAGTAGGGAGGTAGAAGAGGCGAAGCAAGGTGAGAACAGCGACTGAGAAACATTGTCCTAGGAAGGAATGAACCGTTAAGGATCCCGACTGAATAGGATGTTGCAATGGGGTGAAATACCTACTAAAAGGGGTTGTAGGGAATTGTCTTTCACTGCAAAGTATAGGATGGCTAGGAAGGGGAGGGAGTTTTCAGCTCAGCTTCCGGGACACTGCCACCTTGGACAGAACCATTAGTCTGTGTCGTTTGGGTGATGAGGGACTAGGTGATATGCCACATTTTTATATATGTGCTTTTCTGACACACTTCTTTCCACCCCTAGGCCAGGAGGCCATGCCTCCTTCCTAGGATCTATGCTTCAGCCCCTTGTGACCTCCTCAAGGGGTAAGCTGACCCCTCTTACCTCTTGCCAGGTGGAGATGTTCTGGAAATAGTAGGAAGGTGGTTCGGGCAGTCACAACTGGGAGTGGCTGGCCCAGCCCTGTCTGGGGCCTGGTGCCAGGTTGTTTCTGCCCAGGGGCAGGGAACCAACCTCTGCCAGACCTAGGAGTCTGGGTTGGCAGGAGCCACCAGGGAACAGAAAGGAAGAGGGCAGTAGCCCCAGCAGATAAGGCAGGGCCTGGCAGGGGCAATGAAAGAAAACCAGAAGGAGCAGAGAGCCCTGAGCCACCCCATCCCAGAGACCTTAAGCCTCCCTTCACCTTAAGCCTCCCTTAAGCACTTTCATCAGAAACCAAACACTGGAGGGCCACAGAGTGGCTGGGGGGCTGGGGGATGCAGGGAGCACCCCAGCTCCCTCGGAGCCCAGCAGCTCACTGGCACCATCTGCTGGCCTTTGAGGAGGCCGTGGCTCTAAAGAGGATAAAGCCGAGGTGACTGCTGAATTTGAGGACGGGGAACAAAAGTGCTGGGTGTGGGGTGAGGTGGCAGTCCTCAGGAGCTCAGGCTCTGTTCCCTGACTACACACAGGGTTCCTGGAGTCAGGCAGTCCCTTATCACCTCTTCCTCCCTCTGTGGTCCAGCTCAGAGGAGGCCCCGCTCTGCTCTATGCTCACTCCTGGCACCCCCTCAACCCTCCCTCCCAGCACAGTGGCACAGGGGCCCCAATGGGCAGTCCCTCCACCTGGGTTCTGAGTCCCAGCTGCAAAGACAGCAAACTTCTATGGGGTTCCTACTGTGCGCTAGGCCTTGGGCTGGGCACCATGGATAGAAACAATAACCACTGGCCCCTTCCCGGCAGAGCAGCATGTACGTGCACTTTGACCTCTCCCACTGGAAACCACAGTAAAGAATTTCTTTCACCTTAGTCCTCTATCTCTTTCCTTAAGCATTGTTCTCACGTACCCCCCTCCTCCATTGTCAGCCACATTTCTCTAAAATTGTCTACAGTCACCGCTGTCACTCTCCCCTCCCCCAGTCTAGCTCAGAGCCAGCTTCCCCTCCTGACCTCACCAAAGGTCACCAAGGAAAGATAGTTTAGTCTCCAAATACCCTGCTTTCAGTTAACCTGGCTTCCTCGAAGTCTCTTCCCTGTGGCCAGTCCTCATGACCCAGTCCCTTTCTCCCTCAAATACCTGTGAAGCCACCATTGTGAGTGTCCCCCTAGCCCTCTGGCTCCTTTTTCCAAGCTGCTCCTTTTTTGGGTAAACCTCTGGTTGTGGAGACCCCTCCCCCAGCATGAGCTCATCTTCCTGCTCACATGCTGGTGCCTCCCACATTCCTTTCCAGCCAAGGCCTTGAAGCTCTTGACTCCAGGCCCACATGTCCAGCTGCCCCTGGACACCTCCCTTGGACACCCATAGACCCCTTCCACTCAGCATGCCGAAGATGGCCTCATCATCTTCCCTGGTTCTGACAGCCACCCTCCCCCTACACTATCCTTACTCTTCACTCCATGAACTGGCCTCCAAACCTCTTGCTCTAGCTCTGTCCCAGCCCTTGGTCGGATGCAGAGGCCTCACCCTAGCCCTTTGCAGTGGGTAGCATTATTGCTATTGTACATTCAAGGAAACCGAGGTTTCTAGAGTCTAAGAAAATCATTCAAGGTCTCAAACTCAGGTACACTTGAGTTTGAATCTTGGACCAGCCCCCAGATTGAAATTCAGATGTCCCTGAGTCCGAAGTCTAGGCTCTTGAGAACTGTGTTAATGCAGGGCCATGTTTACAGGGCCACTTTGCGTCATTATGAGGGGAAGGAGAGTTGTGGCGGCCTTGAGCGAAAGAGACTCCTGTCTGGTTGGTCAGGAAGTGGATTTACAGACAGGAGAACAGTGGAGGGGCTAGGGGAAGCGTGGAAGCTGGGAGTCCTATTGCTGCAAGCGGAAGAGGGACAGAAGCAGAGGTCTCTTTTGGACAAACTGAGCCGGAGGTGCTTGTGGACATGCAAGGGCTGAGCCCAGAGGTAGCCAGTTGCCTGTGGACCCCAGGATATCACTCACATGGCCTGGGAGCCTGGGAGATGGCTGACTTACCTATAGGTGCCCTGGGAATGAACTGAACCCCTGCCCCTTTCTCTGAGGTACCCCATCTAGGCTATGCACCTAGAGAGTGGGCCCTTGGGTTATCTGGGAGAGGGGAGAGAGAGAGACCCAGGAGCATCCCTTGCATTTTCAACAATATCTGGCATCCTCCTCTAAGCTTTCATTTTGCCTCAAGGATTAAAAACATGTGTTTGGGGATTAGGGCCCTCAAGTTTGGGAAACACTAAGACAATGTGTCCTGAAGGGTTTTCTGAACCAATCCCAGGGGAAAGGCAAATCCCTGCTGGGACAGCTTAGCTGACTCAAGGTGAAACCAGTTTTCTTGGATTCTGCTGTGTGGCTTTGAGCTATTCATTTACTGTGTTTGCCATATGCCAGTCCTTGTGTCAGCTTGTTCATGCTTTATTTACTTCCTATCTTCACATCATCACTATGAAGCAGGTACTATCATTATCTCCATCCCATACATAAGAAACCAGATTCAGAGGGGTTAAATGACATGCCTTTTGTCACACAGCTCTCCCAACACTACACTCCTAACCATTAGGCAGCACTGCCCCCATGGCATTTAGCCTCGGAGGTTGGCATTGTGTGGTGGGTGATAGCTAGGCAAAAGACCATCAACCTTTTAAAATTTGCTTCTGCATTAGAAACATATCTCCCAATGGAAGAATTAAGACAATTTGTTAAAACTAATTCTCACCTTGGCTGGTGGCACAGTGGATAAGGCACCAGCCTGCTAACCCAAAGGTCGCTGGTTCCATTCCCAGCCAGGGCACGTAACCAGGTTGCAAGCCAGGTCTCCAGCCAGGTCCTTAGCTGGAGGCAGGTGAAAGGTAACCATACATTGGTGTCTCTCTCCCTCTCTCTCTGCCTCTCTCCCTTCCCCTCTCTCTGGAAATGATAAATAGGATCTTTGAAAGAAAAACAAACAACTCTCTCAAACTTGCTTCCTTACAGCTTCCATCACCCCTTTTCAGGACTTTTCTTGGCAGAATAACTGCCAAAGATACAAAAATTAGTTGCTGTTGGATGACTGGTTTAATTTATTTGTATATGCATAATTCAGCCCCACTCCTGGTGGCTAATACCAGGCCTGGGGAAGCTGTGGCTGTTTTCTGATTGCTGGTGGGGAGGCCTGTGTGTGTTATTTTTTAAATAAACTGAAACCAGATGGAAGGGGGTTTTGTTCATAGCCTGGCCTAAAATTTTCTCTAGCAAATTCCTTGAAAGGCCAACCACCTACCAGCAGTGCCTATCCTCCTGGAGGTCCCTCACTGCTGGTATGCAGACAGTGAGTAGGGCTGGGATTTCTAATCTTGAAAACAAAAGGAGGTGAAAAGGAAGCTTCTAGGCCCAAGGTAATGGGGTAGGGGTGGGGGTGGTGAGTGGGATGGGAGGTGGGGTTATCTCTTGATCTGTGTCCGGGGCTGGGGCCTGCGTCAGGATCACCTGGACTGACCACGTGGTGAAAAGATGGATTTCAGACCCCCAACACATACGCCATTTGCAGTGCTAACTGCCAGCAGGAGACCCCGACTTTCAGGATAGGTTGATTTCTTTGACTACTCAGTAGAGGGGGTTATCCCACCTCAGAAGGGGCCCAATCAGAAGGGGCCCAAGCCTTTCTTGTTTCCATCCTGGGAAGGCCAATTGTTCAAGGTGATTGAAATATTTTTAACCACCAGCCAAGTCGAGGGCTTTGTAATGTCCCAGGTGTACCTCATTAAGTGACTCCTTGTTCAGAGGGAATGAAGCAAGAGCACCCCTGGGTCACAGAGCCAGGGGTTTCTCATTATTCTTTGGAAGGTGAATTGGGCATTGTCATAGGGAAGTGTGACCCCATCCCCAGGCAATGGAGGGCACTTCTTTCCCAGCACCACCGACCTTCGTTTCTAGCTCAGAGCCCTTTGCTTTTGGATTCTGAGACTTTCCAGATAATTGTGTCAGGTTAAGTAAGGTTTCATAAGGTTTCCTTTGAGCCCTGGGCCCTCAAAGTAAATTCCACTGGGAGCAAACCTAAGAGGTACCTGCATATAATTTGCTTTCAAGTCTTCAAGGAAAAATGCAGGTGCCTCAGCCCTGGGCATTTCGGAAAAATGGTAGGAATAGCCAGAATCTTTGCATGCTTGTGCCCTTTCTCATAGAAATGCGCAGAGAGATAGCTTTCATGTGAGCGAACAAATCCTTCCCCAGGAGGCATGTGCAGGGTGGGGTGGAATCTATTCCAAAAGGTCAGCATTCACCAGGCTGCCTTGGAAATCCTTACCAGCCCAGGACACATTTTCCCCCCTTTTCTGCTTCTTAGGTAACACATGGTAAATACAAGCCCTCAGTTTTCCAAGAAACATAAAATACGAGGTCTGTCCCGAAAGTCTCGGCAGAGCAAACTGTTTTAATTATATTGACATTGGTGTGATACTTTCGGGACAGACCTCCTGGGGAAAAACTGAATTAATGGAAGAGAAACTTTAAACTCTTTGGTTCCTAGGACTCTGCAAACACATTTTCCACATACCATGAGTTTATTTTATTTGCCTCCAAGGGATGGGCCTGAAACAGCTCTGTTGCATAAGGTGCTGTTTCCAAACACCTTGTTCCCAACTGGAGACATAGCATAAATTTTACCTAGATCCGAGAGAGTTCTGGAGGGGGTGACATCGTGTTCCAAGCTGCAATGGTTACAGTCAACAGTGGGAAAGTTGCCAGAGTCTTCTCACCAAGGAAGCTGATAGAATATTCTAAACACGAACGGTTCTTGCGTAAAGCACAAAGTGGTCATAAAAGCCACTTAAGGGAGAATTAATGGGAGGAAAATACCTTGAATGTAGCAAATAAAAACAACTTTATGAGGGACATGGGAAAAATAGATTTACTATGAAGGGATGGTAATATAGGAAAGTAACTCTTACACCAAAAATAATTCCACACAGTAGTATTTACAAAAGACCTCATAAGCGAACTCCTATAAATAGCAGTATCCTTGCCTTTGGTTTTTTCCTTCCCTCCTTCCTTCATTCAAGGATACTCACTGTGCTGGGAAGCCATGGTGAACTAGTAAAACATCATTCCTCCCCTTGTGGTCTCTCTGGCTACCCAGAGGGACAGCCCCTAATCAGGTCACTACACAATCAAGGGATCAAGGAGACCCTGACCAAAGGAACTAGACAGGGGAGTCCCATGGTGCTATGACAACCTGCTTCTTCTTTCCCAGAGGAGGTGATTCCAGAGAGCATCACGTGCAAAGGCCCTAGATAGAAGGAGCCTGGTCCTTTGAGGAAAGGGAGACCATAGGGCTGCAGAGGTCAGCTGGAGCCAATGGGGCAAAGGAGGTCTTGGAGGCTGTGGTGAGGAGAAGGTTTTGATTCTAATTTTATGGCATATAGAAATACTGCTCCCTGGGGGAGCAGGGAGAGTCACTGAGGGTTGTAAGCAGGAAGTAAAATAATCAGCTTGGCTTAAAAAAAAAAAAAAAAAAAAAGACAGCCACAAGCTGTGAGGAGAACGGACTGACAGTGTGGGGAGCTCACAATGGAAGCAGAAAGACCAGTCAGGAGGCCGCGGTGCTTGCTGGGCAGGAGCTGCTGGTGGTCATGGGGCCGAGCCAAGTGGATGGGCTGACTCATCCAGGGCTCGTTGGAAAGGGTACTGTGACCCAGATGAATTGGACTCAGAGGGCAAGAATTAGGGCTGGCCACATCCCACCCAGGCTAATCTGATCATTAAAATTAATTCTATTACTTGATGAAATGGATAGCATCATTTCTGGTACAAAGACAAATAAGGTCTAGATTATGTGTATTAGTGTCTACTACTAAATAAATACTCTGTGTGATTATGGGCCTAACCATGTTTTTCAGGCCACATTACAGTCGTTAGTAGCTAACAATGTACCTTACTTAGTAGCTACATTGTTAGCTACTAACAATGTAGTAGCTATTGTTACACACACACACACACACACACACACACACACACATGCACAGCACACACGCATATGTTTCACATAGGAGCAAATTGAGATTTAGTGAGGTTAAGGAATTTGCCCAGCTGGTGACTGGCAGAACTGGGACTGAAACAGATAACCACTGACCTGCCCTGGGACAAGTCGTAATAAATCTCAGGAAACCTGGGCACACACCAGCCCTAAGGATGGGCTGCTGGTTCCAACCCAGGGCAGGATGAGCCACCTTTGCCCACCCACCCAAGAGTGTCCTTTGGCAATTCTAGGAGCCGTGTAAACCAGCTCAGGATCTTCTCCTACACGTGTGTGCACTACACGGTGTTTCCTACGCGGTGGGGTTTTCTCTCCCCATGGCCTGGGCTGTTCCACCTAGGGCCAACCTGCCTTGTAGGTCTGGGGCAGCAGCTCTGAGGCAGAAACATGTCCTGTCCAGGGGCCCTGACTTCTGTTCCAGAAATATGCGTGACATTTTCAAAGAAACTGGCCAGAGAGTGTAGGGAGAGTTGGAACAACAATCCGAGTAAAGGGAACCCTTTGGGAAAAGGCCTGGGGGTTGGAAAGAATGCTGCAGTTTCCAGAAGTTGCACAAGGGTCACAAGGTACAGAGAAGGCTGATTAGGTGATGTTCTCATGTTAGAAAGATTTCTGCCATCTGCCTGCCTGGGAGCATGCAATGCATGGCCTTCCTCAGTAAGTAATGCCCTGAACAGTATCAGGTTCTAGATTAGAGACCACATGATAATGGTGGACTTGGAAAAATGTGATCAAACTGCCTAGGCCTTTAAAAAGCAAATTTGGTCTGAGGGAGTCCTCAGGCAGATGTCAAACTGAAGCTGTCCTTTGGATTTTTGTTTCAAATGAAACAGCTTTAATGGTTTATATGTATGGATATTTAACCCTATTTGAAACCTACTCCACTAGTTTCCTGTTGCTGCTATAAGAAATTGCCACAAATCTGCTGTCTTAAAACATAAATTGCCCTGGCTGGTGGCACAGTAGATAAGGCACCCACCTGTGAACCCAAAGGTTGCTGGTTCAATTCCCAGCCAGGGCACCTAACCAGGTTGCAAGCCAGGTCTCCAGCCAGGTTCTTAGCTGGAGGCAGGTGAAAGGCAACCATATATTGATGTCTCTCTTTCCCTCTCGACCTCTCTCCCTTCCTCTCCTTCTGAAAATAATAAATTAAGAAAAAAAAAAAAAAACCCTACCCCCTCTCCCATAAACTTATTATCTTACAGTTACGGAAGTCAGAATTTGAAATGGGCCTCCCTGGGCAAAAGTCAAGGTGTCAGAATGTCAGGATGTTACGAGAGAAACCCTGATTCTTCTTGCCGATGCTGTAAAGAATTACAGATCAGCGAGCCTTTTAGTGTGCATGCAAAGTTTATTAATGAATAAACAAGAGAGCAAAACAAGGGTGGCCAAAGGCTGGGGTGGCAAGCTTGTCCTTGAGTGGCCAGAGATCTAAGAATAAGTGTCCAGAGCATGGCCAGAGGCCCCATGGCTAAGGGCACTAAGAGAGCAAGTCCTTTGTTCTGAGGACATATATAGTTGGTGGGATGGGGGTGAAAAAGTTACATATTGATTGATGAACAAAGGTAATGCCAGCTTCTCTTGGGGGATGTAAGTACCTAAACATAGGTATGTGTGGGGGTCTGTTAGCTCAAATCCTTATCTTGCTCCAAACTCCATTTGTTCATCTTGTTGTAAAACATGTAAGTGAAGGGAGGCCATTAATTAAAGTTGGGGCAGTTACCCGAAGTTATTTATGGGCTCTTTTTGTAAGCATTAGGGACTCCCTTGTAAAATAGATAGTGACCAGAGGTAGGCAATTAACCAAAGTTGTTTTATGGGCTTCTTCTTTGGGCACTGTGAATCTCCCTTTCTTCCCCCTTCCTTGCCTTGGGATGAAAGCACAGTCTCCAGGTTTTCCCTTTCCCAGCTTGTGGAGATGATAAACACAGACTTTCAAAGGCTACACACACACACACACACACACACACACACACACACACACACTACACCCCCTCCCCCCACATCCTGCACTAACACAGTTTACTTATGTTCAAAATACCTGGCAGTCTTATCAGACCAGGCTCAAGATTACTAAATTAGTGGGTGAGAATATGTCTCCCTCTGCTTCTAGCTTTCTGTATTAAGTTCTTTGTTAGATTGTAATGGTGAGGTTCCTGCCTTTGTTTCCCTTCTGGATGCTCATTTGCCTAGAACAAGGAAACTGGTTCCTCATGGAGGCTCCAGGAGAGTATATGTTTTCTTATCTTTTTCAGCTTCTGAGGCACCTGCATTCCTTGGCTTTTGTCTTCTCCTTTATCTTCAAAGCAAGCGGCATAGTATCTTCAAATTCCTGAGGTTTGCTTTCAACGTCAAATCTTCCACTTTGAACTTCATGCCTCCCTCATACAAGGACCCTTGTGATCATACTGGGCCCACATGGGTAATTTTCCATCTCGAGATCCTTAACCCTATCTGCAAAGTCCCTTTTGCCATGTAATGTAATATATTAACAGGTTTCAGATATTTAGAATGTGGACATCTTTGGGGGCCATTATTTGGGGGTGGCCCCACTTTAACAAATTAAGAAAAAGAATGATAAGTCTGCTAGCTAGGAGGAGGATGGACAGGAAGCAGTCAGGTTATGTTAGGGAGACCAGACCAGAGGCTGTGCAGAGTTAGCAGGGAAGGGGCTGGGGTCTGGGTTGGAGGAGAGTGGGAAGAATGAACACAGGGCATGTTTCAGAGGGAGGATTACCTGCTCCTGGGAACTGTTGGGGTTAGATGGGCAAAAACTATCAGGAGACTAGGTAGATGGTGGAACCCTTTGTAGAGCCCAAGAGGAGGATCAGGTTTGTGGCAAGGAGAAAGAGGTCATGTAGGGAGGGGTTGCTTCTGATACCCATGGGACATTCAGGAGAGGTGCCTGGGAGGAGCCAAGGGGTCCTTAAAGAGCCACAGGGTCTAAATAGCTATGACTATTGGAGCCTTCCTCTCCCTGTGGGCACACATAGACTCATTCTCTACCTTGATTTCTGGGTTATCATCTCTGTTTGACTTTCAGTTCTTCTAGTCTAGATAGGAGCTGAGGGGCCATCTTGTATTTCTGAGGCCAGAATAGCACTGGCATGTATTCCACATCAAGTTTGTGTTTATCAGTCCTGGAAACAAGACTTTAAATCATAGACAGATAAAGTCACTTGCACAAGACCCTCACATGCAAGAGAAAGATAAAGTTACTTGCACAAGACTCTAAACCAGCATGAAATAGAGCAGTTGTTGAGCATACATTTTAAGGATTGGGGTGTTTTAAGTAGGTAACCAGCCAGCTGCTCAGATTTTAGAGCCTTGGAGATATGAATATGACAGTTGGTGAAAGAAAAAGGCTCTCCCTTTCTTTTATTTGAGTTCATGGCTTTCAGGAAAACCAGGTCCACAGGGAGGTCCACAGGCAGGGAAAGAAGAGAGGCCAAAGGCCCTGGAATAGAGGAAGCAGGCACCTCCTGTGTCAGCCCCCACAGGAGGCTTAGGCTATGGCCTCAGTGCCTCAGAGGGTACTTTTCAGATTGTTTAAAAAAAAAAAAAAAAAAAAAAAGGCCCTGGCTGGTGGCACAGTGGATAAGGTGCCGGCCTGTGAACCCAAAGGTCGCTGGTTCGATTCCCCAGCCAGGGCACATAATCAGGTTGCAGGCCAAGTCTCCAGCCAGCTCTGTAGCTGGAGGCAGGTGAAAGGCAGCCATACACTGATGCCTCTCTTCCTCTCTGGAAATAAATAAAATCTTAAAAAAAAAAAAAAAAAGACCATATTTTAGACAGCGTGAAAGGGAGGAGAGGTCAACATATGAGAGCAATTGGTTGCCTCTCACGCACAACCCAGGCATGTGCTTTGACTGGGAACTGAACCAAACTGAACCCATGACTTTTACAATTCTCAGGCCAGAGCTCAACCCACTGAGCTACACCGGCCAGGGTCCTTTTCAGACTGTTTATTGCTGTAGGTGATCCTGGTGCTTGGAATCACCTAGATAAGAGGAGCTTAGGGGAGACCAAAATAGAATTTCCCACCAACCAGCCTGGAAGATGGGGGCTCCCAGTAGGTTTTATGCTTGATTTACAGGAAATAAAGAAAGGAGGTACTTTTCGCAATTTATCTTAAGCCCTTATACTTCATATTGTATATTATGGGGTACCTGCATATATGCTTATTTTTTATTTGTCTAGCTCTGTCTTCCCCTTAGCAGGGATCTCATAGGTGGTCCCGATGATATGCCCAGTGCCCTGCTTGGACTCATTAAAATGTGCAGGAATCTCCCAGAGAATGGTGGTCTCAGGAGAAACTGGAAGAGGGCGCTTTTGCAACAAGTTGGGGTTTCCAGAAGACAAGCCGTGCATCGGGGTGGTGGAGGCATGAGTTCTCTAGGAGAGGGGCTGTCCAGGAATAGGGAATGGACCGCGAGAGGAGCCAAGGGGTCCTTAAAGAGCCACAGATCAGTAGGGGTAGTAGGGGTGCCAGCGCGAAGTGACGCAGCGCGGTTTGGCCGCGGTGGGGCGCCGTAGCTCCAGCCGTTGCCAGGGGAACGGGTCCAGCGCCCGACAAGGCCCAGCCCGCCTCGGCCTGGCCCGCTCGCTGTACAACCTTCATCCCCACTGGATCCGGGGCCCTAGGACTCCGCATCCTAATCTCCGCCGCGCAGCCCGGGATGGGGCTCCGCTCCGGGGTGCGCCGCCGCCCGCTCCCGGGGGCCGTCCCAGCCACGAGGGTCTGAAGTGCGGCCGCCCTGGGCAGGGGTGGTGTGTGTGGACCGCCAGGCGCGAGGGCTGAGTCGCAGAGAGACCTTGGCGGGGCCGATCAGGCGCGGCCTCCACGACGCACAGGTGAGAAGCTACCGCCGCGGTTCTCACCCCAAGCCTGGCCTGACCTATCGGGGTGCAGCTGCCGCCGCACAGCTGCGCTCTGCGCTCGCTGGGGCCTAGAGCCCTCGGTCTTGGCTCCAGGGACCCGTCAGAGTGCGGGCTCCCTTCAAGTATTTACCACGTTCACAGATCTTCATTGAGAGCCTACTGTGTGCCAGGGGAGGCGCCACGGAGGGCTCTGGACAGCCAATCTCCAGACCCCACGGCGTGTTAAAGGCGGGAAGTGCGGGGGTGGGGGGAGGGCACCCGGTACAAGACTGAGTGATTTCAGGTGGGGATCAGCGTTCTGGAGGTGAAATGGAAGGAGGTGGCCAAGCAGGTCTGTTGTCAAAGTTGGCTGAAGCTCAGAACCGAAGTTTGTAAAGGAGCCAGCATTGTGAGCCGAGGAGGGGTGTTTCTGGGCGAATGAAAAGCAAATGCAAAGGTCTGGAGTCAACAAAGTACGGTGAAGTGACAGAAAGGGTAAGGGAGCCCTGAAGGATGTGGTGGGAGTTTCGACTTTGGTCCAATGGGAGGAGGAAACCGTTGAAGAGTTTTGATGAACTTTCAAGTTTTGAAAAGGTCACCTCACTCTGGTTGCTGTGGGCAGCATGGTGGTGACAGGGCACATCAGGAAACCAGCCGAAGGTCACCCTAGTTTTGCCAGTCTAATGGTACCTCCTCGATTAGCTTAGTCTCTCTGAGCCTCAATGTTCTCACCTGTGAAAAGGGGTTGTTACTCCGCATGGTATTTGTGAGAGAGAAAGTGAGGGGCCAGCTACTCTTGAGGCTGATATCTGGAGAAGTCCACGAGGACAGTTCGCAATGAAAGGAACTAACTCAAGAGAGTTGTGAAGGTTTTAATAAGTGAATTCCTTAAAAGCACTTAAGGCAGTGCCTGGCACCAAAGTGCCCTGTAAATGCTAGTGGTGGTTATTATCATTGAAACCCTGTAGGGGGGCAATTACCATTGAGACCCTGTAGGGGAGCAATCATGGAGGTTGGCTTACAGTGATGGCAGCAGAAATGGTAAGAAGTGGCTTAACTTCTCTTATGGAAGGAGAGTTGGCTTTGGAAATGAGTGAAGGGTGGTCTCTGTTTTTGTGGAGTTGGTGGTTCACTGTGGGAGATGGGTTTATAAACATAATCTTCATAAGATGGAATAAAAAGCAACATGGGTGCTTAATTAACCAGTTTTCTTTTTTTCCTTTTGTTTTTCTTTCTTTGTTCTGTCACAACTTTGTTCTTAATGACTGTTTCTTGGTGGGTGTTCCTCAAAGCAGGATCCTATAATCAAGGGAGTTGATTTCCTGGTTACAATCAACAACCCTTGCCTCCCTCTGCTTGGTGGCCTTGTTTCTGCTCCATGTTACTTGTCCTTCTTGTCCCCAGTTTGCAGCTGTTGCTTCAGGAGGAGAATGGCACGAAAAGGTTTACAGACAACATAAACTCAGGAGTAACTGCGATTTCAAGCTTTTCTTGCCCTAGCCTCAGATGTCTGCATATTGTTTATACGTGAGAAGCCCAGCCTCAGCTGAGACCAATGACTGAAGTGTCCATGAGAATGGCTTGAAGTTGCAGTTGATTTTCTAGGAATTGTTGTGATGTGCATCTCTTAGTCAAACTAGAACACTTTCTAGAATTTTAAGGCCATACACTTCTCTGGTACCTGTAGGGCATTTTATTTTATTTTATTTTATTTTTTAAATATTTTATTTCATTATTTTTAGAAAGAGGGGAAGGGAGAGAGGCAGAGAGGGAGACAGACATCAATGTATGGTTGCTTTTCACCTGCCTTCAGCCACAGACCTGACTGGAGACCTGGTTTTGTGCCCTGGCTGGGGAATCGAACCTGCAACCTTTGGGTTCTCAGGCCGGCGCCTTATCCACTGTGCTACCAGCCAGGGCCCTGTAGGGTATTTTAATAAACAAAATACTTGCCCCTAAAAATTATTTTAAAGACCTTTTACGCTGTATCGGTGTGTATCATGCCCACTGTTAATTGAGCATCTGTTGAATCTCAGTGAAAACTATTTTAAAAGTAATCCTGGGAGAAAAACATATGTAGAAATGTGTTTTTTCTATATAAGTTTTCTAAATAACTTATTTAGAAATGTCCATAGAGAGTCTCTAGCACAGCAACCATAAATCCTCTAGCTAAAATATGGTTAGGAGCAAAACCTTCCTGTAGAATGTGCCTTCTCTTTGGATTTGAAGCTGAGCTGGCCCTTGGCCAAGAACTAGAACAACGTCCTGCCCAGCCACTCCACTGTTGTGCTGTCTGGTTGTCTGATTCTGTCTTGGACAAGACCCCCAACAGCTTGAAAGGAGCTCTGGGACTTTTCCTCGCAACCCTTTAGCTGGGCAAGTCAGGATTGCTCTCAAGACTGAGAAAACTGAGCACTCTTGTTGCATGGTTGTCAGGCAGGAGTTCCTTGTTTGATATGATACAGGGCTCTGGATCACATGAACGCATTTGGTCCTCATGGCAGCTCAGTGGGGCCAGGAGGGCAAAAGGTGGCACAACTCAATATTTTATTATTTGGCAGGGGTTTTTCCCCCGCAAAGCAGTACATGCACATGGTAAAAAACAAAAACAAGCAAACAAACAAACAAAAAAACAGTACCAAGGAGTTCCCATATCAGCACATCTCTGTCTCCCTCCCAGCCACTAGCTCCCTTTCCCAAAGGCCGACCTGACATTTGCTTCCTTGTATTTCCTTCCAGGGACATACGGGACAGACGTCTGTCCACCACCTTTATTCTTGCTCACATGATGGCACTCTGTACAGCCATCATACCCGTGCCTTTCCACTTACCTGTGTCATTTCCTCCTTTCCTTGTTTTTGATGTTGAATAGCATTCCATTGTGTGGACGTGCCATAGAATGCTTATGTTTTTTCTTTTTTAAAATTTTATTTATTATTTTCAGAGATAGGGGAAGGTGAGAGAGGGAAAGAGAGACATTAATGTATGGCTGCCTTTCACCTGCCTCCAGCTAAGGACCTGGCTTGCAACCTGGTTATGTGTCCTGGCTGGGAATCAAACCAGCGACCTTTGGGTTTGCAGGCCGGTGCCTTATCCACTGTGCCACCAGCCAGGGCTGTCTATATGTTGTTTTTTGTCCTTTATTATTACAAATAAGACTGCATTGTATCTTTGTGTATTTTGTGAGTTTATGTAAAGGATAAATTCCTAGAAATGGAATGTGAGCCTAAGGCTGTATGTTCTAAAGCTTGTTAGACATTACCAGATTGCCTTCTAGCTAACTTTTTTGAAAGGTGAATGAAGGGTAAATCCAGAGGTGGCTTTATGAAGTTTGTGCTCCCTTCCCCGGGTCCCTTAACCTGTGAGCGGCACTGCAGGAACCAGAACCAGGCTGCGTCTGTGCGCTTAGCCGTCGTCCCTTGCTCCAGCCTGCCTCTCCCTGTCAGTGGCTCAGGTGCCCGGGCCCTCGGAGCCTGTCCCCTGACCCCGTCACTTCCTCTGAGCCTCCCTCCCAGTCCTGTGGCCTCTGTCCACAAGCCCTCTTTAGTAACTGAGTTGATTGTTCCTTGAAATCCTCAGGCATCTTGCATCCTTCTCCAAGACTGGTACTTTTCCCCTCAGTTTGCTTCTTTGGACAATCACACTTTAAATTTTTCTTTTTTAATTTTTTTTTATGAGAGTGGAGGTAGCAAGGAAAGTGGATCAGTCATGTAACTACAGTTCTATTTTCACAGTTCTTTTATTTATTTAAAAAGATTTTTGTTATTTTTCAGAGAGAGTGAAGGGAGAGAGGCAGAGAGGGAGAGAGACATCACTGTATGGTTGCCTTTCACCTGCCTCCAGCTAAGGACCTGGCTGAAGATCTGGCTTGCAACCTGGTTATGTTGCCCTGGCTAGGAATTGAACCAGTGACCTTTGGGTTCTCAGGCCATCCCCTTATTCACTGTGCTACCAGCCAGGTGTTCATGGTTCTTATGGAGAACTTGAACTGTTAAGATTTTCCTCATTTAAAGCCCTGGCTGGTAGCACAGTGGATAAGGCACCGGCCTACGAACCCAAAGGTCGCAGGTTCGATTCCCCAGCCAGGGCACATAACCAGGTTGTAAACCAGGTCTCCAGTCAGGTCTGTGGCTGGAGGCAGGTAAAAAAGCAACCATACATTGATGTCTGTCTCCCTCTCTGCCTCTCTCCCTTCCCCTCTTTCTAAAAAAAAAAAAAAGATTTTCCTCATTTAAATAAATTCAGGTAGCTTAACCTTATTTGGAAAATGCCATTTTAGGCCTTTAGCAACTGAATGTTAACATGAACAGATTATTACCATCCTGGCAATGGGCTTCACCTTGTTGGGACAGGTAGGGGCCCTGCATAGCCCCTTTAGCCTGCCTTAGGAGCCAGGGGGGTCCTTAGCTTATCAGGATGGCAGCTGCCTTTGGCTCTAACATTCCATAGGGCCTCTTCCCTCTTGTCTTCCCTCCGACTCCCCCAGCTTGACTCTGTGATTTGTCCTGTGGCAGCAGGAGGTACATGAAGAATCTTTCCTTTTTATTTATTTATTTATATTTTTAAAAGATTTTTATTCATTATTTTCAGAGAGAAGGGCAGGGAGGGAGGCAGAGAGGGAGAGAAGTATCAATGTATGGTTGCCTTTCACCTGCTTCCAGCTGGGGACCTGGCTGGATGGAGACCTGGCTTGCAACCTGGTTCTGAGCCCTGACTGGGAATCGAACCAGTGACCTTTGGGTTCAGGGGCCAGCTCCAATCCACTGAGCCACCAGCCAGGGTGCTCTTTTTTTTTTTTTTTAAAGACTATATTTACTTTTTTAGAAAGCAGGGAAGGGAGGGAGAAAGAGAGAGAGAAAAACATTAATGTGTGAGAGATACATGGTTGCCTCTCCCAGGCCAACTGGGGACGTGGCTTGCAACCCAGACATGTGCCCTGACTGGAATTCAAACCAGTGACCTTTTGTTTTGCAGGCCAGCACACAATTCACTGAGAGACTCCAGCCAGGGCAAAGAATCTTTTATCAAGGCCTACATATCTCTTAGCTCACCAATGATGCAGCTGGGGGCTTAGTGCGCAGGAGGGAGCTTGTGGGCTTGACTTCCCCCTCCCAATCATTTCCTCCTAAAGTACAGGGCTGCTGACTTCCTACGGTGTCACTGTCCCCCCAAACCCTTTCCCCCGCTTGCTCATACTCACTTCCCCACTGTGACTAGAAAGCTTTCTAGCCCTGGCTGGTGTGGCTCAGTGGATTAAGTGCCAGCTTGTGAACGAAAGGGTCGCTCGTTCAATTCCTGATTAGGGCACATGCCTGGGTTTCGGGAGGCAACTGATCTCTTGGCGTATTGCGATTTCTCTCCCTTTCTGCCACCTTTTCCCTCTCTCTAAAAATAAATAAAATCTTAAAAAACAAACAAACAAAAAATGCTTTCCAAAATCCCTATCACCTTTCTGTCACTCTCCTGTTTTAAAATGCCTGTTACTCTAGCCCTGGCTGGTATGGCTCAGTGGATTGGTGCTGGCCTGCAAACCCAAAGGTCACTGGTTCGATTCCCAGTCGGGGCACATAACCAGGTTGCAAGCCAGATCTCCAGCCAGGTCCCCAGCTGGAGGCAGGTGAAAGGCAACCATACATTGATGCTTCTCTCCTTTTCTTCCTCCCTCCCTGCCCTGTCTCTGAAAATAATGGGTAAAATCTTTATAAATAAATAAATAAAATTCCTGTTACTCCCTGTGGCTCTTGCAATAGTGCCCACTCTTTCCCCAACTGTCCCCCTGTGATCTAACTCTGCTGCCCCCCTAGGGCTCACCACCCCTATCTGCTCCCTGCCTGTCCCACCCCTCCCTTCAGCCCCTTCTGTCACACTGAATGGATGGCCCTGGCAAGGCTGCCAAGATACCCCTTCACCCATTGCCCTGACATCTGCCTGGGTCTGTCTGGGCCTAAGAGTCTGGTCTCATCTGTGTTTACATCCCCAGTGCACAGTATTGATTGGGTCAAGGTGTGAGTGTTCAAGCTGAGCGCGCTGTTCGGGAGCAGAGCCCCAGATCTTTCCATCTGGTCTCCTTGAGAAGTGCTGAGAGGGGAGGAAGGGCCGAAGAAGCCCACCTGGGTCTGGTGACTACTTGGTCCCATTTTGGATTCTCTCTGACCTCTTAGTTTTTCTTTTATCAAATTCTTTTGAGCCAAAAGAATGTGCGCTACCCACCCTCCAAGGGAAAATGTCATCAGTTAAGAACTGGCTGACCCAGGCTTTGGGGCAGTGGCATGTCTCCTGACCAGATCTGCTATTTACTCTATAGCGCTGCCACTGCTGCAAGGGATTTTGACCCTAACAGCACTGTCCCCTCATCCCTGGTCTCATCAGTGGTACTTCTGGGCCAGCGGTACCCTAGTTTGGAGTCAGAGCCACCCCAAAGGCTATTTGTATAGGCTTCTGGCCACAGATGGTGCCTCCTGCTGCCGAGGTATCTGGGCTGCACCAGGACTGGGGGTGCCTGCGGCCACTGCTTACCTACTCCAGGCAGCAGAGACATGTCAGCCATGCTCCTCTGCTGCTTTCTTTGGGAAGTACCCCAAGGTGTAGGGCTGTTAAGGTGTGGGGATGGCAAACAGAAAGCTAGGACTTAGGGATCCCAGTTTGTGTGTACCCTTCAAAGTCGTTGCCCTGATGATGATGTGACTGAAAAAACCATATGCAAATCATAGGGGTTTGCTCCCTGCCCCAAGCAGAGCCACCTAACTGAGCTCTATTCACAGTGCTTGACCTGGTGACCTTTGGCTGTTTCCAGAAATCAAGAGCAAAATTTTGCTATCACTGAGGGCATCCATAATAAAGTGATGCCAGCTTTTTAGTCACCTCTGATTGAAGGTGAGAAGGTTAGAATGGTGATCCAGTGGCCCAGCTCTTTTGACAGTGGTTCCTTGGAACCATCGATATAAGAAAGCAATTTCAACCACCCCCAACACTTTGGACATAAACCCCATAGAATGTAAAATATCTGATACCTCAGTCTGGAGAGATGAGGACAGCTATCCAACAGACTATTTTAAAGCTAATTATGACATCTGTCATTTAGGAAGCATTTATGTGTCAGGCTTTACCTACAGTGCAGGCAACCCTAATCCTACTTTTCAAATGAAGAAACTCAGGCCATTCAGCTAGTAGGTGCAGAGCCAGGACTTAAAACTAGATCTTTTTCCTGCAAAGCTGGAGATGTTGTTGGTTTTGGGGTTTTTGTTTTTGTTTTGCCTTTTGCTGCTGCTTATTGAAGACAAAGCAAATGACCAGAGGATTCCGATGGAGTACCTAGAAGAAAACTAAGGTCATGCTGAGACTACTCAGAAGTGGCTTCAGATATTCCTGGTGTGGCTTTCAGGAGGCATTGAGCTTCAGGCTGGATTAACGTTCAGTAGTTAGGCAAATAGCCAGAGGGTGGGGGAGCTGTGTCCGAGAGAGACGTATGGGTGTGTGATGTCTGTGTGGGACCAGGGAGTTGTGGGTACATGATGGCTATGCACATTGAAGGCAGGGCAGAGTGAGCCAGATGGCTTTGGGTGGACCAGGTTTCCACACCATTTACCATGCCCACATTTCCTTTTGTTTCAGATGTGCTCAAGTCAGCAAACATTTACTGAGTACCTTCTATGTACAAGGTATGTTCTGGGTACTTGGGGAGGGGATGTAGAGAACAGAAGTGAATGATTCACAGCATATTTACTGCCCTTAGGGGAGTCACGTGGCAGACACACAGGGATGGCAGAGTGTTTCCAATGGCAAAGTGTCCTGCCCAGTAAGACTGAGCATGAGCGCCCTGACTCCCCTTGGAGCACCCCTGGCCAAGGAGGTGCTTTCAGTGGGCTCTAAGATCAAGTAACATTTGTTAGGGTGAGAAGTGAGGCAGGCCCATGGGCATGGATTCCTGAGAATCTAGCTACCCCAATTTTGTCCCCAAATCTTGGCCTTCCCACCAAGAGCTGCAGGTGGGCCTATCCAAATATGGTGCTGCCTGCCCAGGCTCTAGTCCCATCTCAGGCTTGGGGGATACCAGGTAGGGTGGGCTCTTCTTCCTGTAATGACAGGCCCACATTGCCTGTCCTACCTGTAATCATGGCCGCTAGGTCCGCTCTTGGGCCTAAGGATGGCTGGGTGGGGTAGTGCTGCCACCTGGTGGCAGGCTTTGGCTGCGGCCTGGCCTTCCTTGAGCTCCCTCAGGTCAGCCCATCTTTATTTGATTTGATTTTTTATTTTATTTATTTATTTTCAGAGAGAAAAGAAGGGAAAGAGAAAGGGAAAGAAACATGCACAAGAGAAACTAATGACATCAATCAGTTGCCTCTCATATGCCTCTAACTGGGGACCTGGCCCAAAACCCAGGCACGTGCCCTGCAGGGGATCCAACATGCGACCTTTCAGTTCTCAGGCCGATTCTCAGTCCACTGAGCTGCACCAGCTAGGGCCGGCCCACCTTTCTGTCCTCAGTGCACCAGGCCCAGATTTTACTTGGAGAAACATGATCATTTGCTCTGCTGGAGGGACCCAAAGAGGAATCCTTCCCTCTCTCTTGTGTGCTGGCTCCTCCTCAGCCAAGAAGCCTTAGCAGCCCTTCTGAAGTACAGGGGAGACTGTCCACAGTCCTCCCAGTCCTAAAGGGATTACATGCTTGCCTAGGAGCAGAGGCCAGCTTCCCCTTCTGGACAACTCACTCCGATTCCCTAAGCAAATGACACTTGCATATGGGTCACAGGACAGAGGTGACTAATTGTAACAGAATCAGCATGTGTTCTCATCACTCTGGCCCCCGCCTGATATTGTTCCCAGATGAGAACATGTCTTACTAGGTTTAACTTTGATGGCTCTGCAGAACGCTTTGAGTAACAGGCAGCCACACTGTGTCCTGAATAAACCCTGGACCCTCCTATCTTGTACTGGCCAGGGCTGGGGCCACAGCTGGCTCTGGGGCTTTGAGACCACACTCCACTACCACGCTCCCCCACTGCCCAGCTTCATCATGCGAGGACACCAGGCTCCCCTGCAGCGTAGCTGGGAGGTGGCTTTCCATCCCAGTCTGCTTCCCCACCTGCTGGAAGCTGGCTGCATGAATGGGCTCTGGGCTCCAGCTCGGGCCTCCTCAGGCTAATGTTCTCCCTGCTCTTTCTCCCTCAGGAGATGAACATCTGCAACAAGCCCTCCAACAAGACAGCCCCTGAGAAGAGTGTGTGGACAGCACCCTCACAGGCCAGCGGACCCTCCCCGGAGCTACAGGGCCAGCGGTCACGCCGGAATGGGTGGAGCTGGCCCCCTCACCCGCTCCAGATTGTGGCCTGGCTGCTGTACCTCTTCTTTGCTGTGATCGGCTTTGGGGTCCTTGTCCCACTCCTGCCTCACCACTGGGTGCCTGCTGGCTATGCTGTATCCTTGGGAGAGTGTAGGGTTGGTGCTCGGAATTGTGGGGGCAGTAGGTGGAGGACATGGCAGAGGCCTAAAGGTGGGCTCCTTAGAGAGCACAGGCAGGAGCAGTCTTTTTTCTGGGGGACCAGCTGCCTGCCTGGCCTCCAGCCTCCATCTGACCCCTCTGCCTGATGTGGTGAGCCTACAGAACTGAAGTCCCTTGGAGCAGTTAGAGCCCCACAACAGAAGGGAACCCCACCAACCAAGGTACCACTTAAAAGCTCTTTTTAAGCTAATTGAGCCCTTATAGAGCTCAGTAAGGGATAGAGAGTAATTATTTCTTTTATGAAAGCATTTTTCACTTTTCAGAAAGTGTCATGGTAGAATTCTTTTACATAGTAAGTTTTCTGGTACATTTAAAATGTGGTTTTATTTTGGATACTCATTGATTTTGTGAATTATGCCCATTAAGGTCGAATTGACAAAGGAGGGATAGATGCCCTGGAGGCTCCTGGGAACAGTGACAAAACATGAACTTGCATGAGCCTAGTGATGTGACTGCAAAGGACATGGTTGTGAGGCTGAGAGATTGGAGTGTAGCAGGCAGCCATGTTCTCCTGTCCCAAGGGTGCCCATGCACCTTTGCCTTGGAGTGATGCTTCATGGAGATGATTCCTTAGGCCTCTCAGTGGGGAGGTGAGGGGGAGCTAGAGGAGGTTGGCAGGGATGAACCTGAATGCCTCAGACACAGAGTGAGCCACAGAACTTGGTTCCAGCTCAGCCCTTTCAGTGCTACCCAAGGCTGAGCAGCTTCTGCCAGCTCTCTGGGCCTTAGCTGTCTGATGGGAAGATTCCTGCCTGCTTCCCAAGGTGGGGACAAGGAGCATGCAAGGACATGTGTCTGAGCACCAGAATGCATGAGCCGTAAGTGTGAGCACACTGTCTTGGGGAATCACAGCCCTGGGCGGGTGAGTGACAAGGGCAAGTGTGTGGAGAAGGACTTGAGAGAAGGGTGCCATCCTCAGACACAGCAGTGTCACTGGGGAACTTCCTGGTTTGCTGGGCCTGGGCCTAGTCAGCTCTGTGAGTGGGGAACTGGACTTTCTCCGAGGTGACCAATCAGCCTTACTTAGGGCTATTCATTAGAATGCTTCATGGGATTTTCCTCTCATGATGTGGAATGGGCACACCCCTTCCTCTGGATTAGCTGGGTTTGTGCCATGTGGTTTGAAATGAGTGCAATCAGAACAAATAACAGGAAACAAGAGTACCACTTATTGCCAACCCCTGGATTATTTAAGCTTCAATAATTTGAAGGTATTCCTCCCACTTTACCAAGAAATTTGGGCTCAGAGAGACTAAGAGACTTTCTGAGGTCACACATCGGGTACCTTGTGAGGCCAGCAGAGATATTCGGGTGCTCAGATGGTTTGAGGGGTTTTGCCCTCTCCACATTCATTGCTGTGGGTGATGTGGAGGCTCATAGAATCCTCAGATCTGGCACCCATTTTCCAGGCCTGGATGGTTCTCCTTCCATCAAAGCCACCGTCCTTCTGTAGGCTCACTCAGGTGGGGTGGGGTAATAATGAGTACCAAGTACTCAACTATGGGCCTGGAGCTGGCCTGGGACCTAGGGTGGCAAAGATTAGCAAGACAGGGCCCCAGCCCTAGGGTGCTCAGCCTCCAGCTGGGGGAAAGCGTTGTAGATTGGAGGTGCTGGGGGCTCATGGAGATACTGTGGATGCAGGAGGTGGGCCAACATGACCACCTGCTCAGGCCCAGATGCATACCTGCCGCTCACAGCCGCCCTCTTCTCCGATGCCTGCCTAGCCTATCCAGTTGCTCTTGACTCCGCCCCTTTTCTTCATCAGGGACCCAGACAGTCATCAAGTCCCGTTGCTTTTACTTCCTAAATATCCATCAAATTGCCCTCTTCCCCACTGCCACCGGCCCCTCCTGTCTAGAGGAGCATTTCCTTGCCAAACATGACCCCACCCTCCGAAGCACTCCCTGTCACTCTGGCCAGTCCATCTGCGTCCCTGCAGCCACAATGCCCTTTCAAAATCAAATACGATAAAGTTCCTCAGCTAAATACCCTCTAACAGCTTTTTTCTGCCTTAAGGAACGAGGGTAAATATGCTCAAGGCTGTGCTCTGGCTTCCACTTGTCTCCCCAGCCGCTTCTTGTATTATTTCCTCTCTTGTTCTCTGTTGTAACACGGGCCTCTGCCTGAAAGCCCTTGACTCCCTCTCCACTCTAACACCCCGTTAAGTAAAAAGTCAAGAATTGACAGCCCATGAACTAGTTTGACCAACAGATTTTTAAATTTTTAATTGAAGGACAGATCTTACATATTTGCTCAGCAGGTGGATTTAGAAAAATTATTTCCTTGTCAACATTAAAAATATAAGGACCTCACATAAAAATGCAGATTTATGGTTCCTTTTGAAAAGCCAGAATTTGGCGACATGGGCCCTCGTTCTGTTTGGGGGGTGGGGCCTCAATCTTGCATGGCACCGTGGGCTGAGCTGGAACCAGCCCCCTGTTTGAGACTGTTTGCTCCCAGTAACAAGCCAGTCTCCCTTTCTGCCATATGCTACCTGCTAGGTCCTTGTCACGCATTCTTCTTTAAGTCTTAACTGAGGCAATACTTTCTCAGAGAACCTCACAAACGCACGTAGTTCCATGAACTTTCTTCATTGTAGTCAACCCATTGTTTGATCCACATTTGTATTTCCCTGCAGACTGTAGGCTCCTTGGAGCTAGGGTTCATGTCTGTCTTGCTCCTGCCATATCCCTCAGTGCCTGGCATAGAGAAAGACCTCTGTAAACAGTCGAATGAACGAACCAGGTTGTGAGGTGGGAGAGGTGTTGGAACAGGCAGGAAACTAAATGTTTGCCCACAGTCATTGTGTCTGAAGAGCAGCTGGAATGGGGGGGAGTAATGGTTGCCGCTGCCAGCCAGGTTTGAGAGGAGTCAGAGCATAAGGGACTCGCCACTGAGCTGAAGAGCAGACCCCAGCTTGAGGGCCGCTGAAAGCCATTGTAGGAGTTCAAGCAAGCAAGGCTTTTGGTTTACGCTCTTCAAAGTTCACTCTGGGACCAAGGAAAGGCAGATTCAAGGGGAGCAAGAGAGGAGGGCAGAGTTGGGAGACTGGAATAACCCAGGCAAGAGGGAAAGACCTGACCCACAGCCAGGGCCGTAGAGGGGTTTTGGTGGGTCACAGGATTGTCTCCTTCAACTCTGTACAGCGCGTTAGGATGGAACCTGGCTCAATCAGACATGAAGGGAAATTTGAAGGAGGAGCAGGAAGGGAAAAAAGGAGGTAGGACAGCTGATGATGGAAGATGAATCATGGAGGGATGATGTTTGCCTGGCTCACAAGAGGTTCAATGAATGGGTGGAATCTACTGGTGAATTTTTAAACATTTAGGCTTTGTAGCAAGTTGTCAGCATACTCATCTCCAGCATTTGGTCCAATTACTGCGCAGTTAGGTCCTGGAAGAGCTGTTTTTCAGCTCCAGGAATCTGTCTCTGATCAAGGCCTGAATGCATCAGGACATCCTAGGTGCTCAGCCCCAGGGTTCCAAGTGCTTGGTCTCCAGGTGAGAGAGGCAATGGGTGTGTGAGGCCCATCTGCAAGTGATTCTCCGTCTGGCCAGGTTGCTGAGACAGGATGGCTTTTTCCTTCTCAGAGTAGACTTCTGTGAGAGCAAGACGAACAGCCTTAGAGGATGGTGTCGTTCAGTTTCACTTCATAGACTCTGAAACCAGATTAGAATTGGAGGTCATACCAGTCAGGGCCTATGCCAAGCCTGGAACAGTGAGGCCATGGCCCTGGGTTTGTGCCCCTGGGCAGCAGCAGACAATACTGGCTTGCGAGCTCAGTTACCAGATGGCTGCTCTCCTCTTCCACGTGGGGCTGGTACACTGGAGAGGTCTGACAAGGAAGTTCTCAGGTTTTGGAGGTAGTGGGTGGCACAGACTATTCATGAGGGAGTCGCATGGAGGTGCAGAACAGTTCTCTGGCCACAGAAAGCAGGGGTGGGGCTCCCAGCTGGCAGTGTGTGGAGTGAGCCTTTAACCTGCTGGGCCAGTGCATGGGCGCCATCTTTGCCGGCCACCTCGTGGTGCACCTGACTGCTGTCTCCATCGATCCAGCAGATGCCAACGTGCGGGACAAGAGCTATGCAGGGCACTTGCCCATCTTCAACCGCAGCCAACATGCACATGTCATTGAAGACCTGCACTGCAATCTGTGCGACGTGGATGTGTGAGTGCATGTGAACTGAGGGTGTATGTGGGCAGTGAGTGTGCCTGAGGAACTGCCAGTGGGAGCTCAAGACAGATGGGCATGCCCAGGGCTGTACGGCCATCCTAATAACACGTGCGTTTTACATAGTCAAGAATCTTGATGGAGTGACAGAGAATTGTAAGGTAAGGAGAAGGTAATTGGAAACAGAAGATGAGGAACAGCATTTCCAGTGGTAAAAGTAGGAAACATTTGGCATGACCACAAACCCACCAACATTTCTAATAACTAACATTGCCAGTCACCAACCCCACCCCCACCCCACCCCCAGTCTCACAAGCATTCCCAGGTAGGGATAGTGACGGGAGTTAGCTCTTGAATATTTATTATGTGCCAAGTGCTTATGGACAACCACCCTGCAGGGTGGGCAGCATCTTTCTCCACAGAGAAGGAGCCTAAGGTTCGAAAGTCTGAAAGGCCTGCCTGAGGTCATATGGCTATTGGGCAACAGAACCCGATTCATCATCCACCTTCCTAGTACCTGAGCTGATATGGTCATTTACCCATGAGGACTCTGAGGTTCAGAGAGGCCAAATGACTTTCCCCAGGTTACACAGCTAGTGGGGAGATGAGTCAGAGTGTGTGGAGCCCATTATGCCTTTGGCTGGTCCAGACTGCCTTTCTAGAGCCCTCCCCACCCTCCTAGAGCTTCCAGTCTCCCAGCCTCAGGTAGCGGATTGGGCATGGAGGTGTGGTCCAAGAGCAGCTCCACACTTGTAATCTGAAGACTCAGGCAGCCTTCTATTGGAAGGGGGATCTGTCCACAGGACTGAGAGTCTGTCTTAGCGCATTAAATAAGGCACTAAGGACTTTGGCCTCAGACCATCCTTTCCTGCTCTAGGCACCAGTCAGTGTGTTTGTTGTTCCTTGGTGGGTACTCCAGCAGTTGCTGCCCATTTCAGGGCTCTGTCCAGCTGAGGGGAAGGGCCCCCCACTCTTTTACACTCCGTTGGGTTCCCCAGTCCCTTGCTGGGGCCAGGAGACTCCTGTTTCTAATGTGACCTCCCCTCATCTTTCTTGAACTGCCCTGAGTTCACCCAGGTGTCCTCTTGCTCCTCTTCCTTTAGCTCCCTTTGGATGAGCCCAGACAAGCTGAAGTTCCCTGGAAGAATGCCAGTATAATTCCCATAGACTTGCAGGGAGACAGGTGCTCAGAAAATGGAGATGTCAGGAAGAGCAACGTAGGCTGCCTGGCAACCTTGCTCTGTTCTCCCTGGCCCCACACCTGTATCGTCTCCTGGTTCAGCACAGGGGTCCTTGCTTGGAAAGATGGTCCCATTTCTGTTCCACACCACCATCACCTGGTGCGCAGTCTTTAGGTGGGAGAATGTAATACTTCCTACCCCTCCTGCCTCTGGGTCCCCAACTCTTCAGTTCCTCTTCCCGGTGCCCCGCCTCTCACTGCCGGCAGAGGGCGCGCTTGCTCCCCGGCACTGGGCTCCGAGTTGCTTGGAGGTGCCAGGAGGGTAGCTCGCTAGAAGCCTGGGCTCTCTGGGGCATCCGAGGATCCTCGCCACTCCAGCCAGTGGCTGCTGCAAAGGGAAGGACCAGCGGGCCAACTGCATTGTTCCTCCCCTCCCGTAGGAGTGCTCGCTCCAAGCACTGCAGTGCCTGCAACAAGTGCGTGTGCGGCTTCGACCACCACTGCAAGTGGCTCAACAACTGTGTGGGTGAAAG
The DNA here is from genome assembly GCA_004026585.1 of Noctilio leporinus. Classification (NCBI taxonomy): domain Eukaryota; kingdom Metazoa; phylum Chordata; class Mammalia; order Chiroptera; family Noctilionidae; genus Noctilio; species Noctilio leporinus. The sequence goes on along the minus strand of PVIW01000169.1, from coordinate 203,913 downwards.
GAACTACTGGTGAGAGCGGACAGGGGCCGAACCAGTGCCTGGGCACATGCGGGTCTGAATGTGTGAGTCGGGATACTGAGACTGCAGTAGGGTGGGGCGGAGATGGGGGCATCGGGAGGAGTTGGGTGCCAGTGTGCATCTATCTGTGTGTGCTCCTGATGGCTGCCTTCTGGCACTGCTGAGGGTAGGTTTGGGGTCTTCCCTCTGCTGGATTAGGGAAAAGTGGGGACCTGAAGGGGTGACTGCCCATCTTTGCCTTTGCCCTAAGTTGAGTGAGGAGTTGGGGCTGTGGGATCAGAGGCCTTGCTCCCCGTTCCAACCATGGGTCCTTTTGAGCTCTGGGCCCTGACCCAGCTGGAGCACCTGGGTGCTGACAGCTGCCCACGGCTGGGCCCAGGCTTTTTCTACACAGTGTGGCATCTGCTTTACTGGGTGTCCTGCTCCTCGTGCTGGTGGCCACTTATGTCTTCGTGGAGTTCTTTGTTAATCCCATGAGGCTGCGTACCAACCACCACTTTGAAGGTCAGTCTGGGCTCCAGGCCTGCTCCCACTCCTCGATTCTGGGCCTGTTCTGGTCACTAGTCACAGCCCTAGCTAAGCACAGTCAGTCTGTGCCTTACAGTCTTAAAAAATCACACGGATGTGTGGTTCCTGTTCCTGCCTGCTGCCCCTGTGGAGACCCAGGCTCCCGCTATCCTGGCCTTGGCTGCCCTACTCATCCTTCTGGGCCTGCTCTCCATAGCCCTGCTCGGCCACCTGCTCTGCTTCCACATTTATCTCAGTAAGTGCCCCCTGCACACCTGCCTTGCGGGGCATAGGTGTTTCTGGGCTGCAGGGAGTTGGGCTGTAGGGCCCTGAAGCCATGCCCCTTCCCACTGCTGGCTCTCCATGGTGGCCTGGTCTTACTCCATGGCTTACTGTGTATGGGGAAAATGGTTTCAGTTTGGGACTTTGTACCCTCCCTCGCCTTCTGAACTCCAGGGTCCCCTTTCCACTGCACTGAGCCCTCTCCTCACCCCCTCAGTGTGGCACAAGCTCACCACCTATGAGTACATCGTGCAGCATCGTCCATCACAGGAGGCCAGGGGGGCCCACAGGAAGCTCGAGTCATGTCCCCCCAAGATGCGGCCCCTTCAGGTATAGAAGTGCCCAAAGAGCTGAGGGGATGGGAGATGGGTACTGGCTGGTGTGCTGTGCAGATAGCAGCCAATGATGAGAAGGGGCAAAGGGAAGGCAGCTGGAACAGCAGCTGGGGTAGGGGTGCTGGGCAGCAGGGGTGAAGCCACACCTTTACTGAGCACATGCCTGCTTGCTCAAGTGGGGGCACAGCACAAAGGGGCCCTGCATTTCTGTGACCCCGTGTATGTATGCACTGGTCTAGGCACCCAGCATGTGCTGGAGGATCTAGAACGTGGGAGCCTGGAAGCAGGCAGGTTGGGGCTGCGGAGAAAGAGAGGGATGGACCAGTGACTGGGTCACCAGTTCTCTCCCACCTATGACTCTGAGTCCTTATGTGTGATCCTAAAACCAGCCCATGAGACAGGTGATGTTGCCATATCCATGTTGCAGATGAGCACACTGAGGCCAAGAAAGGTGAACAAGAAACTGGGTCTGGGAAGAATTAAGGTCTCACCTCTGAATCAGGAACCCTCCAACCCGGGCGAGGGCCTAGTCGGCCCAGCTGCTGACCAGCCTATCCCCATTCCCACGCCCTATGCTTCCTGAGGTCAGCAGCTGAGGGGAGGGGAGGTCCAGTCCTCAGAGCCTCCAGGGACTGGGAAGGCAGGGGGCCCAGGCAGGCCCTTGCTGGGAAGGCTGAGCCCTGGATCCCAAGTTCTCATGGCAACTAGACACAAACACAGGCTGGTGGGCGGGCTGGGACAGAGCTTGGGACCCTGTCTCTCCTATTATCATTGCCAGGGGCGGGCCAGGCTGCCAGGCCTGGGAGAGTGCTGGCTATCAGTGGAGAACCCCTGCCACACTACTGTGTACGTGCCCTGGTGCTGGGCAGTGACCCTGTGTAAGCACAGTGGCAGCCGTCCTGGGGAGTGAGCATCATCCCCATCTTCGCTTCACAGAGTAGTCAGGCTCAAGCTGCACAGTGGTGCCCACTGAGGCAGGGCTGGCCCTGGGATTCCCAGGCTCCAGAGCTCTGGGCCCCTGCCCTGTAGTCACACCTACCTAGGCTTTGGAGCCAGATGTGCCAGCAGCAAGGACATTTATTTTGGTTGATTTTTTTTTTTAACTTTATTGTTGTTGTATTACATCTATCCCCTTTTTTCTCCCCTCTGTCCCCCTCCCCACCCACCCATTCCCCCCAAAGTCAATCCCACCTGTTGTCCATGTCCATGGTTAGCAAGGACATTTAACATCATTTGTAAAAGACCTGAGGGAGGCCTTCCCGGTGGGAGGAGGGGCATGCAGAAGAGAGAGCAGATGTTGAGAGGAGCCATAGCGCCATTCAGGAAGGTGCACGGGTTGAAGATCTCTGAGGGAGGATCCTAGGGACAGCTCCGGTGAGAGGAGGAGGACTTGGGTCAGGACACCCTGGTGATACCCTCAGACTTCCCCAGCTGGCTAGGGCCTAGTTCCTGTCCCATCTTGGCCCCTTAACCTTCTGGGACCATCCTCTATGGCTACCAGCTTCCTCTGCCCAACCCTTTGGAAGCCCAGGGACACCAGGGTAGGCTTTGCCCCTCTCTGCTAGGCCTTGGTGGGGTGCTAGGTCCACAATGGGGAAGAGGAAAGATGTGGAGGGAGGATTACTTGTGGTCCCAGTCCTTATGACTGGCCTCAACCCTTCTGCTGTCCCAGGCTCCTCTGCTTAGGCTGGCACCCCCACACTCCTACCCCAAGGACCAGCCTGAGCAGAGGTTATACGTGCAACTTGCTGAGGCTTCAACTTCTGCATTTGTGCAGCCAGCCTGTGGCCAGCTAGGCTCTGTCCCCTAGATCTGTCAGTGCCCCAGGCAGCCTCCCCACCCCCACCCTGAGCAGGAATGCGGGAGGGGCCCCACTCTGGAGCCGTTGCCCCCAAACATAGGCTTGTTTTAGAGACCGCGTGTGCTGTTACATTGTCCTCTGCATTAGTCAGGACGCCTGGGTCTCCATGGAAACAGCTGTAGAACAGGCGACAGCTGTGGGGTGCCTTTCCCCCATCCCAACCCCGCCCTCTGGGGCGGGGTCTGGTCATGGTCCTGACCCCGCCCCATATGCTTGGCAGGCAGGCTTTTCCTAGCTTTTGCGTCCTCACCTGCAGTCCTCCTGGGCACGCAGCTGGAGCAGGTCCTATGCACGTCAATGGAGACCTGGGCCACTCCTGTGACATCCAGCCTCAGGCCCCTCTGCTTGCAGACTCTGCAACAAATGGGGTTGCTGTTAGGATCAGCTTCTAAATGAGGCACAGATTTTACCCATAAGCCTTGTCCCAGATGGGGTTGTGGTATTGATTTTTCCACCATCCCACTGCCTTCCTTTTTTGGTTAGGGGTCCGAGAGACGGATCAGCGTTATGCAGTAGCTGAGACTATGGTTGGTACTCTGAGGGTTTGGTTTGGTGAGAGTGGTGAAGCCATGCACACAACCTTGGGTGCACACCTGGCCTGTGAACCTGCCATCTGGAAAAATTGGGTTCAGAGACTGGGGTCCTGGGAGGGGCTAGGAGCATGAAAGGACACATCTGAGCACCTCTTCCCCACCATCACCCTTGTCTAGAGCAGCTCTAGATGAAGCAATGGACACATGAAGCTGGGGGGCTTCCTGGAGGAGGTAGTTTGACTAGATGAAATAAGGAAGTCCGTGGGGATGGGGAAAGGTCCAGAATGGGTGTTTTAGGCCTCTTCCTGCAGAAGGTTTTTTCCCCCCAGCATAGCTGGGAAGCCTGGAGAACAGCAGAGCTCTGCACCCACCCAGACTTCCCACAGAGGCCTGGGTGGGCTCAGGACCTATAAGGCCCTGGTCCACACCTGGCCACCCAGCCTCTCTGACCCCCACCTTTCCTAGGAAATGGACTTCTATATGCGGACCTTCAGCCATGTGCATCCAGAGCCCCCTGGCCAGGCCAGGCCTGCTGCAGTGAATGCCGGGTGAGTGTGATCTGGGCATGTTGTCATGGCAGGGACACCTGAGGTGGGAGAAAGGGGGTAGGCCAATACCAAAGCTAAGGCAAGGGTCTGGGTCCAGCCCAGCTTGGTCTTGGATCAATGCTCCTTTATTGTTCGCTAGGAAGGGAGGCTTATTTGAGGACTTCCATCTGGGTGGGATTTGTGGGCTCATCCACATTCAGAGCTTACCTTCCCACTCCCCCCCTCCAGTCCCTCCCCATTCCTTGCCACCAGTGGTCAAGTGGAGCCTCCACCACCCTCTTCCCCAGAGACTCTGGCTCCGCCCCCCGGGATCCGACCCCAGGTATGGGGTACTGTGCTGGGCCCCCTTCCCCCGTGGTGGAAGGGGATGGGAAAGAAGCTTCCACTCTGCCTCACTCCTCTGCCTCTTTTGGTCATGAGGGACCTGGGGAAGGGGTACTTAGGCTCCCTACTGTCTCTGCAGAAAAAGAGGAAGCCGGGTGAGGGCCCTTCCTGACTGGATCCTGCACCGGGAGCTCCAAGGGAAGGAAAGGTAGGGGTCCGAGAGAGTGGCAGTCCCTAGTCTCACGTTTCCCTCCACCCCGCAGGGCCCCAGGCCCCCGGCCACCGCTCCAGCTCTTCGTCGGATTCTGCCGGCTCTAGCCCGGTGCATGCCGCTCGCCCTGCAGGCACCTACCGCTCGGCGGCGACAGCCGAGTCCATGGACGGGATTCCAGTGGCTCAGATGCGCCTGGGCAGTGCCGCCCTGGCAGTTCCTGGAGGCAGGGGCAGAGAGCTGGGGCTGGCACAGCAGGCTCATGTACCTGCTGTTTTCGTGAGCCCGAGCAGCGGCAAGCCCAGGGCGCGGGGTGGCCCGGAGGCTGGCCTGACTTAGCTGGGCTGAGGAGTGGCCGGTTGGGCCCGACACGATTCTATGCAACACCCCCAACCTCGCAGAGCTAGTGCACTTTAGGAGCCCCTACTGCCGGCAGGACTGCCCCCCCCCCTTCCCACGACTCAGCAATACCCGTTCCACTGGCCGAGACGCTCCAATAAACTTTTTTATGCTTTTGCGGATTTACTGCAAATTTTTTAAATAGCAAGGGCCACGGACCCTCCTGGAGTTGGACCATTGCCTGTCAGCCTAGGGGCAGAGGATGGGGTAGACTCCTTACAGTAGGTGACCATCCAGATTGTCATATGGAGGTAAGCGAGGACCAGAGGTGCTCAGGTACAGAGCTTCTGGTTAGGAAAGACCCTAGAAGGCTGCCTGGAGGAGGCTGCTTTTCTTGAAAGTAAAGTTTTCACTTGGAGACTTGAGGGGAAGCAGGTTTGCGCGCTGGAGGTAGTAGCGGGAGCAGAGACCGGAAGGTCCAGGAGCTTTTTCCTGGCCGCCAAAGGGCTGTAGGTGTTCCAGGACTAGATACTCCTGATTCTACCTTGTGTCCCTTCTCCCCACTGCTCCTGAGTAGTGACCTGGGGTTGCCACGCGTTAATTGGTGAGCTGTGGTCTCGAGCCAGCTACAGACACTGCTCCTACTGTCGCTGAGGAAAGGGGCATTCCCGATCCTCTGCCCCTCTGCTCTCCTCCTGGTCCCCCCACCCCACCCTTCCTTAGGTCAGAGGCTCTGGGAAGCTGGATCTCTCCACTTTGGGTGGAGCCCGAATGGGGGCTGCTTTCCCATTAGGAAGCCGTCGGAGGCTGTCCAGACCTGCGGAGGACCGGCCTTCCCACCATCACAGAGCTGCTCCGGAGCGAAAGGAGGTTATCGCCGCTGCAGCTCCGCCAACGCTAATCTCCCAGCGTTGATGGGGCGGGGCCTGGTGGGTGGAGCCAGTGTGACCTTGGTCACTCTCCCGCCGAGACAGCCCTGGGGGTGGGACTCACTGTCTCTATGGAGACCGAGAAACAGGGGATAATACAGCAGAGCCGCCCCGGCTGCAGTCCCGCCCCGGAGCCGGTAGGGAGCAGAGCCGTGGAGCCGCCCGGTCTCCCGTGTCCGTGGGTCCATTCTTGTGTCCTTCTGTCCACCGAACGCGCGCTGCAGGAGCAGCCAGGAGGTAGAAGTCGGTAGGAGACCCTGGCGCCGATCCCCCTAAACAGTATCCTGCACAATGAGAAAGAGGGGTGGGGTGGGAGCGGGCTGGAAGGGGTCCCAACCCTGGAGGGTACCGAGCTTAAGAGGCCAGCTGAGCGGCCCTGCCCTGGGCCCAAGCGTTCCATTCCCACCCCACCTCTTTGCTGGGCTGATTGATGACTCCAGCTGCCCCAGCAGGAGCAAGCTCGTGGCCCCAGTTCATGGGCATGGCTGCTCTGTCTGTGGCCTTCAGGTTCCTGGTACTACAGCGAGTGACCTGGCTCTATCTGATCAGCCCTGAAATCACCAAGAATCCATCTTCCCACAGAAAGGAGCACTGGATGCAGGGTCCTGCCGGTCTCCAGGACAAGTATCTGGCAGGAAAGCTCCCCTAGACTTTACCGTCCATGAACCAAGCACTGAGTCTCCCAGAGTCCCTGGTGGGAGGCTGCAGTGTAGGGAGAGGGGTTAGTGCAGTGTGCACTGGGGTTGTGGACAGTCACTGCAGTGTGGGTGCTCCCAGTTCTAGAAACTGGAACTTAGAGACGGGCGAGTGTGGTCCCTGGCCAGTGGTAGTAGAGAGGGTAGTTGGGCAGACAAGCCACAGTCAGTGGAGGCTCTAGTATAAAAGGCAGGTGTATAAGATGGTTGCTGAAGACACAGCTATGATCAGAAGGCTGTAGTGGAAGAGGTAGGTATGCTTAGAGGGGATCTCAACACAGGGTGGATCCCAACATAGCACCTGGGAGTCTGGAAATGCATGTCTGTGGGAGTGGACACTGGGGGGCTTCAGCGCAGGGCTGTGCGTGTGGCCAGAAGATTGTGGGTGTGTGGACAAGACTGGGGGCATATGGGTGTGGTCCGGGCTGAGGGTGTGGAGAGGGGGTGCATTGCAAGGCTCTGGTTAGGGGTCTCAGGAAGGGCTGTGGGTGTGTGGATGGAGGCAGCTGCAGTGCAGGGCTGAGGGTGTGGTCAGGGAGGCATCAGTACTTGGCACTGTGCAGCACTGTGGGTGCGGTCAAAGGACCTCAGGGCACTGTGGGGGCTTGGGGGACCTTTCAGTGCTGGGCTGAGAGCATTGTTGGGGAAGTTTTTGGTACAGGGCTATTAGTATATATGCGGTCTGCCCTGAAAGTATCAGCTGCGCAGTTTTAATTATATTGACATTGGCTAGATACTTTTTTGGGCATTGTGTGGCAAGGATGGATGCTGAAAGAATGGTCCAAGCCCTTAGTCCCAGGGCAGCTGGTGTGGTCAGAGGACTGCAGGAGGGTCTGAGGGGGGCACTGCCATAGGGATGTGGGGGAGACTGCGGGTGTGGTCAGCGAGGTCTGAGTACCAAGTGAAGGATGTGATCTGGGGGATAAGGCTGAGGGTGCAGAGGGTCAGAGCTAAGTGCATAATGCTGCAGGAGTGTGGGCTGGTGCTCAGGGTGTGGCTGAGGGGCCTCGGGGGAGGGCTGGAGGTGCTGGGGAAGGGTGCTTTGGTGCAGGGTGTAGGTGTGACGATCACAGGGCCAGGGCCACAGCCCAGCCGCCAACTTGCCTCTGGGGGCTTATAACTAATTCTACAACCCTTATCTTAGGCTAGTGCCCCAATCTCCTGCTCCTCAACTCCACAAACTGGGAGGTTACAGCCCCAATGGGTGGCAAGGGACCAGGAAGCCATGGCTATGCCCCAGGTGCTGGGAGTGCTAGTGTGCCCCACCCGTGGGCCCCTGTTCCCCAGCCCAGCCCAGCCCAGCAGCAAGGGGAGCTTCTCCCTGAGCCACTCTGACACCATCCTGTCCTTAGCAACATTCTCCAAGTAGCACCACCCTCCCTTAGCAACCGTCTCCAGGCTTCACAAACTGTGGCCAGGCCAGCCCCAGGCTCCCGCTCCCCTCATGTTTTTGTTTAACAGCAAATAGTAACAAGGTCCCAACTGGGCCAGCTGCACCCCTGCCTAGGGCATGCACCCCTCTGCCTGTGCTCTGGCTCAGCCAGGGCTGGGTCTTGCTGGGTCCTTATGACCCTGACAAAGACACTGTCCTGCCTAAATACCTGCTTAAATTGCAGCCTAGCCTGGCCCTGACTCAGCTGGGCATGGAACTTACGGGGAGGGAGGCCTGCTCTGCCACTCTCACTTCCACCCAAGCAGGCCTTGTGCTAAGTCCAGACAAAGCCTTGATCCCAGCTGCCGCTCCCACAGTCTTTCTGGTGTTCCCAGCCTGGTGTGGGCACCATGATTTCATCTTCTGAACTCCACCTCAAGCCAGGGCTGGCACTAAGCAACAGGACCTTTCCTCCTGGGGCTCTTTCTCAGGGCCCAGGGAAACACTGAGTGAGTTCCGGCCCTTCTCCGCAGGCAGCTCCCGCTCCAGGTCCCGAGGGTATGTAGCCTAAGGGCCCCCAGCTCAGAGCTTGCAGGTTCTGAGGGAGTGGCAGTGATGTTCTGTGCCTTGGGGAGGGGAGGAGACACTTGGCTGGGAGGTGACCAGGGTGGATCCCTGTAGGGTGGCATGGCATCCAGCACAGATGTGGCCGGGCTGGAGGAGAGCTTCCGCAAGTTTGCCATCCATGGTGACCCCAAGGCCAGTGGGCAAGAGATGAACGGCAAGAACTGGGCCAAGCTGTGCAAGGACTGCAAGGTGGCTGATGGAAAGGCTGTGACAGGGACCGACGTTGACATCGTCTTCTCCAAAGTCAAGTGAGCCTCAGGCAGTCTCTGCTTCTGATGTTCCCAGAAGGTGGGGAGTGGAGGGGCTGGAAGCAGGGAGGACATTGGGAAGGGGAAAAACTCATGGTGCCCACATACCTGGTAGGGGGAAGTCTGCTCGGGTCATCAACTATGAGGAGTTCAAGAAGGCCCTGGAAGAGCTGGCACCCAAGCGATTCAAGGGAAAGAGCAAGGAGGAGGCCTTCGATGCCATCTGCCAGTTGGTAGCAGGCAAGGAACCAGCCAATGTGGGCGTCACCGTAAGTGCCCTACTGCTCTCAGGGAGACACTGAGGGGCATGTGGGGACTCTCAGCTGGGGTTGGGAAGGGCTGGGCTCCCTAACCAGGTGCTCCTGGGGGAACTCTGTCCAAACAGAAAGCAAAAACAGGGGGTGCTGTGGAACGGCTGACTGACACCAGCAAGTACACAGGTTCCCACAAGGAACGCTTCGACGAAAGCGGCAAGGGCAAGGGCATTGCTGGACGGCAGGACATCCTTGACGACAGTGGCTATGTGAGTGCCTACAAGAATGCAGGCACCTATGATGCCAAGGTGAAGAAGTGAGGCCAGGGAAGAGCCCTCCAGCGTGATAGCCCCAGCCAGAGGCTCAGGCCTGGTCTAAGGGGCATATCGAACAAGAGAGCCCCGTCCCCTCCCTGCTGGACCTGCCATCCAGAGCTTCCTGCCAAGCCCCATGGGGCCAGGTCTCTGACCCAGACTGCTCTGTGTCCCCTTCCCCTTCCTCCATCACTTCTGTCCCTTGAGGGACAGTCTGTGCCTACAGCCTCACCCCCCAACCTAGCCCTGGGCATGGCTAAACCCCCCAACCTAGCCCTGGGCATGGCTAAACCCCCTAACCTAGCCCTGGGCATGGCTAAACCCCCCAATCTAGCCCTGGGCATGGCTAAACCCCCCAACCTAGCCCTGGGCATGGCTAAACCCCTTGACCGCTTGCCTCATATTTAAGCTGCTGCTCTGGCCTAGTGCCTAACTCTGACCCAGACCTCAATAAAGACACCTTTTGTATCAATGCAGCCTGGTCAAATAAATGCAGATCACGACATTCACACTCCTCTGAACCCTCAGTGTCATCACCCATCTGCCTGTCACATTGCTGATCCTTCCACTGGCAGCCCTGCCTCAGAAAAGACACTCAAGTTCGTTCCATCAGCACAGAGCCAGCCTGCCTGAGGATGCTCCTTAAATTGAAGCCTTCTACCTCTGCCCTGACCCAGAGTCCTAGCACCAGACTTGCCTTCCTGCAGCTAGTGCCTCGGTCTCAGCCTCTGCTGTTACAGCAGGAGGAGGGATGAGACAGCAGATCTGGCCTGGGCCAAGTGTTGGCAGGGGCCCAGTGCTGGATCTCAGCATCAGCCTGCTGACAGGCCCCCACTCCAGGGGGCTGCCAAGGCGAGTCATGTTGGGCTCCAGCTTAGAATATCAGAAAATGCAAAAAGAACTTTAGGGGGTATAGTCCAACTCCCTAATTTTACAGCTGAGGAAACAGAGGCTCAGAGAGTGAAGGGGCCTCTGCAGAATAGGGGCTAGAACCATGCCATTTGACTGCCAGGCCAGGCTCTCTCTAACAAAGCAAGCCCCAATACAATTTTCAAAAATTGTACTGGATGGCCAGTGATAGAGCCTGGCACCCAATACCAGCCTGTGGCAGGTGAGCAGGGCATCCCACAGTGAAAGGGCTTCTTCCTTGCTGACTCCCTCCCATCTGTTCAACATCCCAGGCTGGGAGGGGCATGGGGGCCTCCCTGGTCCTGAGGACTCCTGGGAGTTTCCAGATTAATCTTTTCTCCTCTCTAAGGCTCTGGTGGTTAGGCCAGAGATATAACAAGCCCAAGGCTCCGGGGCCAGCACTCCTTCCTTCCTACTCACAAACAGGCTGGATGGGACCAAGTGCCTTCCTGGTAGAGGGCAGCTCCCAAAGGGGCTAGAAGAGGCTCAAAGGCAAACACAAGTACTTTCTTTCCAACCCTGTTAACATGGCAAGGTAGCACAACAGCTCATTCGTCATCCCACTGACTATTCTGGGACGTCCTGCTCCCTTCCTTGAACCCATGTTCTCTTGGGAGTGGGGGTGCAGAGGAATAGTGTGGCTCAGGACTGGGATGCTGGGGAGGTGAGGTGGGAATTAGATGGTGGAGGATCAACACCTGGCCGTAGTAGAGCCTCCATGAGCAGCTGAGAGCTGTGGGCGCCTCCTGAATGGCTGACCACCTCGCCTTGCACTGAGCAGCTGGGAAGAGGTTCAGGGAGCTCTGCCTCTCCCACCAGCAAAAAATCACTCCTCTATCCTTGGGGAATTTATTTCCAATGTAAGTTTATTTAAATGAGCAGAATGGGAATGAAACTCAATCCTTCTGGCTTTCACTTGCTAGAATACCCTCACATTGAAGAGAATTTAACTGGGTGGCAAATTGGGCCGGGCTATTAAGTAATTAAACTACAAGTGAGAGTACCATCCAGTGAGTAGGGCAGTCAGCCCCTCCATGACAGACAGGCAGTATGGCACAGAGGAACCTAGAGAGAGAACTGGCTAAGCCCAGAAGCTTGACCTTGTAGGAGGAGTAAAGTCCCTCTTCTTGGAAAGTGGTCATGGAGCCTTAGGGAAATCAAGACCTGCCTAGAGCCAGGAAGAACCTTCAAGACAGTGCGTCTGCTAGCAGAATCTGGTACAAGGCCATGACTGACCAAACTGCGCTTGGGCCCTATAGTTACCACTCTCCGTAGCCTCCTCATGGAAAGCTTTGGGTACTTCTGCTAGCAAAGCCAGGTGGGCAAGGAAGAAGGATTAGAATCTGTGGGATGGAGCCATTAAAACCTTCTACATATAGCTGTTGGGAAAGCCAACTCTGTCTGAGTGGCTCTTCCCCTTCTAGGCACAGAACTTCCCAGAGGGCTCACCCCCATTTCCTTCTTTCTCCTAATAATGCCAGGCCTTGAGCAAGAAATTCTTCTCCAGCTGTTTTCTTGATGCTTCAGGAGACTTCCCCCTTCCATGCTGAGCTCAGATAGCCCCAACGATTCTTTGACACCTGGGTTAGGGCAGCAAACAAGTATCTAACCTTCACCCCTGCTTCTCTTTCTAACATGGTCCTGGAAAAGCACAACACGACATTAGGTCGCAGTCCTTCACACTCTATGTACCCTCTGGCAGCATTAGCTACTTGGGTGGCCCTGAAGCAGATACATGCCACTTTTATTATCTTTTCCCATTGACTTTTAAAATGCCCTATCAATCAATCAGGACTAAAAGAAAGACTGTGCCTCTGCCTGAGCCCAAAGCTCAGCCTCTGCCAGAGCTGCACATCTGGTCTGGACTTCTCTAGCTTTTCCTCTCATCTCTCTAGCTCCTCACTAGTCCTCCCCGTCCATACAACTGTCACCACATTCTTTTTACAGAGAAAGCTTCTCAAACACCAACCTGCCACTCCTAAGCCTTCCCAGTCCAAAATCCCTGAGGAGCCATGCAACCTCACTCCTGCCTATCTCCGTCTCAGCCCCTCAGTTCCATGGATGATGTTCCTTTCCATTTCAGGGCCTTTATATATGCCGCATCTCTCTGCATCTCTCCCCATTGCTTCTGCATTAGACCCTGTACTTCGCCTAGTAACCTCCTCTTCATTCTTTAGGTCTCAGTTAAAAGATCGTGACTTCAGGCGACATGTTTCTGACACCAAACCTCCCAGGCTAGAACTGGTCCCCCAGTTATATACTCCTATGGCACCATGACTCACGTCTTCATTGCCTCCCTTGGAGGCTCCAGACTCTTCCACTGTTTGCCTGAGAAGGCTCTGAATATTCTCTACCTGTTTCCATGCTACTCATTAGGCAAGCTTCCACTCAAACCAGTCCTCATCCATGCCTTCTCCAGTTCTTCAGAGTAGAAACTTCTCTTAGTCTATGTCTCTCTCTCTTTCCAGGATGTCTTGACCTGTTTGGTCCCAATACCAAGCTTAGAGCTCTATCACATGAGGTTTTGCTTTCCTCCCTGGCTGAATCTGCAGGGCAGACATCAGATACTGTCACCTGTTCACTATGGTGGAAGAAACTCAAAGTATGTTTGATGAACCAATAAATGTGGATTCTCTGAAATTTCTTCTAACACAGAGCACACCTAGTCATGGATATTCTTTGTGAATGTCCACACAGTTTCAAGTGACATTTAGGAAAAAAGCCTACTGTTTTTTCCTTTTCAACATTTTCTGCTGAATGTTTATATGTGATCTGGTGCTAGGACTATGCACTACCTATTTTTGTGGGCAGAAGGAAAGAATGACTTGATGGGAGGAGATAAGAAGAAAAATAAAAAGAAGGACCAATACAATATAATCAGAATAGATTTTTTTCTTATTATTGTGGGTAAATACCACCATAGTGGTGGCAATGACACTGAGAGCTGTGGAGACGGTGTTCAGTGCTAGCTCCATAAACTAGGCTCTGGGACAGAGTCTGAGACACTCTGTATTAGATACTGACCCGTGTCATGTGCCACTGGTGAGGAGGAAGACAGCATGCTTTTCCCAAAGGGTGATGATCTGCCCAAACGATGGCTCTTCTCAGGAGGTAGGAGTGCTTTCCCAAAATAACCTTTTTGTTCTTTATTCAGCTGCTGCAGCAGATACTCATTAGTTACCACCAGGGACCTGAGATTTGAAGGAAAAGGCAGTCATGAAATCATGAAAGCAAAGTAGATGACATGCACACCTGAAATGTTTGCTCAAGACAAATAGGAAGTGAAGTAACATCTTGAAACAGAAAGAACTGTCCAATTTATGACTGGGTTATTTTCAAAGCAGACTGACAGTTTCTTTCTTCATTACAGTTCTCTTTATGTTCCAGACTGACTGTAGCAGTAACATAGTTCACATTTTATACAGTGATTGCTCTGTCCTTTCCCAAGCACTTTCATGATCAGGTAAGTAGAAGCACTGGGAGATTGGCACCCGACCAGGCCTCCAATTTCTGTCTCCAAATCTTAACATCTACTTCTTCTAATCTATTATGCCTTTGCAATTAACTAGTGGTGATAGTCATGGCAATACTTTTGGACTCTGTTAATTACCATGTAATGTTAAAAACCATCAGAGACTGGCCCCCCCAAATGACGCATGCACAATGTTATTTATTGCAGTATTTGTAACAGCAAAATACTGTCAGCTTAAATGTCCATTAATAGAGGAATAATTTAAAAGTATACAATGGGGTCCTATAACTATAAAAAGAAGTGAGAGCTAACTCTCATTATGCTTCTTTTTATAACATAGAATCTCTCTCTAAATACCAAAACAAACCTATAATGGAAGGCTAGTGGGAGGGAAGGAAAGGATAGAAGAGACAGGTAAGGAAGCTAGATTTGTCTGCATTTAAATATCTCATTTTGTAGGCTTGACTTTGGAACCATGTAAAAATGTCTTAAATAATTATAAAACAAGATTAAATCAAAATAATTAAAAAATTCCCTATGAATCAAAAGCAAATCAAACAAATTGAACCTGTATTTTGAATTGATGATTTAACAACACAGAAAAATTATTTCAAGTTACTTTTAAATACAGCAATTTGTATATCACTAAAGAGGTATACCCTACTGCTCTCAAAGTGTGGTCCCAGACCAGCTGAAACAGCATCACCTGGGAACTGATTAGAAATGCAAATTCTCAGTTCTGAGCCCAGCCCTGCTGAATCAGAAACTCTGGGGGTGGGGCCCAGCAATCTGCGTTTCAAGAAGTTTTTCAGGTGATTCTGATGTACACCTGAGTTTGAGAGCCATCACTTTATGCTACTTGCACTACTTCTGTATATGTTTGAAATAATTATAATGAAAAGTTTAAAAAAGTTAAAAAGCCATCCAGAATGGGTCTGAGTCTAATCCTCTGAATATGAAGTTATTCCAAGGAAAATCAAGAAGTAAACTTTGTGGCTGAAGATTTGGAGGTGGGGCTCTAATATTTAAATTTCAGCTTCTCTCCCTCTCCTTTGCCCTCCCCATCCCAGAAAATAAATAAATAAATTCCATTGCAAGTCCTAGTGAAGGTGTTTGCCAAATCAAAATGTCCAGGGCTTCTCTAAATGTACCAATAGTTTGGAGGCCTCTTCTGATTTGTCTAGCCTACATCGTAAGAGTAATGTTCTTTGAAGAGGCTGATGTTATTTGATTCTTTCTCTAATATTCTGAGTGTTCAACATATATATATATATATATTTTTTTTTTGTTTGTTTGTTTGTTTTTTTTTAAGATTTTATTTCATTATTTTTAGAAAGAGGGGAAGGGAGAGAGGCAGTGAGGGAGAGAGACATCAATGTATGGTTGCTTTTCACCTGCCTCCAGCCACAGACCTGACTGGAGACCTGGTTTGCAACCTTGTTATGTGCCCTGGCTAAGGAATCGAACCTGTGACCGTTGGGTTCACAGGCCGGCACCTTATCCACTGTGCTACCAGCCAGGGGTCAACATATTTTTTGACCAAGAGCAGGCAAGTATTTTCCAGAAGAGCCAGATGACTGATTTTAGGGGAACAAGTGACCCAGAAAAGCTAGCTGTCTCAAACAAGGATCCTGTTGGATCTAGAGAGAAACTACTGAGCATTGAGGTGGTACAATTCACCAATTCTAGCAAAGATAATTAGTCCCTGGTGTCCCCTGGAAAACAGTACTTTGAGCCCTGAAGCTAACTGGCCTAGGTGCAAGTGGTTTACATTTTAAATGGAGTTAATTTGAAAACTATTTAGATTTTAACTTGCTGGTAAAACAAAGGACACCTATATAGGATTGTAAGCAACTGTGTCCAGAAGCCAGGTAGGTAGAACCACTCCTACCTCTGACTTTCATGGAGAAGGGCCACTGTCTCCTCTAGCTTTTTCAGCTGGGCAAGCTCCTGGTTCAGGCAAGCCACCTGCGTGTTCAGCTGCTGGTTTTTGCGCAGAAGATCATCTACAAAGAATACAGTAGCCAGGGGTGAGCAGGGTTCCAAGCAGCTAGCCTTTGACGAGCGCTCAAGGATATCTTGAAGAACTGGAGGTCCCTTCACTGCACCCACCTCCATACTCCATCATTCCTTCTCTTAGAGACAGAGATATGGTGGCAACGAACAGATCTGAATTAAAATGCAATCACTTAATATCACATGTGAGTTCATTTTTCTGGGGTTCATTGGAGCTAATAACCCTACCCCATAGCACTATTATGAGGAATCAATGAGACACCTGTCCTCATTTAGCACAGTAAGTCAACAAATATTAGGTCTCTCTGTATTCTCCATTTTAGTTGATGAGTGTTATTTCCTTCACCCCCTATGGAGTATGTGAAAATATCTAGAACTGTGTCAGGCACATAGTAGTAACTCACAATTGCTTGCAGAAACTAAATTTGTAATCAAGACACATATGTAGTTCCCTACTGCTGCAATAATGAGGTAGGTAAAAGCACAGGAATTCTGGTCCTAAGAAAGTCTCCTAGAACCATCCTTTTTAAACTTTAGTATGCTTACAGATCACCTAGGGACCTTGCTAAAAAGCAGACACTGATTCAGTAGGTCTGAGGTGAGGCCCAATAGTCTATATGTCTAATAAGCTCATGGTGATGCTAATGTTTTCAATCTGTGAATCACAGTTTGAGCACCAAGATTCTAGAAGGTAGAAAACAGAGTTTCAGCAGCTGTATTTATCACCAGTAAGCCAAAATCCAGGACTGGGTGTCATGGCTGATTGAAAGCCGGTATCTAAGTGAACAAACAACCTGTTTTCAGAGTAGGTAAGTGGAGATGCTTTGATTGTTCAGGCTTATTAAATCAGATGGTGATGAGGTTGATCTCTGGAAATTCAGTGCTGACTTCCAAATCAAGTTCCTTATGTAAATGGAAATGTCCATAATCTTTGTTTAGGGATGCTGAGATAGAGTTAAAGTCAAGGGCAGACTCTATCTAAAATACTGGCCTAAACTATGCTAATAATATAGTGTAAGTAAAAACTTCGGGACTTCCAGCCCAGATGTAGGCATAGGTAGACATGCAGCTTCTCCTTCCACCACTAAGAATACATCTACCTCAAAACTATAGACAACCAGAAATTCCAGAAAATCAAGCTGCATGGAAGTCCAACAAACAAAGATATAAAGAAGAAATACTCATCCAGACAGGTAGGAGGGGCAGAGCCAGAACAGGGGATGTGGTTTGGTGACACAGTTTGGTGGCTTACAGGCTGTGATCAGTTGGCGGAAAGCACAGTCACAAGTTAAAAATAAAAGTAGGGCCCTGGCTGGTAGCACAGTGGATAAGGCACTGGCCTGCGAACCCAAAGGTTGCAGGTTCGATTCCCCAGCCAGGGCACATAACCAGGTTGCAAAATAGGTCTCCAGTCAGGTCTGTGGCTGGAGGCAGGTGAAAAGCAACCACACATTGATGTCTCTCTCCCTCTCTCCCTCTCTCTCTTCCCCTCTTTCTAAAAATAATTAAATAAAATCTTTAAATAAATAAATTATATATATATATATACACATATATATATAAAATAAAACAAAAAAATAAAGTAGGGACACCTGGGGAGCACTCATGGCATCAGAACAGAAGAGACTGTGTGACTCATGGTTCTAGTGCCAGGGGCAGAAAATAAAGCCTTATTGCTTCTGGCTGTGAAAACCAGTGGGGGTTGGGGGTGGCGGTAGAAACTGCCAGTCTCTCAGCAAAGTCCATTTGTTCAGAGGCCCCTACAGTCCTGGAATGTCCACAAACCCACCCACTCTGGGAACCATGGCTAGAGAGGAGCCAGTCCTATATGGGAAGTAGGAGAAGTGCCCGGAAAAGGGGCGAGTACTGAGCAAGAAGCATTGTTCCCACTCAGACCCCTCCCCCCCGTACTGCACCACAATGTGGTGAAACTGGTCACCCTATACCGATGAACACTTAAGGATCCGCCCCTTACAACGTAACTGGTGCAACAGCTCTACCTAAGAGGTAAACACAGGAGCCTATCAAGTTGAGGAGATAGGGAAGTATGGCCCCAAAAAGGAAACAGGTCAAGGTTCCAGTGGGAAAACTAAGTGAGGAGATAGCCAACTAACATGTAGAGTTCAAAACACTGGTGATTCAGAGATGCTCACAGACTTGACAAATGCTTGAGTATAGCAAACACAGAAGAGAAAAAGAAGGCTATGATAAGTGAAATGAAGGAAAATTCACACAAAATCAGTTGTGAAGGGAAGTAAATCAATGATTTGGAACATAAGGAAGAAATAAAGAGTCAACCAGTACAGAATGAGGAAACAAGAATTGAAAAAATGCTTAGGAACCTCTGGGGCAACTTTGAAGTGCCAACATCTGAATCACAGGGGTGCCAGAAGAAGAGGAAGAGCAAGAAATTGAAAACTTCCCAAATTTGGCAAAGGAAATAGACATATGAGTTCAGGAAACACAGAGAGCCCCAAAGAAGCTAGACCCAAATGACCACACCAAGACAACATAATTAAAATGCCAAAGATTAAAGATAATCTTTTTTTTTTCTTTTAAGGATTCTTTAGGTCCTTTTTTCAAAAGATTTTATTTATTATTTTCAGATAGCGGGGAAGGGAGAGAGACATCAATGTATGGTTGCCTTATTCATCTGCCTCCAGCTACAGACCTGGCTGAAGACCTGGCTTGCAACCTCATTATGTGCCCTGGCTGGGGAATCGAACCTGCTTACCTTTGGGTTTGCAGGTTGGTGCCTTATCCACTGAGCCATCAGCTAGGGCTAAAGAGAGAATCATAAAAGCACCAAGAGAAAAGAAGAGAGTTACCAATGAAGTGGTTCCTGTAAGACTATTAGCTGATTTCTCAACAGAAACTTTGCAGGCAAGTAGTATTCAAAGTGATGATAAGGATGGACCTACAACCAAGATGATTCTATCCAGCAAAGCTATCATTTAAAATGAAAGAGCAGCTAAAATTGCTTACCAGACATGGTAAAGCTAAAGGAGTTCATCATCACCAAGTCATTATTATATAAAATGTTAAATGGACTTAAGAAAAAGAAGATCAAAACTATAAACATTCAAATGACAACTCAACTATCAACAGAATAGTTGATAGTTGTTACCCCAAAAAGCAACAATAATAAAACAAACTAAATAAACATCCAGAATAGGATCAGAATCATAGGTATGGAGATCATTGGGTGGGTTTTCAGCTAGGAGATGGAAGGGGAGAAATGAGGAAATGGTGCAAGGATTAGGAAACATAATTGGTGGGTACAAGACAGGTAGGGGAATGTCAAGAATAATATAGGAGTGCCTGGCTGGTGATAAGGTACCCTCCTGCAAACCCAAAGGTAACTGGTTCAATTCCCCAGTCAGGGCACATAATGAGGTTGCAAGCCAGGTCTCCAGCCAGGTCTGTAGCTGGAGACAGGTGAAAGGCAACCATACATTGTTTCTCTCCCTCTCTGCCTCTCTCCCTTCTCCTCTCTAAAAATAAAATCAAAAGATTTTATTTCATTATTTTTAGAAAGAGGGGAAGGGAGAGAGGCAGAGGGGGAGAGAGACATCAATCTATGGTTGTGTTTCACCTGCCTCCAGCCACAGATCTGACTGGAGACCTGGTTTGCAACCTGGTTATATGCCCTGGCTGGGGAATCGAACCTGCGTCCTTTGGGTTTGCAGGCTGGCGCTTTATCCATTGTGCTACCAGCCAGGGCTAATAAAATCTTTTTTAAAAAGAATAATATAGGAAAAGGTAAAATCAGGGAACTTATATGCAGGAACCATGGACATGAACTAAGTGGGGTGGGATTGTGGGAGGGAAGGGGGGTCCTGGGTGGAGGGAAGGGAAAAGAAATTGGGACAACTGTAATAGCATAATCAATAAAATACACTTTTAAAAAACTTCAAGATAATCTTACTTTTCACTTGTAACTGGCAAAATTTTTTAAAAATAGTGTGGTCAAGAATACAGTGAATAGGGCGATCAAATACACTTATTACTGATGTGAGTGTAAATTGACAAACTTTTTGGAGAGTGACTTGGTGGCAATGTGTAACAAAAGCTTTAAAAATGTCCACATCTTTTGACCCACTAATTCCTCTAGGAGGAACATCTCCTAGGAAAATAGTCTGAAATGTGCACAAAGATTTATGTACATAGATATTAACAGCTGCATTATTTATTGTATTATAAATAGTAGGATTCTCAGTTGCATCAGAAGGGAAGAAAGACCATCTCAGAGAAACATTTTCAAACTCAGGTGTTTTCTTTCCTTTTAGGTTTTTGAATGTTTGGAAATTCTTCAAAATTACTTGTATTATAAACAATGGCAGCTTTATTTATAATAGCTAATATTAAAAACAATTATACAGAGGACTAAATAAATAAGATATATTTGTGTAACATTATAGGAAATGCCTATACTATTACATTTATAACAATAGGATATAGAATCCAGTTGATAATTGTCTAGGGTACAGAATGGGGGAAATTGCACAAGGGTCTGAGGTACCTTTCTGGAGCAACAGAAATGTTCTGTTATCTTGATTAGGATGGAATGAAATGAATGAGTGTATATATTTGTCAAAACTCATCAAACTTAAAATGTGTGCACTTTGTTGTGTGTAAATTATTTTTAAAAAATCAAGACACAAATTTTAATTTTGAGTTAAAAATAAATGTACAAGAGTATGGTGGAGAAAATATAGCAGAAACACTAATGGCAGTTATTGCTGGCTAGTGGAGTTTTATTTTTCTTGAATTTTTCAAACTTCCTAAAAGAGCGCCATTTTCTGCTATAAATCAGGAAAAATAAACAAGTGTCATCCTAAAAAATAACAACAACATTAATACTTGCTTTACAATGACAAAGAGCTTCATCTGGTAACTCAAGCCACCTGCATTACAACTCTCAGGCAAGACTATGGTTTCCATTTCGGAAGCCATGTGGCTCTACATGATGAAGCTTATTAAATGGGTCATCTACAAACAATTATCTTGGGACACACCAAACTCTGTTTTCCTGAACTTACCGTAAGTGGGGGGCTGGTGCCCAGTTACAACTGGGGAGGCAGCACTCTCCTCCAACTGCTGGATTTTTTCTGTTAAAATGAGGTTTTCCTCCAGCACTCTGACCAGTTTTTGCTTTAAACTTTCCTTTGGATCAGTAAACAAAATACAAACACATTAAGAATTTAAAATTCTTACAGACAGCATTTTGGTGGTTGCCAGATGGAAGGGGGTCTGGGGAATGGGTGAAGAGGTGAGAGGATTAAGAAGTACAAATAGGTAGTTACAGCACAGCTATGGGGATATGAATTACAGTATAGGAAGTGGAGTAGCCAAAGAACTTATACACAGGACCTATGGACATGAACAATGGAGTGGGGATTGCCTGAGGGAGTTGGGGATGCTGGGTTGAGGGGGGCAAAACGGGAAAAATCAGGACAATTGTAATAGCATAATCAATAAAATATGATTTAAAAAGAATCTGAAATTCTAAGGAGTGCTTTTAGAAGACTGAAAGAATCTTTCCTCTAGTGATATGCTAAATGGAGGTCAGCATCTTTTCTCATAAGAATTTTAATTCATTGGTCAAGTTTAACAAATAAATTTATCACATGGAGTTGCCATTTTTCCTGTGACATATCCACTATTCTGGCAGAATAAGTGGTCATTTTTCAGTCTAGCAGCCTAGTCACCTATCTAAAGTCTGTAGAAACTGAACTTGACATCTGAAAATTCCCTAATGTTAAGAAAAGGGGAAAAAAGGCTTAAGGATATGAGCCCCTTCTTCCTCTCCCAGAGCCCGCAGCCTGATGCTCTAGGACTGGCCACTGGCTCAGGGCTCTTTATTCCACTAGAACGAGGAGGTGGGGGGAAAGACAATCCCAGAGATATTTACCTGCTCTCATCAGAATCAAGGCCATGATCCTAAACGTTTTTACTCTAGGGTCTTTTTTCCCCTTCCATTTCAAGCCTTTCTTTCTTTTAAAGATTTTATTCCTTATTTTCAGAGAGAATGGCAGGGAGGGAGGAAGAAAGGGAGAGAAACATCAATGTATGGTTGCCTTTCACCTGCCTCCAGCTACAGACCTGGCTGGAGACCTGGCCTGCAACCTCGTTATGCTCCCTGGCTGGGGAATCGAACCAGCGACATTTGGGTTCGCAGGCCAGCGCCTATTCACTGTGCCACCAGCCAAGGCTTCAAGCCTTTCTTCAGAATTTTTGAATGAGAGCCAGAATTAGGGAGTCATCCCTTCAGAACCTCTGAGTTGTTCCTGTCCTGGCAAGTTCTGTGTTCCTCACTTGTCCACAATGACTTTTCTGTATTTTGGTTCAGGAACATTATCAGTGTTCATGGTGCTAATGTTCGCTATGATACCGGACTATCTTAGTTCTGCTGCTCCATCCTTTTCTAGTAAAAGAAAAGTAGGAAAGGGAGATGACATACCACATCATTAGGGACCACCTGCCCAGCCTCCTTCAGTTCCATCTCCCTCCTGCGGAAGGCTTTTGATACATCCTCAGGATGTGGGCGACACCACTGCTGAGAAGGAGCAGGCACTACCAAAGTCAGAAGCAGATCTCGGGCAGGACCTGCCAAAAATTCAGGTTGAGCACACAGGCCAATCTTAAAAGTTAAAGCACAGAATTCCTAGTCAGTAACTACCAGGACAAATAAAGTAACCTAGTATTTCTTTTTACAAGAATTTAGTAAGTGGCTGTAAAAGGTGTTTCATGATGGGTAAGGAATTATATCCCATATCCTCTGGAGAAACAACCTCAGACCCTCCTGAATGTAGGCTCTGTGCTATTTTCTAGTCCCTGAGGAGTGGCTCCTGAGGATAATTTCCTACAAAATGAGAGCAAAGGGTCACTATGGGGAGGAAAGTAATTGGGCTAAGATTTCTTCTCCTGTATGTCCCTTTAGAAATTAAAAACAAGTTAAGCCCAAATAACAAGTTTCTAGTTTTCACTTAAACTTTTTCCACTAACCAAAAGCTCCTTGAATTCTTCTCACATTAAACAACAAATAAACATATGGGGGCAACATTCACAAAATGGTTTTCCCCAAGTTTCTAGAAAATAAACAAATTAAAAAAAAAAAAACCTAAAAAGAGTCTAGGTCATTTAGTCATCTGAGTTTTTCAAATAATATTTCAACAGGCATCTCAAACTCTGATCAAACCAAGTTTCTATTGTATTTATTCCTGGCACTTTCCTAAGGGTCATAAGGTCCTTTTGTAACTAGGAACATGACCACGCTGTACTCGTATTTTACATCTCTCATCTCTCTACGTATTATCTGGAGACTACCACAAAAAAATTATACAAGGAACAAAATAATTGGTAGATGATGGAAGAAGGCTGATAAAACAAAATGGAAGAAGATTATGAGAAAAGTGCAGGTTTTTCAATTGCTGTGTTACTGAGAAATTTTGGCAAGTGATCAAGAAAACAGCCTTGTAGAGTAGCAGCAAAGTTGGAGCCCTTCTCCCAGAATGGAGAAAGCACTTACCAAGAAACTTCTTATTAAGGAGGAGGGAGCCAGAGCCAGTCCAGTGCTTATCCACAAGCTCCAGGAGCTGTCTGAGGACAGTGGCCACATGGGAGGTTCTGGCAGAGATCTGGGGACCGTGGTTTCCTGGCAAACCATGCAAACTGCCCATGTCACTAGAGAGAGGCTCAAGAAAAAAAGAAAAATGTCATTCTTACACAATAAGGGAAGTAAGAATCTAGTTATTTAAATTGTTAACTTAAAAAAAAAAAAAAAGATTTTATTTATTTTTAGAGAGAAGGGAAGGGAGAGAGAAAGAGAGGGAGATGTGTAACCCATCAATGTGTGGTTGCATTTTGCGTGCCCCCAGCTGGAGACCTGGCCTGCAACCCAGGCATGTGCCTCGACTGCAAATTGAACCCTTTGGTTTGCAGGCCAGAGCTCAGTCCACTGAACCACACCAGCTAGGGCTAAAGTGTTAACTTAAAAAAAATTGTTTTAAATTTATTGGTATTAGAGAGACTGAGGAAAGGCAGGGGTGGGGGAAAAAGACATCAATTTGTTGTTCCACTTACATATGCATTCATTAGTTGATTCTTTTTTTTTTTTTAAGATTTTTGTATTATTTTCAGAGTCAGGGTAAGGGAGAGAGGCAGAGACAGAGAGAAACATCAATGTATGGTTGCCTTTCACCTGCCTCCAGCTACAAACCTGGTTGGAGACCTGGCTTGCAGCATGATTATGTGCCCTGGCTTGGAATGGAACCAGTGACCTTTGGGTTCACAGGTCAGTGCCTGTTCACTGAGCCACCAATCAGGGCTCATTGGTCGATTCTTATATGTGCCCTGACTGGGGATCAAATCAGCAACTTTGGTATATCAGGACAATGTTCTAACCAACTGAGCTACCCCATCAGTGCCCTACAGTGTTAACATTTAAGAAAAAGAAAAAAAAGATGATATTATCTTTCAGTTTAGAACTAAATAGGACATTATTTATGCCCAAAGAAAATACAATAATACAGTCAAGGATAATTTTAAAAGTCACAGTATCTTCTATCATAATTTTCTAATTTTTCATAATATTCAGAAGAAAACAAAAAATGTTTTGACACCAACATCACTGGCTCAATATATTATGCTATATAATAAGAAAAAGATTAAACTTCAGAACATTTTTAAAAAGTTATTATAGGAACCATGGACATGGACAACAGGTGGGATTGACTGGGGGGAATGGGTGGGTGGGGAGGGGGACAGAGGGGAGCAAAAAGGGGATGGATGTAATACAACAATAATAAAATTTTTTAAAAAGTTACTATATATCATAAAATGGGGAGTAATTAAAATTATAAGTCATAATAAGCTTATATTTAGTGTATGTACTAAATATAAATGTCTTATATTTTAAATGTTAAATGTTATTGTTGGACCCAGTACTAGAGATATATCTTATTCAGTAAGAAATATACATATATATATTTCCTTGATTTATTATGTACTAGTAATAATTTTAATAATTTTTAAAATGCTCTTTTTAGCAATTTTCTGATTTATATCTTTTTAGAAACTGAACAGTTTCTTTCTTTTATAGTGACATCTAAGTAGCTCTTACAGCTTTTCATATAAAGAAAAATAGCATCTAACAGAAAAAAAGAAATGTTTTTAAGATTGTCCAGAAAAATACGTTGAGATTTTAATTCCTATTTTAATAATATATGTGAAAGAGGTGAAAAAACTTCCTAGAACATGTCTGATTAGTATAGCATCCCAAATATCCTAGCTGTTCCTATACGTGTACCCTGAAAACACATTAATACACAGTGTTCTTGTCTGGAAAAACAGGTATCAATATCAAGTGGCTGAAAATGAAAAAAAAAAAAAAAAAAAGAAGCAAAAAGCCAAGAAGGTATTACAAGACTGCCCCCTTTGGTATACAAAAATTATAGCCACCTCTAAAGTTTTAAAAATTGAATAGATGGCCCTGGCTGGTAGCACAGTGGATAAGGCACCGGCCTGTGAAACCAAAGGTCGCAGGTTCGAGTCCCCAGCCAGGGCACATAACCAGGTTGCAGGCCAGGTCTCCAGTCAGGTCTGTGGCTGGAGGCAGGTGAAACACAACCATACATTGATGTCTCCCTCCCTCTCTGCCTCTCTCCCTTCCCCTCTTTCTAAAAATAATGAAATAAAACCTTAAAAAAAAAAATTGAATAGAAAGTTAAAAAAAATCAAACTTGTAAATCCATGCCAGTGTGCGAAAATAGTCCTCTTAACTAAAAAATAAGTGACTAGAAATAGCTGCTTCTTGACAAAATCCCCTCCTTCTTTATAGGACAGTAAATAATTAAAATAACAAATGAAACAAAGATAGCAAATGATTCATATGATAAAAGATCAAGGGTTTCAGGAAAGAAAGGGCCCTGAGAGCTGAGGTTCCTTTAAATAAAGAGAAAAAGGCCCTGGCTGGTGACACAGTGGATAAGGCGCCAGCCTGTGAACACAAAGGTTGCTGGTTCCATTCCCAGCCAGGGCACATAACCAGGCTGCAAGCCAGGTCTCCAGCCAGGTCCACAGCTAGAGGCAGGTGAAAGGCAACCAACCATACATTGATGTCTCTCTCCCTCTCTGCTTCTCTTCCTTCCCCTCTCTCTAAAAATAATAAATAAAATCTTTAAAAAAGAAAAAGGCTTCATGATGGAAGTGGGACGTGGAGAAAAAGTAATAAACAGATGAGAAGTGAGTCCAGGAATTCTTTATGGCTTCAACTTTGGGGAAAAATTGGAATGATTTTAATTTCTAGACAGAAAAGTGTTGTTTTTAGAAGAAAGGTTAACTTGTAGCCAAAGCAAATGTGTAAACATTTTAAACACCGAAGCTACAGAGATCACTCTTCAGCCAAGCCTGAAATCCTGGCAACTTTTGCATTCCTTCCTGCAGTAAACACTGTCTGTCATTTGTTATTGTCAAACTACGTACTTCCTCACCCTGTTTATGCTCTGGAAGTAGATGCTCTGTGACAGAAATGAAGAAATGTGGCAGCGGGGAATGACTTTCCTAAGGGCAGAATTACAGGCTTTGGCCTGGTGGTATTAATGACTAGCCCCTTTGAATTTCTAGCACTCTTGGTCAGAACCACCACCATCCCCAAAAGAACCCCCATTCTGGTCTTGCATCTGAGGTATTTCATTCACAAGCACAAAAAAGTCAACACTTGCCTCGCTGCCGGTGGCATCTCTGAAACCATGCTTTGGATTCAGTGTAGCAAGGACATTGTCCTTCCGTTTGAACCCTTTTCTCGGTGGGCTTAAGGAACTCTTGGTCAAGCTCTCTCTGTTTTCTGAAGTCCCAGTAGGCAACAGCATCGTGTGTAGAGTGTCTCCCAGGGAGGAGTTGTTTGGGAAAGAACCATGTGCTGGTGTTAAATCCCCAAGGCTGGTGGATAACTGTTGCTCTACATTGACCAGCAGAGCAGGGTCACTGTTGCAATGGGTTGTGGCATACAGATCTGCAAAGGAAACAGGCTGGGAAATGAACCTGTCCTTCCACTCTCCCTTATCCCATTTCCATCCTTATCCTGCCTGGAGTCCAAGGGTCATACTCTCCCTAATAATTTTTTTTTTCAGTGTGTTGCCAAATACTGTAATCAATTCTTGGTCCAAGGCTCACTCCCTCTCTATTAAAGACACCTGACACAATATTGATCACTCCCTCTCCCTCGGAACATATTCTTCATTTGGCTTCCAGGGCACCACTCGCTCTTGGCTTTTTTCTCCTACCTACTGGCTGCTTCTTTCTTTCTCTCCATCTACTGGATTTCTAACTATTGAAGGGCTCAGGATTAGTCTCAGATCTGTTTTCTATGTTACTCCTTAGGTGAGATCCTATCCAGTCTAGTTTTAATGCCATCCATACTTTTAATTCCCTGAACTCAAGATTAATATGTCTAACTATCAAGTTGGCATCTCTGAGAAGTTTTAATAAGCACCTCACATTTAAGATGTCTAAGACGATATTCTTGATATCTACCCTAAAACCTGTTTGTCCCACTCTTTTCCATTCTTCCAGTTATTCATACTCAAAACCTGGAGTCATCCTTGACTTTCTTTCTCTGACACTTCATCCTCAGTCCAGAAAATCATGGGATAATATCTTCAGAACATATTCGGAATCAATACTTACCACCTCTACCACTATATATACTCTTAAATGGTTTTCTATGTTTTTACTATTGCTCCCCATTTTCTATTCTCAATGCAAAAGCTATAGTAATTCTTAAGTTAGATCATGTCACTCTGATACTACAAACCCTCCAACATCTTACTGCACCCAGAATAAAAGCCTGACTGCCTGCTTCCTCTATACGCTTCTCCTCACTCACTCTGCTGCAGCCATCACTGGCCTCCTTGTTGTCCCTTGAACATGCTAAATATGTTCTAGCCTCAGAAACTTTGCACTTACCATTTCCACTGTCTAGAAAGTTCTTGTCCTGTAATCCACATGGTTTATGCTCTCACTTCATTCAAGTTTCCACTTTCATTATATCTCATCAGAGAAACTTTCCCTGACCATTCTAAAACATCACCTCCCCTTATTATACTCTATGCCCTTAAATTATTTTTCTTCACAGCACTTATCATAACCTGACATATGGTTATATGCTACTTTGTTTATCATCTGTCTTACCCTCTTTAGAATGGAAGCTCCATGAAAGTAAAGACTTTTTATTATGGTAAACTATCCATATAACTTTATTTTTATGTGCTACTTTATCTGCAGAGCTAGAATATTATCTGGCATATAGTAGGTAGTCAATAAATTTTGTTTGTATATTAATAAAGAGGGGAAGTCATCACTTACCCTGAAACTAGCTTTTTCTGAAAAAGTAACTCAGAATAGAAGTGATTGTGGCCAGAGTAGACTAAATGCTACAAAATATGTTCTGGGTTGTTATTTAACTAAAAATAACATATATGTAGCTCATATGTCTTCAATATATTTTTGTAGTATATCTCACATTTCTCTAAGATAGCTATCATGTTAGACTCATACTCTGAAGATTTCTGGAGGTTCCATGGATAACTCTGAAATACAAATTAAGTAATGCTAATGTAATTTAAGAAATGTTAATTCCAAAATTTCCAGTTATACCTTCCATTTTAATACTGATGATAAGGCCTTTAAGCTGACAAGGAAGCTATTACCTGAACTAAGTTTCAAAAGCCTTCCAGTGCTGGAGTCAGGGTTTGACAGAGAGGTCAGTAAATCTCCACAGGAATGGGATGTGGTAGCCTTCATATCATTTGAAGATTTTATGCTATATTCACGGTAGTTCTTGCTTCTCTGAGGCCTTTTACCAAGACTTCCATGCAGGGATAGAGTCTGAGAATAATGGCTATCATAATTTTCCAGACCAACACCTGAAAGTAACTGATAGGGATGAATCTGGCTAGAATCACCCACATCTAGGCGTTTGCCCAATAAGGCATCATGGGTAAGCTGATAAGTGTCAGGTTTTGGTATCATGTCCTTTTCTGGAGAAGAACCTGAAGACTTATTGTCCACAAAAGATATTCGGTACCCTTCTTTAGCCATCTTCTCTGGGGACCGGGCTGTGGGCTGGCGAGGCAAGTAGTGTCTGAACTCTAATACCACCAAGGGGGAAAAAAAGAACAAAATACAATGAGAACCCTTCTTGGCCTAGTTAGGGTACCTCTCTACATTGGATATACCTCTGTCTACCAGAAAAGTTTCTTAGGAAGAGATGGTTTATAATTTTGATAAATGGTAGTATAAAATGATGAAAGGACTTCTACATAGAACAACAACACACACACCTACACACACATGCACAAAAAAAAAACCCCAAAACAAAAAGCCAGTATTTTGGACATTATCTAAACAGTGAAGAATCTGTAACATTCTGGAGATAAATTTCATGTCAACCTAATCCCCTAGGAATATCCTCCTGAAACTAAAGTATCAGAGTTTTTCTGGACACTACTTTCACATAAAAAAACCCCCATATGACAATAGTTGTGATCTTATTTATTCAGTCCGCAGACAATAGTTGGCAGGTCTATGACTTCATAGACCAAAATAAAGCTAAGCCCTCGCCCACCTCCAGAGGTTATATAAGTTCATTAACTGGGAAACACAATCCTAAGCCAATTAAATTGCAGATAATGCAAAACCTGTGAAAATTCCTAATATAACTGTAAAGGATTTGTCTCAGCTGTCTCTGTCATCTCCAAAAAGCCTCAGGCTGGGGCAAGTGGAGCAGCAGACAGAAAGGGAAGTCTTTGTGCTCTTTGGGAAGAGCTTTCAGAGCTGCGTATGCTTAGAGGGCTTCCTTAGGAAAGAAAAAAAAAATACTATATCTGAGTTAATCACATTAACTTTAAAAAAGTGGAATCACCCCAGCCAGGGCACATAACCAGCTTGCAAACCAGGTCTCCAGTCAGGTCCGTGGCTGGAAGCAGGTGAAACGCAACCATACAAAGATGTCTCTCTCCCTCTCTGCTTCTCTCCCTTCCCCTCTTTCTAAAAATAATGAAAAAAAAAAAAAAAGTGGAATTATGGGGGATGGGTCAGAAAAAAAAGTGGAATCAAGTATGGGGTCTATAGGACCTATAAGAATATCAATGTTTTATGTTTTACCCAGGACTAGCCTGTACAGTCAGGGAAAGGTTGTAGAACAGTATCTTTATGCAACAAAAAGACTCTTAAGAACGGTAATGAAATTAGATAATTCAGACTAATCCTCTTGTTGAAGATATTTAAAAAGTAAGGTGACATACATTCTTAAAAGCATGGAAGAGCTAATGAGCTGGTGAGGAATTTGTAGGCCAAACTCTAGGAAACAGCAAGAACTCATATGAGGGGGAACCCCCCCAAAATGGAATTTATTTATAAAAAATTACTTATTCTTACATGTTCAAACTTCAGTCACCTTCAATGTACCCTCCACTTGATGCAATACACCTATCGAGGCATTTTTCCCACTCTTCAAAATACTTTTGAACTTCTCCATTTTGACACATTTTAGTGCTTCTGCCTTTTTTTGCTCATCTCTTCCACATGGGCAAAACATTTCCCTTCGAGGATGTTTTTCATCCAGGAAACCAGACATAGTCGCTTGGGGTGAAATCAGGTGAACAGAGAGGGTGCGGCACAGGGGTCATGCCATTTTTGGTCAAAAACTGTTGAACGCTCAGCACAGTGTGGACAGATGTGCTTGTAAATCACCCATTATGAGAAGTGGGCAAACACATTGAAAAGAGCCTTCAAAAAAAAAATTTACTGGAGCCGAACGCAGCTTCTCACAACACCACCAGCTGGCACACTGATACAGATAGGTTCCTAGAACACTCATCTAGTTGGGGAATCCTGGACTACAAGCAGCCCACTCTCCAGAAAATAATTCAAGTTATTTTGAGTCCCCAGTCGTATAGGTAAGTCTAGCATTTAAAGTCACTTTTACCATAAGGAGTTTTAGAGTGACAGGAATAGAAGTCCAAGTCTAGGATCCATCCATGGTGAAGAATAGACAGACCATCCCACATACCTGCCCCCACCTCCCACACACACATTAAGATGGAACCCTGAGCAGAATACAACCTCCAGGGAAATGGTAAACTGGAACTAAACCAGCTCTTGTACTGATTGGTAATTTAAGTTTACATGGTGGTCTTAAGGTGTCTAGGTACCCTAGGTGGTTTAGGGTGTCTCAAGCCTTGAGTTTGGATTAAGATGATCCCAAACTAATAGTGCCCCAGGCCCCTAGTAGAAGAAAATAAAACTTGATTTGGAAAAGATACTTTCATGCAAAACTTAAAATCATTCCTACATATAGATTTCCAAATATAATAGCCAGCAAATAGCCAAAACAAACAAAAAAGGAAATAAGACAACACAAATGATAATGAATAGAAAAAACAGACAACAAACATTGACTCACAAAAACTTCATATATTGGAATTAACAGATGTAGCCTATACAACAGCTATTTTTATTATGTAAAAAAATACATATATTTTTTAAAAAGAAATATTAAGTAAGCTGGAAATTTTCTGCTTATAAAAAAGTGACCCAGCCTTAGCTGGTAGCACAGTGGATAAGGTGCCAGCCTGCGAACCCAAACATCGCTGATTTGATTCCCCAGCCAGGGCACATAACCAGGTTGCAAGCCAGGTCTCCAGCCAGGTCCATAGCTGGAGGCAGGTGAAAGGCAACCATACATTGATGTTTCTCTCCCTCTCTGCCTCTCTCCTTTCCTCCCTCTCTCTGGAAATAATAAAATCTTTTTAAAAAACTGTCTTTTAAAAAAAAGTGACCCAGAAGATTAAAAAAAAAAAAAAAAAAAAGAACCAAATCAAACTTATAGGACTGAAAAATAAAGCAATTGAAATTAAGAATGCAGCGGAGCCCTGGCTGGTAGCACAGTGGACAAGGCGCCGGCCTGCGAACCCAAAGGTCGCAGGTTCGATTCCCAGTCAGGGCACATAACAAGGTTGCAAACCAGGTCTCCAGTCAGGTCTGTGGCTGGAGGCAGGTGAAAAGCAACCATACATTGATGTCTCTCTCCCTCACTGCCTCTCTCCCTTCCCCTCTTTCTAAAAATAATGAAAATAAAATATTTAAAAAAAAAAGAATGCAGCGGACAGCAGATTAGAAACAACCAAAGAGAACTTAAACATGGGTCAGAAGGAATTATTCAGACAGCAGACCAAACAAAAAAACTATGAAAGGGGGAGGAAGAGGCAAGGAAGGGGAATAGTTTAGACAAGAACCTAGTACAAAGGAACCATGGACATGGACAACAGGTGGGATTGACTTTGGGAGGAATGGGTGGGTGGGGAGGGGGACAGAGGGGAGCAAAAAGGGGATAGATGTAATACAACAACACTAAAATTTTTTAAAACTATTAAAAATATAAAGGAATAAGAAACAAGCCCTGGCTGGTAGCACAGTGGATAAGGCACCTGCCTGCAAACCCAAAGGTCGCAGGTTCAATTCCCCAGCCAGGGCACATAACAAGGTTGCAAACCAGATCTCCAGTCAGGTCTGTGGCTGGAGGCAGGTGAAAAGCAACCATACATTGATGTCTCTCTCCCTCTCTGCCTCTCTCCCTTCCCCTCTTTCTAAAAATAATGAAATAAAATCTTAAAAAAAAAAAAAAAAGTCAAGAACAAAGGAAGTCAGAATATCCATTTTCCACCAGAAATGCCTTCCAGGTCACCGAACATCAAGGACAGTCCCTCATAAAAGCAGAAAAGCGTTAGTTGACCACATAGGGCTCCAGGGCTGAGACAGCTTCTTCTCCTAAATCCCATCACATCCAGAGTTCTTTGATTAGTGTGGCAAAAAAATACCCAGTGAGCAAAATATTTACCATCTTCCTGATGATTATCCCTTGGCATCTCCCTTCTTGCCACTTCCTGCATCTAAAAAAAGTTTGAAAATTTAGGAGAAGGTGAGCTTACTACACCTGTAATTCAGAATACTTTTCTATTAGTGAGCAAGTCAATCCTCGAAGGCTAGGGAAACAGACCTTCAAGCAAAGATCCTGGTTTAAGCCTATTTTAAAACTGCCACAATACAAAGTCTCCAGAGTTGTTTTGGTTTAGGTAAGGAGACTGCTTGAAAATACAGAAAATATTCTGAGCTGGTAAAGGACATACCAGTGAAATGCTATATTTTTCCTGCTTAGATAACTCAGCATAGAAGTTAGATGGTACTGCCCTTTCCACATTTATTTTTTCTTTTTGAAGAATTCCCATAGTTATATTACCTTCTGGTAAAGCCGAGCATCAACCCCAGGAGCTCATGAGAGTTCCAATAGGCTGAAAATTAATCTGAGGCACAACTGATACAACATAGGAAGCTAGCCCTCTAGGGTTTGCCTTTTGAAAACTCACTATGAAACATTTAGTATTTATTTGGTAGTTAGTTATGCAGAGAAAGAAATCCCTCTTCCTATTTCTTATGTGAAAAGGATACATAACAAGCTATTTAATTTCCTTTTTCTTTCACTTCAAGAAGTAATTTCAGCCCTGGCAGGTAGCACAGTGGATAAGGTGCCGGCCTGTGAACCCAAAGGTCTCAGGTTCGATTCCCCAGCCAGGGCACATAACAAGGTTGCAAACCAGGTCTCCAGTTAGGTCTGTGGCTGGAGGCAGGTGAAGAGCAACCATACATTGATGTCTCTCTCCCTCTCTGCCTCTCTCCCTTCCCCTCCTTCTAAAAATAATGAAATAAAATCTTAAAAAAAAAAGAAGTAATTTCAAAAAAGTTGAGTATGTTAATCTAAAAAGAGCTATTTAACTTTAGCTGTAGACTGGGATATCCTTTATCTCCATTTCCTTTAAATCAATAATAAGACATTAAAAATGGTAACTGAGATAGTTTCTAAGTCACTCAAATAGAATTTCCAAAAACAAAGATGCCAACTAAATGCTAATCTGCCTTTTTTTATAAGATAAAAAAAAAATATCTGAAGGCATATTGGCTGAAGGCAGCCGAAAGGCAACCATACATTGATGTCTCTCTCCCTCTCTGCCTCTCTCCCTTCCCCTCTCTCTAAAAATAATAAAATCTTAAAATATATAATAAATAAAATAAAAACCAGCCAAACAATTCTAACAGTTGCATCCCTGTTTGAGGGCCAACATACTTGGCATAAAATGTGCTAAAGTTATATATATAAATATGCTGCTTTTGATAACAGGCTAATGGGGCAGAGGAAAAGAGGAGATTGAAATTAATGCATAGTCCCCTGTATCATGTCTTGCCTTTTTCTTTCTTTTCTTTCTCTTTCCTTTCGTCCTTCCTTCCTTTCCTTTCCCTTTCTTTCTTTCTCTTCTTCCTTCCTTTTCTTCCTTCCTTCCTTCCTTCCTTCCCTCCTTCCTTCCTTCCTCCCTCCCTTTCTTTCTCTCTCTTTCTTTTCTTTCTCTTTTTTTTAGAGGGGAGTGGGGAGGTGGATAATGGGGGAAAAAGGGGCTCCTTTTTCTTTTAAAAGACCTAAAATGCCTCATCAAACAAGACCTATTAGGTTTTCAGAAATAATTGAGAGTCCACTGAATTACTGGTATTAATCAGTGACAACAGATAAGCAGGAAAGTGAATACATTACCTGTGTCCCCAATGAAAAAGTGTCTAATTTCTGATCTGGTATACTGTTGCATTGGGCTGTAGAAGTGCTCGTTAGGGAATCCTTTATTTCCCGGTTGGGAAAGGGAATAAACAGTCCTTTGTTTGAGTCTGTATTGAAAGAAAAGGCATACAATGGAGCACTGACCAGATAACAAAGGCAACATGTCTTATGGAAAGATACAAAAAGAGAAGTCACAAGATTGAGAGCTAGTTCTGGTGACACTACTTGGAAACTATGTGGACTTGGGCAAATTGCTTAACCTCCCCGAATCTTTCATCTCACTTGTAAAACAATGATGATAAAACCTAACCTGCCTATTTCCTAGGATTGAAGTCAGGTTAAAACAAGAAAATGGCTATGAAATGGCTTCATTAATTATGAAATGCTCAACAGAAATTAAGAAGAAGGCAAACGTTACGCATATTTCCTAAATGAATAAATAAGGAGCCTGGAGGCCAATTCAACAATCTCCAGCTACAGAGGGAAATGGTTAGGAACAGACTCCTAACATCACATATGTCCAGGGCTCTCATCAGCAGCCTGCTAGCCTCTTTCTGCCTTGGTTTCCTTATTTGGAAAAAGAGAAAGACTAATCAGGACCTTTATGTAGAAAAGAATGTTAAGTGCTTAGGTCTCTCAGTTTTGTTTTATTTTACCTATGATTAGAGAAATAACTTTTTTTAAAAAAAGATTTTTATTTTTAGAGAGAGGAGAAGGGAGGGAGACATGGATAGAAACATTGGTGTAATTGGTTGCCTCTGACATGCCCCCAACCAGAGACCTGGCCCATAACCCAGGCATGTACCCTGACTGGGAATAGAACCAGTGACCTTTTGGTTTACAGGCCAGCACTCAACCCACTGAGCCACACCAGCCAGGGCAAGAATGTTTTATATAGAATGGATACAAGACCCTTGCCAGATATATGACTTGCAAAGCATTTCCTCCCATTCTGTAAATTGTCTTTTTACTTTCTTGACAGTGTCCTTTGAAGCACAAAAGGTTTTAATTTTATGGAGCCTAATTCATCCATTTTTTTCTTTGGCTTTTATACTTTTGGTGTCATAGTCAAGATAGAGGCTCACTCCTAAAAAGGAAAAACCGGTGCCTTGCTCTGCTGCCATTATAACTAAGTGTGTGCCATTTCCTGTAATTGGGAAAAATCATGAAAAAGCAGCAATTTGTATTTTGAGACTGGCCTTTTTTCTTGTCTTATACTTCAATTTACTTTCTTCTTTTTCTTCAGATGTAAAAGATATCCACAACTTAATTCCAAAAACAAATGTAACCATGACATTGTCCTCTGTTCCAGGTTTTACACCCATATAACCAATGTGATAGAACCATAATTCAATATATTTTTACCAATGAAAATTGTTTAATATGTGTAATGACAGAAATGGCTTTATACTGCCAATACACATGCAAGTAACTAATAGTTGGCTACTTCAACTACAAGTAATCATAGTTGGATGAGGCCCCACTTCACATTTTTGGCCAAAAACCTTGTAGTCTCTGTGAGGTTGAAACAGGTGCGCTACCACGGTCCCTTCCAAGGAAGGACCTGTTGCCCTTCGGAGTCTGTCTCAGCTTTAGACAACTACCTCCTGCCATTATACCCTTCTACAGGTGCTCTACATCCAGTGGCTAAATGAGGCCAGGCCTTTGCCGGGTATAAGACATTCTGGTCAGGTGGTCCTCACTCTAGCTCTCTCTGCTCAACCTTCCTTCCTCTGTTTCCTTCAGGTGTTGATCTCTAATAAACATCTTGTGCCCTAGATTCTACTGAGACAAATTGGTAAGAGCAGAACTAGCCTAGCACTAGTTTCCAAAATAAATGAAGCCTTGAGCCATTTCCTTTAAGTTGCTAATCCCTATGAAAATAACCTCATCTCTGACTTTTGAAATATTAATATATGATAACCATTGCAGATATGATAATCATGAAAGGAAATCAGTGGTTTTTCTCCCACCATAAACAGAGTGCCTGTAACCTTAGTAACCTTGTATATTTTTCTCTCTTAAATATCTGATGTCTTTTATTCAGAAATGAACTCTTCTGAAGTTTGGACTCCCTAGCAAAACACTGCAAGTAAAAATGCTTGAGGCTTTATCTCCAGGTTTTCTTCTCATTCCTCAAGGATTTAATCAATCTGTATTTCCTTAATTGCATTCACACTGCTATTATTGTCATGTGTCAGGCAGGTGTTCATTATCTCTTCAACTACTTCAACTACTTCAACTACTGCCTCTAGTTGCTGCCCATCTAACTGAATCTAGCTCGATTTATTTCTATAAATCACACACTTAATCATGCCTTTCATACAGAACATCTTTGTTATCCATTTTCAAGAGAATAAACTAAAAGAGGCCTTTTGCAAGTTGACTTGAGTCAAGCACCAGTCAACTCCAGCTGCAAGTTGAGTCACTTTCCTAACCTGTTGTGCCTGCATTGGCTGCTGCTGTTCTTGTTGCATTAAATGATCAACTCTGCCCACTGAATTCTATTTGAATGCCCAATGTAAATGTCTTCCTCTTCTGTGAAACCTTTTTCTTGGGCCCTAGTCAGTACAAAATGCTATTGCTTCTGCCACATGGTTTTTAAAGAAAACTTGGTCTTGTTTATTTTTATCTCTGACATGGTTATCTCTGCCTTACTTGTACCTAATCAGCTACGACAAATCTCTGGACCAAAAATAACTGAAGATATGACTTTTTTTCTTTTAAGATTTTTTATTTATTATTATTTTTAGAGAGAGGGGTAGGGAGAGAGGCAGAGAGGGAGAGAAACATCAATGTATGGTTGCCTTTCGCCTGCCTCTAGCCACAGACCTGGACGGAGATCTGGCTTGCAACCAGATCATGTGCCCCAGCTGGGGAATTGAACCAGTGACCTTTGGGTTCACAGGCTGGCGCCTTATCCACTGTGTCACCAGCCAGGGCTTAAGAAAGGGTAGGATTTTGATTGAAGCATTCCAAGCCAAAGGGACAGCATCAGTTTCAGGGGAGAGGCAGGAGAAATGAAGAACTATTTGAGAAGGAGGAAGTGGTCTGATTTGATTAAAGTACTGGCTACTGTAGTTAAGAAACAGGAGACAAGGTTACAGGGTAGACTGAAGAGAAAAACTGCTGCCAGAGTTTAAGGGAGGTTTGTATGTCAGTTTAATGAGCCTTAATTTCATAGGTGAGTGGAAGCCATGGAAGTTTTTGAGCAGGCAAGTTAAGTATGAGTATCATAACTGAGTTTTAAGAGATTGAATCTGCCCTGGCTGGTGGCTCAGTGGAATTGCACCAGCCTGCCAACTCAAAGATCGCTGGTTCAATTCCCAGTCAGAGCACATACCCAGGTCTCCAGCCAGGTCTCCAGCTGGAAACCATACATTGATGTTTCTCTCCCTTTCATCCTCCCTCCCTGCCCTTCTCTCTAAAAATAATGAGTGATATCTTAAAAAAAGAGAGAGAGAGAGAGAGAATGAATCTGACAGGAAAGTACAAAATGCACTGAAGGAAGAAGGGGCTGAGAGGCATAATGGTTAAGTGGACTTT
This sequence comes from Noctilio leporinus, assembly GCA_004026585.1. Lineage (NCBI taxonomy): Eukaryota > Metazoa > Chordata > Mammalia > Chiroptera > Noctilionidae > Noctilio > Noctilio leporinus. Next base: position 165,912 of record PVIW01000169.1, on the reverse strand, counting down.
GATGACAGAAGGACCAGAGTTTACATCTTAGCTCTGCCACTTACTATATAACTAGAGCAGGGATGTCAAACTCATTTTCACTCAGGGCCACATCAGCTTTGTGGCTGCCTTTGAAGGGCCAAATGTAATTTTAGGACTGTATAAATGTAACTATTCCTTAGCAGTTAAGCAAAACAAGGTGCCAGGCTAAAGGTGCTGGACTGGATAAAACAAGGTGCAGGGCCAGATTCAGCCCATGGGACTTGTGTTTGCTGCCTGTGAACTAGAGCAAGTCATGTCACCTCTTTGAGTCTCAGCTTCCTCATCTTTAAACCAAGGATAATTATAACTACCTTTGAGGTTGTTGTCAGGGTTAAATTAGATAATGCACAGGCCTGGCCCAGCATTTACACTCAGTAAATGACAGCTACTAAGCAAACCTGTTAAGAGACTGTTAAGAAAGGGAAAGAAAAGACTGTCAATTGTGGATCATACTATAGAGTATGAACATTCAGCTGTGCTTTAGAGGAGAAAGCAAAATCAACCACTAAGGTTCTGAGCCTGAGTAGTGGGAAAGTGGTGGTAACACTGATAAGACCTTAGATGACATTTAGACCTGGAGAAAGGGATTCACTAGTTTTTTGTTTGTTTGTTTGTTTGTTTTTTAGAATGTTATTTTTATTTTTATTTTTTTATAAGATTTTATTTCATTATTTTTAGAAAGAGGGGAAGGGAGAGAAGCAGTGAGGGAGAGAGACATCAATGTATGGTTGCGTTTCACCTGCCTCCAGATACAGACCTGGCTAGAGACCTGGTTTGCAACCTGGTTATGTGCCCTGGCTAGGGAATCAAACCTGCGACCTTTGGGTTCGCAGGCCGGCACCTTATCCACTGTGCTACCAGCCAGGGGTGGTTCACTAGTTTTTTAAACATGTTTAGCTTGTGGGGCTAGAAAGTTATCCAGTGGTGATTTCAAGTATGCATTATTGGTTGGGCAACAGAAATGGGGACTGGTGCAGAGAGAGACTAATACAGTTTGTCAAAGCTAGAACAATATATTTAAGAATCATATGGAGGAAATAAAGCAAGAAGTGGAAATAGATGAACTCAAAATGGACAAAGAGTAGAGAAAGAAGAGAGTCTAAAGACGTAAATAATGCTTATTTCAGGAGTGTGGGGAAAGAGAAGAGCCTCTGAAAGAGACAAGGATTACATGGTTAGGAGATTAAGATGAGGATCTAAGACAGTGGAGTTTCCCTGACTATTCTAAATGATTGGTGAGAAAGCACACTGTTTTGAACAACTGAGCTAGTAAGAACTGTTCTCCAAAATGTTTTCTCCTAGCCTGTGGCAGGACCATTAACATGATGACCACATTAGCCATATTGAATTACCAACAGTACTTACAGGCAAAACTCCCCAGGGATCTAGCTCAAACAATTTTCAGTTGAAAGCAAAGCTCTTTAATGCTTCAAAATAGAAAAATAAGCTTCATAGTTAAAAAAAAAAACCCAGGCAACAGCTGGAGCTTCTAAGAAGCTTTTAGAAATGGGTTCTGTGTCTAAGTAGTTTGTTCTCAGTAGAGATTATGTACTTTAAAACACCTTAATTCATGGAGTGAATCTTTATGTGTGGTAATAATATAATATGACATAAGTAAAATTTAATTCACCTCACACAAAAAGGCAAATTATGCCTCAATGTATCTGTCTTTCTGGAAGTGGATATATAAATGTTTCTACCTAGAAAAGAGAGGAAGGTTGTATACCAAATTAATTGGGACTCTCTAGAAAAGGATTTATGAGTGATTAAAATATTGTTCTTCATGCTTTTCAGTATATTCCAAGATTACAATATAATTTCATCAATTATTAGATATTAAAAGTGCTACTTAAAATATAGATACCATGGCAGGGTTGCTTAGTTGGTTAGAGCATCATCCCATACACTGAAAGGTTGAGGGTTTGATTCCTGGTCTGGGCACATACCTAGGTTGCAGATTTGGTCCCTAATTAGAGCATATATGGGAGGAAACCAATCTATGGTTCTCTCTCTCTCTTTCCCTTCCTCTCTCTTTAAGTTCAATATGTTATATCCTCAGGTGAAGATTGAAAAAAAATTAAAATGAAGTAAAGAAATGTATGGTCCATGACCTATGTGCATTGAGACTTTCAAGAAAGAAAAATAAAAATCCTATCTCATTAAGGCCTATTTTACCATGAAATACTATAAAAATAACTTGTCAATAAATATCCACATGGATAGATAAGTCAGGAAAATGAAAGACTATATGTTAAAAACTAAAACCCTATAAAGTCTAAACTACATAATCTACTAAATTTATTGTTGGGATTTAAGGATTGACTTTTAGAGTTTGTATACAATTGAGTAATAGATCCTTCAGAGGAACAGAAGAAAAGTTTTCCCAAATTAGAAAGGTCATGTGATGAGTGCCAGGTTAATCCATAAGGGTCCATGGCATGCAATGTCTCCAGTGAAAAACTTTCTCCTAGTCTGTGGTGCTACCATTAATATGGAATAACCATTGTAATAATATTAGATTACCAACAATGTTTACAATTAGCACTGCCCAGGAATATAGCACAAACACAGATTCTAAGCTACAAAGTCCCAGGTGGAGAAGCCTAAAAGTCCCAGGATGTGAGCCGCACTGATGGCAGATGAGTCATGTGTCTCTGGCTAGTGAATCAATCACCTTAGCAATGAGAAGGGTCCATGGGGAACTGGTAATGCAACTTTCAGGATGTACTAATGATGTAAAGTGATATAAATGAAATTGAACTCTGAGTACAGCTTGTGCTTTGATTGGTTCTGGCTTAGGCTTGCTCAATAAATAGGGGTCTCCTGGCAACCAGAGAAAGGAAAAACACAGCCAGTAAATCTTGTGTTTGCTTCAAACCTATGCTATTTCCCAACTGTTTTGTCTTCATTCTACCCAAGATTTGCCAAAAAACTCAAAACAACTAATGTTTTAATCATTTGTGATTAGAGAGAGAAAACTTACCAGTTTCAATCCTGTTATCAACATCAGCACTGACTTTTGATGCACAGCTCTCATCTGTTACACAGTTTTTCACTGCCTTCCCCCTGGAGCTGCCACATAAAATAATTTATTTAAAACTCAAAAGAAGATTTCTGAGATTACCAATAAATGCTATTTAGAAAACACTGATTCATGATGATCACATTTTAAAAAGCTCTAGAACATATTAATTTCACAAAAATTTCAGTTAAAACCATTTTTTAAAAAGATTTTATTTATTGTTTTCAGAGAGAGGGAAAAGGAGAGAGTCAGAGAGGGAGAGAAACATCAATGTATGGTTGCTTTTCACTTGCCTCCAGCTTTGGACCTGACTGGAGACCCAACCTGCAACCTGGTTATGGGCCCTGGCTCGGATTCGAACCAGCAACCTTCAGTTTCACAGGCCAGCACCTTATGCACTGTGCGTGCCACCAGCCAGGGCTTAAAGCCATTTTTAAAGTCATATTTTTACTCGGAACATGATAGAGAAGGACATTTCAAATATGAAAGCCAGAAAATTCAGAACTTAAACACCTTGCTTTCTTGATGCAAACTTAGGTTCTGCATGATTTTGAGGGAATGAGGTATTTTCTTTTGACTTAAAAAAGGCAAAACACAGAAAGGAAGGTTCTGCTGCCAAGAATCGTAGTGGAGACAACTATAGCCATTAATTAGAAAAACAGACAAGAAAAGCAAGTTATGTGTTTGCACTTCACTAATGTACAACAATTAAATTGACAAGTACAACAAGGAGACACCCTCGACAATGAGGCCAGCACTTTACACCCACCATTTCATTTAATCATAAAAGCTCTCCTATGACCTATCATCCCCATGTTATGGTTTGGGGAAACAGGGACTCAAAAAGGCTTAAAAATTGTTTTCACCTGAGGTTAGAGAGCTTGTAAGATAATACTGGGCAGTGGAGTAACATCTTACCTCTGGTTTTGCAATCATGAAATGGTAACTAAACAGAAATATCACAGCACAAATTATTTGCCTTACTAGGAAGTTTATTAATTCATACATTAATTCATCTCTCTATTGCTACAGTAAGCAGAATACACCAATGCATTTAAAATAAAATTTATGCCCTGGATGATGTGGCTTAATGGACTCAGTACTGGCCTGTGAACTGAAAGATCACTGGTTCTATTGCCAGGGTCAGGGCACATGCCTGTTACAGGTCAGGTCCTCAGTTGGGGCGTATGAGAGGCAACTGATTGCAGGCCAGGTCCCCAGTTGGCAGTGGAGTGTTAAATCGATGTTTCTCTCCTTCTCCTTCTCCTTCCCTACCCCTCTCTCTAAAAAAATAAGTAAAATCTTTTAAAAATATAAATTACTTTATAAAATACATACATACAAATATTTTTTAAAATATTTATTTATTTTTAGAGAGAGGGGAAGGGAGGGATAAAAAGAGGGAGAGAAACATTGATTGGTTGCCTGTCCTGGGCACGTGCCCTGACCTGGAATTGAACCAGTGACTTAAGGTCTGCAAGACAACACCCAACCAACTGAGCCACACTGGTTAGGGTGATACAAATGGTTTTTATAAAAACATTCCATTTCTTTCTACTGCAGGGTGAATTTTACTCTAAATAAATTAACCTCAATAAACCTGACTTTAAAAATAGGTAACTAGATGGATGCAATAAGGATGGTGGCATATGAAGACATGGCTCACCTCTTTGCACAACCACATCAAAATTACAGCTAAAATATAGAATATCCATCAGCCAGAACCATCAGAAGTCGAATTGAATGGAAATCTGATAACCATGGAATTAATGAAACCACATCCATCCAGACTGGTAGGAGGGGCACAAATGCAAAATAGGCTGGCCTCTCACCCATGTGGTAGATAAAAATTCAGGAGGAATATCTCAGGAGCAGGAGTCCCAGCCCCACACCAGGCCCCCAGCCCAGGGTTCCAGAGCCAGGAAGATAAAAGTCCCCATCATTTCTGGCTGATAAAACCAGAGAGGAATGAGTTGGTGAAAGACACTTCTGCAGCCCCAAGCAGTTCCTCTTAAAGAAGCCACACACAGACTCATTTATTGAGACTCACACCCTCGAAGCTTCAGCACCTGGGTAGCACCTTGAAAGGCACCAGTGGTATACAGGGAAAATCTGAAGTGCCTTCCATTAAGGAGAGCAGAAGCCATTGTCTCTTTTCTAAACCCTCCCCCAAGAGACTCCAGAAGATGGTGCCATATCTGAGACTCCATCAACCTGGCTAAGGCTATTTGCTTAGGAGATCCCCAGAGTCTACCCCACCCAATTTATGGGCCCACCCAAGTTATTTTTCCATATGAATGGCTGGTCTTGGCTCCTGCTTCACAACTTCCTAAATCCTCTCAAACAAGCAACAGCTGCCTCAGTGAGCCCTAGGCGCAGCACTACCAACAGTCAACTTAGACTCACAGCTTGGCTTCTCTTGGGAATCCCCAAGTTCAACACAAGTAGCAGCCATCTCAAATTGCTTTATAGCTCAGGAAGGGTGGCCCAGGGAAAACACTGGTGGGGCTGATCTTGGCCTGCACTACCCAGGAAACCCCAGGACCAGCTCACCTAGTGGACAGCTATAGGCTACATCACAGTACCACCATCCTGCCCCTGCACAGCTGATCTTCCGTGGTCACAGCAAGTCCTTGTAGCTGACTAGCCTGGGTAAATCCCTCCCACTGGCCTGCCAACAATAACCAAGGCTCAACTACAAGAGGAGGGTGTACTCAGCCCACAGGAAGGGTGCACCTTGAGCACTCAGCTGGATGATAGGGGAGGCTGTGCCACTGGACCTTATAGGACACTTACTACATTAGGCCACACAACCAAGACACGGAGTCAAACAGTTCTATCCAATACACAGAAATAAATATGGGGAGGCTGCCAATTAAGGAGGCAAAGAAACATGGCCCAAATGAAAGAACAGAACAAACCCCAGAAAAAGAACTAAATGAAATGGAGATAGCCAACCTATCAGATGCAGAGTTCAAAACACTGGTTATAAGGACACTCAAGGAACTTAGGACCTAAGCAGCATAAAAAAGATCCGATCAAAAACTAAGTTTACACTAATTGAAATAAAGAACAATTTACAAGGAAAACAACAGTAAAGCGGATGAAGCCAAGAATCAAATCCATTATTTAGAATACAAGGAAACAAAAAACAACCAATCAAAACAAGAAGGAAAAAGAATTTTGTTCATGCCTATGTCTCTTCTACCTGTCTGGATGAATGTGGTTTAATTCCATAGTTGTCAACCTGATTTTCTGACAACTCTTGCTGATTCAGGTTGTTCTATATTTTAATTCGAAATTTGATGTGGTTGTGCAAAGAGATGAGCCATATCTGCCTATGCTTTCACCTTGATCAGAAGTCTTATAAAGCCACTTTTTAAAAAAGCATGGGTTTTGGTGTATAAGAAGATATAGGTACCTTATTTTGATAGGATTTTAGTAAAAAAGAATAGAAATCTGCCTTTTAGATACTTTACAGCTTCAAGGTCTGTTTATTTGCAGTCTTATAAGAAGTGCTTCTATTATTATTCTTTAATAAATATATCTCTAACGACCCTGCCCACGGTAACATAATGCTCTTAATTCAATAGGAAAAGACCAGGTACTGATTTATATAATCTTATCAAGAAAGGGTTTGCAAGCATTTTTAGGGATAATAAGTTATCTTTATCTATAAACTTTAAATACGTCTTTAGAAAATTTACAACAATTATATTCAAAAAAGATCCAACAGTTTAAGAAAGCAGAAACATTCCTGCTGAGGGCCAGATTATTATCCTAGATAAATCTCAATATCTTGGGTAGATACTTTTATTCTGGGTCTGAGGATCCTTATTACTTGTGGAGATTTCTGTTGGAAAAGGAAGAAACTTAAGCAGGAATTCAATGCTCTCTATGACCAGAACCAAACTAAGAAACAAAAAAACTTTGTAAAAAATACTCTTACCTTTTTTCCACCTCAAAAAGAAAATTTTCACTGTTGCCCAACTGACTAAAATGCAGCTTGGCAGCTTTTCTCTCACTTTCTCGTACAGCTCGGTCATCTAGAGGCAAGAACCATGATCTGAGCATGTTTGTTTTTCAAAGTAAACAGTAGAGAGTCAGAAAATCATATTCACAGAGTATAAAACTAAAGACCAGTCTTATCTTTTGTTAGACAGGTTACAAAAGAGTGCTATTATGTTGTCACTGGAGCAAGTAGTAACTCAGGGAGACTACCCCGATACCATAGCAACAACTGCCACATAGGTGTAACTAGCCCTGCAGTAAAGTTTGGGCAGCAAACAACCCAAATGACCCAATCTTAAAGCTGAAAGTTACATCATTTCTGAAAGACTTTTCTTAGTTTCCCTATGATAACTTTCCCAGGAACATGTGAAACCAAATTTTATGCCATAAAGGTATACTCAACAATAACATTATGGAGAAATATAGGCTAGCTAATTTGAAGGAATATTTACTGTTCCTTGACAACTCAGCCCCAAACAGTTATATTTATTTTCCATTGCTAATACAGTTGCAAAGTTGAGGCACCTGGAAAAATAAATCTCAACCTGGAAACTTTTTGTTGGGGAGGAAATGGTGGTGAAACCATCAACTGAAGAAAACTAAAGCTGGAAGTAACTGATAAAATCATAATTGTCATTCGGTAAACAATAAAGTTGCCATACATCCTGCCAACAACAGTTACATAAATATTGACCAATAAACGAATATATCCTGCCAGTGCACCCTTTGACCCAACATTGAAAAAGTTAAGAGGCAGCTGGTTTAAAGAAAGATTCTGGGGCAAGGAGCAGGGGAGGAGGGACTTACCCAGTTTCTCCAGAGTTTGTAGCATGTACACAGCGAAAAGCCTATAATCTGTATCTTTCCTGACAACAGGATTGAGTCTCAAATCTAGTTCTTTGAGGAAGGGTAAAGGCTGTAGGCGGGACACCTCCACTAATGAAGGAATGTTGTTATAATATAAATTCAGGTCTTGGAGTGAACATAAATACTGGATGCCCTGCAAGGAAAAGACCACATTATGAAACTGCACATTGATAAGGACCAGTAAGTAATCTCATAACTAAAGGTGGAAATATATCTATTACTTTTCCTTCTTAAACATGTAACCCAAGTCATCAATCAGAAAAGCAGGGTTGAACCTCCCATTTAGTTGCCTGAGAATAAGAATACCGCAGGGTCAAATAATTCACAGGTCTCACACATCTTCTGTACAAAATCTTACATTTGAACAGCTGCCGTCAAGTCTCTACTTCTGTTGCTCCCTGATCACTCTCCCAATCCAATCCTTCCCACTGGCAGCCTGGCCAAGTCACTTTTGCCCTTCTCTCAGTCTTGCCACAACCACATCCTTGAACACAATTTACAAGAGGAAAGGAGGTGAGCAAAAGAGATGGTTCTGGGGGAGTGCTATCTCCAGGTCTTCCCTTCTGGACCAGTCCTTGCCCCTGTTTTCCTTTCAGAGTTGCTGCCACCGCATAAACAGCGGTGAAGTTTTTCCTTCTTCAGTTCTCTTTCTCCGAATTTAGCAACCCCACCCTTCCACTTATCTGGCAACAATAAAATCAGGCCTGGGAAACTCAGGAAATGCCACAGTCTTCCTCCTCCTTGGCTGAGACCTTCTACTGAAAATAATTGTTCAGTGTTCATGTATTTGACTAGTTAGCTACTTTTGTCCAACACTAAATTTTAGGACAATACTTGAAAACATGTATATAAATGTATAATCACATACTTTTACTAATAAAAATGCTTACCATAAAAGGAACTTTGTCATTGAGTTATTTCAGAAAGTTAAAATTATTTTCTACTGTTTATTTATAAAAATTATGTTTTTGTTCTTTCACTTAAAATTGCCATTTTCTCATTGCAGATAATTTAGAAAACTCAAACACATATACAAATCATTTACAGATAGAGCCCTGTTTACATTCTGATGCATTTATTTCTGGCTTTTTCTGTCCATATTGCAAAAGGGTTAGTGGTTAGAATAGTTATCAGTGCCTTTGGCCCCACTCTCAGGGAAACATTTCATTAGAGCTGTCTTTACATGTGTCTAATGCCCCAGCCCAAAAAATCTTTTAATGATTCTCAATGTAAAAATCAAGGAAATGACTTTTCCTCTCCTTTTCCTAGTTGGCATGAATTCGTATGTCCCCAAAGTTACTCTAGAAATAATCATAAAACATATCTCCCTTGGGAGAACTAAGCAAAATGATTCAGGGTTAATATAGATTAATATATGTAGATAAAAAGGTAGAAAACTGCCCTGGTTGGTGCGGCTCAGTGGAATGAGTGCCAGTCTGCAAACCAAAGGGTCTTGGGTTCAATTCCCAGTCAAGGCACATGCCTGGGTTGCGGGCCAGGTCCCCAGTTAGGGGTGCGTGAGAGGCAACCACACATTGATGTTTCTCTCCCTCTCTTTCTCCCTCCTTTCTCCTCTAAAAATAAATTAACTTTGAAAAAATGTAGAACCCTTCATATGAAAGATCAATGAGGGAAATCTTTATATTCTGTATAAAAACAAAATCAAATTTATATACTAAAATCATTTGTCTAAAAATTTAACTTGTTTTCAAATAAAAATAAAAATGCATTTCTGATATGCAAAAAATATATAGAAAACTGACATTACTAAGTGCTTCATATAGGGAGCATTGTACCAGGAGTCTTATATATCTTATATGTGATTACATATGCCAATTTAATCAATCTTCACAACAGTTTTATACCCATTTGACAGAAGTGAAAAGAAAGGGAGTATAAAAATAAATTACAGCAATGTTCACTCAATTATTTTAGCCTGAAAAAGAACAAAATGTATGTGAAAAGAGAAGACCTAAGCAATTCTGATTAATACTTTCTGAATTTGATGGGCCCAACACAAATGGCTGCTATTAAAGCCCTGGGTCAACTTGGAGTTTCTGCTTTTAGAGTCCTAATTGAAAATTTGGTCATCCTCCTTTAAGGTCCTTAATTTTATTTTATTATTTTTGAAAGATTTTATTTATTATTTTCAGAGAGAAGGGAAGGGAGAGAGGCAGAAAGGGAGAGAAATATCAATGTTTGGGTGCCTTTCACCTGCCTCCAGCTACGGACCTGGCTGGAGACTTGGCTTGCAACCTGCTTATGTGCCCTGGCTGGGGAATCGAACCAACGACCTTTGGGTTCGCAGGCTGGTGGTGTCTATCCACCGAGCCACCAGCCAGGGCTAGGGTCCTTAATTTTAGACACTGACTTTGGGTCTGGCTTGTGTTGTTGAACAAATATCCCTTAGGAAGTGAAAAATCAGCAGCATAATCCAGGAGACCATGAACTAATCCTAGGTCACATCAGAGAGTCTTTCACCTTTAGTCTTGCAAAGAAGGGCTTTATCAAGACAGGTACCTAGCTGGGCAAAATGGGCACATGTGGAAGAATCACCATTTGGGGGACTACCACAAAGAAAACAAAACTTGCATCTCTATGTGTGCATGCTTACGCCCAGAGAGCTCTTTTTGTGTGTTTAGTATGTTTATTAATCTCCACACACTCTGCCCAGTTTCCTGAACTGCTCCTTGGCTCCACCATTCCCTGGAAACTTTTGTTTTCAAGACCACAATTTCCTCCTCTTCCTTGAAAAAACTCACAGTAACAACTTAGCCCAGTGTTTTTTCATGTGTGTTCCAGGTACCAATACCATCAGAATCCCCTGAGTATGGCCTGAGCCCACATCAGATCCACTAACTCAAAATCTCTCTTGGAGTAAGGACTATGAATCTATACTTTTTTTTTTTTAATTTTTTTTGAATCTATACTTTTATAAGTGCTCCTCATAACTTTTTTTTACACATTAAAATGTGTACTATTGCTCTATGCTATGATAGTTTAATATAATTTTTCCTGAAAACAAAGGAATTTTCCCCAATATTTTATAAAAATAAAAAAATTCAAACATAGAACAAAGCTGAAAGAATTTTACAGTGAATAGTTTAGTTTAGTTTAGGTACATTTAAAAGGAAGATCCAGTATTTCCCTGGCTGATATTATCTATCTCTTACTTCTTCCCATCAAAAAATAAATAAGCCCTGGCTCAGTTGGTTGGAACACAATCCCATAAACCGAGAGGCAACCAATTGATGTTTCTCTTCCCCTCCCTCTCTCCCTTCCTTCCCCATCTCTAAAAATCAATAACCATGTCTTTGGATGAGGTTTAAATAAATAAATAGGCTGAATTGGCTGATCAGAGAACACAGAACTTACCTTCAAGCTAGTGATCAAATTTCTTGATAAATCTAAGGATCGAAGGCTTTTAAAATTTCTGAAAGCATCACCAATGGAATGGATTTTTCCAGCATAAGATCCCTGCAATGAAAGAGACTCCACCAATTCTGAAAAGAGATCATCAGTAGGTATATGATGACCTCTGCTTGGATAAAGAGCAGTCAATGAAAACAGGCCTTCCTTCCTCCCTTGTCCCACCAGTGAAAGGCCCTACATCCAAGGCTAATAAGATAAGATCTTTCTTTCAAAACCACCAGTATAATATAATACAGTCATTAAAAATCTTGGTTTTACAAAACCCTTGGGTTTCTCTAGTTACCCTAAGGATATAGTAAAAGTATCTAAAAGTTCTCAAAAATAAACAAAAAAAATTTTTTTAAATAAAAAAGTCCCACTGCTAGGATTTAGCCCTGTAGATAATACACACAAAATTTTGCCAGGATATATAATATATACCACAAGGATGTCAACTGAAGAAATGTTTTAGGATAGTTGGAAAAAAAGAAAGAAAAGAAAATTATCAAAGGATCCATCAGCTGACGAGTAGAACTAGATGTCCTAAATGACAGTATGTTGATACAATGGAAAATGTACTAGATTTGTGATCTTTACAAGTCACTTAACTTTTTTTCACTTGTAAAATAAAAATAATCTACTCAATTCACAAGGTGTTGTAGGATTAAATGAATATATACCCAAAGCTTAAAACAGTACCAGATACATGGTGAGTGCTGTTATGTATGTTAATTATTATGCAGTCATTAAAAAGAATCAGATGTACTTGCAGATGCTCATATGGAAAGAGCGCCAAGGCACACATTAAGGAGAAGTGTGATTGTGTGTGTATAACTGCCGTGGCTAGTGGGAGTCAGTGGATTGAGTGCAGGCCTGCAAATGGAAAGGCTGCCAGATCATTTCCTAGTCTGGTCACCTGCCTGAGTTGCGGGCCAGGTCCCTGGTTGGGGGCCTTTGAGAGGCAGCCATCAATGTTTCTCTCACATATCAATGTTTCTCCCTTTCTCCTTCCCTTCCTGTCTCTTCAAATAAAATCTGGTTCCAGCAAGATAAAAGAATAAATAAAACCTGTAAAATAAAAACTGGCCCTGGCTGGTAGCACAGTGGTTAAGGTGCCGGCCTGCAAACCCAAAGGTCGCAGGTTCGATTCCCCAGCCAGGGCACATAATAAGGTTGCAAACCAGGTCTCCAATCAGATCTGTGGCTGGAGGCAGGTGAAAAGCAACCATACATTGATGTCTCTCTCCCTCTCTGCCTCTCTCCCTTCCCCTCTTTCTAAAAATAATGAAATAAAATCTTAAAAAAACAAACAAACAAACAAAAAAAAACCTGAAAGGAGGCTCTTCAGGATACAATTTGCAGATGAGTGCCAATGGGCTGCACTGAAATATGGTCTTAAGCTACTGGAGGAGTCTGGGACCTGTAAATTCTAGAAATTAATACATTAAAGATCCATTTCTAGATACTACCCACACCAGAGAGAACTTAGTGGGAGCAGAATCCACAAGAATGGAAGGCGCCGACCTGCGAACCCAAAGGTCGCAGGTTCGATTCCCCAGCCAGGGCACATAACCAGGTTGCAAACCAGGTCTACAGTCAGGTCTGTGGCTGGAGGCAGGTGAAAAGCAACCATACATTGGTGTATCTCTCCCTCTCTGCCTCTCTTCCTTCCCCCTCTTTCTAAAAATACTTAAATAAAATCTTAAAAAAAAAAAAAAAAAAAGAATCCACAAGAATGGGACAGAGAAACAGGTTCAAAGGAAAGAAAAAGACCAAATACAAGGGCAGGGGGAAGCAAAGATGGCAGATCTCAGGAAGCATAAAGCCCTATTTTTTTAGTATTTTGTGAACACAACAGAAAAGAAATCTCCGAAACTTTGAAACTAGAAAAGCTATTCTGGCCCACCATTCTCACCTAAAATTATAGGAAAACTTCCCATACTTAAACAAAGAGTCATAGCAAAGGACTATGGTCAAATTTTATATGAGATTATTAAAAGAAAAAAGAGCATAACAACATCCCTAAAGAATGAAAGCACTTTGGAAAGGAACTACCACAAAACAAGTGAAAATTGTAACTTAGTATTTCAAAGCAAACTAAAAGTTATTGCAGCAAAATGTAATTCTCAAAGTGTGGGTCCCTATATCTCTGAAGGTCCCTGAGAGTACCACAAAATCAAAACTACTTCAAATAATTATTTTCATACTAATAGCAAGACATTAATTAACTTTCTCACTGTGTTGGCATTTGCAATTATGGAGCAAAAGCAAAAACTACAGAGGCCTTAGGATGAATCAAGGCAGTAGTATCAAACCTCATTTGTAATCATTGTATTCTTCATCATTGTATGCGGACAGATTTATTTATTAATTTTTAATTAATTAAATTATTTAATTAATAATTTAATAATTAAATTAATTTAATTATTAATCATTGTATGCTGGCAGTTTTTAAAGAAGCCTGTTACACTTGCAATGAACTCTTAAGGTTCAACATTAAGAAAACAACCCAATTTAAAAATAGGCAAAAGATCCAGACAACTCATCAAAGAATATATACATAGGGAAAAAGAAAAAAAGAAAGAAAAAAAATATATAAAGATGCTAAATATGTCATTAGGAAGTTACAAATTAAAACAATGAGATATTGCCCTGGCTGGTGTGGCTCAGTGGATAGACGCTGGCCTGCGAACCCAAAGATTGCTGGTTCGATTCCCCAGCCAGGGCACATAACCAGGTTGCAAGCCAGGTTTCCAGCCAGGTCCGTAGCTGGAGGCAGGTGAAAGGCAACCATACATTGATACTTCTCTCCCTTTCTTCCTCCTTCCCTGCCCTTCTGTCTGAAAATAATGAATAAAGTATTTTTTATTTTATTTATTTTTTTTATTATTTTGTTTTTAAAGATTTTATTTATTTTTTTAGAGATAGGCAGAGAGGGAGAAAGATATCAATGCATGGTTGACTTTCACCTGCCTTCAGCTACTGAGCCAGCTGGAGACCTGGCTTACAACCTGGTTATATGCCCCGGCTGGGAATTGAACCAGCGACCCCCAGGTTCGCAGGCCAGTGCCTCATCCACTGTGCCACCAGCCAGGGCCAAATAAAATATTTTTTTAAAAAACCAATAGGATATCACTACATACTTATTTGAATGGCCAAAATCCAAAACAAGCCCTGGCTGGTAGTACAGTGGATAAGGTGCCAGCCTACGAACCCAAAGGTCACTGGTTCCATTCCCAGCAAGGGCCACATACCCAGATTGCAAGCCAGGTTTCCAGCCAGGTCCGTGGCTGCAGGCAGGTGAAAGGCATACATTGATGTTTCTCTGTTTCTCTCCCTCTCTGCCTCTCTCCCTTCCTCTCCTTCTGGAAATAATAAATAAAATATTTTTTAAAAAATCCAAAACAATAACAATGCCAAATGTTGATGAGGATGTGGGTATTTTGGTCTGATTGAACTTCTATTAAAAATACCAGTCTGAGTGGCTTATAAACAGCAAACATTTCTCAGTTCTGGGGGCTAAAAGTCCAATATCAGGATACTAGTATGGTTGGGTTACGGTGAAAGCCCTATTCCAGGTTGCATACTGCTTACTTGTCTATGTGTCTTCCCATGAGAAGAGGGCAAGGCAGCTTTCTTTCTGGCCTCTTTTATAAAGTCATTCATCTCTTTATTTATTTATTTTTTAAAAAGATTTTATTTATTATTTTTAGAGAGAGGAGAAGGGATAGAGGAAGAGAGGGAGAGAAACATCAATGTATGATTGCCTTTCACCTGCCTCCAGCTATAGACCTGGCTGGAGATCTGGCTTGGCAACCTGATTATGTTGCTCTGGCTAGGAATCGAACCAGCGACATTTGGGTTCCCAGGCCGGCACCTTATCCACTGAGCCACCAGCCAGGGCTAATCTCTTTAGTTTTTAAAGATTTTATTGATTTTTAGAGAGAGGGGAAGGGAGGAGAAAGAGGAGGAGAGAAACATTGATGGCTGCCTCTTACATGTACCCTGACCAGGGACCAAATCTGCAACCCAGGAATTGAACAGACAACCTTTTGCTTTCTAGGATGATGCCCAATCAATTGAGCCACACCACTCAGGGCCATTAATCTCTTTTATGAGGATTCTGCCTTTATGATTTAAACATCTCCCAAAGGCCCCACATATTAATACCAACACTATGGGATTAGGATTTCAAAACATGAATTGGCGGTTAGGCAGACAAATATTCAGACCATAGGATGGAGCAACAGAAACTCTCATTCACTGCAGTGGGAATGAAAAGATGTAGCCACTTTAGAAGATGGTTTGGCAGTGTCTCGCAAAGCTAAACACAGCTTGCTGTATGATTTAGCAATGATGCTCCTTGGTATTTTCAATCAAATAAGCTGAAACTTTATGTTCACACAGAAACCTATACTAGAATATTTACAGCAGATTTGTCCATAATTGTCAAAACTTAGGTTCAACCAAGATGTCCCTTAATAAGTATATAAACAAACTATGAATCCATATAGTGTAATATTATACAAAGAAATGAGTTATAACTAAAGAAAGAAGAATCTTTAATACATTTCTAAGTGAAAGAAACCAATCTGAAAAGGTTATACACTCTATGATTCCAACTATGTGATATTTTAAAAGAGGCAACAGTTAAAAGATCAGTGGTTGCCAGGTATTCAGTGGAGAGGGAGGAACAAATAGGTAAAGATAGAGGATTTTTAGGGCAGTGAAACTGTTCTGTTTGATATGTAATGGTGGACACATGACACTGTTTGTCAAAACCCACAGAACTGTACAACAAAAAGTTAACCCTCATGTAAACTATAGATTTAAATGAATAATAATGTATTAATATTGGTTCATCAATCAGAACAAATATACCACACTAATGCAAGATATGAATAATAGGGAAAACTGTAGGAGAATATGGGACGGGAGGTATGAGGGGGGAGGAGTACATGAAACTGTATTTTCTGCTCAATTTTTCTGTAAACCTAAAATTGCTTTTAAAAATACAGCCTGTTAATTTAAAAAGAGAAACAAAGTACCCATACATGCTAAAATATGGATGAATCTCAAAAATATTCTATGTGAAAGAAGCCAGACACAAAAGGCCATATATGGTACAATTCCATTTATATGAAATAACCAAAACAAGCAAATCCATAGAGAGAAAGCAGATTAGTGGTTGCTAGGGGCTGAGGGAAGCTGGAAGTGAGGAGTGACTGCCTAAGGGGTACAGGATTTCTTCTGGGCTGATAAAAATGTTCTGGAACTAGATAGTGGTGATAGTCGCATAACATACCAAATGAAACTGAATTGTATACTTTAAATGTTATAGTATGTGAGTTATATCTTAAAAAAAAAAAAAAAAAATACAAAGGCCCTGGCTGATGTGGGTCAGTGGATTGAGCACTGACCTACAAATCACAGGGTCACCAGTTCTATTCCCAGTCAGGACACATGCCTGGGTTGCAAGCCAGGTCTCCAGCCAGGTTCCCAACTGGAAGCACTCGAAAGGCAACCATACACTGATGTTTCTCTCCCTCTATTCCTCCTTCCCTTCCCCCCTTTCTAACAATAAAATCTTTTTAAAAAATACAGGGGAAGGGAACACAAAAAATTTTTTCCTGATTCAAAGGGTGGCATATTGGTAGTTCTTCCCATAGTATGCAATAATCTAATACCCTGAAAGTCTGTTACCATGGGAGAAAGGCTAAATTCAATTATGATTTCCATCAGTGCCTTACAACATTTCTCATGCCTTTCACTGAAGTCTATTTTGAAGAACAGACATTTAACATTTTTAAGGGAACCATAATTTGGTCAAGTTGGAGGCGTAGGTAAATACAGCCCACCTCCTCACACAACCACACTACATCAAAACTACAACTAACTATAGAACAACTGTCACTCAGAATCAACAGAAATTGAGTTGAATGGAAGTCTGACAACTACAGAATTAAAGAAACCACATCCACCCAGACTTGTAGAAGGGGCAGAGACGTGAACACACTCAACAGGCTGGTCCCATACACATATGTGGTGGATAAAAATTCAGGAAGGATATCTTGGGAGTCAGGGGTCCCAACCCAGGACTCCAGAGCCAGGAATATAAGCCCCCATAACTTCTAGCTGCAAAAATTCGCAGGGATTCTGTTTGTGGAAGAAACTTCTAGAACCCAAGCAGTTCCTCTTTTTTTGTTTTATATTAATATATTTTATTTATTTTGTTATTACAGTTGTCCCAATTTCTCCCCTTTGCAAGCAGTTCCTCTTAAAACTCACACACAGACTTATTCAGACTCATTCCTTCTGAGCTCCAGCACCAGGGAGGCTGCATGAAGGGCACCTGTGGCATACAGGGAGGAACTAAAGTATCTAGCATGAAGGTGAGAGCTGGGAGACAGCTTTATCCCAGACAGGAAGGTGGGCACAGGCCACTGTTCCTTTTCTGAGCCTTCCCCTCAAACAGCCACGGAGCCAGCAGGCTCCATTAACCTGGCTAGCACTGTTTGCCCTGCCCTGGAGATCCCCTGATGCTCCACCCCACCCAACTTATAGCCAACCCTTGCTGTCAACAGTGGCTTTTCTATATCAATGGCTGGACTTGGCTCACGCTTCACAACATCCTAAATTATCTCAAACAAGCAACAGCCAACCTCAGCGGGCCCCAGCCCTATACCTCTTGTTAATTGGCCCCAGGTCTGGCACTAGCAGCAGCCAGCCTATTCACAGCTTGACTTTACCTGGAAACCTCCACACCCAGCAGATTGCTCTGTAGCTCATGCAGAGTGGCTCCAGGGAAAGCACAGATTGGGGCTAACTTTAGCCTGCACCACCCAGGAAACCCCAGAGCCTGTGCACCTGGTACACAGCACCACCACCCTCTTCCTGCATAGCTGACCCTCCAAGGAGGGTGAAGGTCAGTGGTCACAGCTATTCCTTGCAGCTGACTAACCTGGGTAAATCCCTCCCATTGACCTGCCAAGAGCAACCAAGGCTCAACTATAAGAGAAAGGTGTCCTTAGCTCACATAGAGGGCACACCCCAAGTACCCAGTTTCGGTGGCAGGGGAGGCTGTGCCACTGGATCCTATAGGATACCTATTATATTAGACCACACTACCAGGACAGGGAGTCAGAGCAGCTCTACCAAACACATAGACACAAACACAGGGAGGGTGCCAAAATGATCAAAGAAACATGATCCAGATGAAAGAATGATCAAAACTCCAGAAAAAGAGATATACAAAATGGAGATAAGCAATCTATCAGATGCAGAGTTCAAAACATTGGTTATAAGGACACTCAAGGAACTTAGTCCTATGCAGCATAAAAAAGATCCAGTCAGAAATGAAAGATTCACTAATTGAAATAAAGAGCAATTTACAAGGAAACAACAGTGGAGTGGATAAAGCTGAGAATCAATTCAATGATTTGGAACATAAGGAAACAAAAAACAACCAATCAGAACAAGAAGAAAAAATAATCCAAAATAATAATAATAATAATAATAAATGAGGACAGTATGAGCAGTTTCTGGGACAACTTCAAAAGGTCCAATATTTGCATTATGGGGTACCTGAAGAAGAAAAGATCAAGAAATTAGAAATCTATTTGAAAAAATAATGGAAGAAAACTTCCCTAATTTGGTGAGGGAAATAGCCATGCAAGTCCAGGAAGCGCAGACAGTCCCAGACAAGATAGATGCAAAGAGACCCACACCCAAGACACATCATAATTAAAATGCCAAAGGTTAAAGATAAAGAGAGAATCTTAAAAGCAGCAGCAGAAAAGAAATTACCTACAGGGGAGTTTCCGTAAGACAATCAACTGATTTCCCAAAAGAAACTTTGCAGGCTAGAAGGGACTGGCAAGGAGTACTAAAACTCATGAAAAGTAGATAAAGAGTTTTCCAGACTAAAAAAAACAAAAAACAAACAAAAAAAAATCCTAAATGAATTCATCATCACCAAATCATTATTATATGAAATGTTAAAGGGACTTAAGAAAAAAGATCAAAAGAAAAAAGAAAAAGATAAACACTATCAACAATAAAATGGCAGTAATTACATATATATATTATTATATACAAATGGCAGTTACATATATATATCAACAATTGAATCTAAAAAACAAACTAAGCAAACAAGAACAGAGACAGAACCATGGATACGGAGAGCATTTTGATGGTTGCCAAATAGAAGCAGGTGTGGAGGAATGGGTGAAGAGGTGAGGGTATCAATAAGTACAAATTGGTGGTTACAGAGTAGCCAAGTCACATCCCTGCTTAAAAATGCTTTCATGGAAATTGACAAGCTGATTCTAAAATTCTCAGGAGGAAATAAAAGGTCAAGAATAGCCCAGACATTGTTGAAGGATGAAGAGGAGGTAAGTGGAGAAAGGTAAAAGAAGGTAAACTAATGACTTTACCAGTTATCAAAATTTACTGTTATTTATAAAGGAACTTAGTACATAGCAAAGATACCACTATAAATATAAATCTGGGGGAAACTAACTATCAGCATAAAATAATGCAATCATATCATATTATACATCATGTATAAAAATAAACTCCACATAAATTAGACGTAATGTAAAAAACAAAGCCACATAAGCTTTAGGAAAAAATGCAGAAGCTTATTACATCAGTATTGTTTGAATGGTTAAAATGAGCACAATTCTGTAATTCAAATGCTTATTTTAAAAACAAGCAAGTAAACAAAGACAAACAAATAAAATCTGCCATGTATTGCTCTGGCTGGAGAATGGAAAAGGTATGTGCCACTCCCCTTCCTCACTCCCCCACCCACCCCAACTTCTTTCCAAATCAAATTGAATCAAGAAAGGTGCAAAACTGTGTAAACTAATAAAGCTTTTCTTAGCTAACTTGTAAAATGGGGGAAGTTCAAAGGAGTTTGAAAAAGAAAAAGAATAATCCTGAGAGACACATCAATTTACTTATTTATACAACAAATCTTTGGTTGGGGGCAAGGGGAAGATTTCAATAGAAAGGAATATTAATATCCTCTCTGTTCACTCATGTAATGTTTGATACTGACATGCACTAATTTATTATTTTTTAAAGATCTTATTATTTTTAGAGAGGTGGGGAGGAAGAAAGGGAGAAAAGCATCAATGTATGGTTGCCTTTCACCTGCCTCCAGCTGGGGACCTAGCTCGCAACCTGGGTATGTGCCCTGGCTGGGAATGGAACCAGTGACCTTTGGGTTTGCAGCCTGGTGCTCAGTCCACTGAGCCCCACCAGGCAGGCAATGATGATAAATTGTAAATAGTAATGTTTAAATAAAATAAATCAAGTTATTTCATACCCCACAAGTAAAAAGTACTAGAAACAAGAAGGGCAGCTTTTTGTTACTAGAGTGCAAGTTCTGGAGTCAGAGTCATAAACTCTGGTTGTATTACTTTAGGCTCCGTGACTTTGGGCAGGGGTCTAAACTTAATTTCCCTCATCTGTAAAACGGAAGCAATAACAGCATCTGCCTCATAGGCTTTTGGGGGGATTAAGTAATGCAAGGACAGTAACACAGGGCCTGGAATTACTGATATAGTGAATTTAGGAAGGGTAAAAGTTGAATGAGGAACGCTAATAACTTTCCCAACATTTCCACTCCTTAGAAATCCAGAAAGCCAGCTGCGTGAGTCAGACCCCAGGTCAAAGGTCGGGTCAGGAGTCACTCAGCCTCCAGCACCAAGTCAGGGCTGAGGCCTCGACCTAAACGCCTAGACAGATCAGACCTTATTCCCCTCACATCCGGCTCCTTTCACACTCTCTCCTAAAAGGAGGCTACGTATCCAGGTTGGACAAAGAAACGGCCAAATTCTTGAGGCGGAGGCTGGAAGAAGCACATTTCACCTCAACTAGTCCCACTGGGTCTGAAGATATTCAGAAACTGCCAAAATTAACGCCCTTCGGGCCTCATAGCATCCCGAAGTCAAGCACTTTTCTCAGCATCTTTCTCCTCCCGCCAGCAAACCTCTTGGGGCTCAGCTTCCTTACACTAGTTCAGGCACCTTCTAATTCTGTGTTCCAGCAGCGGTGTCCTATTAATCTTGTTTCTCCGCTCAGTTTCTCGCCCTCCACCCCAGACTCTCCGGTCATTTCAGTTCCTTCTGCATCTGAGCGTAACCATTCTTCCTCCCCCTCAGGGGCCTCTCCTCCACCACAGTTCTCCCCGTGTCTACCTCAGGTTCCCCTGCCTCAGTTTTCTCCCCTCAGCCTCAGACCCTGGGCTCCCGGCCTGGCCCTACCGGGCTGGTCCAGGGAAAGAGCCCCGAGGCGGCGGATGCCCTCCTCGTCTAGATCCCACTGCTCCGCCATCCTGCCCGCCACGCCGCGCCGCTCCTCTCTGCTCACCTGTCGCGTCCGCGAGACCGCCCGGCGTGAGCCAGGCCCCGCCCTGCGCCATCAGGCCCCGCCCACGGCCCCTCCCCTCCCGCGCGCCCGGGTCCGTTATTGCCTAGGACGCGCGCCTGCCCGCTAGCCACTGGAGTCCGAACCATGGTATGGAGCCCGTCCAACTGGGGGCGCCAAAACTACTAAAACGGCGAATTGTGGGGGCGATGCGATGGAGAATTAGAACTGTAGGGTTAGGTTATGGGCCCTGGGACAGTTGGGGGTATTGCTTCAGCTTTGAAGGGTTTCGGTGCTGGGTCCGAGAAACTGGAAGAATGCTCCTGCTTTGGGGGATGCAGTGGTCTAGACTTGAAGATTTGGGGGATTCCTAGTCTGATGAGTGAGGGTGTACCTCTTGACTGGGTGAAGGTCTTGACATCTAAGCGCTTGCAGCTGTGGACTCTGAAGCAAGGCGGTGGATGGGCGGGTAAAATGGGGGCGGAGGGGATCCAGATCTGGAGGACTGGGAGGCAGCTCTCTGGGGCATGATGGGAAACGCTGGGGAACTTGGCTCTGAGAAGTTGAGGTCCCACTTTTAGAGCACGAGGTGGTCCTAGCTTTAGAAATTGATTTTGGGGATCTGTGGAAAAGAGATGATGCTCTTTGGGATGGGATGGTTACGTCTATACTAAAGCTAGTGCATTTCCTGCAGTCAGTCCACCAAGTATTACATACAGGTCCCCAGGTTTGCAGGTGATGGCCTCTCCCCAAGCTGGGATAGTTCTGCCCCTGATCAGCCTTGGGGAAGAAAACTCTGGAAAGAACAGTCACATTCTTAATCCCTACCAGAACTGTGGCTCACCTTCAAGGAACTGGTTTTCTTCAGCATCCAAAATCACACTCAAAATATGCTTCACTGAGCTCTCAGCCAGCTAGTCATGTTTAAGGAGATCAGAAAACAAAAGTCCAGAGTTCTTGCATATTTATGGTTTCTGTCTAGTTAGGGCCCTTAGTTACTCTCAACTTGTGTTCACTCTTACCCATATTTAGAAGAGCTAGGACTCAAAAGCCTAGATTAGCTCATTAGACTGGCGTTTCCAGCTCTGTTTCTGTGAGTCATGACACCATGTTTCAATTTATAATATTTCTCTTCATGTCCCATTTAACTCCTCTAGCCACAAATGTGGCATACATAGTTGCTCTTCTTTATATCTGAATATTGAGACCAGGTTTATTGTAAAAGAACCCCATCCCCTTCTTTGTTGCATGCATTTATTTTCCTTCCTCACTGTCAAAATAAGTGATTCAGGATATTATTGGAGAAAGGGGCTTTTCCTCTCTTTAGCAACCACCTTTTACTTTAACACTCCCCCCACCAATACTTTTATGCAAATTTTGAAACATTGAATTGTACAGTGAGCATTATACACCCACCACCTAGATTCTACAATAAATATTTTGCTGTATTTGTTTTATCACATGTTCATCTATCTACCCTTCTATGAATCCAGTCTTATATCTGATGTATTTCAGAATAAGTTACAATATTGACACATTGTATACCAATCACTTTAGCATGCATAATTTTTACCTAGGATTCAATATTGCTTCATGATTCTTAGGTAAAATTTTACACACTATTAATACTCCTTAATTTTTTTGTAAATAGTGCTTATTTTAAAATCTGATGCTGATGGGTTTTGTGTGTTTGATGGCTTTGTACTTTAATGTTTAATTTTTTAAAAGATTTTATTTTATTATTTTTAGAGAGAGAGGAGGGAGAGAGGAAGAGAGGGAGAGAGACATCAATGTATGGTTGCCTTTCACTTGCCTCCAGCTACGGATCTGGTTGGAGACCTAGCTTGCAACCTGGTTATGTGCCCTGGCTGGGGAATCGAACCAGGGACCTTTGGGTTCACAGGCCAGTGCCTTATCCACTATGCCACCAGCCAGGACTAATGTTTAAATATTTTTATTGATTATGCTATTAAGATAGGGAATGCTTCACAAATTTATGTCATCCTTAGGAAGGGTAATGCTAGTCTTCTCTGTACTGTACCAATTTTAGTATATGTGCTGCCAAAGCAAGAATGACTTTCTACTTTTCCAGTGTTGGTAAACTAGGTCATCTTGTAACAAAATAGACAATTCATTTATGAACTGATAACCTTAAACTTTTAATAATAAGCTGGAAGGGTAGGGATCTTTGCTTCATTTAACCCACAGAATTCAGCTGTCCTGCCATGGCCCCAATAAGGTAATGTCTCTGCAGGTATGATCCCAAGAGAGCCCTGCACATGCTCAATAGGGTGGGGAGCACCTCATCATAATTCTCTTCTTTTAAAACAGCTTTATTAAGAAATAATTCACATACCATACAATTGACTATTTTAAAGTGTACAATTCAATGGTTTTTAGTAGGTTTCTATAGTTGTACAACTATCACCACAATCAACTTTAGAACATTTGCATAATCCCAAATAGGTAAGTTGCATACCTATTACTGGCCCCCCCTTCTTCTCCTCACATATCTCTAGGCCTAGGCAACCACTAATCTACAACCAATCTTTATAAATTTGCCTATCAGCCCTGGCTGGTGGCACAGTGGATAAGGCCTCGGCCTGCAAATCCAAAGGTCGCTGGTTCGATTCCCAGCCAGGTCTCCAGCCAGGTCTGTAGCTGGAGGCAGGTGAAAGACAACCATACATTGATGTTTCTCTCCTGCTCTGCCTCTCTCCCTTCCCCTCTCTCTGAAAAATAATAAATAAAATATTTTAAAAAATAAATAAATAAATTTGCCTATCATGCACATTAGTTATAGATAGAATCATATAATTTGTGGTCTTTTGTGCCTGGCTTCTTAACATAGTGTGTCAAGGTTTCATCCATATTGTAGCATGTATTAGTACTTAACCCTTTTTTATTAACTTTATTTTTTAAAGATTTTATTTATTTAAGATTTTCTTCATTATGTTTTATTTATTTTTAAAAAGATATTATTCATTATTTTTAGAGAGAGGAGAAGGGAGGGAGGAAGAAAGGGAGAGAAACATCAATGTATGGTTGCCTTTCACCTGCCTCCAGCTAAGGACCTGGCTGGAGACCTGGCTTGCAACCTGGTTATGTGCCCTGGCTGTGGAATTGAACCAGTGACCTTTGGGTTTGCAAAGTTATTGATATTAATCCAAGATCATTGAAGATTTTTTCTCTTCTAAGGGTTTTATTTTTTAAATTCTTATATTTAAGGCTATGATCCATTTGCTGTTAATTTTTGTGTATAGTGTGATGTAGGTGTCCAAATCTTGCTTTTCTTTATTCTTTTTTTCTTTCTTTTTTAAGATTTTATTATTATTTCCAGAGAGAGAGGAAAGGAGAGAGGCAGAGAGGAAGAGAAACATCAATGTATGGTTGCCTTTCACCTGCCTCCAGCTGCAGAGCTGGCTGGAGACCTGGCTTGCAACCTGGTTATATGCCCTGGCTGAGGAATCAAACCAGCGACCTTTGGGTTCACAGGCCGGCACCTTATCCACTGGGTTACCAGCTGGGGCTTCTTTCTTTCTATTTTTGCATGTGAATGTCCAGTTGTACCAGCCTGATTTTTTGAAAAGGCACTTCTTTGAATTGGGTTGTTTTGGCTCCCTTGTCAAGATTCAGTTAACCATAAATGTAAGGGTTTATTTCTGGACTCTCAATTCTTTTCTACTTATTCTTATGTCTGTTCTTATACAAGTAACACACCATCTTGATTACTGTAGCTTTGTAGTAAGTTTTGAAAGTGGGAAATGTGAATCCTCAAATTTCGTTCTCCTTTTCAAGATTGCTTTGACTATTCTGGGTCCTTTGAATTTCCATATGAATTTTAATATCAATTTTTGTCAATTTTTGCAAAAAAAAAAAAAAGATAGCTGGAATTTCCTTGGGGATTGTATTCAATCTGTAGATGAATTTGGGGAGTATTGACATCTTAACAATATTAAATCTTCTACCCTGGCTGGTGTGGCTCAGTAGACCTGCGAATTGAAAGGTCACTGGTTTGATTCCCAGTCAGGAAACATGTCTAGGTTGCAGGCCTGGTCCCTGGTTGGAGAGGCAACTGAGTGATGTTTCTTGTTCTTTCTTTCTCTACCTCTTTTCCTTTCTCTAAAAATAAATGAATAAAATCTTTAAAAAACAAAACTATTAAGTCTTCTGATCCATAAACACAGGATTTTTTTTTTTTACATTTATTTGGTTGAGTCTTTTAAATAAAATTTCTTTCGACAATGTTTTGAAGTTTTCAGAGTACAAGTATTACATTTCTTTTGTTAAAGTTATTCCAAATATTGTTCTTTTTGATACTATATTTTGTTCCATTTTGCATGCAAATAGAACTGTTCTTCTTAATTTTAATTTTGGATTGTTCATTGCTAGTATATGAAAATACAATTGATTTTTTATATGGATCCATCTTGTTGAACTCATTCTAATAATGTCTTAGTGAATTCCTTAGGCTTTTCTATATGAAAAATCACATCATCTGCAAATTGAGATAGTTTTACTTCTCCCTTTCCAATATGGATGCTTTTTATTTCTATTTCTTGCATAGCTCTCTTTTTATTCTCCTTTAGGAGGAGCCTGGCACGTCTCATGATTCAGCAGAGGATTTGTTTCACTTCAACGTTGGGGGCTGGCATTTCTCAGTTCCCACAAGCAAACTTGCTCAGTTCCCAGACTCCCTATTGTGGAAAGAGGCTTCAGCTTTGACCTCTTTGGAAAGCCAGAGGCTATTCATTGACAGAGATGGTTCCACATTTAGGCACGTGCACTATTACCTCTATACCTCCAAACTCTCCTTCTCCAGTTGTGCAGAACTGAATTTGCTCTACGAGCAAGCACTAGGCTTGCAGCTGATGCCTTTGCTGCAGGTAAGAGTCTCTTATCTCCTAGGAATGGTGATCAGTAAACATAGACCTTACATTATTTAAATGGGTTGTATATTGGTTGCTGAGATGGCCCTCTTAGTGGGGAAGTGTGATGAGTAAGCCAAAATAATAAACAATATGCTGCAGATGCATGTTCTGAATAAAGAATTTCATCCTGACTCGCTTAATCTATACGAGTCGCCTGCCACTGCGGACTCAGACTGGGACTTACCATCACCTAAAAGGGTGCCCTTGGCCCTTGGAAATCCTATTTTAAGCTCCTTCTGTTTTTGTTGAATTTTAAAAGGTGAAAACTTTAGAAATGGTAGGGTTTGTTATATATACACTGTGTCTGAGATTTAAAATCTAAGAGAGTCATCAAGAATATTACTTCTACACCCTGGCTGGTAGCACAGTGGTTAAGGTGCCAGCCTGTGAACCAAAAGGTCGCAGGTTCGATTCCCCAGCCAGGGCACATAACCAGGTTGCAAACCAGGTCTCCAGTCAGGTCTGTGGCTGGAGGCAGGTGAAAAGCAACCATACATTGATGTCTCTCTCCCTCTCTGCCTCTCTCCCTTCCCCTCTTTCTAAAAATAATTAAATAAAATCTTTAAAAAAAAAAAGACAAGACACATTAAAAAAAAAAAAAAAAAAAGAATATTACTTCTCATTGTGACTGTTAGGTCCATGAAATTCACTTATAACAAAGGAAAAAGTCCCCCACACTGAAAAAAATTTTTTGGCCTTCACTTCTTTATTTTCCAAGACTTCTTGGTTTCTCATTATAAGAGCTTTAAATGCTTTTACTTATATCCATTAAAGTGTCACCAAAGAACATTACCTTCTTCCTTAAATTTTCTTCAAACTACAGAAATCATTTCTGTGGCTTATCTTAAGTAGTTTATTGTTAGTTTTTGAACAATAACTATTTTTTCATTCTGGAAAAACTAAATAATATAACTGGGAAGGACTCTTGGCCATGCCCCATATTATGCCACTTTCTGGACAAGGTCTTACTTAATCTCTGAAATCACTGACCCAACAAGCAATACTTCAGGTCAGTACACAGCCAACTGTGCCTCCCCAACACTTCTTAGAAGAATATTGAGATAGACCATGAATATCTGGGTCAGGTAGGAATAAGAGCATTTATAATGTATGTTTTTATGGATACTCCTTACTAAATAATTCAATGTTTCCATTAAAAGTTATTCATTTGGAAATCAAAATGCTTACATACTCCAGTGCAGTGGCTATAGTATTCTATTCTTATTTTTTCAAGCTACCCACCTGAATTAAATTTTTTTCAACTACCCCAAAAATGGAATATTAAAATTGTTTACAAGTGGCTTCAAAATCACTTAAATGGCCTGTCATGTCAAGATTGCTGATGACTGTATACCAAAGCACCATTTTGTGGGGAAGGAAAAGAAGTCACTTGTTCACTGCAGAAAATCAAAAAGATAAAGTCAATTTTTTTTGAATAACCATTTTAAAGAACATAAGCCTACAATACAAACATTTACCAAATTCTTTAACTTCTTTGCGATCTTCACTTCCCAAATTGAGACAACATATAACTGGAAAGTAACTTGTAAATGGGATGTAACCACTTAAGAGGCCAATGAATTAGTCCAATTCCAAAATTCCAAGTTGTGAGCAGAGCTGTAGAAGAATTAGATGAATTATGTGGATTGGCCCATGAAATAAGTGCTTATGTTTTGGGAAATGGTGTTTTTAAAGGATTAAACATTTAAATTGGCACAACTTTTGTAGCATTTATTTTTTGAAACAGACTGTAAATACAGCTGGAGAATGAACAGCCATCTCAAGAAAAGCAACAGCCTCACCCATGTCCATCACTTTGTTCATGGCTAAGGCCTATTTAGATACTCAGTTTCTTGCCTATATGTGCAAACATTTAGCTTTGGAGAAAGTGGAGTTTGCCAATTCTTAGTCTAAAAACCCTTCTGGCCCTGCCTGGTGACATAGTGGATAAGGCACTAGTCTGTGAACCCAAAGGTTGCAAGTTCGATTCCCCAGCCAGGGCACATAATCAAGTTGCAAGCCAGGTCTCCAGCCAGGTCCTTGGCTGGAGGCAGGTGAAAGGCAAACATACATTGATGTTTCTCTCCCTCTCTGCCTCTCTCCCTTACCCTCTCTAAAAGTAATAAATAAAATCTTTTAAAAAGATAAATAAACATATAAATAAACAAATAAAAACCCTTTTGAGGCTGCCCAAATTAATGCATTCAGCCAGTATTTATTGAAAGCATCCTGGCTACCAGGCATTATTCCTATAAGCTTTAAGGATAAAAGGGGATAATTCGATAAAAATGTAATGTATGCAACATATGTAATTTTAAATTTCCTAGTAACCACATTAAAAAAAATAAAGATGACATTAACTTTAATAATATATTTTATTTAACCCAATATATTTAAAATACTCATTTCAACATGTAATCAAAATATTAATATTGATATATTTTACATTCTATTTTTGTACTAAGTCTTTATTTTTTGATTTTTTTAAGTTAATTTTGTTTCCACTGAAAGGCAAAGCTTTTATACATGAGGACTTTTTTTTATAGTACAAGGTACAATATGGATTATACTAAGTCTTTAAAATCAGGTGTGTATTTTACACTTACAGCGCATCTCAGATGGTCACATTAGCTCATGGAACTAATTGCTAGCACATTGGGCAGCAAATAACTAAACTGTTCTAAACTGTTGGTGTTCATCACCATACACTTTTATTAGCCTCTATCAATAAAAGTGGGACCTTGCTCCCAACTAGCTAAAGTTCCCGTGCTCTCAGCAGGTGAAATATCCAACTCAGGACTATCTGTAACATGGTAGGTTTTGTTGGAAAGCCACATAGAAGCAACCAACAGGAAGAATGAGATAGGAAGCTTCTAGAGGCACCTCGGCTCATATTGCTGCTCTGCCCTCCACCCCTCCTCATTTCCCCTCATCTGCACCTCTTACCTCTCCCAACCCCCACTCATCTGCCTATCCCCCTTTCCCCAGCCTGTAGCTTTGGCCTTCAAAGAGTACACTTGATACCAATTATTTTCTTGATTATAAATGGAACATTTATTATGAATTAAGCAGCAATCACAGATCAAGTATTAGAGAATGAACCATATAGCCTGTGCTTTGTGAAAGAGAAGAGCATTTTGGGGATTTCAGAATGTGTTTACATGATTTCCTTTGGTGTGTGTAGTTGTTATTCTATCAGTCACTGCCCTTGTACTACTGGAATGTAGTTGGTAGAATAAAACATTTCTATCTTATCTGTTTGTTTTTTAATGTACAAATATGTAGTATGTATAGTATATGGTAAGGAGACAGCAAGTGACTAAGGTCAGGGAAGCTGCTGAGGTCATGGCAGACATCAGTGACAAGGCCAACATTTGAGCAGAAACCTGAGTGAAAAAGAGACAAGTCATGCAGATATCTGGGGAAGATGCCAAGCTACAACACAGAGTCTAATAATTGAAACAGGGATCATATTCTCAAAGCCTAAAATACATACTATCTGGCCTTTTAGAGAAATATTTCCCGGCCCCTGACTTTCCTTGACTTTCACGGAGCAAAGGAGGGAGCAGGAGGATCAGTTAGGAGGCTCCTGCAGCATCCAGCTGAAAGATGGTGATAGTGGAGCTAGCAGTGTTCAAATTCTGGTTGTATCATGGTGATAGAATTGACAGGGTTTTCTGATAAATCGGAGGTAGTGTGAGAGAGAGTGGATAATGTGTGAGCTTAGGAGAAATTGAGTTAGGATTTGAGTATTAAGTTTGAGAGGCAAGAAAAGGGTGTTTAGTAAACATCCAAGTGCTGATGATGAAGAGGCAACTGGATGTATAGGTTTGGAATAGATGGGAGCAGTTGGTCTAGAGATAGAAACTTGGGAGTTACCAAAGCTGGTATGTAAATCCATGAGCCTGGATGCTTAGAAATGTCATATCTTGTTCACAGACGCCATACAAAGTAGGCTTAACAAGGTCTACATCACAGTGCTCCTAGGATTTTCTGTGTGATTCGAGAAGGTTCCTTTGCCTAAATGTAAATTGCTCTGAGCCTCTCACCATGCTGTCAGCCTGGTTGGGAGTCACAGTTCCCACCATAGAGTATGAAATTTTCCTTCAGGGTCATTCACAAGGGCTCAAGGTTCATGGCAGACTGTTGACTCCTTTTATTTGCCCTCTTGAAATCCACTTGGCATGTTGACAATACATGCTACTTGTGTTTCCTTTTCACTGCCTTCTGGTGATTCTATTTGGAAACTTAAATTGTTCCACCTGTGAGCATTATTCTACCAGCAAGCAACCCAAATACGCCTTCATTCCTTGTGCTCAAGGAAGCCAGGGAGTTTTATGTTGATCACACAAATGATGCCTTTTAAGAAAATAGACCAGTGAGAGTGTCACATTTC
The DNA here is from genome assembly GCA_004026585.1 of Noctilio leporinus. Lineage (NCBI taxonomy): Eukaryota > Metazoa > Chordata > Mammalia > Chiroptera > Noctilionidae > Noctilio > Noctilio leporinus. Next base: position 134,876 of record PVIW01000169.1, on the reverse strand, counting down.
CTATTACGATGTGAAGACAGATTACCACTGTGATCTTTTGAAGAAAGAGAACATAAAAGCAGATACTCATTCCAGCAGTGAAGCTTGTCTGTGGATATGGGTCAGTGGGCAACTCAAGTGTAAATACCTTGACATGGCATCAGGGCTTCTCATAGGATGGCCCATCTGCTCATCCTGACTCATATACCAACATAGACGAGCCTAAAGCATATGTGGGCATGTATGTGCTCAGCACACACACACACTTTGAAGTTAAGCCACATTCCTAAGCACCCTGAATGTTTTCTCCACACCTTTGCATTTGCTGTTACCTCTTCCTAGAATTATTCCCCTTTATGATTTAGCCTAAATATGGCCCAAAGGAAGCCTAGCCTTACATCTTCAGGCAGAGTTTTTGTCTCTCTGCTCTCATAGTAGAATGGATTCCTCTCTTATATCAGTTCTAATTCTGTTGGAATCATGCATTCATTCATATGTCTTTCTTCCTCACTAGCCTGTATGCTTTTCATGTTTGCATTCCTAGTACCTCTCACAGTACCCCACCTCATTAAATGATGTACCCAAGGTGACCTGTGAAGGCTGACTTGACCTCTGCAGGGTGAGGGAACAAGCTGGCGGGGGGGGGGGGGCACGTTTGAGATGCTGACCCCTGTATCTTATTTGGCTTCTTTGGCCCATAGCGCTATTTTGCATATTCTTGTGTTCTCCAAGCCTTGCTTCACTTGAGCTTCTGAGTGATGTTGGCCCTTCCTGTCTTTACAAGTCAGTTGGAGATTTGCAAGCTCCCCACTGCTCTTTCACCATCACTTTTCTTCCAACAGCCCGCATCAGAGCATAAGGCATCTCAGCATTGCTGTTGCTTTGGAAAATCTCTGTTAAGTCTCAAAGCTCTGCCAGCAGTGCATTTGTTAGCCATCTTTTGGCAACCATACAACACACACACCTGCCCCTGCGCCATCAGTCTTATGGTGCTTACGACTGACTTATTTTTCACTACCATCCAAGCCAAAAACAACATTAATTATCTTTGTGCTAGCAATTAGCCATCTGAATTCAAGACTGTATTTCCCTAAAGGAATCTTCCTTCTGGATCATAACATATGAAGAATGAAAATCCTGAAAGTAATATTCAAGCATGGTTGGTGTGGCTTAGGGGACTGAGCATTGGCCTGTGAACCAAAAGGTCACTGGTTCAATTTCCTGTCAGGGCACATGCCCGGGTTGTGGGCCAGGGCCCTGGCTTGTGAGAGGCAACCCATTGATATTTCTCTCACACATTGATGTTTCTCTAGCACAGCTATGTTTCTCTCCCTTTCTTTCTCCTTCCCTTCCCCTCTCTAAGCATAAATAAAGTCTTTAAGAAAAAATAAGTGGAATTCAAGCCCATAGAAGACCAACCACACGCTCTGTGACAAAGGCAGAGGACAGCTGAAAGCCTAGCTCTCTGAAGTGCCCTTCATTCCTTCCTTCTTCCCTTCCTTCCTTCCTTCCACAAAAATATCTTCAAATCTCACAGGCACTGTTGTGGGTACTGCAAATACAGCAGAGCGCAAACAGGCAGGGTCTCATTGTATTGGAGGTTATATCTATTAGGGGAGATAAGTTGGTCTTACTGAGAACAATAAAGCAGGTTGAGGAGTTGGGGAATGCTTTCTGGGGATTCTTACAGTGCCCCAGCGGCTTTCTGTGAGTAGAAGGCCTTGGATTTCTCGAAGTCAGAACAAGGATTGGCTGAGAAAGTTTAGAAAACCACCTAACTGAGGCTTCTGGGCCTAGTGCATGCAGCATGACTTGAATGGCAGGAATTGTGACCTTTGTGGATTTTTTGTGTGTGTGGTTTTTTAATTTTTAAAAGATTTTTCAAACATGCCTTTGTTGGGGGAAATGGTACTGCTTTGTGGATCACATTTTACATTAGTGGAAGTAGCAAGAAAGGGAGATTTCATTTCTACAAAATAGATATCTCAAGTTGGATGTCATTACTGACCCACCCCAAAGGATACACCTGGGAACCAAGCAGTACCTCCAGACAGGGCATCACGGAACAAGGGGTGTCTGCAGTTTTGTTGAATTTAGTGTCACTGATGATGGCATGGGGTCAAAATAATGGTGGGAGATGAAGGTGGAAAGGTAGTTTGGGTTCTGACCACTAAGAAAAAGGAAATTAACATTTACATTATTTCCTTTAATTCCTACAACACCATCTCCAAGATTTTACTGTCCCCACTTTGCATATGAGGAGGCTGAGGCTTAGAGAGGTTAAGTGACAAGTTGGAGGCCTGTTAAGAGCATGGGCCCTAAAGTCCTGGGTTCTATTCCCAGCATCTCCACTTACTTGGGGCACTGAGTACTCTTTCTCTTTCTGGGCCTTGTTTCCCATTTGCTAAATGGGACTGATAATCCCGGAGCCTATTTTGGGAGTTGGGAAAACTTTAGGAGGATTCAGTTTATTTTATTCTTTTATTTATTGATTGAGAGAGAAAGGAAGGGGGAAGGAGAAATTGCTGGGAGAGAAACATTAACTTGTTCCACTTATTCATGCATTCATTGGTTGATTCTTATATGTGCAGGGATCGAACCTGCAACCTTGGCGTATTGTGATGATGCTCTGACCAACTGAACTACCCAGCCAGGGCAGGGGGATTCAGTTTGAAAGTGCCTGAGCAATAAATATTCGCTCTTAAGGGACAAAGTCAAGACTCATACTCCAATCCTTCCACAAGTCCACCAGTCACCCAAATTGGGGAAGTCACTCCGGTCCCCTCCTTTTGCAGACCTCGAGCAGTTATGTGGGTGCAGAGCCACCAGAAAGCTCTTTTCAAATCTCGAGCTTCACAAGAGCTTCACTTGGGAAGCTAGGAATTTGAAACAGGTTCTTTTATTAGTTTCATACTGAATCTGAGGCATTCTATCCATTATGAGGCTCTCAGAGAAAAAAATTTGGTCACATGGTGCCTTTAAAGGATGACTTTTCCAGCTATAACTAAAAATTTCTTAGGAAAATTCTACTCTAAGCTAGGGGGAGGGAAAACATGCGCTCAGGAATTTTGAGGGAGAATCAGTCCCTGAGTGCGGGCAATAGGAGGCCACCCAGCCCATCTTCTGCCCCTGCTTCAGCTCTGCTTAGCAGGGGGGCTTCACTCCAGACTCCATCCCTGGCCACCTGCTCGTTGAAGCGGAGAAGCTCTGGACTTGGAAGACTGGCTGGGCACATCACAAACCCTTTGACCGCAAAAGCCTCATCAGCAAAATGGGAAGACAGACACCACATTTATCTCCCAGAGCTGCTAGGATAAATAAGCGAATGAGTGAAAAAAAGCACTTTGGAAAATGTACCCTGTATGATTTTCACTTCCCTACTTAGATCACACTCCATGGTTAGGATGAGCACAAATAACAAGCAAGGAAAAGGAAACATAACAGATTAAAACGGGTTTCTGAGCTCTTGAAGGGAAATGATAACTGAAAATCTCAATTTTTTAAAAGATTTTTATTCATTATTTTCAGAGAGAAGGGCCGGGAGGGAGGAAGAAAGGAAGAGAAACATCAATGTTGCCTTTCACCTGCCTCCAGCTACGGACCTGGCTTGCAACCAGGTTAGGTGCCCTGGCTGGCAACCTTTGAGTTTGCAGGCTGGAGCCTTATCCACTGTGCCACCAGCCAGGGCTTCAAGTTCTTAATGACTAAATATCAATTACCCCTAACATTGTGTAAAATAAATTTCTATTAATCCACATAAATTATAATTCAAAAGTAGTTTTAAAAATCAGAAATGGTCACTGAAATTTTGAATATCATCTCATAAGACCTAACTCTTTACATTTTTGTGTGATTGACTATTTCAAAATACTTTACCAAAGTAAATCACCTATTATTTTTCCTGGTACTTTATCCTAGAATTGGTAGGTAGTTACTTGGTTGAGAATTTTCATCATAGTGATCTTCTTTATCTAACAGACTCTAGACAATCTGAAGGAAGGGAAGCACCATCTACGTGTGCGGCCTGCAGACATACCAGTTGCTGAGAGGGCATCTCTGAACTACTGGCGAACGTGGAAGTGTATCAGCAAACCCTCAGAATTCCCTATAAAAAGCCCAGCCTTCACAGGTATAACCATAGACTGACCTTCCTGAGGCCCCCGCTAGCTGCCCTTCTCCTCATCCTAACATAAGTGGCTTCCATCCAGAGAGTACCCTGATTTCTGAACTAGTTCTGGGTGACTTCTCTACCTCGAGATCATGTCCTCTGATGGTGTACCCTGCCACTTGCCCTCTCCATGGCCGGTCACATGCTGGCACCACATACTTATTCAACTCTGCATATTAGTTTCACTTAAGCAGGGCTGGGCTGCATTCCACACTTCCTAGTAGTTAGGAAATTCCACCATGCTAACTACCACACAAGGAATGTCCCCAAATGATCACTTGCAGTATAGATTGGCCTGAGACATCAAGCAACCATTCATGATTATGGGTGGGTTTTAGGGCTTCCAGGAGAGTCAAAAGGATCTATTTTACCTGCAGGTCACAAGAGTTGGTTTGATTCAATGAGAAAAAACCAAATAGATAACTAGTGTGAATTTAATGACTTTGGACACATAAGCCAAAATTACATAACATCTTTCACTGCCCTCCACCATAGAAAAAATAGATTTCCATGCCTTGCTCCCCACCATACTCCAGCCACACCTTATCATTACCTCTAAATAGAGAGAATGGAGGCACCTGGCAGGGACCATCTCTAGTGGGTCTTTTCAGCTTCCTCTGGGGCTCCTGGATCAGTGAGAGGCTGAGTGGCCTCCAGGAACTGATAACACCCCTCTGCACATTGTCCTCCAGGTCTACATGATAAAGCACCTTTGGGACTCATGGACACACCACTGTTAGACACAGAAGAGGAAGTACACTACTGCTTCCTGCCTCTAGACCTAGTGGCCAAGTACCCAAGTCTGGTGACTGAAGACAACCTGCTGTGGCTGGCTGACACTGTGGCCCTGATTGAGTGCGAGTGCAGCGAGTTCCGGTTCATTGGTGATTGTTCTGTCCAGGGTTTTATGGGGAGGTAGGGGTGGGAGGAGGGGGGTGAGCTGAGAGGACCCATCCATCCCTCCCCACCCACACTCCTTGGAGGCCCAACTTGGTGCTTAGAGCCTCAGGAGCTTCCTTGGGCAGAGGTGGTGGGGGCGTGGCAGAGCCTTCATGGAGGCAAGCAGAATCCCAGCTTTAGACTCCTACTGGCCTTGGAGTTATTTTATTCCTTGTTCATTTGGGGATGGCCTGGCTGTGAGGGGGCGTTGGAAACTACCTGAGTCAGTGCCAGGGACCACAAGAGTTAGTGTGAAGGGCAAGGCCCTGAGCTGGACTCCACCACAGTCAGCTACTCTTCCTGTTCTGCCCCTATGTATCCAGGAGGGCTCCAGGCCTCAGTTTCTCTTATATAAAATGAGAAAACAGGGGTGTTTGAGAGGAGGGTTCCCTCTTGCTCTCACTCCGACTACACTCAGAATGGAAGGGAATGAGGGTGGATGGTGAATGGTTCCCCAGAATCATTGTAGAATTGTCCACTTGAGTTAGTGGCCTAAGGAGGAATGAGATCTTCAGCCCTGGACAGAAGAGAGCCTCCCCGCAACCTTGTCCCAGGACAAGCTCTGGTTGGGGTGTGACCTGAATGACCTCTTTGATTCTAAGATGCTGCTGCTGCCTAGATGAATAGGACAGGAAACACCCTAGTTGTACTAGGGTCCCAAATGCCCAGAACCCCCAGCCATTCATATTCACAGTCACCCGGAAAGTTGTTGTGATGTGCTTCTGAAACTCCAAGTTGATTTGCACAGGACCTTAGCGTTGGCTTCATCTCTGCCTCCCACACCACAATCCAGGCAGGGAAAAACTGCAAGTGCTACCTGCCAACTTGGGCCCAGCTGGGCCCTTCCTCTCTAAGCAGCAAGACAACTCCCTCTTTTGGAATGACCTGCTCTTGGGTCAAGACTCACAGGGTAAGTCTCAGGGCCAGGGGGCTCACCAGGAGGGCCTGTCTTGGGAACCCCAGGCCAGGCTGCAGGAGACTGCACCCATGGACTCAAATACAGGAAAACAAAGTCATTTGGGTGTCTTTTACCTTGAAAACCAAAGACTTAAATCTAATCTGATCAGGTATGTTTAGAAATTGTTTCAGATCCTAGGATAAGCTGCAGCACCAAAAACCTATCAAAACCTGGACCTTTAGTTAAATTAGAAATAACCTTTTTAACTCATTTTGCTTCCCTTTGCTTTTCAAGTGAATTTTCTTCGCTCACAGAAGATTTTACTACCAGATAATTTCTCCAACATAGATGTGTTAGAAGCAGAAGTGGAAATCCTAGAAATCCCTGAACTCACTGAGGCTGTAAGGTTATACCGGATGAACACGGGTAGGTCACCAGGGGAACCCTGCCCTCCCCTTGATATTCTGGAGCATTCTAGCTTGAGCCGGAAAAGCCAAGAACAGACATTCCCCTGCGCCGCTCCCACCCCTGCCCCGTGACTACTTTGGGCTTTGGTGGTTGTGAGAAAAGCAGGTGTTTGGGCTGTTTTAGAATCCAAGAAGAGGAATTTCAATCTGACGTCCTGTGTGGCCTGTCTGTTCACCCTCCCCACTGAGGGTGGGTGGCTAATAGCCAACCCAGGCTGTAGGTAGACCAGCTCAGACTCAATGGGGAAACCAGGCCAGAATGTCCTAGGGAGGGAGGCAGGGCCTGATGGCAGACCTCCCAAGGGCAGGGCAGGTCTGCTCTGCTTGGGGAAGCGCTGAGCCACCAGGAACCTGCAGCACCTACCTGCCACTCCCATCCTTTGTCCTTCGTTTTTCAGGCACAGCTGGGGGGCGTGGGAAATGCTGGGGCACGTTCCTCACTAGTGCTTCCAAGTTCACACCCACCCAGAATCATCCCTTATTTCGGAATCCCTGGCTGCTGTGCCTGTTTCCTGCCCGCTCCTGACACTTTCTGACCCTGGTCCAGTCCAGGCCTTCATGCTCCCTGCCCTTCCTCATTCCAGCTTGTTCTTCCCCTCACATTTGTTTGCTTTTCATCATCTCATTTGCAATTCCTGTATATCCATGGAAGCTGCTGTGCCTGTTGCAGAAGCCAGCCACTTCAGCTGGCATTCTGAGGATGTACAGAACCGAGAATGAATAGCACATGTGAAGTGTGTTCTGCACACCGCCAGGCATTTATCCTTTGAGAAGAGGCCTCTCCCTGTCTTCAGACCCACCTCTCCCAGCCTCTTCCCTGGCCAACGGAGTCCTGTCCTATTTGGGGGCAATGGCATCCTGCAGAGTGTCTCAGGAGTTTGTCCCAGACTAGCAATCCACTGAAGGGGATGTGACTTCAAATCCCTCCCCCAAGGGCTTTTGTTCCTCGGAGGACACAAGTCACTGAGAGACAGATGGAGCCTTGGGAGGGTGGAAGGCAGCAGATCTGCAGAAGGCTCTAGAAGCAGAGCAGCAGTCCCCAGCACAGAGTGCTTCCTGCCTTTTATAAAGCACCTTGCCTAAGGGAAAGGGCTCCAGTAGCCCTGCAGATGGACAGAGCTGCCCTCAATCCCAGTTCTGCCCCTGCCCACTTTGCAGTTCAGGACAAGGTGCTTACTTAGTCTCTGAGGACAGTTCCCTCATGTGTGATGTGAGGGCAGCACTGCCCCTCCTGTAGGGCTGCTCTTGGGACTGGAAAGGACCCGTGGAAATCAGCCAGCAGCTTGTGCAGCAGCCATTGCACCCCCTGCAGGAGAGCAGCAAACCAAATGCCCAGCCTGAAAGTAACACCAGTATATCTTCGGGGAAATCTCAGCCCAGGAGTGACCTGAGCTGTGAATCCGGGAAGCTACAGTGCTAACTGTATATACTTAGAGCAGAGCCTGGTGCTACAGGAGATGCCTGCAGAGGCCAGGCCAGCGAGCTGCTGCACTGAAAATTCTGAACTCCAAATGTTAGTGAGACAGACTTTTCCCTTCTCCCCGCCCTACCTTCAATCAAGTTTTGACCTCTAAGCCTGACTCAGAATATGAAAAATGATGCTGATTCTGAGATGATCTGAAGTTAGGCTGAGCAAGGAAATAAGCTGCTCTCAGCCTCTTCAGTGCTAGTTCAAAGCAGCAGTACTAAGGAGACCCAAAGATTCCCATACAGGTGTGACCGAGAGAGGTCTACAAGTCACCCCTTTCTCCTGGCACAGGTGGCTGTTCCCGGACCTCCTGTCCTCCTCTGAGCCCGGGGAAGGGGGGCCATGCAGCAGGCCTGGAGTCTGTGAAGCCGCTGTACATGATGGCCCTGGGTGTGCTGGTCAAGTACCCAGACTCTGCGCTGGGACAGCTCCGCATCGAGAGCACCCTGGATGGAAGTAGACTGTACATCACCGGGAATGGGGTTCTCTTCCAACATGTCAAGTAAGGCTCTCCTAGGAGAATAGCTCAGCCCCACTCAGGGTGGGCTTCACCTTTCTTTAGGAACTAACCTGGGGTCCCGCAGGCCAGCCAGAGGGAGGTAGTATCCTTGGGGGCAGCCCCCTCATTTTAGCCACTCCCCTCACCACCACTGAACCCCAGCCTCAGAGGAGATGGCTGGTGCCAAGGAACAAGCGTTCCCAAGGTCTAAGTCTAAACTATTCTATATCTCTGTTCTCTGCAAACCATTGCTCTGGTTCTAGTCCTGTGCTAGGCCTGAGGTGACCAAGCCACAGTCACAATCCTCAGGATGCTAAGTATTACCCCTCACCACCACACATCCTCCCACAAATGTCCTCCCCCAACCCTTGGGAGGCTCACTGAATGCACAGAGAGGCCAGAGCTAGGGAGGAGTCCCCCAGAAGTAAAGCAAGGCAAGCTTCACAGAGCATGTGAGACCTGGCCTTTGCCTTGAGGGGTGAGCTCAGAATGTCCCCATTAGAGCAGGGGCAAGGATTCCAATCCCATTTTATAGAAGGGGAAACTGAGGCTCAGAGTGGAACCACCCTAATATTGTTTTTGGCCTTTGTGGCCCATCCCTAATGTCACAGAGGACAAAAACAAATGCCTTTGGAGGCAGGGGGCTGATTTCAAACTTCCTTGGGAACACAGGTTTTAGTAACCTACTAAGACCATGGCAGGCTGCCACATGGTGACTGAGATGTCTTGGGAAGATACTTGGTGGCAGGAAATATATGGCTGGGCCCTGGCCTGGCTTTGCAACCTGATATAGGGCCTGGAGCCTTGCCATTGGTCGACTTAGAGGGCTTTGCTGAAATAGGTCAAGCTCAGCTCCGAAAGGGTGAGCCTGTGTGTGTTCAAGTTTACTATCCTACAAGATACCACCAGATTTTCAGTTAAAGCAAGGAAATGATGTTAGTGACAACAGGTTTGAGCCAATGCTAGGGCAAGACATTCTAGCCAGAGAGTTGACAGGCTGGACTCCCTTGGGTACAGTGCTGCGGCTCTCTGTGACAGGCCTTTCCTCTGGGCAGGAACTGGCTAGGGACCTGCCGGCTGCCCCTGACCGAAACCATTTCCGAGGTGTATGAGCTGTGTGCCTTCCTGGACAAGAGGGACATCACTTATGAACCAATAAAAGTGGCTCTGAAGACTTATCTGGAGCCGAAGACCCTGGCACCCATGGATGTGCTCAGTAATTCAAGAAGCTTCTTGTTTTGTATTTAGTATCATGGGAGGGTCTGGAAGATCAGAGAGGAAAGATGAGGCCAGCCAGGATAAGACAAGTAAATGTAGATAGAAGAGGAAAGGAAAGCCAGACAGACCAACATTTGTGGGTTTTGCCTAAAGGGAAACTTTCATGTTGAGTGACCCCTCCTTACCCCCAGCCCACGAGTAGCCTGGACCACTACAGGCTGACCCATTGTGGTGCTGCACAGTCCCCAAACACACAGCTCCAGCTTGGGTGCTGACATGCTGTGCTCATTTGGTCCACTGCCATCCAGGGACAAACAGTCCCTGAGTCTATTTAACAGATGAAGCAGAGGTTCAGGGAGATAACTTGCTCAAATTGCATAGTTAATCATGATTAAGCTGAAGTTCAACTCCAAGTCCAAAGACTGTATTATTTCTACCATCTGCCTATAATCTTCTATTAAGAATAAGTTTTTCAGGTCAAAATTATGCTATATTACTGTCATTCTACAACATTCAACATTTATGGAGCACCTCCCATGTACCAGGACAAAAGTAGGCACTAGGTGTAGAGAAGTGAGCACAAGCCTATCTTCATAGAGCTGACAATCTAATTATGTAACTGTTACCTCTTATCTCATTATAAGCCAGTTACATGCCCTTCACTCATTATAAAGCTCATTAGAAACTGGTTCCCAAACACCACAACAAAGCCTAAGTCTTGTTATCCCCAGAAGAAAGTCCCATTTTCCAGGCATGTGTAGAGGTTTGTGCTCTATAGAAGTGATGGTGAATTGGTGAGAGCTGGCTCTAAGCCATTCACCAAACCATAGCACAAACATAATGAGGGACTCCTAGCTCCATTCTAAGTAGCTGCATGAAAAGTTACATAATCAGGGCCCACCAGCCAGAAACCAGAAGCAGTTGGTGACATACATAGACAGAAATATCAGTCCAGCTTTCTTGAGGTGGGTCAGGGGGAAGTCGGGGGGGAAAAACAGTAGTGCCCTTGGGGTTGGGATTCCCAAGGGGCTTACCCTCCTCACCCTCAGTCACCAGCTGACCCCCAAGCTACCATTCCAAACTCACCACCCAAGAGAGGCCCGAGCAGCAGAGAAGGTTGGTGTCAGGGATCTCTGCCGCCTCTCAAGGTAGACAACACAGTATGACTAATGAAGGTACTGAGTCAATGTGCAATACACGGTTGGCCAAAGTTCCCTTCTAGCCCACGTGATGTGTTCCTTCTCATTGGTTTCCTTAGATGAGGAGTGGATGGCAGCAATTACTGTGTACTCCCCCCAACAGATCATCAAGGTCTATGTTGGGAGCCACTGGTACGCAACCACCCTGCAGACTCTGCTCAAGGTACCACCGGCCCCAGGCTGTCCCACTCTCCCTTTGGCTTCTGTAGCAGAGCTGTTTCGGAACCTGTCACCTGACCCTCACACAGCCTCCAGCACCTGCTTAGAACAAGAACCTTCTACCTGCTCTTACCATACAAACAGCAGGCTGGGAAGGCCAGTCTGAGGGGCCTGGGTTGAGCCTCTGAGGGAGGGGTTCCAAATGCCTTGAGGGGATGGTCTAGGGACCAGCAAAACTTGAAGTAGAGACGGTGTGCTTCTCCCTAGATGTCCTGCTCTCCAGTACCGCTCCTGTGGCCAACAAGTCCCAAAGCCTCTGCTCTAGAATGGTCGGGAAAATGAAGCAAAAGACTTAATCTGTACCTTACTGAACACCTAGCCCTTTAACAGACTCACCATCTAGGGTCCAATCCTTTGCAGTATCCAGAACTGCTGTCCAACCCTCAAAGGGCGTACTGGATAACATACGGACAGACCCTGCTGATCCATGGGGATGGCCAAATGTTCCGACACGTTCTCAACTTCCTGAGACTTGGAAAACTGTTTTTACCATCTGAATTTAAGTAAGTGAAGGAACAAAACTGATGAAACCCCATCCTTTGTGACAAAGGGAACTTGAATTTGCAGCCTCGGGAAGGAGGTTACGGTATTTCCAACATGTGAACTGCTGTTGAAGGTGGCAGCTCTGGCGGCCTGTGCCTCCTCCCACCCCCTCACCCAGCTGCCCAGCCCAATGTCTTGTCATTTGCAGGGAATGGCCCCTCTTCTGCCAGGAGGTGGAGGAATACCACATCCCATCCCTCTCAGAAGCCCTTGTCCAATGTGAGGCGTACAAGTAAGGGGACTTGGCTCCAGACACCACGTTCTGGAGTTTGTTCCTTCACGTCGCTCTGGGGAATCCTGTTTGAAGCCCCACCTCGCAGTAGGACCTGCTCTCTTTGGAGTTAAGGGGGTGGGGCAGGCCCAGGATTGGGCAGTAACCTATGTAAAACCCTGTAAAAGCCCCTTCTCCCTCACTGTCTAGCGTTCATTCTCAGCCAGACCGATGGACTGGGTGATCGATGGGCTACTAGAAGCTTCTGCTCACTAACCAATCCTTTTTGGAGTCTGCAGGTCATGGACTCAGGAGAAGGAATCTGAAAATGAAGAAGCTTTTCCCATCAGAAGGCTGCACATGGTGACAGAAGCACCAGAGTCCCTGGTGGAGTTCAGCAGAGATGCCAAAGAGGTAAGGCCCAGCCTCCTTTGGTGTGATGCTGCCCTCAAAGGGCACTCACACACAGCTCAGGGCAGGCTCTGCTGCTAGGGGATGGAGCAGAGTGGGGCAGGCCCGCAGGGGCTTCTGAACCTGGCAGGAGGCACAGGGAAGTGCTGGCTGCTGTGGACTGGGGTGCTGGGATGTGGACTCTGGAGTATGAGAGGCCCCTGCACTGACACCACCCCTACCCAGACTGAGCAAAGCTCAAATGGATGACCAAATTGGGGATGGGAGCATTCTGGGTGAGCAAGGCAAATGTTAGAGACCCTGCTTATTAGTCCTAGGAAGGCTCCAGTGTAGAAGCACAACATGCCCAGAGCTGCTGTGCCTTCCCTCCTCAGACTGCAGCCTGCACGCCTGTGGACTTACAGGATGGCAATGACAGGACTCCGTGGAACAAAGCCAAGGGGACCCTGGCCAGGTCCAGCCAGATGGAGGAGGTTGAGCAGTACTCCCGGACCATCCAGATGTCCCTGTGCCGAGGTGCCAAGCGAACAGGCAATCCCAGCACATTCTCCCACTGTTCCCGCCTATGTGCCAACCCCAGACACTGGGGCACCTGCCCTGAAAGTCCGCCCAAGAAGAAGTCCACCACAGTCAACCTTACGCAGAAATGTGAAACCAAAGACCCTCCTGTCACACCGATGCAAAAACTCATCTCCTTGGTGAGGGAATGGGACATGGTCAATTGCAAACAATGGGAATTCCAGTCACCGCCAGCCCCCCGGAGCAGCTCCTTGGAGGAGGCTGCCTCGCACCTCCCCTTGGGGGGTGAGGCTGCTTCCCAGCCCAACACCGCAGCTCCCTGGAAAGGCCATTCCACAGCCTCAGAGAAGGACTCAGGTCTGCCGGCAGGGGCTGGAGCTGGAACCAAAGACAAAGGGCCAGAGCCAGTGTTTAAGCCATACTTCCCCTTGAAAAGAGCTGCCACCCTGAAAGACTGGAGCAAGCAGAGGCCAAAGGAGAGAGGTGAGTCCTATCCCATCCTTCATCTAAGTCTCATTTACAACGGGAAAAGCAAACCTTGACCAAGACCGCAGAGTGAGTTAGTGACAAAGCAAGGCTAGAACCCTGCACTCATCCATGCCAACAGTACCAAGCAGCAGGTACACGTATAGAGCACAATGGCATGGGGCTGAGAAACCACGGGAAGCACATAGGAGGTGGGTGCCTATGAAATAAGGGAGCACAAAGGAGGCAGGGGAGTGAGCCGCAGAGTCGGTGGAGGAAAGAAGGGGAAACATTGGTAGTCATGGAACCAAGTCAGCTGTCTAGCTGGAGGCCAGGCTTCGGTGGAGAAGTGAAGGGAGATAATATTGAAGGCAGTCATCAGAGCAGGTCTTGTGGCCCAAGCTCAGGACCTGGCACTTTGTTCGGATCCTAAGGGGAATGGACAGCCACTGGAGCATTTTAAATAAGGGGGCAAGCACTCAAGAGTGCATTCAGAAAGCTTGCTCCAGAAGCAGAGGAAATGGAGCAGCAGGAGGGGAAGGGTTGGAAGTGGTGAGGTCATTCTAGTTGAATCAGGCTAGACAGGAGGGGGGAGAATGGGAGTGAGGACCTGGCCCCAGGCGCCAGGTTTCTGGCTTGGATGACTGCAAGAAGGTGGATGGTTACCGAGGTGGGCTGGAGCACTGGAGCTGAAAAGAGGGGTGGTCTGGTGGAGAGGTGCAGAGCAGCCCAAGGACGTGTGCTGAGAACTGCCTTGAAGGCCTGTTTCCTCTGCTCCATCCAAGTCCTTCCTACCATATTCTGTCACCTTCCCTTTTAGTGGCTCAAGCCCTGCTTGGAGGGGCCTTCTGGAGCCCTAACTGTAAGCCACAAGTTGGTCTGTCAAGCATACTTTTCAGACTGGACATACAACAAAGTCTTGCCACAACATCTCCTCATTGCATAATTTTACAAAGGTTCCCAGTCCCCAGCTGGATTATTATCTGCCTTATTTGATATCAGTCTTAATTCAACAGAGACATTTGGAGAACTTCTTGGAGTTCTGAAATTTAGGATCTGGCTTACACTGATTCCAGGGCAATGAAGAGAGGAGAGCCAAGACAGGCCCCTGCCAACCCAAGGGGCCACTTCTGAAAGCTGGCAACAGTAGCTGCTGGGAGGCTGGGGTGACTGACTATTGGTTTGTCACCAGAGATTCACTCCCTCCCTGCTTGAGCTCTAAGATGGCTTAAGAACCCTTTCCCCACATTATTTTTACAGAAAGCCCTGTTCCTGAGCAGCCTCTGCCTGAGGCCAGTGACCTAGAGAGTGCAGGGGTCATCCTCAAAGTGAGCCACCCCCCCGTGGTGGGCACTGACGGCTCCTGCATGTTCTTTGAGGACAGCATCATCTACACCACACAGATGGACATCCTGAGGCGCACCCTGCCCACAGCCAGCCCCCTGCCCCGAGGTAGGGCCTGGAGCCAGGCCTGCACTTCCTTGTAGGGATGCCCCAGCTCTGCCCTGGGTCCTTCAGGGAGACAGCCTCCCTGATGGGCCTCCACCGCAGGCTGCCTCTAAGGCCCTGGCTGTGGACAGACTGGGCCACGTCCGCTCTCTCCTTCACAGAGGTGACTTTCCTCAGTTTCTCTCTGTCCTGGGAAGAGATGTTTTATGCACAGAAATGTCACCGATTCCTGACTGACATCATCCTGGATTCCATCAGGCAAAAGGACCCCAAAGCCATCACGGCCAAGGTGGTCTCCCTGGCCAACCGGCTGTGGGTATGTAAGAGGCCCCAAACCCTGTTCTTTTTCTACCTGTCCCTTTGCCCTACAATAACTGGTATGAGGTAAGAAGAAGCAGAAGGGGGTCAGGGGCAGAAGGGTGGCTGGTCAGGAGCAGGTCAGAGCAGGTCAGGGGCAGAAGGGTGGCAAGAACAGGGACAGGAAGACAGGGAAGTGTCATTTGGACCGAGTCTTGGCTGAGGCAGTATGGAGTGATAGTGACCATGCGTTCCTGCAGCTACTGTAGGCCCAGGGAAGCCCCTGCTCTGCCTGCCACTCTGAGGGGCTGAAAGCAAATGTATGTCAGGCACCTGCCCCCCAGTCCTGCCTGACAGTGGGCTTTTCTGGCAGACCCTGCATATCAGCCCCAAGCAGTTTGTAGTGGATTTGCTGGCCATCACGGGCTTCAAGGATGACCAGCATACCCAGGAGCGCCTGCACAGCTGGGTGGAGGTGAGCACCACCTACACCACTAGTGACCCTGCCACCAGAAGGCACGGCAGGCAGCTAGACCTTGGGTCCCTAGGTCCAGGGGAGGGCAGGGGGCAGGATGGCTAAAATTAACCAGTCCAGAGTGGTCTAAAGGCAGGACAGGCATTTGTTTTGTAGTTTTCCTCCAATTCTACAAAATTTGCCTTGATCACTACTAACCACACGGTCCACACTCAGGGGAGCACATCACACAAGCCCAAGGTTTTAGGATGCAGACATCAGAGAAACGACTGGGATACCAACTTCACCTACTTAATCAACCATGATATCACTTTTCATATTTAAGCTGCTTTTAAGTGTTTTTTATAAAGAAAAAAAAAATTCAGTCAGCACAAAGCATTTTTGTTTTTTGATTTCTTAACAATTTCAGGGTGCAAAGTTCACATTAAACATTATAGGTTAAAAAGAGTTTGCTAATTTCTCATTAACCTGGTAGTCCTATAATCAAGTGCATTATAACATCTTCACCATAAACATCCTAGTGCCAAATTATTAGGCCTCTAGCCTGACTGGAAAGGTAAAATCAGTATCTGCACTGGGAAAACAGTGGCAGGAAACATACATTTTTGACCCTTTGGGCATTCTCAGTTCCCTGGTCGCTGGTAACTTATCCTGTCCCTGTGCCTGCCCAGCTGGGGGAACTCTGACCACACAGAGCTCAAGCAGGCAACTAACCAGGAAATCAGGGACAGACTGGGCTTTTCTTCCAGCTGACACTGCCTTTTGCCAAGAAATACGGCTGCTGTGTGGACCTGCTCATCCAGAAGGGCCTGTCTAAGTCTGTCTCTTACTCTGTCCTGGGCAAGTACTTAAAAGAGGGCTAGGGTGATTAGAGATGTTGTCCCCTCACATCCCAAGCTTTCAAGACTCATTTGAACCAAGGATGTGCCCATCCAAGGGTGTGTATCTGTCTATTTTTTATTGTAAACAAATAAAAGAGTAAATCACAAGTCAAAGGCCTAGACTCCCTCTCTGAGACGCCAAAACCAAACCACCAGTGAAATAATTTTAGAAAACAAATCTAAAAGCCCTTCCTAAGGTACTGAGTCAATATAACCAACCTGACCCAGGTAAGAGAGGGTTGGGTCTGGGGAGCCAGGGCAAGCTGCTGGGGACTCGCTGGGTTCCTCCTGAGGAGTGAGGCAACCCAGTCACTGCCTGGAGCTACCTGGTGCCCCACCATCCTAGAGGGTGGAAACACGCAGCCTCTGCTCTAGCCTAATCCTAACCCACAACTGGGGTGGGAGCTGGAGAGGCGACAGAAGGGGACTCGGGGCCAGGAGCCCAGGATCGGGGTGCTCCTACAGGCCCTGCAGTAGACTCCCCTGGAGAGGCCCCTGCTGGTCTGTCCAGTGGGCACAAACATCAGAAAAAGTACTCAACAGGGCAGTGCGTGTGCGCTGGAAGTGGCCTAGGTACAGCTAAGTCCTGGTCTTGTGGTAGATCCAGAGAGGTTATGTTGGAGCTACAGGCTGCTGGATCCACTTCTCACCTTCGAGCCTGGGCTCAGACCTGTGGTGCCAAGCTCGACATGAATGTCTACTTCCCCAGCTCAGGGTCCAGGTGGGGTCTCTGGGGAATGGCTCTGGCCTACCCACACCAACTACCACCTAAAGGAATGTCAACCTTAGGCCCAGACTAGGCTGGGGAGAGGCGGGAGGGTATGCAGCAAAATGGGACTCACATAAGACAAGTCCTCAAGGACCCTGCCCACGGCCTGCCCTGACACACAGCTGCTGTCAGAGCCACTGGAGCCACTAGCTGATGGGCACTGGGACGAGACCTCTGAGTCCTCAGGAGCTAGGGAGAGAGAATGGGTAAGCTGTCAGCATGGACGGCCCAGACCCCAAGCCATGCCCTCCTGCCTCTGGCTCAGCCACAGACTCACTCAAGGACGGCTGGCTACCCAGCTCCACTTCAGCCTCCAGTGCTGTCTCCTCTGGGAAACTAGTGGAATACAGGGACCAACGGAGGCCCTGAGGAGCTGGGTCTCGGCACAGATGCAGGTTCAGGGACCCCAGTACAGAGCAGGAGGCAGGGTCTGCAGGAAGGGAGCTCGAGGACCCCAGGTAGGAGCTGTCACAGTCAAACGGGGCCACAGCAATGGAGGCCCGAGAACGAACTTCTGCGTGAAAGAGGGTCAGGTTGGGACAGGTGAGAGCCCACCTGGGCCAAGGTCCTGAGGAAAGTGAAGACTGGGGCTGACAGGTCCATGTTGCCTCCCACACAGCTTGCCTCACCCCTACCCCATAAGGCTACCTCGGCACTTTAAAATGTAGTTGATGGTACGGTCGTTGATAGCTTCTTCGTTGGGGGCGATGTCCCGGAAGGCTCTGTTCCCCACACCCATGGACACCATCTCAGCCATGCGCACCTCTGGGTAAAGGGTGACAGGGACCCTTTGTGACACCAGTCTGGCCCTGAGTCTATTTCTTCCCCTTAAGACTTTCCTCGACACCCGTACTCAGCACATAAACCGTCCTGTGCACTGAGCCTTTGTGGTGCCACACTGTCCTCCCAACAATCCTGTGGGCAGCTGTAACCCCCCTTTTAGAGTGACACCTCTGAAACTCAGATTAATGTTGTGTCCACAGTCGGACACCGTGACAGGAGGAGTGCTGACTTAGAGGCTCTTTCCCCTGCACTGGTTGTTGCTACTGCTGGACCTTCTTCCCACCTCCTGAGCATTTCCAGGGCCCTAAGCCCTCCCTGAGCCCCTGTGGGACAACAGAAGCGCCCCAGGGCGAAGCAGAGGCAGGGACCTACCCTTGTTGTAGACGGCCTGCTTCCAGAGCAGGCGGGAGATGTCAGTTGTCCAAGCTTGCTTGGTGGCCAAGCTGGCAGCCTGCAGCACAAATGTGTCCCTGGCCTTGCGACGACGGAACCAGATCTCAAAGCGCAGGTTGCTATCCCCACAGCACTCAGTGAGGCCAAGGTCAGCCATCTACTTGACCAGAAGAGGAATGCGGTGAGGTGTTGGGAAGCAAAGTGACACAGGGCGGAATCAGGTGGACCTACCTTGAAGGAGCGCTTGTAGGCAAACGTGTCGATGCCTGCAGGTCCTCGGCGAGCCTTGCTGAAGAGCAGCAGCTCCTCGAAGAGGAAAACGCGGCGCAGGGACTTGTGGCGCCCAGAGCGCACTGTGAACTCATCTTGTCGCACCAGCTGCCCCTGTTCCTTGAGGTTAACCTGCCGAGGTAGGGCCCAGTGGGTGCCCAGCCTCTTCTGCCCCCTCCACTTGACACCCCCTGAACCTGCCCATCATGACCTGGCATGACTCACGTCACAGCCCTGGATGGCGTCCATGGCCAGCAGGTCATTGCCATGACGAAGCTGGAAGTGCACCAGGCTCTGAGCAGCCTGCAGGGCATTTAGCTCCTGTGTGGGCCCCCCGTAAGCCCGTGCCAGCTCCTGGAGCAGCAGTGCGTATTTGCCCATGCGCTGGATGGGCTTGAGCAGGTAGGAGGCCAAGTCCAGATGGTCCCCCAGTGCTCGCTGCTTGTCCTGCCAGGTGGGCGGGAGAACATCAGGCAGATGAAGGTACTCCCACTATCCCCCTTCCCCCTACAAACTCAGGCTCACCTACCTTGAAGAAGGAGTGACCATAGCTGGTCATCAGGGCATCAGAGCGAGGTTTATTTTTGCTGTACAGCGCATACATCCCAAATTGCACCCTCTGCAAGGACATGTAGCTCAGCCCCAAGTGCAAGGGAGCCAGACCACTCTCAGTTTGAGAGCACCAAAATGCCAACAGGTAGCTCCCAGGAAGCCTTCCCTCCGCGGATCCAATCTGCCCGGCTCTGAATGAGGGGTGATCTGTGCAGAGGGGGCTTGCCCACAGGCCCTCTGGGGAAGTCTGCATCCAGCTCTGCTCCTCCCACAGCTCTAAGAATACTCTCTGCTCTCACCTCACTGTGGGCTCCTCTTTTCACTACACCAGCCACCTTGGCCCATCTCTTCCTTGACCACTGGGCTTCTTTCCGCCAAAGACTTTGAACTTGCTCTTCCCTCTGATGGGACCTCTGACTCCAGCCCCTCCTTCTGGCCTCTGCTCAAACATCAGCTCTTTAAAGACCTAACTGCTCTCTCTAAAGGGGGAACCCCTGCCCTGCTGGTAACTCACAATCATCTCTCTATCCTGACTGTTTTCCTTCTAGCCCCAACTACTGTATAGTTGAAATTACCTTTTCCACTTTTATGTCTCCTCTCCATAACTATGAGCATTCTGAGGGGCAGGCCCTATCAGTCTCATTCATAGCTGTACCTAGCACAAGGCCTAGCACCAAGCAGGTGCCAACAGTTTTGCTGAGTGGGGTGGAATCAGCTGTGTGTGTCTTGGGGGCTTACGTGGCGCAGGAAGGCGTAGGCCACCCGGGGTGGGTGCCGCGTGCAGGCTTCTAGCTCACGCAAGAAGAAATGGCAGTGGAAGTCTCGCAGCTTCTCCAAGTTGCCAAAGAGGTGGGCACGCTGGCCACGGAGGCCCTGGGGCACATCAGGGCGATCCAGCTCGGGAAAGTAGTTCTCCATGGTATAGTCAAGGGCACGGACATACTCCCGCTCTGTAGCCACCATCTCTGCCAGCACCAGCTGGAGCCTACCAGGTAGGTGGAGTCAGGACCCCGCACATCTACCCTGCCACTGCCCTCCCTGCCCTGCCAAAGGCTGTACCTGTTGGGACTCCTGGGGTCCGAGCTGCTTGGCAGAGGCATAGTAGATGACTCTGGCTGGGCACCATATCCAATCTCTGGTCTGTGGCAGGCAGCCACGCTGGCCGCATGGTGGCAGTGGTAGACAGACTCTCTGAGACTGTGCCCCAGATTCCGATCAAGGCTGTACGCCTTCCTCAGAGGAGGGGTGGCAGGCACAGCTGGGACCTGGCTGACACACAGGCTAGCTGTGCTACCCGTCAATGGTGGCTTCAGTGCAGCCTCTAGCTTCTGGTCCAGGGCCAACCAGGTGTCCTGGCACTGCGCCCAGGCCCAGCGGCACTCTTGGCGGATGCCTTCAGAGCCCAGCCCCGTGGCCAGAGCCCACATCTTTCGGAAGTGGGCAGGAGGCAAGTCAGGGTGCTTGGTCCAGTGCCGCTGCAGCCGTTGCAGCACCACCCCGGGGCGCTCTTGCTCCAACTCCGCCAACACCCGCTGCCCCTCCTCAGCCCATGTTGAGGCCTGCAATGTCAAGGCCATACAGGCTCTGAAGGAGGAGCCCACCAAGACTGCGAAGCCTTCTCCCCACTCCCCATTCCCACATGGTGCTGGTCCCAGGCCACACCCGCAATGGTTGGATTTGGGGGTCAGCCTGAAGATAAGGAGTGAGAACAAGCGGAACGACCAGGAAGCGCTCAGCCTGTGGAGGGGCTGGGCAGCAGTTACCACTCTGGCCCTACTGACCATGTGGAGCCAGGGACAGGACTCCTCACACACCTGCTTGAAGAAACACGACAGCTTCTCAGCATCTGCCAGCTGCCGCCGCCGTTGGGCCAAAGCCCTGGAGAATTCAGTCAGCTGGGCCTGCAGGGCCAGAAATCTGGCGCCAAGAGGGCCTAGTTCAGCTGCCTCCCAGCCCGTCAGTGGCTGCAGAAACTTCTCCCCTTGCCTGACTTGCTCCTGGAAACCGAGACTGGGCTCAGTGGCCGGGCCCAGTAGTCGACCCCCAAGCCCAGCTCTCCTCCACTGGGATCTACACATCATCATCAAGTCTCTCCTGTAATTAAAGACCCTCCCTCCATCCTGCCCCCCACATCTCTGTCTCTGCCCCTCCCCACAGCCAAACCTTCCTGGAGGAATTGTCTGTCCTCACCATGACTTCACCTCATCAGCCCACTTCTCCAATCCCACTTCTGCCCACCTCCCAGCAAGTCTCAGGATTCATCTGACTCCACAGCTCAGCAATATTTAAGCCGCTTTCCTGGCTCCGGCCCCACTCTCTGCTTTCCTGACTCTCCCTGACTTTTGGTGGTTCTACCTCCTACTCCCAGATCCTTACCCAAGCCATTGCACACTGAGGCTCCTGAAAACAGCCCACTCTATCTCCCCAGCCAATCTTGTGTGAACACACTTCAAATGTCACCCACGTATCTCCATCCACCAAATGACTTTCTCTAGCCAGATCTCTCATCTGAGTGATAGGCTCAGTCCTGATGGGTCTTCCTCTCACTCCCCCAGTCATCTCCAAAGCACATCTAAGGCTGGATTCATGAATGCCCTTCCCCCGGAAAGGCATTCCTGGTACTTCTCTCAGGGAACAGAGTCCTTCATTCTTACAACCTTCCTCTCCCGTAGCCTCCATACGTGCCCAACATCGAATCCCACCAATTTCTCAGATCCAACCCCTCTGCTAGCATCCCAACCAGAGCAACCACTTCCCACCTGAACCACTGCAATGTCCTCTTTTTTTTTAACCTTCATCTGATATGCAAAAGGGACGGGAGAGCAAGGGACAGAAACATCAATGTGACAGAAAAACGTGGATCAGTTGCCTCTTGTATATGCCCCAACAGGGTACCAAATCCACCAGAAATCAAACCAGCAACCTTCTGGTATAGAGGATAATGCCTAACCAACTGAGCCATACTGGCCAAGGCAACAATTGCCTCTTTAATGGACTCTTCATGTCCATTCTCCAAATCATTACATCTTCTACCCAGAAACTAGGGTAATCTTCCTAGAATGTGGACCTGAATATGAGTTTCCTGCTTTAACTGTACGCCATTATAGGGCCCAGTGATCTGGCCAATGACCACTTTTCTAGCCTTGTTTAACTTCATCTTACCCTACTACCCTACCTCGTGCGCTCTGCACTTCAATCTCACTGTCCTTCCTGTGGTTCCTCAGGTAAGTCATGCTTCCTTGCCATAGGACCCTTGCACCTGCTGATTATTCACTCAGCCTGGAATGTCTCATATTGCCAACCTTCTTCTGCCTGGTTGATCCCAACCTATCCTTCAGGTGTCAGCTCATAGTCACTACCCCAAGAAAGCTTGCCCAATACCCCTTTTGGGTCAGAACTTTATTATACACTCAGGTAGAACCACCTGCAGAGCTTTTTGCCTCAGTTTGCAAATACGAACATATGACTTGAGCCTTTAATTACAACTTCTCTGCCAGACTGTAAATCCCAAGAGAGCAAAGGAGATTTGCTTTCACCTATCCTGCATTCCCAGTCTCTGGGAAAGTGCCCCAATACTTACAGAACGAACAAGTGGCCAAACTCACCTGGGCAACCCGGTCCAGCTCCTGAAAAGGGCCTTGGGCCTGGAGCAGTGTGTCCAGTGAGGGCTCCCTCGGCTCCTCCAATGCTGGCCAGCCCACCTGCTGTAGCCACGCTTCAACCTGGAGGGGCACAAACAGGGAAAGGACAGCTGCTGTGGGTTGGGTGGTCATCTTGAGATCAGGGGTGGGCCACATCTAAGTGGGTAGTTCCCACCTGGTGCAGGCCACTCTCCTGGGCCTGCAGTGTCTGGATCAACTCCAGTGCTTGTATTCGCTGGTTACTCTGCAGGGTCAATTGGTGCAGCAGCCTATCCACGCAGCCGTACAGCTCATCAACCTCATCCACCGCAGGCCTAGTGCAGGGCACATAGTCTCAGAGCCCATGCCAGCTGCCTTGCTCCACTCTACTCTATTCTGGGACCATGATCCTGGCTGATTCTGAGCCAGCCAGCTGAGCCATTGGCATGGGATATGGTGTCCTGGTGGAAGCTGGGCTTGTACCTACCTGTAATCCGGGTTCTGAGTCACCTCTAGGACCTCCTGCTTCAGCCATGCCAGCTCCAAGCTCCCCTGGCACTGTAGCCATGCCAGTCGTGGTGAGTCTAGCACATGCTGCATTAGGACCTGCACCTGCTTTAGCAGCTGACCAACTTCCTGATTAAAGGCAACCAGTAGGAGAGGTGAGCATGGAAGAAAAGGAGACAGGGAGCATCTGGGAAAGAGTCAGGAGAGGATACTCACGCCAGTCTCCATGGGCTGGGGCATAGCCTTCATGCTCTCAATGGCTCCCTGAAGCAGGGTACAAACCACCTGGCAGCTCTGCAGTAGGGCCTCCAGACGCTGTGAGTAGGAGCAGGCGTGACAAGAGTGGTACGCAGGGCAGATCCCAGGCTGCTGCAGCGAGCTCCATGCTGCTCCAGCCAGCCCGGGAAGGCTCCTCTGCAGGCAAGGCTGCCTGTATACCCACCCTAGGCCCTATCCGGTGCACTGACCATCCGGAAGTCCAGCCAGGCCTGATGGCAGTAAGGCAGGCCTCCTCCCAGCGAAGCAGGTAACCATGAAGTGGAGATGTGGGTTAGCAGGCTCTGATGAGAGGACAACTGCTCTACCTGCAGGAAAAAATGATGCTGTGACTCACGCCTGGTGAGGAAGTGCCCCCCACCCCCACCCCTCGTCAACATGGCTCAGTACCTGCAGCCCTGAAGGCACCTCCTCTGGCATTTTCCCCACTAGCAGCACCTGGTGCACAGACCCAGGGGCAGCTTCCTGAAAGGAATATGAGCTCAGCCGTGTCCCCAACCCTAAACAATGAAATGGTTGGTGGTGGAGAGCTACAATCCTGCACTCACTTGCAGCTGGCTGAGCCCCCAGAAGAGGGAAGAGCTTGGGGGACAAATTCGGGCATCCACAAGCACAGTCAGTCCCAGAGCTTGTACTTCAAGCCTAAAGGAGCAGGCTTCATTCAGTACCTAATTCTCAGGACCTGCCATCTCACCATTCAGGCGCTGTCCCCCAACCTCCCCCAAACCTGGGGATGCTTCGCAAGTAGAGTAGGAGGCGGAGGAACTCATGGCTGCTGCATTTGGGATGCTGCCAGGTGTGGCTATGGGCGCACAGAAGCAGCACCGCCCGGCCTTCCACATCCCGAGTCCCTGTGAGAAGAGGGCAGTAAACATCTGCCCAACCAAGTCACCCGACGTCCCACCACCTCTAGTCCCTCCTGCTACCTGGCAGGGTGGCCATGCCACTGGCCAGCAGCTCCCAGGTGAGGTCTTGGGCCAGGAGGTAGTCAGCAGGCTTAGGGAGTCTGGATCTGCTGAGGTCTTAGGAAGGGAAATGGCTTGCAAGGGTCTGCATTGGCCCACTTACTCAAGAGGTCCCCTCCTGGGACCTGGATTCAGCCCAAGTAGGGTCAGAGCCCTCTCCAAATCTTGGCATCCCCCTCCAGGCTCTCCCATTCATTCCCTTCCAAGACACCTCTGCCCAGTCTTCCTTACCTGCCTCCAGCAGCTGTGATGGTGTCTCCGGTAAAGGGTCTCCAAGGTCCACAGAGTGGCTGTTCAACCCCCTAGCTTCCCAGCTAGCTGGCATTACTCTACCTGGATCTCCCCCTTGGCAGGCACTCTTGCCCTGTGCCAGGCTGAGGTAGGAGGACATTGGGCCTAGGAGGCTCTCCACTTCAGAGGGAACTGGCTCCTCTGACTTGCGTGAGGAACTTGCCAATATGCCCCTCTGGCTATCACCTGACCCATCTCCAGCCACCTGTCTTGGGGCTGATTGAAGCTTCCCAGGCAGGGGACTGCCCTGTAGCCCTTCACCCTGGGCTGCCCCTGTTGGTCTTGGGGGACTGGGGTCCTTAACCTGCACCTGGGGAACAGGTTCCTCCTCATCCCAGGCATCCTTGAAACTGCACACAGCAAACCTCCAGTCGGTGGCGTGGCCCTGGGAGTCTGGAGCCCCATCCCCATCCTCCAGGGACGGTTCCATGACCCACTCCTTAATGGCGGGCCGGCGGGAGAGGGGCCTCCGTGGGAACTGAGGCCTCAACTCATCCAGGAAAAGGGTTGACAACTGTCGGGTAGCACTCGGCAGATAACACAGAAGGCGCTAGGCTGTAGGAGGTGCCAGTTTTGGTGCCGGGGCACGGGTGGCACAAACGTGGCCGCAGTTCAGGTCTGAGGAGAGGGGAGAAGGGCAGGAGTCTCCCACCAGCCCGGGCCCCGCCAGTCCGCACCCACCTGGGCTCCCACCTGGGCTCCCACCGTCGGAATCGCACCCTCGCCGCTTTGCCGGCCTATGCTGGGGGCGCTGCCTCGTGCTCGCACCCCGACCAGTGGGGCCCCAGCCTCTCCCTGGGACTTGCGCGTCGCCCCCTCGCCCGCCCGCCCCACCTCTCACACCCCCAGGACACCACACAGGAATCAGGGAAGCGGAGGAGGCAGCGCACCCGGAGCCCTTCAACGTCCAGCAGCGGAGCCTCGACGGCGCGTAATAGCGCGCCGCCGGCGCCGCCTCCAGGCCGCGGGGGGAGGGAGCGCAGAGCGTCCGACGCCGCCGTGCAGCGCCGCCCCCTGGGGGCGGGAGGACGGAGGCGCAGCCCACCGCGCTCGGCCCGACGGCAGCTGCCCGGGCCGCGCTTCGCACCCAGGTGTCCTCGCTGCGCGCGCTGCTCGCCAACCCCTCTTCCCCCGCCGGCTCTGACGGCTCCGTCACACCCGCACCCCAGGGCTCCGATGACCTTGACTCAGCTTCTGTCTGCTAGAGGCAACTACCAATGGCCGTTCCACCGTGCCCACTCCCCGAAAAGAGGTGTAGTGCATAAATGAGCAAGCCTGTGGGTCCCCCTGGGGGCGGGAAGGAAAGGGGGGCGGGGGAGACGGTTCTTTTGTTCTTGAATGTACACAGTATGGTGGGAGTCCTTCCCCAACCTCCCTAAGCAAAACACTAATTTCTCTCAGCCAGGAGAAGGAAAGTGTGGTCCCAGAGTCCCTAAATCCATACTCGCTAAGCCCAGATCAGTTACTTAGGGCTGCTGGGAGCCAGTACTGGCGT
Source organism: Noctilio leporinus (assembly GCA_004026585.1). Lineage (NCBI taxonomy): Eukaryota > Metazoa > Chordata > Mammalia > Chiroptera > Noctilionidae > Noctilio > Noctilio leporinus. The sequence goes on along the minus strand of PVIW01000169.1, from coordinate 108,650 downwards.
CTTCATGGAGGGTGCGGGGCAGGGACACCTTCATTGCAGCCCCACCTTCCTTTCAGGCCCCAGGCTCAATCACCAAGAAACAAGTTGTACAATCCCATGATGGGAAGAGGGGCTGCTGTCCCGCGGAAAGAGGGAGAAGTTGAGGGAGGCCTCTGGGGTGGGAGACCTGTAGAATCCGCCAATTCACCAGGTCCAGGTCCTCCACTCCCTTAGATTCCTGGCATTTCTTTCACACGCACTCCTTCCCCGACCAACACCCCCTTCCCCACAAACTCCAGCCAAGGAGTCTAGGACTGAGGTCTGGTCCTGGAGCCAGAGAGATACTAACCCAGGCCTGGTCCTCCACTTACCTGCTAGGTGAGCTCCAGCAGCTCAGTGAGGTCTCTTTGAGACTCACCTTACTCACCTATTAAAAAAAAAAAAAAAAAAAAAGCCATTTCTTTCTCTTGGGATTGTCATGAGGACTAGGGAAGACCTGATATGACAAATATCCACTTGCTGCCAGCACTGTCCCTCACTTCACCCTGTCAGGAGATCTTCAACTGGTGAAAGTCACTTGGATATTTGACCTGTCCTCCCAGTTCTGTGTTATGAGATCCCTTTGATGAAACTCCCTAACACTCCCCCAGATTTGTGGGAAGGTTGTTAGGAAGTGGGCTAGGGGACCAAAAGAAGGCACTATGCCTCACAACGTGCTCAGGCCCTTGGTTCCTGGGCGCAATGGCTTTCCTGCCTCTAAAGCAGGGACTCCTTGGTGATAGCAAGAAGGCTGCCAGAGGAGGGAACCTGAGCATCGCAGGCAGGCATAGTGGGAACAGCAGCAATCCTCCCTCCTCCCAGCTGTCACAACAGTACCGGGCGTCCTGACTCTCAGCTACCGAGAAGGCTTCTTCATGAGCTGATCTGGCTGCAACAGGAGGGCTTTGGAGTTGTCCTGCACCATCTCCAACTCCTCAGTGGGCCCTCTCATCCCACCCTCCTGTAGCTTCAGTGAGCATCAGGATGGACCTCGGCTCCCTCCCCGGCTATCCCAGGGCCTCCCCACTGAGTCACTGCCTCCTGCTCCCTCCCTTCCTTTCTGCTGCCCACTGTCTCCCCACCCCCACCCATTAGGCCCCCAAGGAGCCCTAAGAGCTGGGAGGGGGGGACCTGCTGGCAGGCACACATACCTCTCCAATGCCAGAGGCAAATAAGAGGCCTCAAGCCACAGGCCATAGCTAACCCCAGCAACCGTGGGCACAGGCGTACAGATTAGGGCTAGGGCCAGGCCCTGGTTTATTCACTCCACATAGAATGTGCCTCATAAGCTTCATGAAAACAGGCACTATGTGTTGTCCACTTCTGTACCTCCTGCAATAATAAATGCTTAGGGGATGCCTAAGGCTGGTCACATTACCCCTGCCCTCCTGAGGCTCTCCATCCACGAGCCAGATGTAAACCAGAGTCACAGACGGAGATAGATTCAGAGGCTCTGTCTGAAAGGGACACAGAGGAGACAGAGCCACAGGACGTACAGCCCCAGGATGGCAAAGATACAGATAGAAACTAGAACAGACTGAGGCCTAGCAGGGAATACTGGGGGCTGGGCCTGGAGCCAGCCTGGGCTGCTGACCACAGCAGGCTCCGTGGGCTGAGGTTGCAGGACTGAGGAGTGACTCATGGGGCCCATCTCTGTGGTTCTCCTGGCAGCAGAATCAACTCATATCAGCCTTTTCCACTGAGATCATAAAATGGGGATGGCCTTCCCTCTCCTGCCCCTTTTCCAACCTTTCCTCACCTTCCCTCAGCTTTCCATTCCTTGCCAAAATAAATAAATCAAAATGAAAATGGGAGCCCTGTGTCTCAGTGGGCCTAGTGATAGTAAAGCTACAGTCATTGCCCTTACTCCATCCCAAATCTTAGATACCCGCTTTAATACTGCCCCAGACAATGAGGGTGACGTATTCCCCAAATCTTCTAGATCTCTCTCACCTTTGGCCTAAAAAACCCCCAAACTCCTTAGTGTGGTATTCAAAGCCATCCAGAGGCCTTGGAGCCTTCCTGTTCCCATACTGGGCTGGAAAACTGATCTGATTACAAATCGTAATTAGCTCTTCTCTACCTGGAATGCCCACACCCGTCTCCCCCAGATCAAAATCCTTCCTCCTTCAAGGTCTGGACATGGCTCAGATGGCACCGAAGGCCATTTCTGCCATCCTGCCCTCTCAGGTGGTGATCCATAGATGAGCTCTTGACTTGCACACTCTTCTGCATCCAGATGTCTGTCTCCCCCGCACCTGTGCTCACCTCCTTCCTTCCCCCAGTCTCCTTGCCTCTGACGAACCCTCTCTGCCTGGCAGTCCTACCATTCTTAGTTCCCCAGTGCCAGGCCCAGGCACCCCTTTACACCCCCTCCCCTACACCGTCAGTTGCCTGATTGTGTGAATTTGACTTCTACAACCTTTGTAATGTAGTAATTCTCAAAGAATGTGGTCTGTGGGCCACCTGCCTCTGGAGAGCTGGTTAAAATTACAATTTGGGGGTTCCCAAAGACTTGCTGAGTCTATGCCCATAGAACCTTTGGGGTAGGCCCAGGAATCTGCATGTTTGATAAGCTCCCCAATGATTTTGACACTAAAGTCTGAGAGTGGCTGCCTGTCCTTTTCATATCTCTGGGCTGCCTCCCAACAGGTCTTCTCTAGCCTTTCCTTCTACCAATCCACCCTCCACCTGGAGTTTCCCACATCCGCCACCTGGCCCCAGCTATATTTGAGCCTCCTAAAGCACATCGGTACCCACACCACTCCCAGATCCCAATTCTTTCCACCACCCTCCAAACTTAGCAGGATCTACCTACCCAAGGCTTGTGTCCCTGGCTGGCTTCTCCCAACCACAACACCTGCTGCTTCTTGCTTTTTGCCATGTGTGCTCTAGGCATCCTCTTTTTATGCTACTCCTAGTACCTAGAATGCACCCACCCAACTTTGTCTATGTTGACTGAGCCTCTACACACATGCACGCACACACACACACACACACACTCCTCCCAAAGCCTGCCCAGATCTCCTCAAGGCTCCGTAGCACTTTCAGTGCTCTTTGGCTTCTAGTACAAGACCAATCATGACAAACATTTGTGATCCCTTCTCATAGATGAGACTCTATACCAGATTCTCATTTTATCATTGAATCCTGAGAGCAACCTTATGAAATAAGTATGATCGTTATCCCATTTAGAAATGAAGCCACCGAGGCTCAGAGAGAGTATGTAATATGCCTTAGATGACATACCTGGTGACCTGATCACTGCCAGCTACATGCCAGAAAGTGACTAAATGTGTGACCTTTGCATGTGTTGAGTCCTTCAGATCTATAAAGACAGAAAGCAGGTTAGTGATGACCTAGGGCAGGCAGGGAGTAAGGAGTGACTGCTAAAGGGTATGGGGTGTCTTTTGGGAATAATGAAAATGTTCCAAACTAACATTGTGATGAGGGTTATACAACTCAATATATTAAAAACCTCTGAACTGTACATCCCATATAGGTGAATTTTATGGTATGTGTTATACCTTAGTAAAGATAGATGTTTTTTTTTTTAATCCTTCAGACACAGTGGAAGTTAAATCTCAGACTGTTTCTGGTCCCCACAGTACCCGATTAATGTCATAAACACTCAGGGTAATCAGCTCCCTTGAGATTGCCCTCCTACCTACCATGTGCAGAGCACTTACGTTCATTTGTCTTACATCTGCCTTCAGGTTTTCAAGGAAGGCTGTTGGCCCATGTGTGGTGGCTGCATCTTTGAGCACCATGGCACCTGACCACTGAGGTCTCTTTCCCTGCTGGCCTCCCTCATTGTGGACTCCCAGTTCTGTGACCCTGTGCCCAAAGTGATCTCTGAACTGCCACTGCAGGCCCCTGAAAGGGAACGCTATTGAGAAGGTATGAGAGAAGGGAGGGAGGGCCAGAGGGCCTAATAGTACTTCCCACCATCCCCCTTCCAATCTCTATCCCAGAAACCCTAGGGCAGGTGGTCAGAAGTTTCCATTTCCCTTACCAGATGCTCTTATTGCCACACCCCTGCTCCTAGAACCCAAAAAACATGAATACGGGACACCCATACATCTGAAGGATGTTTAATGTATCTTCAGTTCAAGGTATAAAACACAGAGCAGGTGCTGAGCCCAGGAAAGTCACCTGCCACCCTATCAGCCCCCTTGTCACTGTAGCCAAGCTTCTGAGCCCCCAAATCAGTGGCCCTGGCTCCTTTTCTGTTTGGGAAATGTCAAGGTTGTCATGTGGGAGCCCGTAGGTGACTATCTCCCTTCCTCAGAAAACCCAACCCAAAGATCTGAAAGGTCCAGATTTGGATGTAGAGCGGCAGATTCTCAGAGTGGCCCTGACTAAAAAGCAGCCTTGACCAGAACTCTGGTCTGGCCCTGTGGCTTTGGTGTTGGGAAAGGAGGAACTATCACCCCAATAACTGGCAGCAAACAGAAGGCGGTAAAGCACGAAATGAAGACATTCCCGGTGCTCTAAAAAACATTGGTTACGGGTAGCTGATGCAACAGGGTAGCAAAGCCCAAGGTTGAGACCAGCTCCACCTCCCACCCCAAACCCTCTGAGGACCAGCCCCTTGAGGAACCTCATTGCCATTGTCTTGAGCTGCACTAAGGAGTGGGTGGAGTGCAGGAAAGGCCAATGTCAGCTGAGGAATGATGCTCTCCAAGTTTCTGGGCTTAGCCCCTAGCTCTGGACTGGGTCTGAGCTAAGGTTCGGGCCTTACTAAAAGGGAAGGTAGCAGGAATTGGAGCAGGGGTGGTGGTAAAAAGGGCCCCTGTGGAAACCAGCCCAGGAGACCCTTCTGATATGCCCTAAGAGAGCCCAGCTGTTATTTCAGTCCAGGCCCCTCTGACTCCATGTTGGGCTGAGTGGGCTCCCCTGCCCTTTGTGTGGGGAACACTTCCTACAGAGACTGAGGCCGCCTGCCCCTCCCCAAGTCTCTGGGCTACAGCCGGCCACCTCTGTTGAACTGGATGCACCAGTGGGATTTGGCAGTGCCTGGGCTAAGATGCGAGCGGTCCTCGTGTTCCATGAGGGGCTGCAGCTCCTGCTGCCGGGGGATGTCAGCACTGCTCTCACTACGAGAGCGGCCAGCCTTGGCCAGGCTTGGAGGAAAGGCAAAGCTAGGGCGCAGATCTGAAGGCAGGTCAAGAGGGGCCTGGGGCTCTTTAGCAGCTGGTGGGCAAGAAGGCAAGTGGGGCATGGTTGGGGCCTGGGTGCAGGGTGGGGATGCCAGGCTCTCCAGGGATGAGATGCTCTGGTTCCAGCCTGTCTGCATGTCCACTGGCACAATCTTGGTGGTTTCTGAGGACACATAGACCGCCAGGTCCCCCTGCCCGCTCTTCCAGGGTAGCTCCTTTTCTGCGCAGGTTGGAGAGGGGGGAATGATACGTGGACTGGGACACACCTCAAGGCTCCCTGGAAACAGAGCACACACACATTCATTACCAACACAGTGGAATTCTCAAGTATAAGCATATTTTCATAAGTAACTTCTAAATCCACTCCACAGTTGCCATATTACATCCATTTGTGTGATTATATGATGAATGCCTTGCCCAAGAGGAGCCCCACAGCTGGTTTTGCTCTTCATTGTATCCTCAGCACCTGGCACAGGGCTGGGCACATAGTAATTGCTCAACAAATACTTTCTGAAAAATGAAAATAACTAAGGCAAGCAAAAGCAGGAGCCAGGCAGGAAAAAAGGCCCATCTGCAATCAACTCTTCACCCAACTTAGTCTCAGAAACCACATCCTGCCAAGCCCCATCCCAGGGTAAGTCAGCAGAAAGGGTGAGGAAGATCGCAAGGCTCTGGCCAAAAGCTTTGCTGCTGGGAACCCTGCCTGAGCACTCACCGCAGCCCTTTGGTGGGACAGAGCCCAGGAGTGTTAGCTCATTCAAGCCTAATAGCAGGCTAACGCTGTGCCAAAAATAGGATGCCAAAAAGTGGACGTGAGCTGAGAATGCAGAATGCTGGCAGCCAGGATGGAAGCTTAGCCCCTGTACGAGGTTCTGACAGAGGAAACCTGGGGAAGACAAGCCCCTTGGCCAAAGTCAAGCACAACGCCTTGCAGGTAACAGGTGCTCAGTACATAGCTACTCATTGGTCAAGTCCTGAGCAGTCTAGGAAAGTAGGTTGAGTACAATGTTGTTTTTTTTTTAAAGATTTTATTCATTATTTTCAGAGAGAAGAGTAGGGAGGGAGGAGAAAAGGAGAGAAGCATGAATGGATGGTTGCCTTTCACCTGCCTCCAGCTAAGGACCTGGCTGGAGACCAGGCTTGCAAGCTGGTTGTGTGCCCTGGCTGGGAATTGAACCAGCAACTTTTGGGTTTACAGGCTCGCACCAACCCTCTGAGCCACACCAGGCAAGCCTTAGATTGAGTACAGTATTAAATGCATTGATGCTGTGGTTGAATGTAAAACTGCTTCTCTGAAAAGACCTGAAATAATAAATTTTAACCACAATGAAATTAAAACAACAAAAATGGTAAGTGTTTAGAGGGTGCTAAGGAATTAACTCATGGTCTGAAAACTGATAAAAGGTAAAAATCAAGCATTTATCCATTCTTTCCTGTATGAACTATATATCGGAGTAACTAAGTAATTGATGAGGGGAAGTTGGTAATAGCGTGGACGAAAAAAAAAAAAAAAAGGATTTAGAATATCACCATTGTGCAACCCCAAATGAAATGTTGGATCTGGCCATGATCATCAGTGGCTGCAAGACCTTTGGATGAAAAGCTGATAAGGGGCCCTACCTGGTGGCTCAGTGGGAAGGCACCAGCCTGCAAACCCAAGGGTTGCTGATTCGATTCCCCAGCCAGGGCACATAACCAAGTTGCAAGCCAGGTCTCCAGCCAGGTCTGTGGCTGGAGGCAGGTGAAAGGCAACCATACATTGATGTCTCTCTCCCTCTCTTCCCCTCTCTCTAAAAATAATAATAAAGTCTTAAATTTTAAAAAAAGCTAACAAGGAACTTGATAATGGAGGGATCTGGGTAACAGCATCTGAACACAGTGGTCAATGTTAACTTCACGAAAAGACAATCAAATGGTATGTGCTTCCTGATGTGATGCAATGGGAAGTACACCATAACCACCTACAAAAATATTTTGACTAAAAAAATTAAAACCTAAATCTGATCTAGATGTAATTACCAGATTAAAGGAAATATAAGATTAGCTAAGAAAATGAGACAGTCTAGATACACAGAGTTTGAGAACATACAGGAAGGAGGGGTCAGAGTGGCCAGGAAGCACTCATTGAATGGAACAATTAATGTTCCATTAATTTTTTTTAAGACTTTTTACAAAATATTTTGGCCCTGGCTGGTAGCACAGTGGATAAAGTGCCGGCCTGCGAACCCAAAGGTCGCAGGTTCGATTCCCCAGCCAGAGCACATAACCAGGTTGCAAACCAGGTCTCCAATCAGGTCTGTGGCTGGAGGCAGGTGAAAAGCAACCATACATTGATGTCTCTCTTTCTCTCTCCCTTCCCCTCTTTCTAAAAGTAATGAAATAAAATCTTTAAAAATATATTTTATTTACTTATTTTTAGAGAAAGGGGGAGGTAGGGAAAAAGAGAAACATCAATGTGGGAGAGAAACCTTGATATTGTTTGCCTCTCATACATGCCCTGATTGGGGACCAAACCTACAACCCAGGCATGTGCCCTGACCAATTGAACCAACCACCTTTTGCTTTTTGAACAATACCCAACCAATTGAGCCACACTGTTTGGGGCCAGACTTTTGCCTAGTAAAAATAAGTAAAGGAAATAAAAAGGACAGTGAAACATATTAAATAATTCTTTTGGGATGCAAGCAGCAAGATTCAGGCAAGGAAATACTGTAGAACAAATAATCGAATTATTTCAATAAATACATTGCAAGGGGGAAAAAATATGTGGTGAAGGTTTGGAGGGGCACCTATAAAAACTTGACACCATGCCCTGGCCAGATAACTCAGTTGGGTTCTATCACTGGTTAGGGCACATACAAGAATCAACCAATGGGTCCTGGCTGGTGGCACAGTGGATAAGGCACTAGCCTGTGAACCCAAACATTGCTGGTTTGATTCCAGTCAGGGCACAGAACAAGGTTGCAAGCCAGGTCTCTAGCCAGGTCCTCAGCTGGAGGCAGGTGAAAGGCAACCATACATTGACGTTTCTCTCCCTTTCTTCCTCCCTCCCTGCTTTTCTCTCTAAAAATAATGAATAAAATCTCTAAATTAAAAAAAAAGAAAAAGAGGTGAGCTCATCTTTCTTATTAAAAAAATTAATGCATTAATAAGTGGATCAACAAATTGATGTTTCTCTCTTCCTTCCTTCCTCTCTCTAAAAATCAATAAATAAAATATTTTTAAAAAATCTGGGCACACGGCCTGCGAACCCAAAGGTCGCAGGTTCGATTCCCCAGCCGGGGCACATAACAAGGTTGCAAAACAGGTCTCCAGTCAGGTCTGTGGCTGGAGGCAGGTGAAAAGCAACCATACATTGATGTCTCTCTCCCTCTCTGCCTCTCTCTCTTCCCCTCTTTCTAAAAATATTTAAATAAAATCTTAAAAAAAAAAAAAAATCTGGGTACAACTGACATGTTGGAACAGATACTTCTTTGTTGTGTGTGTGTGTGGGCGGGGGTGCTGTCCTGTACATTATAGGATATTTAGCAATATCCCTGGCCTCTACCCACTCAATGCAAGTGTACTCCTCAGTTGTCACAACTCAAAATGTCTCCAGACATTGCCAAATGTCACCTAAGGAGCAAAAATCTCTCCACCCCCCCACCTTGAGAACTATTACTAAAGATTAAAAGAGGCTTATGGACTAGATGCAATATGTGGGTTTTATCTGGATTTTTTAAAGATTCTATTTATTTATTTCTAGAGAGAAGGGAGGGAGGGAGAAAGAGAGGAAGAGAAACATTAACTGGTTGCCTCTTACACACCCCCAACTGGGGATTATCTGGATTTTTATTTGAAGACATCTATTTAAAAAAATTTAAGACAATCAGGAAAATTTGAACACTGGATATTTGATAACCAAGATTTTAAATCTAATGATATTATGGTTGTATTTTAAAGAAGAATCCTTTTAGAGATACATGCTGAAGTGCTTATTGATAAAGTAATATGATATTGGAGATTTGCTTCAAAAAGAAATCGGTGAAGAAGAGGGCATAGTGATGGTATAGATGAAATAAGATTTGTTAGAAGTAGGTAATTATTGAAGCTGGGTAACAGATCGATGGGAGTTCATTTTACCATTCTTTCTAAGGTAGGTTTGAAATTTTCTATAATAAAAAAAAGTGAAAGACACCTAAAGGTGCTTGAGCCAAATAACAGTGTTATTTATAAGAGAGTCAGTTCTCCACATATGGAAACATGTAAATAGTGTTTTTTTATCCACAATCATTCCATTTTGATGAATACAGGCTACTCCCAGGATAGGCTCAACAGGGGTTCTACTTCAGGGCGGGTGTGCTGGGCATGGGCCACAACAAAGCCGGGTACTAGCTTGTCACCCCATGTTTCTCCCCAGACTGTAAGGGGAGGCAGCATGACAGTGAAAAGGCTGTGGGTTTTGTACTCAGATGCGTCGTGTTCAAATTCTGTTTCTACTATGGGACTCTGGACAGTTCTCAATTTCTTTTGTTGTGTTGAACTGTTTCCCTATCTTGGTTGTTGGGAAAGTTGAATTTAATCATGTAAGTTAGGTGCCTGAATAAAGGAGATGCTCAGGAAATGCTGGTTGGTGAATAAATGAGAGAATGGCAAAAGGCAGCTGAGGGGAGCAGAGACCATGAGTGAACAGGGAGAAGTCAGCTCCAGCTTGCTCCAGAGGATAATAGGGAGGCAGAGGGGAAGCCATTACCTGAGACCTTGCCCTCTTGAAGAACCTCACTGGTGGCCCGAGCCACAAAGATGATCCCTTCGTCATCCTCCTTCTCCGTCTCAGAACTGTCACTCTGCTCCTCCTCAGATTCCACAGTTAAGGTCACAGCAGCTGGATAGGGACAAGAGCTGAGTGGGGTAGCCAGCCCAGCAGCTGCCTCTCAGGACTGCACAAGCTGGCTCCCTGTCCACCATGCAGAGCTCACAGTTGGCAGAGGCACCTGCTTTCTCCTCTGGCTTCTCCAGCACTGGCCTAGCGGGGTGAGGAAAGGAAGTGGGACTACAGAAGCCAGGGAGGCAACCAGGGCAAGTAGTCCTCAGGGGAAGCCATGAGGAAAGCCACACTTTCCAGCTTCCCCATTCTCTCCTCTCAGCCCCAGCTCCCATCAACAGAGAACCTGAGCATTTGGAGAGCTGGAAGGCCCATCAGTGTTTAGCTCATCCTGATTTTGCAGATGGGACACTGGGCCCCAGGGTCCACCCATCCTTTAAGGCTCAGCCCAAGCTCTCCCCTTCCCCATGACATCTTCTCCAAGGCCTCAGGGCTTGTAACCTGTAGTTGGCTGTCAGACATCACCTGTATTTGATAACAGCTTTGAACACATCCAGTTTTGAAAGCATGTGCCCATCTAATCCCTGAGGAGAAGAGCCCCCAACTCATGCACTAAATACAGAACAGGGTATGCCCTCCAGGATTCTAGCTGATGGTTCTCTGCCCTTTCCCTACCCCTCCCATCCTCAACCCCACCACCACTCCCTGCTTGCCTGTGTCCTGAAAGCCCAGGTCTTGAGGAGGTTGCCCATTTGAGGCTGCAGTGTTAGCCACACCATTCTTCTGAGGAGCAAGAAAAAAACCCTAAGCTTCTGGCCCTGACTCCAACTCCAAGCCTGTTGTCTCCCTGACACAGCAGTGAAGGGGATTGTGTCAATCCCAATGTCCACCATCCCATGGCCCCACCCACCCACCAAGGAAAGTATTAGTGTTATGGGGTCTGAGTAACTCGATGCATCAGCCTGGGCTGAATTTGGGGGTTAGGGAGTTGCCCCCTCCAAGGAATCTGCTTTTCTCCTGCTTCTTTCACCTCTGGTGGCAGTCCTGCTGCCTCCCAGCAGGTGACAGCATGGCCAAGAGGCTGATCTCCTGAAGGCCTCATCTTACCCTTCTGGGGCTCCAGGAAGATGCGAAAGGGAACCCAGACTGCTGCAGCCACCAAGTTCCTGAGGATTATCCAACTAGGGGTCCACTTGGGCTGGATTCCAACACTTGGAAGCTCAAAACCACACGCCTTCAGCCTCCAGCCCCAAGTAGAAGTCCCAAAGAATGCACATGCCTTCTTGCCGCCAGCCTTGCGGGGTCGTGGCTTGTTCTTGGTGAAGCAGATGTTATGTTTCGTGGACTTAAAGGACTCCAGCCTCCGCTTCATGTTCTGCTGGAAGATCTCCTTGTCCTGCCGCTCCTGCGCGTCTTCCAAGATGAAGTGGCGGCTGCAGCTGGCTTTGTACTGGCAATGACAGTCCCACCCTGCCATGAGGCTGGGTGCCCTGGCCTCCCACAGGAATCCCAGGCCACAGCCCCATGATCACCATAGGCCCTGCTGGCCCAGTTTTTCAAGAACCAGCCATAGATTTGGAATACACACACGCACGCACGCACGCACGCACGCACACACACATACAAAATAGGAATCCAGCCACATTCTGTATTCTTAGTTCATTGGAGAAAAGCTTTTCTTATCCCAGAACCTATCCCTTCACATCTGGCTCCCCCTATCCACTACTGCCCTTTTCCAGGTCTCTCTGACCTAAAGTGACAAGAGGCAGGGGGTTGCTTTGAGACCAAGGGGGACATTTCTTTACACCTCCAGATACCAACCTGGTCCAGTTGCCTGGTCCACATGCCCCCTGCTAGCTACACAGAATTCCCTCTCCAGATGGAATTCTGCATCCAGGCATTCTTAAAACCATCACCACAGCACCTCAGGCTGCACTTTGAACTCCCATAACTCTCTCCTGACACCCCGAACCCACTCAGTGTAACAACCACCTGTACCCAATTTAGCACCAACCCCATGACCTGCTCCTTCCAACTCTTTCTCATAAAGACCAAACCCCACCACACATTCACCTCGACTGCCTTCATCTCTGCCCTTTCCACTGTCTCCTATTTTCTGCTTTCCTCCTCTATCTGCTCACCCAGAGGTGCCCTTCTCTCAAGGAGGTGAAGGAAGGGGTCCAGCTCCTTCTCAAGGCTTTTCACCCACCAACCCATCCTCTGCTTTGTTCAGCTCACTCCTTCCTGCCTCCATCAGTCCCCTCTCCTCCTTTCCCTCCCTCTCCTGCTTCTTCAATCCCTCCCTCACCACTGTCCCCTTACCTCCTTGAAAAAAACCTTTCTGCGGACTCCACTGCCTCCCTTTTGCTTCCGATCTTTTACACTTTGATTCTGACACTTTCTCTCATACCCATTATTTCCGTAAATACCAGAAATACAGCTCCAGGGTCTACAACTCCCCAGCACTGCCTTCTTTCTTCCTGGTCACCAGTGTCACAGTCCCTGATTAGCTGCACTGAAACTCTGCAGCATCCAGTCACACTTCTGCCCCAGGCATCCAAGACACCATCTGCTACTGCTCCTCCAAGGGTCCCTTTTCCCTTCTCCTTTGCTGATTCCCTTTTCTTGCCTCCCATGTGCATTCCTCACAGTGTTGTCTTTGACTTTCTTTTCTCCTTTCCAAATGCTCCCCCCAGCAAACATACCCATCTTTCAGCCTCAGCCTCAGCTAGCCCAGTGACAGAGAACTGTGGTTCCCAAACCCTGGCCATCAGACCTGGTGCATTTGAATCACCTGGGGGACTTATTAAATGCACCATTTCTTTGCCAAATTTCATCCTACAGAATCAAAATCTCTGTCCTTTAAAACTCAAAAGGTGTAGCCCTGGCTGGTGGCACAACGGATAAGGCACTGGCCTGCAAACCCAAAGGTCGCTGGTTTGATCCCCAGCCAAGGCACATAACCAGGTTGCAAGCCAGGCCTGTAGCTGGAATCAGGTGAAAGGCAACCATACACTGGTATCTCTCCTCCTTCCCCTCTCTCTAAAAATAATAAAATCTTTAAAAAAAAACCCCTCGAAAGTGGAACTGCCTTTGACCCAGTTATTCTGCTGCTGGGAATACACCCTAAGAATCCCGAATCATCAATTTAAAAGAACTTATAAACATTCATTGCAACACTATTTATAATAACCAAGTCCTGGAAACAGCCTAAGTGCCCATAATAAATGAGTGGATCAAAAAACCGTGGTACATTTATACAGTGGAATATTAGCTGAAAGAAAGAATTCCTACCTCTTGCAACAGCTTGGATGGAACTACAGAATATTATGCTAAGTGAAATAAACCAGTTGGTGAAAGACAAATACCATATGATCTCACCTATAAGAGAAATCTGATCTTGGCGGGTACGCTTGGCAGGGGCCTGTCCCACACCTAAGGTGGGAAGATGGTGGCCGTAAAGAAAATGAAAAAGTCGCTGGAGTCCAACTTGTTATGAAGAGTGGAAAGTACGTGTTGGGGTACAAGCAGACTCAGAAGATGATCAGGCAAGACAAAGCCAAACTTGTCATCCTCGCCAACAACTGCCTAGCCTTGAGGAAATCTGAAATTGAATATTGTGCCATGTTGGCCAAGACTGGTGTCCGTCACTACTATGGCAATGATACTGAGTTGGGCACAGTGTGTGGGAAATACTACAGAGTGTGCACAGTGGCTATTATTGATCCAGGTGATTCTGACATCATTAGAAGCATGCCAGAACAGACTGGTGAAAAGTAAATCATGCAAAATTTTTCCTTAATAAAACAAGAACTTGGTGTACAAAAAAGAGAGAGAGAAATCTAATGAACAAAATAAACCAATGAATAAAATAGAACCGCAAGCATGGAAACATGGAATAGACTGAAAGTAATCATGGGGGAAGAGGGAGGAATAATGGTGGAAAGAAGGGGAAGGGACTAGACAAAGAACAGACATGGACAACAGTGTGGGAATTGACTCAGGGAGTAGGGGTTGGGATGGCCAGAGGAAGGCCAAGGGGAAAAAATTGGAACAACTGTAATAGAATAAAAATTAAAAACTGAGTAAATAAGTAAATAAAAAGAATAAAAATCTCCAGGAGGTGAAGCCAGAAATATGTATTCTAGCAAGCTCCCCAGAAAATTTTGATGTAGCCAGGTAAGAAAACCTTTGATAAAGATGCTTCCTATTATTATTATTATTACTATTATTATTGGTAAAGTTGAAAAAATAAAAATAAAAATGGTAAAAAAAAAAGCTTCCAAATCTATCTCCAGCCTTTCTCTCTCTCTCTCTCTCTCTCTCTCTTTAAAGATTTTGTTATTTTGAGAGAGAGAGAGGAAGGGAGAGAGGCAGAAAAGGAGAGAGACATTACTGCATGGTGGCCCTTCACCTGCCTCCAGCTATGGACCTGACTGGAGACCTGGCTTGAAACCTGATTATGTGCCCTGGCTGGGAATTGAACCAGTGATCTTTGGGTTTTCAGGCCAGTGCCTTATCCACTGTGCCACCAGCCAGGGTCTTATCTCTCTCTTAAACTATAACCTTATATTTCTCTTTGATGATATTTCAGTGAAGAACATGAGGAATTATGTATTGTGTTATGGTACAACTAAGTGGATTCAGAACTGATTGAGTAACCATACCCCAAATATGCTTGATCCATGTCAGTTTGGAGGAAAGTCTTTGGTAGCATGCCACAGGGCTCTGTCTTCAGTTCTATCCTGTTCAACATTTTTGTGTTGATTTGGATGAATACAGAGTTGGCAGACTTAGCAAATTTTCATATGATATGAATCTGAACAGACATTTGGTGGCAGACATGGAATCCAAATGATGGAATGATGAGCTAAAGCAAATAAGATTACATTTAATAAGGATAAACACAATCTTCCTTACTCCAGTGTTTTGTTTTTTTTTTTGTAATTGACTATACAAGAATAGGTTGGACTGAACCCACGGACCAATTTTACACACACATCCATAGACAGCCAATCATTATGTACACCCTAATACGATACAGTAAGAAACACATAGCATACTTATTTAATGTTCCTGAATCTGACAAGGCCTGTAGATTTAACTACCAGGGAAACACAGGGGAGGAAGGAACATGTTAAACACTATCACTGGAATATAATCAGCAAAATCTATAAAATGAAAAACTTCTCTGAGACAAAGTATCTAGTTTCTTTTTCAATAAATAAGGGGATAAAAGGAAAGAAAAGAAAAAAAAAATTGTATGTAAAGAGATGTATTTACCAAATGCAAAGTGTGGACTTTATTTAAATCCTGATTTAAATAGGACCATCTGGAAAAAGATATTTATGAACACTGGATATTTGATGTGAGAAGGACTTATTGTTAACTGTTATAAGTGATAATGGTACTGTGTGTGTGTTTTGTTTTGTCTTGTTTTGTTTTGTTTGAGTTCTTGCCACCCAGAGATATATACTGAAATATTTAGATATGTTATATGTTGTCTGGAGTTTGCTTTAAGATAATAAAGTGTAGAGGGAGTGAGGTGGAGTCTAGAATATAATGAGATCGAATTCTGCATTGATAATTATGGGAGCAGGGTAATGAATAAATAAGTTATATTATTCTCTCTAGTTTTGTGAATGAGTGAAATTTTCCATTAGAAAAAAAGTAGACAAAACAAAAAGACCACAGGTGGGATGCAATAGGGTTTAACACCCATTAACTAAAGAAGACACTGGGGGTTTGCCTGATTGTAAGGACAATATGGGGCCTCAGGGTAGTGAGCCAAAGCTGGAGGCATTCTGAGCTGCAAGAAGAGAAGGCCAAGTTCTAGAACTAAAAAGGTTAAGAGGGGTCTATGCCCTGTCCTGGCTAACAACAGCTAGAATTGCACCTTCCATTGTGGCCCTTGTTTCTAATGACCAGAGGAGATACATCAGGGAGAAGAAATGCTGGCCTGTATGAAAGGAAACTGCTTTGAAACCTTTGACAGTATATTCTGCAGAGCTGCAGAGAGTTAAATCAGGGCTAGTGGGAGCAAGTTAAAGGAAGCCAAGTCTGTCTCAACAGTAGAAACAGCCTTGACTATTATAAAACTACCAGAAATGCTAACAGCTGGCTTCCCCTTTCAAGAAGGTTCAAGGTAATGGCTTGCTGCCCCCTTGTGGGGTGGGCCTTTCCAGCACAAAACTTCACCAACACCCTGAGTTCCACTAACTTACTTGCCTAAAATAGATGTCAGCCTTCCCCAGGCTAAGCTGGTCCCACAGGCTTTTTCAGCACTCCTGCTTCTCTGTGACCATCAAGCCCTCTTGCTCTATCTCTTTCTCTCCCCTCCAGGGCCAATCACCTAGTCCTACGCTCCTCTCCCTTCCCACCACCCAGCTATAATTTACTGTTGCACTTGAGCCTCCCACTGGCCTGCACAGCCTCTCAACTGGCTCACCAAGCCTTACAACTCACCCCCTGCAATTTGATCTGCATTCTGCTACCAGAGAAGACATCTTTAAACAACGCTTGTATCAGAACAATCCGTACTCAAGAAAGAAAAGCTAAAACTTATCACTGACAAGATGAAGCCCCCATTCTTCAGCTGGGCAGCTATAGCGCTTCACAAGCTGGTGCCAACCACCTCTTGAGCCTGCAATCGTGGCCTCCCCAGACCACCCTCACCCCAGAACTCCTAAGCCCTGGCTGCTCTCACCCTGCGACGCGGCTTGTAGAGGCCTCCACAGAGCAGATGGTGCATCACAGCATCCTCACGGTCCCGACCACTACGTACTGTGTCTATCACCTGCAGATCCAGACACGCTCCACTGCCACTCTCCCTCCTGCAGAGGCAGGGAAAACATGTGCTGGGGAAGGGCTAGGAGGCGCAGGTCAGGGGAAGGGCGAAGGTGCTCACAAACTTTACCAGAAGTGATTCAAATAGAGGGCCCCATGGAGAGGAGTTTGAGGAAGGGGAGGCAGGCTCAAGCACTTACAGCAGATTGGTGACAGAGGTCTCTGCCACAGAATTTCGGCTGGGCATAGAGGGTAGAGTGAGCCCTGTGGAGGATAAGACATGGCCTCCCTGGAGGGGCCAAAACAAAGGTCAGATGGCAACCAGATTGAGGTAGCCCAAACAGTCAGAGGACAAAAACAAAATAACAATCACTAACACTCCTCTGCTCTTTTGACATTCGAGGTACTGTGCTAAAAAAAAAAATGACTGTAGTTAACACATCCTGTTCTTTTGGTGTTTGAAGTACAACTTTACCCATTGAATTCACAAAACTCTGTGACACAGACACTCTTATTTCCACTTTCTGACAGCTGAGGAAACTGAGGCTCAGAGAGTATAAGTGACTTACCCAACCAAGGTCACAAGCCTGTAAGTGACAAGAACTGAACCACAGCTGTTGATTCCAGAGTCCATCTATTGCCCATCTTTCTCTGCTGCCTGAGAGACTCTGAATGTCAGCATCAGACCAGGCTGGTTCCTGCAGCTGCCACTTCACAAGACCATTGAATCTGCTAGGAATTCCTGGCTTCTTGCTCAGGGTCTGTCTGCCTTCGGTCACCCCTTCCTGCCCTGCTCTGCTGGCCACCTGCTCACCCACCACTGGCTGCCAACCCACCTGGTCCACAAAGCTGATGGCATCCCGGATGTTGAGTCTGTAGTACACATCCCAGATCTGGTCCCGGATGCGGTAGGCTGACCGCCGCATCAGCAGCTGACTCAGGTACTTCTTGTCGAACTGCTCCCACCTACAGGGGATGCCAGGCCCAGTGCTGAGTGCCAGCCCCACGGTCCAGTCGGCTGGCCCTTCCTCAGACAGGGCAAGGACACCACCAGCGCTGGCCTGGCCCTCTTGGTGTGGACTTCAATCAGGGGAAACTCAAAGCTAGTTCCTGCCTTTATAGAATTTAAAATATGATGGGAAAGCCTGCCGTTAATTGAACCTATTACAAATAACTACAAAACTGCAACCATAACAAGAACTACAGAGGATAATTCTAGACTGCTGATATGGATTTGTTCTAGTTAGGTGGGACAGAGACAACCCCCCCCGCCCCGCCCCCGCAAGGACTTGATGGCTATGGTGAGATGTGAAGGATGTACAGAGGTTAAGAAGGTGAAAGGGAGGTGAAGGCATGTTCTAGCGGAAAGAAATGAGCAAATGTCCCAGTGGCCAGGGTGGGAGGAGCACGGTGGATCCTGAGGTGCTAAACCAGGGTCCATGTAATTAACAGGCAGATGGTCAAAGACAGAGCAGAGAGCAATGAGGTCGGAGTCTGGCCTGTGCCAGACTACACAGGGTCAGGAAGGCCTGATTGGGGATCATTCTCTTATCCTGAGAGTACTGGGATGCCACTGAAGGGCTTCAGGCAGAGGTCACCAAGCCTGAGCCTGGCTGTATCCCTACTCAGGAGTATGACTCATCCCCTATGCTGCCCTGGCTGATGGGGTTGCTGCTGCTGAAGGAGCCTTGGGGTAGCTCCCTCACCTGTCCCTCCAGTAGTGATAGCCATGGTGCCCCACGACGTCCTCCACTGCAGCCAGAATGTGGTCAAAAGTCTAGAAACGAGGGTGGGTAGGGGGACTGGATCAGGACTCTGCTCAAAATAAGAAAAGGGGGAGAGGGACAGGTGGAGGGATGGGATTCTGGTACCCACGTGCTCATGCAGTTCCTGGTTCAGGGTGGGTTTGTAATGCTCACTCCTCTTCACCTTCAGCCACTTGACCAGTGGCTTGATGGTCAGGCCCTACAGACAGGCGGCAGGTGAGCCCTGCCCTATCCAGTTCCCCCTCCCCATGATTAGGCTTCAGCTTCAGTACCCCAACCCTCAATGCATTCAAGGTCTGGGGAGTTAGGCCCTTGTACCCCCAACAGGAAGATGTATCCCTATCCCAAAGACTTCAAGGCACTCCCAGGACCTGCCGGACCCTCTCCCTGACCCAGTCTTGAGGTCTTTCCCACCTGCACAATGACTGTAAAGAAGACCACCACAATAGTAGTGGCCACAAAGTAGTCCTTGGCAGGGACCTTGTTCTTGTCCAGTAGGATGACGAGGGCAAAGGCCACAGCCCCCCGCAGGCCCCCGTAGGACATCACCACCTGGTCAATCTTGTCCAAAGGTACCAGCCGGAACTGATTCAGCACCCACGTCTGCAGGACTACACCTACAGCAGAAGGGAGGCCAGTGGGAGCAGGGGGTTGGGAGTGGAGGGTGCTGGGAGTGGATGGCACCAAGTATCTGGGCTAAGGTCTGATAGGGCTGGGAGGGAGAGCAACAAAGGGAGGCTTAGGAATTGACAAAGATTGGGAGGTGAGCTGGGGCAGGGGCAGGAAGGAGAGTGGGAAAGCAGAGGTCGCCAGTAATACCGAGGGCTCGAAAAAACAGGATGAAGAAGAGGGTGCCCAGCACCAGCCCAGAGTCCCAGGCCCACTTAGAAGAGTCCACAGCTGAGATGCCAAGCAGCATGAAGATGACAGTCTCAGCGCAGCTGGCTAGAGTCTTCATTGTGTATTTGACAGTTGTGCGTGACTTATGGGAGATGTTGGCCTCCACATACTTCTTACAGCCCAGGCCACACATAGTCACCCTGGGAGAGGAATGGAGAGACGGCAAGTGAGAAGGGGTTGCAGGAGGCACAGCTTCTGGGGTTTGAGCATGCCACTGGAGAGGGTTTTGCCCATCCCAGGATGACAGAGTCTCCGAGCTGAAGCCTAGGAAGCATGGAGATTGTCCGGAAATAACTAGCGGTGGTCCTGGGATAAGGATTCATATCTCCAGGCCTCCTCCTGGTGCCTCCTGGAGGGAAGGTGGGAGAAACATGTTCTGAATAGCCCACTCTCTGAGGCACCTTTTGAAATGCTGTGGCCACCACAGCCAGTGACACCAGGCTTTAAATCCGATTCCACCTCAGCCCATACCCCACAGAGCACTTTAGGCAGAGAAAGATTGGGTTCTGGAAAGTTCTGGAGGCAAATCCTAGAACATTACCCGAGGTTTATTGTTTCCTGAGGAGAGCCTGAAGCTCCCACTACCACAAGGGCTCAGGGCCACCTATGAATTCCTCAGGGCCCTGATTCTGTTCATAGGAAGGGCAAACCATCCCCAGCGTCCCCTCCCAGCTGCCTGCCTGCAGGTTCCCCAGGACTCACGCAAGAATGGCAGAGAGCGAGGCCATTTCAGCAGTGAGGTAGGCTGCATAGGCGAGGAGGAAGACCAGCAGCGGCTCGATGATTCGGACCCGCTTGGTGAAGCGTGTGGTCAGGGCCAGGAGGAAGGCAAAGACTAAGCCCACAGCTGCCCCGCCCAGACTGACCACAAACAGGGAGGCTGGGGGAGGAGTGGGTTGTCAGCATGACCCCTGGCTAGACCCTACCCGGGCTAAGACTCCTGCCTGGCAGGCAGTGGAGTTTGATGCCCATTGCACTCCCCGGGGATCAGGATCCCTGAGCCAGGATCCCAGGAAAGCCCCTACTTCTTAGTCTCAGGGCCCCATTTCTCCATAGAGGAGGGAGAGAAAGGAGGCAACCTGAACAGCCTCTGCTGTGCTGATGCGGTGGGGACAGGGACTCAGCAACCCCGGGGAGGCAGACCTGCAGAGCCAGCTGAAAGGGGCGAGATACTGACCGACTCCCTTCAGGTAGTCAGTGGCCTGCACGTTGGCAGAGCCCATCTCCACAAAGGAGTTGCAGACCTTGTACAGCACCTGAATGAGAAGGAGAGTCAGGACCGAGCGGAAGGCAGCAGTTGAGACTGCTGGGAGAAGGTGGATGCAGAGACTAGTATTTCTTCCCCAGGGGACCCGGGGGTGTGGGGAAAGGGTCTGGGCCTATTCACACCCCAACTAGTCAGAGCCAGAAGGCCTGGGATCAGGAATGGCAGCCAGCTGAGCAGTCTTACCACGGTGACTGCATCATTAAGCAGAGACTCGCCAAAGACAATGATGAAGAGAGTCTCGTTGACGTGCACCTCCTCAAAGACAGCCAGCACAGCCACGGGGTCCACTGCTGAGATGAGGCTCCCAAACAGTAGGAAGTCCAGCAAGCCGGCCTGCACTCTAGGGGCTTTCAGGAGACAGATGGGGGGCAATAAATGGTGGGGTACTGAGTTGTCTACCACAGTCCCTGTGACAAGCCCAGAGAAGACCTGGGATGGTGAAGAGAGCATCAGCCAGCTGATCAAGAGACTTGAGCCTAAGGCCTAGCATTGCCACTTATCAGCTCTGTGATTTGGCACTGTCATTGTCACATGACTTCTCTTAGCCATGCCTCTCCGAGTGCCTTCTGCACAAGACTGCTGCAAAAACCAACCTAGGCTAAGAAAGCTCTATGAAACCTAAAAAGCTCCTGTCGATGTCCATAAACACTGCTGCAGCAGTAATAATGCCCACCAGCAGGTGGAAACTGGCTGCTGACTGGTTTGATTAGGGAGAAGAACAAAAGAGCGTGTTTCCCCTACACCTGTGGTGCTCACGCACAATTCTCAGCAGGAGGGGGAGAGGCTATCCATCTATGAGGGCTGCATGTGGTATAAAAAGCACCATAGGTAGGATTTCAGCAGGTCACATAGCTGTGAGCCTCAGTTTCCTCATGTATATTTCAAAAATAGTAACAGTGTTTTCCTCATAAAGTTCTTCATTTAGCCAGTACCTAATACATAGAAAGTGCCCTATTATTAGGATTACTATTAATATCATAGTCTCATGTCCTCCCTTCCCTTCCCGCTCCAGGAGTTCACTGACCCGGTAGGAAAACCAGGTTGGAGTCCACAAATAAAAACTGCAAATCCCCCACCTTGCACCTTGGAAGAATTCTGAATTACCAACATTCAGAATTGGGGGATATGGGCAGGAAATGAAAAAGAAGAGAGCAGGTCATGGCAGCCTGAAGCAAAGAGCCTCAATAAAATGGACCCCTCCTGCTAATCATTTGACCTGATATCAAGTAAGTTTAAGGGTCTCTATTTCTTCATCCAGTAAATGGAACAAATTATACCTTAACTGGGTTGCTATGATGAGCCTATGGGATGAGCAAAGAGAACACCCAGTGTAGTATTTTGCATTCTGTGGATGTATAATATGTATTCATTAAAAATAATAATGTGAGCCAGGATGGTAGGCCCTCACGGGAATGCTGAGCAATGCCTCAGGGGAACAGGGCTGGCAAGTGGCAGTGTGGTGACAAAGGCAGGAGGCAGCAGAGTGGTAATACAGGCTTCCCAGCCTTGGCAGCCCACACACAGCTGGGAGTCGGGTCCTGATCATCTGTCATGCTGTAGAAGGCCAGACTCAACAGCCAAAGACCTAAATGAAGGCTGAAGGCCTATCTGGAGCACTGCCTGGCACTCCAGGTGGGTTGTCAGCACGACCTCAGAAGGAGCTCTCAGGGCATGGCTCTCTCAACATAGATATCCAAAGCTCAAGGAAAAAAGAGTTGGGTGATAAGTCTGGCAAAGCCTCCCTCTGCCAGCTCAGGTCTTAGGGTCACTCACCCACCAGTCCAGCCTGCTGTAGGCCCCAGAGGGCAGCACCTGTTGTGAAGGTATTCCAGAGCGTGCCCACCACAGCATAAGTGAGGATGGCGCCCAAGTTGTCAAAGAACAGCCGGCTAGGCATGAAATAGCCTGAGTCGAGCACAATAGGAGGCAGCAGGAAGAGGAAGAAGGTGCCTGGCTCCAGCTGGTACTCAGCTTTCTTGGCCACAGCCAAGACAATGCCTCCAAGCACCAGTCCCAGTAAAATCAGCAGGCAGCTCTCGGGGACCAGAGATGTCACCTTCCGAGACAAGTGAAACACTGCAATGCAAGAAGAGGGCCAGAGATTTCAGTTTATGGAGACACACAAACATGCACACGGAGGAGCGCGCACACGGATGAGCACGCACACACACACACACACACACACACACACTAGCCTATATCCTCCCAGTCTTAGAAGGTTATCCAAGATGAGGCCCCCTGACTCTGGGACCAAGGTAGGAGAAAAGAAATATAGGACTCCTAGAATTTCCAACCTTTTAGGACTACAAAGTCCTATCATGATAACCTGGGCCATTGTTTGTTTTTCCATTTCCAGAAATGCCCCATCCTCTCTATTTCCTATTCAAAGGAACTCACCTTTCTCTGATTTCCCTTGTCCATAGCCATTATTTGAACCTCAGCAAATGCCACTTATTATACTGTTATATATAACATAGTTGTAAAATTCAGGGCCTTTGGAGCCAGGTTGCCTGGGCTTAAACCCCCTGCCTCTTCTACTTACTAGTTCTGTGACTTTGAAGCAAATAGCTTCATCTCCCTGACTTTCAGTTTTCTCAAGAGCAAAATGGGAATAAAAACAGTAATGATCTTATAAGACTGTTGTCGGGTTTAAATAAGACAATCACTCAATAAATGTTACTTATTACTATATTACTGTGTCCTATCTCCCTAGCTAGATAGACCATAATGTATATTATATCTCCTAGGAGCACTACGCTAGCTCAATGTGCTTTTCATTATATAGGCTTACCAAAAATTCAGTAGTTTAAAAAGTTTTGGGTTTATCGCAGGTTTGATTCCCAGCCAGGGCAACATAACTAGGTTGCAAGCCAGGTCTCCAGGCAGGTCTGTGGCTGGAGGCAGGTGAAAAGCAACCATACATTGATGTCTCTCTCCCTCTCTGCCTCTCTCTCTTCCCCTCCTTCTAAAAATAATAAAATAAAATCTTAAAAATAAAATAAAAAGTATTGCATTTAGGAGTCAGGAGATCTCCAATTTTTCTGCCTCTATCACTTTCTAATTATGTGATCTCAGGCATATTATTTAATTTACCTGAACTTCAACTTATTTTCCTGTAATATGGAAAAAATACCCTTCACACAGGGTGAGGATAAAATGATAGAGTGTGAATGTGCCTAGTAGGATACCAGACAAATAGCTGGCTCTCAACGAATATTAATTAAATATGACTCTGGGGCAAAGTAATAACAGATATGGCCCTGGCTGGTGTGGCTCAGTGGATTGAGCCCTATGGATTCACCGGCCTGTGAACCCAAAGGTCACTGGTTTGATTCCCAACCAGGGCACATACCCAGGTTGCAAGCCAAGTCTCCAGCCAGGTCCCCAGCTGGAGGCAGGTGAAAGGCAACCATACATTGATGTTTCCCTTCCTTTCTTTCTCCCTCCCTTCCCCTCTCTCTAAAAATAATTAATAAAATTTTTTTTTTGTTTGTTTTTTTAAGTAATAACAGATCTGTCCCAGGAAAACAGGAGAAGGTATGAAATGGGTTTCTAGCATTATTGCCACTTCAACCTTTGCCCCCTAAAATAAACTCTTTTGGCTTTCCCTTGGTCCCTGAGGCCACATAATCCCTGGAGTGGTGGGTAGTGAAGGAGGCTTCCATGTTAGCCTGTGTGATACCCAATGCCAAGACAGTGCCCTTCAGAAGCTATACCCAAAGGGCCTAGGACAATACCTAGCACATGGTGAGATCAACATGAAGATTTGTTGAACAAAAGGGGGGAAATTCTCCCAGCAATAAAGCTGGAGAAAGGTAGCCCAAAATATTCTACCTATCTTTCTTCTCCTGTCTTTTTTATTTATTTATTTTTTTTCTGACTGATGTAAAGGAGGCTCTCTTTTTCTACCTCCAGAGGGGTGTCATCCAAGCTAACGAAAACAGTAAGATTTATGGGGGAAACTATAGTCATTACTATAAGCCTAAATAGCACAGGAACTCTCCTGTACTACACAAACTTCTCAGCAAACCCAATTCTTGGCTCCCAAATCTGAGGCTCCTCTCACCTTACTCTCATTGCTGCCAGGCCTTAAGCTAAGTCATCACAGATCTCCCACAGGCTACCTTTGGTCCCTTCTCCTCTCCTTCAGGAATCCTATTCCATCCTCATCTCCAGAGCGTGCATCAACCCAAGTAATCCAAAACCCATCACCAAAGCCAATTCTCTGACAGAATTAGGCTCCCTAAAGGTATTTAAAGCCCCATTTTTTCATTATTAATAGCCTGCCACAGCAGAGTGGAGTGTTCTTAAGTTCCTGCACAGCCCCCTCCTCCCAGCAGTGTCCCTGGGGCAGGTCGGGGGAGGATTCTAGGCTGTGTGATTCCTACATAAAGACTGTATTGGTGAGATTGGAGTACAGACTGTGCCAGCCTAGATGAGGAGTGAATAGCAACGCTCAGCTATAATTAGTCACCTCCACAAGCAGAACCTGCACAACAGGGAAAAGGAGGAGGGTCTCTAGTGGGAGGAAGAACCACTGGTTGCTCAGAAGTAGGGAAGAGCAGAGGAAAGGAAAAGCAGCACCATTCAAGGAAAGGATTCTGAAGCATGACGGTCAGTCAATGTTGTGCAGAGTTAAGGAAGTCAGATGTACGAAAGCATCTGGTGCTGGTAGCACATAGTAAGGCCCCAATAAATGAAAGTTTCTTATACCCTGAAGTGGGAAGACTGCAGACCTGAATTTGAAGGGCTGGGGTGGAGTTCCACAAGCTAGGCACAAGAAGGGGGCATCTTTAGGGGACTGGAGGAAAAATTATAGTTTAGTATTCCAAAAGAGTAAACACTTAGACCTTGTCTCCAGGGAAGAATGTTCTTCTGGACTAGGATGCCTGAGTTTGCCGGAGAACACCATCCCCTCACTGTCCCCACACTGTCCCCACACGGCCTCACTGCTGACACAGGTTTCTGGGAGACTGGGGATTGGTGGAGAAGGGAGCCAGAAGGGCTTACTGCAAGGAGAAGAGGGGAGCAGAGAGGCCAAAGGAGTCTAGGGACAGGGATGCAGAAAGCTGGGGCAACTCTTCAAAAGGCATATCCTCAGAGCTCCTAAGCAAGGAGAATGAGAGAAGGGAGATCCACAAGAGTCAATGCAGGAACTGTTGGAGAGCCCGGATTGTGGAATCACAACCTAAGTCCGCGCACTGTGCAAGAAGCCGGCCCAGATTTGGGAACTAGGGGTTGGGGGCAGGTCCGCTGCCAGCCTGGCGCTCGTACACACGCACTCACCGATTTTGGCCAAGCTGGCCACCAGGATCCACAGGGCTACCAGGTAGGGGGCCTCCACCTCGTGCCATTGCCAGCGGAAGAGCGCCAATCCTGGGGAAGGCTCACCCGGAGATCTCGGATCCTGGGTGGGTTCTTCGATTGCCACTGCCCCCGCCAGAGGCAGCCCTAGCAGCGGCAGCGTGGTGGGCATCATCCTACTGCCTGCCTAATCGCCCTCCCGGCACCGCACAGCCACCGGCCCGCGCCGCCTTCGCCCGCCTACCCGCTGCCCGGCGTCACAGGCACGTGGGGTGCGCTCCCCCCACTCTCGGTTCTGATACCCCCAAGCCAGGTCTGGACTCCGAAACCCTGCCCTGGGCATAGGTACGCAAGCCCCTGGCTCCTCCCGTCTATACCAGTCCCAGCTTGGGAAATGCCCAGGTGCAGCCCTCCCCCAAGTCCCGCAACCTAGTCCTTTCAGGATGCTTCCCCAAACCTGCCCCAAACCTCCCACGGCTGGGATTCGAGCTGTGATCCACCGCAGCCCTCGCGAGTCACCGGTGCGTCGCACTCGCGGGAGGTGGCAGCCTGCAGCGGGAGGGGCGGGGGTCTTCAGAGGGCGGGATCCAGACGAAAGGGGCGCGTCTCCAAGGAGAGTGCCACCCAGCGGAGAGCAGCTCCGGGTCCCGGGTACCCAGGCTGCAGCCCTGCGCTGCGGCGTGCAGAGCGCAGCGTTCGCCCGCTTTCCGCACCGCTCGCGACGAGCCCGGACCCCCTTCAGGCCCCAGCCCAGACCACAGCTGCGCACGCGCACTGGGCGCTCCCAGAAAGCCGTGATAAGCCAGCGTTGTCCCCGGTGTCCCCTGAAACCCTAAAGCTCAGGCTGGGGCTCAGCTTATTCCAGGCTGGGGAGGCCATTCCTCTCATCTCCCAAACCGAGGGTCACCATTCCTCTCCTTTTCCCTCAAAATATAGGGAACGCTTCTCACCTTTTCCATGGAACTAAAGAGAATGCATCTTCTTTCCCTGAACTACGGAGTGCACAGACTATCAATTCCTTTCGAACTAAGAGGGATCCACCCAACTTTTTTTTTTTGGCAGGGGGCGGGGAATATTAGGCTTACCTCGCCCCAAAATGAGAACCGTCTGCACTTCTCGTTCAAGCTGAGGGGTACCCATCCCACTTCTTCCCCAAAACTGAGGGAAACATGTTCAACCTCCCTCCTGCGTCATCGCATCATTTTCCCAGAACTGAGGAGCACCGATCGCTCTTCTTCCCCCAACTACAGGAACATGATCCCACCTCTTCCTTCAAACTGAATAGAATCTACTTTCACTACTTGCTCCAAACTGAAAAGGATCTAGCTCCCTGCTTTTCCCAATGAGAGGATCCCATTCACTTCATCCTTCTAAACGACTCAGGAGCATCTCGTCCATAAATTGAGGGAGACCGGGCCGGTCACTATCTGAAGAAATTTCCGCCCCACCTGCCCTAACAACCCGTCAAACAGAGCGCAGCCTCACTGCCCCCACGGTCAAAGAAAGCCTGCCAGCCCTCTGCGCGCTCTCGAAGGCCGGGAGCGAGCTCGGGTTTTCCCGCCCGCCGGGCCAGAGAACTAACGGGATCACTATCCGCCCTCTGAGTGGCCAGCCGCAAGCCCCGCCTCCCGCAGTGGTTGCCCCGCCCCACGCCCGCCCCAACTCTCGGTTCCGCCCGTCCCTCGGCCCCGCCTCCATCTTGCCCCGCCCCTCTTTCGGGCAGCGTCCGGTTCGTCTCCGCCCAGACCTAGTTAAGTATTCACAGGATCCCAGCCTCGACCTGTCCCTAGGTTCGTGGTGGCAGCCAGTGGCAGAGCCATGGCTGGCGGGGACGACCGCGGAGACGGCGAGCAGGTATCGGTGGTGACCGTGCGGGTGCAGTACCTGGAGGACACCGATCCCTTCGCCTGTGCCAACTTCCCGGAGCCGCGCCGGGCCCCCACCTGCAGCCTGGACGGGGCGCTGCCCCTGGGCGCACAGATACCCTCGCTGCATCGCTTGTTGGGGGCGCCGCTCAAGGTGAGGGGAGCCGAAGAAAGGTTGGAGGCGATCGAGGGCTCAGGGTCTGCGCCATGAGTCTTTGGGAGGTCCCCCTGGGGAGAGGCCGGAGTGGGTACGCTCCGACGGGAAGTCCCAAGGCTAGGGACCCAAGGTCCACATGGCCCTTGCAGCAACGCCTCTCAAGTTGAAAGGAAGCTGAAGAAGGGAGATGGGAGCTTGTGATCTTCACCATTCTGGCTGCGCCTTGAAGTGAGGCCCACCTGGGGAGGTGCTCATGGTCCACTTGCTGTTGTCTGCATGGATAACTGCTCTGGATTGGGTGACGGTAGATATTGGGGTGGTAATGGATTCAGGAGGCGGGGCTGGGGTGTGTGGCCCAGCTTCCACCTCACCTGAAGCAGGGGCGGTACTGCTGGCGGGGGGGGGGGGGGGGGGACAGCACCGAAGGTGGCAAAGGCTCCCGGGTGTCGGAGGTTGGGTTGGATCCTGCTGTGTAGAGCGCTGCGACTGCAGGTTGGGGGTCAGACTTGGGAGTGCCGGAGGAAAACAGACCTCCGGGAGTGAGGGAGCCCTCGAGAAGCGGCCCAGCTGGGGACACGCCGAGCGCAGGAGGCTCCCCGATGGAATAGCCCTTTGAGTCACCGCCCCCACCGTCTCTTACTCGCGCCGCCACGGGCGGGCAGCTGGAAGGGAGGGGGCGGGCCAGGCTAATTTTAAACCGCTGGCCTGCCCTCGTTTGCCTGCACCCCGGAACCGACTCCTGCACAGTGCTGGGAAAGGCCCTTTTCCAGATGGCGGGCCCTACCTCTCCTCTCGCTCGCCGCACTTGGCCCCCCACAGGCAGCCCTTTCCGGCGCGCGGGGTTTCCGGGCAAGGATTCGAGGAGGAGCGCTACCACCGCTTAGCCTTCCCAGTCAGCCAGAAAAGGAGAGTTAGTGAGGGTGCCCTCCCCTGCTCCCACCCTTAGCTGGGTGGCCGAGTTGCGCAAACTTGCCCTCCCCACCCGGGGCCCGGGGTCTCCCTTGGAATGTGCCCCCGGGCGCCGGGCCCCCAGCCTACATTCCTCAGGCTGTGGGCCAGCCCCGCCCCCAAGCACGGGCGGCGGAGGTGGTGAGACTCTCGGCCCGGGGAGTGGCGCAAGTACCCGCAAAGCCCGTGGATTCAAGGCCATGGCTTGAAAGTGGCAGCACACTGCCCAATCCAGTTTCGACGCAACAATTCCTCCCCTGCCCCACCGTGCCTTGTTGAAAGAGGTAAACTGAGGTGGGCCTGGAGGAAGCACGTCCAGCCAGCCTGAGGCCACCTCCTGTTCGGCACGGGCGCTGGGGGTAGAGGGGTGCTGAACTGAGGCCAGGTTTCTAGAACTCTGGTGCTGAAATAAGCCTGGAGCGCTAGAGAACATAGTATTCCTTTCACCCCACCCCCACTCTAGGACGACACTTAACCTGACACCCCTCTTTCCAATTAGGGGCAGATTTGAGTGGCTGGCTACAGGAAAGAGGCTCAGCACGCCCCCCATTTAGGGACCCATCTCCTTACCATGACAGGTGCCCTGTCTGAAAACACTACTGAACTCAGATAATGTGTTAAGCCCCTGCCAACCCAGTCCTTCCTGGTTTCCCCACTTTCAGGATCTCTCACCTGGTGTACCTAAGGACTGCCAAAGGCAGGACATGGGGGTGGCCACATTGGATTACCACAGCGCCTGCAGCCAGGACTCCCTGGAGCTGGCATCTCTGCCAGCAATGGTCAGATGCACTGCGATGTGCTCATCCCAAATATAAACTGTGACCACAGCCCCAGAATAGAAGCCTGGAGGAAGAAGGCTGAGAGTAGGATAGGGGCAGAGACATCAGAGAGCTGAGAGAGGGGGAGCAGGGCCCTTCCTTGCAGGAAATGTCAACAGCTGGCTCCTCCCCTAGTCCGATAAGTTCCTACAAGTGGGTGCCCCAGGGGCACAGACATGACTCAGGCTTGCCTTGATAGCCCCTGTGCAGGGCTATAGGGCAGAAATAAGAAGAAGGGGTTTTGTTCTGCCTGCTTCATCCTCTGTACAGTTTGTTTAGCACAGGAACAGGATACAGCCAACTCTGCCCTCCCACTCTGGGCACTGACCTCCATCATCCCTGCAGGCCCTGCCTGTCTCCTCCCTGGGGATGTACAGAGGCCCAGCCCACTTTCTCTCTGGGGCTTCCACCTCACACAGGCCATTAGGCTAGGCCTTGCCTCTTGAGTTCCCCTGGGGGCTTCCTTTTTAAAGGACTTAGAGCTTTCAGATCTGAGAGGGCCTTGCTCATTTCCTCCAGTCTAGGAGGAAGCTCCTGGCCACAGCCTCTGACTCATCTCCTGGTCCTGGGTGGGGGGTGAGGCAGGGTTTTGGCACTGCCTTGGGCCAGGCCTGACATTCCCGGGAAACTCAGGAATATCTACCTTCCCTCTACTGCCAGAGCCTTTCCTAGCTCAGAAACCTGCTCTTGCCCCAGGGGAGAACCTGGCCCTCTGCTCCAGTGGCTCATCTCCTAACCCAGAGCCTGCCCGTCCCACACTCCCTGCTTCTGAGTGGTGCCTCGGGAACCCCTTCCTTACTCCCAAGGGTCCTGCCTCATCTGACTTCTCCCTGGGCTCTGGGCAGAGGGACCTGTGTACTGCTCTGACCCTGATACAAAGGCCAGAGGAGCCCTCTACTCCTTGTAGCAGAAACAGCCCCAGAAATCTGTCCATTACCAACTTTATTTCCCCAGCTGTGACTAAAGATCAGAGCAGGACAAGAGTGGCACTGTGTTGGAGTGTTTCCTGACCTTGCCCCCTCCTTGAAGCCTCAGTTTACCCTTCAGAAGCAGTAGTGGTAAGGGGGCTTAAGTGTGAACCTGGCCTGCTGGGACAGGGACCAACTGGAAGGGTCCCAGAGGATTCTTAAGGGTAAGAAGGGGTGCTTTGGTATGTCCAATTAGCTGGTCATTCTAGGCTAGGGAGCAGGGGCTGCAGCCTGGTGAGGGACCCCTGGACCTAGGTCCTGGCAGAAGTTGGCACAATTACCCCAGCATGTGTGGTATGTGTATATGGTATATTCATTAGCCTTCCCTTGCTGAACTGGGAGGACCAGTTTGGGATATTTGCAGAGTCCGGAAAGCTGAGGGGCCATCCTTCAGCTCTTGGCAACCCTACATGCCCCCAGCCTTCACTCCATCTCCCCTGCAGGGTTCCCTGGAGCACTTCCAAAGAACATCCACTTAAGATCTAGGTCAGTTAGCCCTGTTTTCATTCCTGGTTGTCCAGCCTGGTGCAAATTCTGTACCTTGGTTTCCTCACCTGTAAAAGAATTATCAGACTCAAAAGAAGTAGACAGCCCAGTGGATGATACAGAGGAGGCATAACAAAGGTGGGCTTCCCTCCTCAAAGCCCACCCCTGTCATCTCATCCTGGAAGTCAAGGTCTAGTGAGAGACCCGAGACTATAGGAAAGAAGGGTTATCAGAGGACAAGGTCTTGTGTTTATAGGAAAAGAGAAGAAAAGTGCAGTTAACAAGTTATTTCCTCAAACAAGAGTCCTGCATGTAATTTTGTCCTCTTCTTCATCTCCTTTGTACATGCCCCTGCAATGTTCGTTCTCACCCAATTGTACTGCTATGAAAAATATTGGGGAGTAGACACCAGGGCCCCCTAAGTATATAAAATCATATGTAACAAGTTAGTTGGGACTGCTAGATAAATCCAAGCCCAGAGAATCAAAATAAAAGTACTCTGCGCCCTGGCTGGTAGCACAGTGGATAAGGTGCCGGCCTGTGAACCCAAAGGTCGCAGGTTCGATTCCCAGCCAGGGCAACATAACTAGGTTGCAAGCCAGGTCTCCAGTCAGGTCTGTGGCTGGAGGCAGGTGAAAAGCAACCATACATTGATGTCTCTCTCCCTCTCTGCCTCGCACTCTTCCCCTCCTTCTAAAAATAATAAAATTAAATTTAAAAAAAAAAAAAAAAAAAGGACTCTGGAGGCTGAAATGAGAGGCTAAGCCTAAGAAGAACGGGGGAGGGACACCACCCCAAGACAGACAGCTAGAGAAGTGTGGAAGACAAGAGACAGGAGGGAGTCAAGAATGTAGAGCCACACTGACCCTGTGCCCTGTCCGCAGAGTTTGAGCTTATTCAGGCCTGGCCCAACCCCAGCGTGTGAGAAACAAGGCCCAGAGGTTTGGCTCTCAGAAGGGTGACCCCAGGAAGGGGCCAGGGTTGTGAGGGACAAGCACCACTCAGCTGGAAGGAAATCTCTGTTCTTTGCTGTTTGCCTGACCCTAGCCCCCTCCCCAACCTCCACCCAAGACAACTAGCTGGAGGAAGGGGAGCACTGCCCTGCAGATAATAGGCTCTGGGCTGCCTATTATCCCTGGACCTCCTCTTCAGAAATGGGTTCCTGGCAGAACTGAAGAGGTGATATGGTTAGGGAAGCTGCTGCTACCATCAGGGCTTAAACCTGCCCATCTGAGGAAGCTGGAGGTATGATGAGCACTTGTCTTCAGGACCCTGACCCACATGGATGCCGGCATTTCAGGTATCCTGCACACTTGGGATTAGAGTGTGCAAGTATGCACGCAGGAGGGGAAGATAGTGAGCTGGGCGGGAGCTTTCTGTGGGCATGCTTCTTGGGCCTGTGCCTGGCCAGTGAGCATCTGTATTACCTGACCATGTACCTGGGTATGTAAGCAGGTACCAGGTATAATATGATCGCCCCTCCAGTGTTTATCTTTACACCACTCCACTCCTCCCCTTGCTTAGCACCCATGGCCATTGTGCTTCTACATTTACTTGTGGCCTTTCTCTGAGTTAAGCCTGCCTGCCTCCCCAACTAGTCTGGAAATCAGGGAAGCCCAGGCAGTATCTTGTTCCCTGCTTTGTCCTCAGCACCTAAAGCCAGCCCAGCTTGTGAATGCTCGCGTGAATGAGCTGTTCTACGTATATGGATTGGGGGATCCTTGAGGGGGGTTGTGGCTCTGGGGAAGTCCCAGAAGGAGTTGCAGCTGTGCCTGGACGGGGTAGGGAGGGTAGGCTGCTGAGTCATCCCGTGGGAAGAGGCAATCAGGAGGACACTGAGGCTGCCCTCAACTGAGCTGGCGCTGGATAAAGTACCGCAACCCTGGGGCCTTGTCCCCATCTCATCCCAAAAGGCCCTGGACAAGGTTACTTTGCTCCTAGGGAGGGAAGAGAGGCCAAGGCTCACCCAGGGGAGGGCAGGCAGCCAGACAGGAAGTGGAACAGAAAACAGGCTGGAGTATTTGTCCAATGTCCCTTGTCCCAGGCAGTGGGGGGAGGTAGTCACCCGAGGCCTTGGATAGGAAGGGCCTGTACTGCCAGGAAGGAGCTGGGTCAGCCTCTCAGGCATAACAGGGGTGCTAAGCAGAAGCAGCAGAGTCGGGGCAGGAGCAGGACTTCCTTTCCCTCTGAGGGGACCAAGGACAGCCGGAAGCCCTTGGGCTAGGTCCAGAACAAGGCGGGGCTGACAGAACAACAGGACAAAGGTGGACTTGACTTCCCCAGTAAGATGGGGACAAGAGGCACCCTAACTCTGCAGATAGGGCCTCCCCCTGAGTCATGGCACTTCAAGAAGTGGGGCTATTCACGTCAAGGTGACTTTGCTGTGGAGGAGAGGCCTGGGAAAGGCACAGTGCTGCCATTAGCCTCTTCCCAGTCACCTTACTAGGTCCTTCCACAGGTACTGCTCAAGGGTCCAAGTGTCTTGCCCAGTAGTGGAGGGGAGCCAGGCACAGTGGGGAGGATACATGGACAGAGCATGTGCCTTCTTGTTACAATGCAGGTTTCAGCAACCACTGTAGACTGACTGAATCAGACCCTAAAATCTGGTTTTCAGTCGGCCACTTGGAGGCCTCTGAAGTCCATCTAAGACTAGGACCGTGGTCACTGTAGCCCACTTGAGGGCAAGGCAAAGACCCTCAGGCCTGGAGGGACTGGGAGCCTGTGGATTAGTGTCTGCTCCTCACTGTCTTATCTCAGGGACAGACACATACCCACTTCAGCAGGGTTTGCACCACACAGCATTCTCTTTTCTCAAAAAAATTTATCAGAAAAAGTTTATTTAGAAAGTTACAGAGATAGTATAAGTGAGCCAGCTGGGCTGCACAGGCTAGGAAGCAAATTACAGAAGCAAAAGAATGGCCCTTGGAGCTTAGGAAGGAGAATGGGGAAGGTAACGGGAAAGGCACAATAGTGCTCCCAAGAGGGAGAATGCACCACTTCCCAGCATTCTTAACATTCTTAACACTTTCTGTGTGGCTGCAGCTTATCACCCACAGGGCTGTGAACTTCCTCGAAGGCAGAAGCTTCCTCCCATCTTTTCTCCATTCTCCTTCCTCATTCATGTGAATCAGCTCAATTAACATTTGACACACAGTAAGTGCTCACAGTGAGCACTTGCTATGTGTCAAGTGCTGGGCTAGGCTCTGTAGATACAGTATGCAGCAGGGCTGACATGGTGCCTGAACCCAAAGAGCACATGGTTACAGGGGAGGGATGTAATACTGCTCTGGGGAAGGCCTCAGAATGGGATATACACATGGTGTTGGAGTGGGTTGCATAGCATTGGCTAAAGGGGTCCAGGAAGTCTTTTCAAATAGCCTTATCTAATCTGAAACCTAAAGAATGGGTAGGTGTTAGCCTAGAAGACACAGCCCATACAAAGGGCCAGAAAGCCTGGCAGCTGAGAAGGATGGCGCATGAAGAAGGACTGCTGAAGGAATGCAGAGCTGCACTGCAGGTTCTGTGGTGGGCCTCTCTGCCAGGGACCTGAATAGGAGCTAGGAGCTCATGGGGGTCTCGGTATGTACCCCAGCCACCTCCTTCCCAGCCCTGACAGTCATTCTCTTTGCCCCCAGCTAGAGGACTGTGCCCTGCAAGTGTCTCCCTCTGGATACTACCTGGACCCTGAGCTGTCCCTGGAAGAGCAGCGAGAGATGCTGGAGGGCTTCTATGAAGAGATCAGGTCAGATCTCTTGAAGCCAGGAAGACTGGGTGGGCCCCAAACTTGCGCCCAAAAGGGGCTAGCTCAGGTGTCAGCACCTAAGACATCTGATCTCTACCCTGGGCCATGGGTCACATCCTGCTGCCCCAGGGAACTGTGCCAGGGGAATCCCAAAGCCTGGCCAGTATTACCTGTTGCCCAGGATGGGAGTTGGGGGTTGTCCCACATACTTAAGATACCCGTGTTTGCATAAACACTTCTGTCTGGCCAACCCCTTGAGCTTGAAGGAGCATTTGGGGAGGTCCTTGGGAGCTCTGGTGTGGGGGAAGGGACTCCAAGGAATGGGCTGGGCGCTGCTGACTAGGATGCTTGATTGCAGCAAAGGGCGGAAACCTACACTGATCCTTCGGACCCAGCTCTCAGTGAGGGTCAATGCCATCTTAGGTGAGTGTGTGAGATCATCAATGTCCAGCAACCACCATCCCACCCCAGCACAGCTGGCTGTTTCTTTCTTTTTTATTTTATTTTTTTCTTTCTTTTTTAAAACACTTTTTATCAATTGATTATGGAGGAAGAGAAAGAGAGACATAGATTTATTGTTCCACTTATTTATGTATTCATTGGTTGAGTCTTGTATGTGCCCTGACTGGAACCAGCACCTTTTGGTGCAGGGACAATGCTCCAATGAATTGAGCCACCTGGCCAGAGCTCAGTTTCTTTCAGGACAGTACACAGGGGGGTCAGAGACAGAATATATGGCCCCTCCCCATTCCCATCCAGACTTTCCTTCCAGGGCCAGGGCTGATGCCACAGCTAGACTGGGCGGTGGGAATGGGGGTGGGGGACAGAGTCAGGGAGTCAGTAGAGGTGGAAGTGGGGGGTTCAAGAGTATTAGAACATTCTTTGGTGTGGGTTGTGGTGTTTCCCATTAGAAGAGGGTCTCTGTGTCCCCATGAGACTATGTCCACCTACCCCTTGCAGAAAAATTGTATGGCTCCAGTGGCCCCGAGCTCCGCCGCTCCCTCTTCTCACTAAAGCAGATCTTTCAGGTGAGGCCAAGAGGTAGGAGGTAGGCTGGGGGTGGGCATTCAGCCTGAGCCTCCGTAAACTCCCCCATGGTGCTCCCAGGAGGACAAGGACCTGGTGCCTGAATTCGTGCACTCCGAGGGGCTGAGTTGCCTGATCCATGTGGGTGCTGCTGCTGACCACAACTACCAGAGCTACATCCTCCGAGGTCAGCCACACCCCTCCCCCAGGACCCTGGCTTTCAATGACCCCCTACTGACCTCTTCTTGTTTCTGTGTCCCCAGCACTAGGCCAGCTGATGCTTTTTGTGGATGGGATGCTGGGGGTGGTGGCATACAATGAGACTGTGCAGTGGCTGTACACACTGTGTGCCAGCCTGGTGAGTAGCCCTCCACCCAGCCATGCATCTGATTCCCACTGCCTCTCTCTGGGCCTCAAGTTCCTCTTCTGCGAAATGGGCTGGAAAGGATTCTCTTCTGTAGAATGGGCTAGAATGGATTTAGTCCATGGCCCCTCTGAGCCTAGAAAGTACTTCAATGCCTGGACCTACATCCAGGGTCTTTTTGCCAAGACTCTCCTCTGGGACCAGCCCCAGGAGCCCTTCCCCGCCAGAGCAGGAACTGGCACAAATCCGGCCCAAGCTGCACTCATGTGGTGATCCCCCCCCTCTAGTCCCGCTTGGTGGTGAAGACGGCTCTGAAGCTGCTGCTGGTGTTTGTGGAATACTCGGAGAGCAACGCACCGCTGTTCATCTATGCAGTCAATACTGTGGCCAGCACCACTGGTCAGAGACTGTCCCTCCCTCCCCCGCCACTCAGAGCCCTCTCTCCTACCTTTCTCTGTGTGACTGAACTCCTTCTGTGTGGCAGGTGCTCTTCCATGGGCCAATCTGGTGTCCATCCTAGGGGAGAAGAATAGTTCGGACGTTGAGTTGTTGGTGTACACAATCACCCTTATCAATAAGGTGTGTTGAACCAACCATGGGACCAGATGTCAGTTCTGAGCTCCTCAGGCTCCTTCAGGCCCCATCGGCCTTAGCCTTGCCCTCCTGTCCCCACCCTCTAGACGCTGGCAGCACTCCCAGATCAGGACTCCTTCTACGATGTGACGGATGCGCTGGAGCAGCAGGGCATGGAGGCACTGGTCCAGCACCACTTGGGCAATGCGGGCACTGACATTGACCTGCGAGCTCAACTTGTGCTCTATGAGGTGGGCAGGGCTGCCAGATCCCAACGTAGAGCCAGAGGAGGGGAGGGATGGGGCGCAGTTCCCCAGGGCCCAACCCTACCTCAGCTGCTTAA
This sequence comes from Noctilio leporinus, assembly GCA_004026585.1. NCBI lineage: Eukaryota > Metazoa > Chordata > Mammalia > Chiroptera > Noctilionidae > Noctilio > Noctilio leporinus. The sequence continues at coordinate 71,353 of PVIW01000169.1, read as the reverse complement.
ATCTGGGCCCACATCTGCAAGAGCGCCCTGCGGTTGGAGGATGGGGACATCGAGGAAGCCGTAGGTGGACGGCGGGAGCGAAGAAAGCCATCTTCAGAGGAAGGCAAGAGGAGCCGCAGATCTCTAGAAGGTGGGGGCGGCCCTGTGCGCACCACGGAGCCTGGGTAAGTAAGAACCTGCCTCAGCGCTGGGATGAAGGGATGGATGGGCCAGGAGCAGCCCTGTCTCCTGATAGACCCCGCCTCCAGCCCCGCAGGCCCCGCCTCCACCACAGGCCCTGCCACACCTACAAGCCCTGCCTCCAGCCCCGCAGGCCCCACCTTGACGGCAGGCCCTGCACCCAGCCCGGTGGGCACTGCCTCTGGCCTCTGCACCTCGGTGAACCTCTTTCCTGCCCTCTCCGTGGCGCCCGCCGCTGACAGCTCCTGTGAGAGGAGTGTCTACAAGTAAGTAGGGAGATAGAGGCTGCCCGCACCTGGGATCCTCTCCTTACCTGTCCCTTCTGCTCTGTTCCCTTCCATGGCCCCTCCGCCTCCTCTTCCCAAACGCGTGCTTTCTCTTTCTTTCCAGACTTCACCAAACTGCTCCTGTTTGGTAAGTGACTTCTTGGGGGCGGGGCGGGGGGTGCAGGGGCGGGGGCTCTAACTGGACCTCCTTCTCCTGAGGATTCTCTTTTTCTTTCTGGTATTCCACCTGTCTGAGGCAATGCCATCTGTCTCCCAACCCCCTACTGTCTTTGTTTCTCCACCACTGTCTCTGACTGTGGCTCTGTGTTTGTCTTACTGCAAATGTCCAGCTTCACGGAAGTCCCTCCCCTCCACTTACAGTCTCCTCTTGTCATGCCTCCCTCAACCCCCTCTTCCCACTGCAGCTGGGAAGGAGTCCTTGATTGCACTGCCCAGCTCTGTGTGGGTGTGAGCGACTGGGCTTCTGGGTGAAGCAGGCACCAGTTATTGTCTCTTCTCTCATCCCCCCCACCCAGGGCCCCTGAGAGCCCACCTGCCCCCCAGTCCCCTTCTGGGCAGGCCAGGCTGGAGTAAGTACAGAGGCGAGCCTGCCAGGCCTGCCATGTGCTCAGGGCTTCGGCATTGCTTCCCGCATCGGGGGTTCCCCTTGCCTGATGCAGGCAGAGCTGAAGGATATTTACGCCTCCTTGGTTACCTAGGGACTCAACTCTGGAATTAAGTTCACTGGTGTCATAGTGGTCCCTGTGCTTCAATAGTGGCACCTTAATAGCTTTGATCAGAAGGGAGGACATGGACTCTCAACCTGGAACCTATTTTCCCATGTCCTCAGACAAGGAATAGGGCAGGGAGGGGATCTGGGGTGCTCTGTGTTGTGGAGGTGGAAGAGCAACCTAGGACTAAAGCAAGGGCAGAGCCTGGGAGCCAACAGAAGCTGAAGGGTACAAAAAAGAGGCACTGGATCACATTCATTACTTCAACATAAACTGAGTGCAGGTCATTTACCAGGCATACATAAGTCATGGCTCTCAGAAACTGCAGACTTGCCCAGGGACGGACAGTCTGGTGTGCCACTGGGACAGCTACCCCTTTTCTTTGCTCCAAGGGTCCTGGTCTAGAATCAGAACAATTAACATGAACAGGGTTGCTAGTTAGACATTAAGTAGAACTTCTTTCTGTATGTTGACCTTGAAATGCTGGGCTGGAAACGACTGTCCGTAAATGTGGAGGATTGCACAGGGGCTGGCCTTGGGTGTTCAGGTCCTGGCTCTGCTCAGTGCATGGTTTGTTCCTGTGTGTCTGTGCATGCCTGCAATTACAGGCAATGCCCAGGGGCCCAGCATGTGCAGCACCCTGGGCTAGGGTGTTTTGGACAACCTCACTGACAAGTGCCTTCCCCTAGAGCCCGGTTCCTGGAGAATGTGGCAGCAGCAGAAACAGAGAAGCAGGCTGCACTGGCCCAGGGCCGGGCAGAGACATTGGCTGGGGCAGTACCTGATGAGGCTGATGGGCACCCAGGTGAGTTGGCAGGTGGGCAGATCTATCCACATCTTCCTATTGCTCCACAGAGGGCATGATACTGACAGCTGCTTCTTTTTTTTTAGATACCCGGGAACTGTGGGGCTCCCCTGAACCAATCCCTGCACCCAGAACACCCCTGAGCCCTGCCCCCCGAGTCCTGCTCCATGCCCAGCAGAGCCTTGAGCCAGAGTCCAAGGAGCCACTGGCTCCGCCACGTCCCAAAACTGGACTCACCCAGGAGCTCCCTACCCGTGTCCCCAAGCTCTGCATTGGGGACTTAGACTTCTCTGATCTGGGGGAGGATGAAGACAAGGACATGTTGAACATGGAGTCCATGGATACTGGAAAAGGGGTCCCACCCCCACCACCCCCACTGCCCTTGGATACTGGGAAAGGGGTCCCACCCCCACCACCACCACTGCCCTTGTTCTCAGAAGGCTCCCCACCTCCTCCACCCCCACCTCCCCCACTTACCAAAGGCCCCTTCCCTCCACCTCCACCCCCAGCTGCCCCTCTGCCCCACTCAGCACCTGACAGCCTAGCCCTCCCCACGAAGAGGAAGACAGTAAAACTCTTCTGGCGGGAGCTAAAGCTGGCTGGGGGCCACGGAAGCTCCAGGAGCCACTTTGGGCCCGGCTCCACCCTGTGGGCCTCCCTGGAGTCTGTCTCAGTGGACACGGCTCGGCTGGAACACCTATTTGAGTCTCGTGCCAAAGACGTGCTACCTTCCAAGGTAAGTGCACCCTCATCAGCAAAGTAACCCCAGTGAAGAGGGGAGGGAATCAGAGCTAAAGGGCCCTAACTGCTGGGGCTGCCACTCATTTTCCACATGGGGAAACTGAGGTAAAGAAAGGCGTGGGGAGCCCCGGTTGGTGGCACAGTGGATAAGGTGTCAGCCTGCAAACCCAAAGGTCGCTGGTTCGATTCCCAGCCAGGGCAACATAACCAGGTTGCAAGCCAGGTCTCCAGCCAGGTCCTTAGCTGGAGGCAGGTGAAAGGCAACCATGCATTGATGTCTCTCTTCCTCTCTCCCTTCCCCTCTCTCTAAAAATAATAAAATCTTTTAAAAAAAAAAAAAAAAGAAAGGAGTGCGGGCTTCTTTCAGGCCTCTCATCAAGGGTCAGCAGAGCCCTAACTAGCATCTAAGTTCATCTTAAGTCCTTAAACATCCCAGGTCCCTGGTTGTGGGGTCACGCCACCATTTGGGGGAGTCTTAGAGTGTCCTCTTAGCTTGTTGCCCTAGCTAGTCCTTTCCCAATCTTACACTGCCCTTCCCCCAACCTCAAAGAAAGCTGGTGAGGGCCGTCGGACAATGACCACAGTGCTGGACCCCAAGCGCAGCAACGCTATCAACATTGGCCTAACCACGCTACCACCTGTGCACGTCATTAAGGCTGCCCTGCTCAACTTTGATGAGTTTGCTGTCAGCAAGGATGGCATTGAGGTGGGGATATACAGCTGGGGGTGTCGGAGGGAGATGGGGGTCCAGCTTTGTCTCCTTTGGTCAGTGGATATTTCCTGGCTCTCCAGTGGTGGGCAGGGGCTTGGCAGAGTAGTCCCAACCCTGCAGCTCTCCCAGAAAGCCTACGGGGGGTAGGTAACACCAGAGGCCTCAGGCCAGCACTGAGTGGCCAATGTGGGGTGGTGGTTGTGTCCTCAGAAACTACTGACCATGATGCCCACAGAGGAGGAGCGGCAGAAGATCGAGGAGGCCCAGTTGGCCAATCCTGACATACCTCTGGGCCCAGCTGAGACTTTCCTGATGACTCTTGCCTCCATTGGGGGCCTGGCTGCCCGCCTACAACTCTGGGCCTTCAAACTGGACTATGACAGCATGGAACGGGTACCTGGGTCATGGGACAGGACAGGCAGTGGGGGCAGGTGAGCATGACCATGTAGTCTAAGTCCCTGGACTCCCACACCAGGAAATTGCAGAGCCACTGTATGACCTAAAAGTGGGCATGGAACAACTGGTGCAAAATGCCACCTTCCGCTGCATCCTAGCCACCCTGCTGGCTGTGGGCAACTTCCTCAATGGCTCCCAGGTGAGTGACAGCACATAAGGGCTGGGGGCCAGACGCTGGGGCCAACCAGGCCCAGGCTCAAACCAGATCCTTTCAGAGCAGTGGCTTTGAGCTGAGCTACCTGGAGAAGGTGTCAGAGGTGAAAGACACAGTGCGCAGGCAGTCACTGCTATACCATCTCTGCTCCTTGGTGCTCCAGATGCGGCCTGATTCCTCCGACCTCTACTCAGAAATCCCCGCCCTGACCCGCTGTGCCAAGGTTAGCATTAGCCAGAGGTTTGAGTAAGACTGGCCAGTGTGAGGGAATGCTGCTCGCGGGGGCGGGCTTCTCCCCTCCTCCCTATTTCAGCTACTGTGCCAGGGCTTGTTCGGCTACAGGTGTTTATATGAGCTGTTCTCTGTCAGAAATGCTTTCCTCTATTGGCCTAGCTCTGTCTTTGGGTCTCAGTTTAGCTTCCATTTCCCCCAAGAAATCTTCTCTGTTCCCCACTGGATCAAATGGACTTGTCTGTCTCTTGCAGTTGACTACAAACTTTTGAAGGGCAGGAGCTGGATCTCCTGTGTTTCTATGGCCCAGACTGACCAGCCTGGGAGAGTCAGCCTCAGGCAGTACCTTCTTGTCCAGAGACAGCCTGTATACTCCCCTGCTTTTCTAGGTAGACTTTGAGCAGCTGAATGAGAACCTGAGGCAGCTGGAGCACCGAAGCCGGGCAGCTGAGGAGAGTCTGCGGAGCTTGGCCAAGCATGAGCTGGCCCCAGCCCTGCGTGCCCGCCTCACCCACTTCCTGGCCCACTGTGCCCGACGTGTTGCCATGCTGCATGTAGTACACCGCCGTGTCTGCAATAGGTGGGATCATGGGCCCAAGAGGCAGGACTGCAACTGCTGTCCCTCACACCCAAGCAGGACTCACCAACCCTTTCTATCCTGTCCTACCTAGGTTCCATGCCTTCCTGCTGTACCTGGGGTACACAGCACAGGCAGCCAGTGAAGTACGCATCATGCAGTTCTGCCACACGTTGCGGGAGTTTGCACTGGAGTACCGGACTTGCCGAGAACGGGTGCTGCAGCAGCAGCAGAAGCGGGCCACATACCGTGAGCGCAACAAGACCCGGGGACGCATGATTACTGAGGTGTGTGCCCCTTCCAAGTTTTTTTGTTCTTCCTTTCCCCTTCCAGGTTTTGACTTCCACCCCTATGGTTTCCTTCCCTGGCTCCCAACTCATTCTTCTCCCTTCTCCAGACAGAGAAGTTCTCAAGTGTGGCTGGGGAAGTCCCCAGCAACCCAACTGTCCCAGTGGCTGTGGGTAGTGGGCCAGGCCGGGGTGATGCAGACAGTCATGCCAGCATGAAAAGTCTGCTGACCAGCAAGCCTGAGGACGCCACACACAGCCGCCGTAGCAGAGGTGGGGCCTATGGCCACCAGCGGGAATGGGTTTTGTTCTGGAGCCACCTAGGCCTGACCTCCTTATTTGCTCTCCCTCAGGCTTGGTCCAGAGCAGCTCCCCAGTCATGCCCACAGCAGTGGGGCCCACAACTGCACCACCAGAAGAGCCCCCAGGCTCTGGTTTACCCAGTGATACTTCAGATGAGATCATGGACCTACTGGTGCAGTCGGTGACCAAGAGCAGCCCTCGCGCCTCAGCGGCTAGAGAACGCAAGCGTTCCCGTGGCAACCGCAAATCTTGTGAGTACTCCCCACATGCACACTGCCCGCTTTATCCCATCAACACCCTCCAACCCTGTGCTGTCCCTGCAGTGAGACGGACATTGAAGAGTGGGCTCGGAGACGACCTGGTGCAGGCACTGGGACTGAACAAGGGACCTGGCCTGGAGGTGTGAAGCAGCTGCCTCCAGAATATTCATCAAGGCCACAGCCTGCATGCAAAGGACTACGGAGTGAGAAGGGAAGGGACTGGAGCAAAATTCTAGGCATCTTCTCAACCCCGGGGTCACTCTGCGTCCATGGCCATTGCCTTAAACAGTATTAGCCCTTGTGTGTGTGCGTGTGTGTGTGCGTGCACTTGCACACGTGTGCATATATAAGCTCCCTGAACATGTGGAACACAATAAAGTTTCCTTAGCCAATCCAAGAACCTATATCTTCTTTCAGGGAATAGACCACACTGATTCTGTAGCAGAAGGGATACACCAAAATTACCAGCTCTTCTTGCCTCATGCCTCATCATCACCCACACAGCCACTAGCCACATTCTAAGCCTTTTATTCAACAATCCTATGACTTCGACTACTTTTGGCCCCTGGACTACGCCCTCATTACACTTGGCATGGGGCTGTGCAGCCTGACAGCTACCCAGAGCCCAGCAGCTTGTGGTTACAATATTAATGGCTATAATCGTTTCATCTGCCGCCGTTCCTGTCGGCGCTGCCTTTTCTCGTTGTGCTCTGGCGCTGGGGCACCACTGTCTGCCGTGAACCAAGGGCCCAGCACATTCACCCACAGGAGGTAAAGGGCCCGGCCTGGAGCCTAGGGGAGGAAAGATAACTTGAAGCCAGGTTCAGGAAATGAGAGAAGTGAAGGGTTTGATGCCCCAGTGCCTCCTTGGGAGCCCAACAACCTACGTACCAGAAGCCAAAAGGACCAAATGTAGAGGGAAAAGCAGCTGAGCACCTGTACAATGGCTGTCAACAGGATCACATCCTTAAGGTGCCTGTGGATAGAAGGGAGACTTCAAGGGCCAAAAATAGTAGATGGGCCCCAGTTCAGCTCCCACCCTCTTCAAGTTGCCGGCAGCTGTGGGTCTTGGGCTATCTTGGCCCCAGCACCACAGCCCTGGGGCCGCTCACCTGGGCTGGCGGCGGGGGACACTCACTCTGCCATGCCCTGCTCCATGTTGAGGTCCATTCCACCATCCATCAGGGCCCCATCCTCAGAGAAGGCTGCCCGTGCCATTGAGCTCATAGAGTGGTAGCTGGCCCCATATACTGCCAAACTAAAGGCCAGGGCCATCTACAGAACAAGAATGGGGGTATCAAATGCCGGCCACTGACCCTATGTGCTCACCCACTTCCCAGAATGGGGAACACTTACCCAGGCCCAAAATGAGGCAGATGAATAGAAGAGGACCAAGGTCACGAGACAATAAATGGCCTGCAAGTAGACATAGGATTAGGCTGGGATCCAAAGCTACCCTAAGCCATGGACCTCCCTTGACTCTGACCAAGAGACCAGGCTGTGGAAGGTGACAGGCTGTTTCTTAGGATTGGGGAAGAAGGGATCTGCTCCCCAAGTCCCAAGTATCCAGACTACTCTATGACACATCAGCCTAGGAAAGAAGCCTCTGTATTTGGGATCTCAAGTTCACTGTCATTTTGCTGTTTTGTTTTGACTAACTCAATATTTTCTCTGTACAGGATATATTCTTTTTTTTTGTTTTTTTAAATTAAGAGTTTTCTTCCGGAGCTTTGACTCACACATCACCACCACCACCACTACAGATGTCCTAGAGCTGAGGCCTGTGAGGCCTTGGGTAGGCACAGAAACAAGGAGGCAGGCACTTACATTGGCCCCCAGTATGATCCGCAGGTAGAACTTCAGGGTCTCTCTGTTCTCTTCAAATATCTGCTTCTTCCCCCTCGTCCCCACTTTGCCCTTGGGCTGCAGAAGGATAATAAGATACTTGTCAGAGCCCTCCTCACCCTCTCCACCAGTCTGGTTAGCCACAGAGTTCCAGCTGCACCTCAGCCAGGTGCCTATAGTGCTCAAAACCAGCTCAATCCTTGGGATGCCCACCCCTCCTCCAGCCAATCCTAGGTAAAGATGAAACCATCTTTCCAACAACCCCAGCTAGGATCGCCTCCTGCACACCCTCGAACCCAACACTAGGCTGATATCGCCTGGCTTCCCTGGTACGGTCCAGCTTTGGGGGCTTAGGAACCCTTCAAGGGAAACTCTTGAGTAGCTTTGAATAGAGCCCCTCTCTGGCCTCCGCTGAACTAGACCAGATCTCGGCTGACGCCCAAACCCTTCGCACCCCTCAGATCCTTGGTCAACTCGGGTACTCTGGTATACTGACGCCCAACCCTACCCCAGCATCAGTTCTGGTAGTCTTGCGCAGCTCCCGTCCACCCGCTTCGCTCTAGTAGAGTCAGGCCACAGAATGGCGCCTCCCTCTGGCCGACCCACTTCTCTTGATGTCGGTCCTCGGTTTACAGTGTCCCAACCCTAGGAGCGCTGTGCCACAGCGGACCCCGCCCTACCCGCCCTCCTTACCGCCATGGTGCGACGCAAATACCCAGGCGGGGAAACGAGGAACAGCGAACGAAACCGAAGTCTCCAGGTACCACATCGACAGCACAGGCACTTCCGGTGCAGACCCAAATCGTCACAACTAGGACGGAAGTGGGTGGTCCACTTCCTTCCATAGCCCCGCCCCTTGAGTCAGCGAGACTACACTTCCCAGATGCCTTGCGCGGGGGCGGAGGCGTCCGGGAAGCTATGGCAGAGTCGCTGCCCCTGGAGGTGAGAGGAGGCTGCCCTCAGGCCTAGCTCCCGACAGGCCCCGCCCTCGGGGTCCCGGGCGTTGGGGAGGGGCTGTCTGACAGCTCGCCGGGTCCGCCTGCTAGGCGGAAACCACCCGCTCGGATGATCATAGGACGTGCAAGCTCTGGGTAACGGCCCCACCTTTGGGCCACTCGGTCCGCTTAGTTGAGGGGCATCCTTTTCTTCCCCATCGGGGCTAGGAGATGGCTGTTCCGTCGCCTCAGGGAAGACAGGGCCTCTGCCCTCCCGCCTTCTCTTTTGATTGCCTCACCACCCCCTCAGTTCTGGTAGATGTCTGCTCCATCCCATCGTCCCCGAAGGGTAACCGATCTTACTCCCATTGGCCCCTTGGGATGACCGTTCCATTCCCTCCACCCCGAGAGATGGCTGTCCCGTACCTCTGGCGGTGAGAGACAGACCACCCCTCTCGTCAACTACGGTCTTGGTCGCAGAGTGCTGTCACCGAAGAAAGATCTGCTCCACATTCCCTCCGCCCCCAGTGATGGCCGCCTTACCCCAAGGGGTGTTTGGTCCTCCTCCTTAGCCTGGAGCAAGACCTTTCTGCCGCCATAGTTCAGAGAGGATAACAGATTTTGCCTTCACTGGACTCTTGAGATCGCCTCTCCATACTTTGTGCTCTTTAGAGTTGGCCTCCTCTTCCCACTGCCCACGGGAGACAGGATATCCTTTCCCCATCTGCCCTGGAATGGCACTTCTTCCCCTTAGCAAAATAGGACTGCCTCCACCTTGATGAACCCCCTGCCATGGCATCCCTTCTCCCCTTGGCCTATTTCATCCTCATAGACCCTAGGAATGACCAGCCATAACCCTAGTAACCCCTTGGCTTGAGGTTCATGGGCTGGCCACTCCATCCCTAGCACTGTCTCCTCTGGTCCCTCTAGAAAGGCCACTTCCCTTCTCAGCTTAAATAATCCCCTAAGTGAGAACAGGTTTTTTGCCCTCTACCTTTGCTCCTTGGGTTGGCTGCTGAGCCCCAGAAGATAGGATGGGCACTATCTTAGCTTAGCTCCGATAGGCTTTCCTTCCTCCCCCTAGGGTTGGGTGCTTGGTCATTCCTAGTCCCCACCTGTGTTCTCTTCCCCATGTCTATCCTCCCTCGCCCAAAAGGCTATTCTCCCATCATTCCCTCAATAATTCATCTGCGTTATCTTCTCACCCTGAGCAAACCTAGTGAAAAAAAAGCTGACAGTAGTGAAAATAGAGGTAAAGGACTATCCATCCTTAATTCAATCCAGTAAGTATTGGCTGAGAACCTTCTGTGTGCTAGGGATGAGAAAAGAGGGGATCAGAGTGGGCTGGTGAGATGAAGCTTAAGGAAGGACAGTCCAGGAAAGTGACTTGGGCAAAGGAAGTAGACATGCTGTGTTTGTAGGGCAGTGGAGAGACTGGATTGGAGAAGCTCTGGGATCAGGGGTCCAATAGGGCATGGAGGCCTGGCACTACTGACCCATGAGAGGAAATCAGGGTACTGGGATGCCCTGAAGGTTTTCATCAGAGGTGTGCTGAGACTGAAAGCTGTTTTTCAGGAAGATTAACCTTGCTGCTCTGTGCAGAATGATTGGCAAGGATGAGCCTGGAGACAGGAAGTTCAGGTGGAACTTGTGAAAAGGAATAGTGAAAAGAATCCAGGTTTGAATGATGAAAACCTGGGCTACGAAGTTAAGTTTCAAAAGTACAAGTGTTAGTAACAGCAATCCAACAACCATTTATGGAACACCTACCAGGTGTCAAGCACATCATATCAAGTTTATATCTGTGCATATATATAATTCTACATAATTTAATCTTCATAAGACTATGATCTAGATTTTCTAATATCCCTATTTTACAAATATGGAAACAGGCTTAGAGAGGTCAAGTACCTTGCCTGAGATCACACAAGTTACACAGCTACAAAGTAGTGGAGCTGGGATTTGAATGAGTTTAAGTTAGCCAGTCCCAAAGCCTACGTTTTACACCTGTATCGGAGAGCAAGGGACAGACAAGCATAAGTACAATGTATTACCAGGATTTTCAGATAAGATTCACTGTTGGCATTGAAGCTCAGGTGCTGGAAAAATGAGAGGTAGGGCTGCTTTGGACTGATGGCAGAATATGAATTCTGGTTGAGATGAAGGTGATGGTAAAATATTTGAATGAAGGCTTCTGTGGACAGCTGACAACTCCAGACTAGCACATGAACAAGACAATGTGGGGATATTGAATTGTTGGTTGTCCCCCCAGCCTCATAGAGCATAAGTGGAGTGAGGGCCTGAGTCTCCCGGCTGGGTCTTGCTAAGATCATATCTTACCAGCTGAGAAGGCAAGTTGGCCATGGAAAAGATGGGAAAAGAGTGGGTTCCCAGAGCCTGTCCTATGAGGGCCGGAGGAAGGTGTGTAGCTCCTCAAAAATCAGAGGAGCACATAACTTGCTGTGTTCTAGATCCTACGTAAGTCATGTTACTTTTACTTAATTCTCAGAATAACTCATTTGAATTTCACTACAATTGCCATTTTACAGATAAGCAAAACAGGCTCAGAGAGGTCAGTGGATAGAGTAAGGATTTGAATTTGGTTTCTCTGTTCTCAATGCTCAGGCTGATTTTTATCCAGACTGAGTAGGAAGTTTGATTTTTATCAGTTTGTACAAACCTGCATCTAGACAGTGCTCAGGAAAGGTTTGTTCACAGTAAAGATACTTGGGAGGCGAAGAGGGAACCTGAAGATTCTGTGCAAGTTTAAGATCCGAGATGAACCAGAAACCAGTGCTCTAGTCCCTTTGTGCCTAGTGTGCTATTAGCTAGAGGAAGTTCCAAAGTCCCCCAACTCTAACAGCCCACAATGCCCTCTCTTTTTCCCCCTAGATACTCACATATATTCTGAGCTTCCTACCTCTGTCAGATCAGAAAGAGGCCTCCCTCGTGAGTCGGGCTTGGTACTACGCAGCCCAAAATGCCCTTCGGGAGGTAAGGTGCCCACCCTCACCTGGCCCATTCTCAGTTTCTCCCGTCAGCTTGCTCACGGCCATGCTCATCCATCCGTCCACTTACTCATCACATGTATTCACACACATTACATTCGTACATGGTTCTGGATACAATGCTGGGGCTATTGAGGCATAGTCCCTCCCCCAAGGAGCCCATAGTCCAGTGGAAGAGGAAGACAAGTGATAATATCGTGTACTTGGTGCTGTGACACTGCAGTGAAAGGTACAATGGGGACATGAGGAAGGACAGCCAAAGGAGACCAGCAGCATCAGGGAGGGCTTCCTGAAGGAATAGGAGGAGGATGAAGGTTGGCCTTCCAGGACTGCTAGCAGTACAAGGTGTGCAATAGTTCTGAAACGATCACACAACTTCCCTATGATCAGAATCTAGATGTGTGTGGGAGAAGTGGTAAAAGATAAGGCTAGAAAGGTCAGACTCCAAGCTGGCAGATGTGCTAGGCAGCATTGCTGGGGCTTTCTCCTGGTTACCATCCAGAAGCCTTGAAAGGAACATTAAGGCTGGGGAGTGACATGGTGTGATTTATATCCTAGGAATCTGCAGTGCAGAGTGGGCTAGAGAAGGCGAGTCAGGGTGTAGGGAGACTGCCCCAGCCCAGCTAGGAGGTGAATGCAGACATCTGTCCTTGTTTGAAAGGCAAGCAATGGTAACTCTGCTTTATTTTTTACTTCTTTATTACTGAAGTTGAACAGTTTTCTCATTAGCTGACCATTTATAGTTCCCTCTTGTTTATTCATGTTCTATATCCATTTAACTATTGGGGTCTTAGTATTCTTCTTATCTATTTGTATGAATTTTTATGCATTAAAGAGATTAATCTTTTACATATTTATTAAAATATAGTTGTAGTATGTTTGCCTTTTAATTTGCTTTGTAGATATGTGTTTACTATGGATACAGAGGTTAAATTTCTATGTTGTTGATTTTGAACATTCTTTTATTTCTTATTTCTTCCATTGCTTTTTAAACTTAGAGATCCCTTGCCACTCAGAGATTTTAGAAATATATACTCATATTTTTCTTCTTTTTTCAAAAATTAGACTTTATTTTTTTTTGTAATAGTAGTTTTAGGCTCACAGCAAAAATTGTTCTGTTTTATAGTGAGAATCTTTATGGTAATTGTTTTGTTGGTGAAATTATTTCAATTTATGCTATGAGGTAGCAGCTAACCTGATTAATTTTCAATTAGCCCAAATGCCATTTATGTATAACCTTCCCTTCCCTGCTGGATTAGAATCCTCCTCTGTCACATATTAAATGTGTAGGGCCTTTTGTTGAGTTATCTATCCAGTGTCATTGAGCTTACTATCTAAAAGAATTTGATTTGGACTTACTTAAAACTTGGAGTGTGAGACCTAAATGGTAACATGTAGTTGGTAGTTGGATTTCTGGGTGAGGAACCCAAGGGAAGGGTCTGGATAATAAATAAACATTTGGATGTCATTTTTAAGTGCATGGAAATTGAAGCCATGGATCTAAGTGAATTCCCTCAGGAACAGCAGATCACAGGGAATAAATGTCCAAGGGGAGGATGCTAGTCCCAGGGCATGGAAAGGAGCAGGAGCCTACAGAGAGGGCAGAGGAGATCCTAGCAAGAGGAGGGCTAGAAGTCAAAGGCAGAGAGTATTTCAAGTGTCAAGTGGCTGACTAACAGTGTCAAGTCCCTTGAAGAGCCTAGAAAACAAAGCACAGATAGTATCCACAATGATTGACATCTAGGAAGGTCACCAATGGCTTTAGCAACGTTTGGCTTCTGGGGGGAAATAAACAGATGGATTGAGGGGTGAGTGAAAGAAAGGAAGTGTAGATATAGTGAACTCACCTGCAAGAAATTTTCCCACAAAAGAAAGGGAATAAACAGGTCAGTAATGAGAGGTTGAGGTTGGCTTGATAATAGGATTTCAATAAGGAGAAATCTCAAATGTGTTTATATGCCGAAGGGAGGCACTAGAGGAAGGGTGAATGTCGGGAGGAGAGAGGTCAGGACCAGTGGGTGCCACCTGAGGTGGTGGAAGTGGCAGGCTTCAGTGTGCAAGGCTTGGCTTTGGTAGGATAGAGAGAATGTCACCTCTCCTCCTCAGGAAGTGGAGGGCTGGGGGTGGCAATATGGGGCCATTTGCTAAGAAAGTTCCTCAGAGGCTAGAGGCCTCTTGGCTTAGTGAATTTGGAAGCCAAATTGTTTTAAGGGAGTAAGAAGAGAAATTGAAGCCGGGGCCTCAGCAGAGAGGTTTGGAATATCCACAGAGCAGAAGGAAGATGGAGAATTACCAGAGACACATGGAAAGGCCTCTTGCACTCAGATGTTGCTGCTGCCTGTCTGTGCCTAGCACTGTGCTGGGCTGTGCAGGGCTGGGGAAAACACAGCACTCAGGAGCTGGCTGTGAGAAAGGGACAGCAAAGTCAAAATGAGAGCCTAGGGCACTGCCCTCAAAGTCCTGTGAGGCACATGAGGGGTGCAGAGAAAAGATTCAGAAAAGATTCAGTGGAATGGGGAATACTTGGGCTGAATCTTGAAAGAATAAAACATGTGCTAAATAGACAAATAGAAGTAGGTGGGGGAGTACAGAATTCTCAAGGGGGATGAGAAATGAGCTGGGGGACAGAATTGGGGGAGGCCAGTGCTGACAGTGCAAGTAAGAGGGGAGACCATGGCTTCCTTAGCACAAAATTCCTCAGCATCTGTATCCCCAGCACACCCAGAGGAGGCAGCTGTCTCATCATCCCTGGCTCCTGGCCGGGCAGGGGACAAGGAGAATGGGCACAACAGCATGATGGGTGGGGCCACAAGGACCCTAAGGAGATGTAATCAGGGGAGAGATCTCTTGGGGTCCAGCAAAGAAGGAGAGGGCAGAAGAAGCAAAGTGGGCAGTCAGGCTCGGGTGTAGGTGAGATTGAAATAAGAGTAAAGGGGGTGGGTTGCCGTGAAGAAATCAGGACCTCCCAACTTCTGCGCCCCTCTGCCTTCTGTTGCCTGAGGTGTTTACACAGACCTGGAGGCCTGACTCCCCTCTGGAGACCCAAGCCCCTGGCCTGTGTCTTCTCAAAGGCCTGCTGGAGAACAGGTGCATTAGCTTTGAATTCCTGCCCAGTGGACAGAGGGCCATTTCTCTATCAGATGGCCCTCTAGTCTGCACACAGGCCTGCAGCCTCAGCTCCGGTTTCAGTGAGTACAGCAAAATCCTGGCCTCTCACAAAGGACGAGTCACTTTTAGCAGGTGTAGGACATTTCCCAAATGACTGCATTTACCAGCATTGAAAGAGGAGGAGATCAGAGGCTAGTTGGCCCCCCTGTGGATAGGGTGGCTAAAACTGGAGAAGGCACCCTTGCAGTCCTCTCTTGAGCCTCTCGAAGCATCTTCCTAGGCCCTGGGGAGGGGGGCTTTGCCCTGCTAGGGCCAAAGACAGGGACCCAGGAGCCTCCCTCCTCCTTCCATCTGCTGCTCTGCCCCCAACAGAGGATACATGTGCCTGAAAGGTTGCTTCTAGGCTCCTGCACTTTGAGTCCAGGCTAGACCACCTGGGTGATGCCTGATAGGCTGCCGCCTTCCCACCAAGAACAATGGTAGGGAGCAGGGAGATGGGTGAGTTGGAAGCCCTTTAGGCCAGGCCCCACCCCTTTGTCCAGTGGCTTTTGCTGCTACCAGCCTGCCCTGGACTTGGACCCTGGGCTAACTGCCAGTGCCTTCCCTCGACTGTTTGTCTACCTTGTTCCTAGGGAGGCAGTGGGAGAGGGGAGCACATTCCTGCCCCTCTAGGCTCAGGAAGAAAGGGAAGGAAAGACTGAAAACAGGGGACCTGGGGCCTCCTGGGGTAGCATGTGACTGAGGGGGTGGGGGTGCTGCCCTGGCCCAGCCCTCGCTCACTCCACGCACCATCAGGTTGCCTCATCTGGCATGCAGGGCTTTGAAATGGTTGGAGGTCTGCTTTACCTTTCCTTTCCTTGATCTTGTCATCGCCCTTACAGAGATCTTCTCCTTAGCTCTGAAAGGGAGACCCAGGTCCTCAGGAGTCCTCGGGAGTCCCCACTTCCCCACGGTGTCCCAGTGTCCATGAGGAGATTTATGGGGAGTGCTCCTCTCATCCTAATGATCATGTTTAGGGAACAGGGTGTGGAAAGGTAACCTGGTGTGACTCCTGATTCCTGTGGAAGCATCCAGGAACTGGTTCCCATCACTTACCACAGGCTCCTTCCCAGGATGCCAGCCACGGGAACCATTGGCTGCTGCTTCTCCACACCCAGCGATGAGCTCCGTGTGTGTCTTTCTAGGAGGATCCTGTTGTTAAGGATCTTGCAGGAGCGCATATAATATGTCATTTCTACCTTTCTGCTTCCCTTTGATGATGTTCTGTGGGATACAGCAGGGAACGTGAGCTTGTTCTCCCAGTTGCTGAGAGGGCACATTTTTCAGGAGTTTGCTCTCCTGCATCAGGATCATGTTGCTGAGTTGAAACAAGAGCCTTCTTCGAGTACCACTTCCCCGCAACCTGCGCATCCGCAGGCAGAGAAACAGCTCTAGGATTTCAGAAGCCAAGCCCCCCTCTCCCTTGCTCCACAGACCTGCTCTGCAAAGACCTGTACCACCTGCCCTTTGACTCCCCGTGTCACAAGGTCAAGGAAAGTTTTATAAAAAAAGCTCCTGAACTGGGGTCACCCCAAACGCCTGCCTGAGCCAGCTTATTCCCACAATGACTTAGCCCCGAGCTGGCCTCCTCACAACCATGTGCTCCCCTCTCTCGCTCCCCTGTTCCGCTAGAGCAAGGCAAGCTCAACTTCTCTAAGATTCATTCTCTTAGTTCCTGTCCCCTGAAATGGAGGCTTCTCTGTCCTCACCCGGGTGCCCTCCCAAGATGAACCTCAGGGATCACAAGCATGTCTTGACCTTTAGAGCCCATGGAGCTTACACGTGTATAGCACCTGCACACACATGTGCATGTACACATACATTTTCACTTACACACAAAACCCATTTTTGCAAACATTCTTTGGCTGAGACACTGAAGCCACCAGGGGACCCTGGCCTCTGCTTGCCCCAGACCTCTGACATCTTGGCCACAGTGGGTTTAGTGAGTCCATGGGTCTCAGGGCCACTTTCTGAAAGTCCCAAAAGTTGGGATCCAGCATAATCAGTCCTGCTCCCTGGTGGCTTTGCTGGGTCTCCTCTAGGCCACCCTCTGAACCTTCCTGCACCCAGCATGCCAACTGCCCATGGGACTCCATGAGCATCCAGACCCATCCATCACTAATCTCCCTGCCCTCCCCTTATCCTCAAGCCCCAGTGCGACTTGTCCTCCAAGCTCCCAATTTCCACCAGTACCCCCTCAACCACACATAACATCACACACTACAGTGGGCCCACTTGTAGAAAGGCCCTTTCCTGACCTGCCCTCAACCTGTAATTAGCAACTTGCCACCAGACCTGATGCCCAGCACCCTCTGAAGCCAGAGGGCTAACCCAGGCCTGCTGCTGCCCTTTATAGACAAACGTGCGGTACAATATCCCCGTGTCCCTGGCCTCCGTACCAGCCATCAAGAACCTGGGCCTCAGAGGCATCTCCTGCATCAGCCTGACCAACCTGGATGGCTCGCCAGCTTCACAACAGGTGCTGCAGTCTGTTGCCTACCACCTGGGCCCGCACCTGCAGAGTTTGTGCCTCAGTGGGGGCAGCCCCACAGAGGCCTCCTTTGTGGCCCTGATCCTGGGCTGCCCAGCCCTGCGTAGCCTTGACCTCAGTGGCTGCCGCAGCCTCTTTGCATCAGGCATGCTGCTAGCTCAGCCCAAAACGACACAGCAGGTCCAGCAGGTGCTAAGTGGACTCCGTGAGCTCAACCTGGCTGGTCTGAGAGACCTGACGGATCTCAGCTTCAATCGGCTCAGCGGTTGTGCCCCCAGCCTGGAGCGCCTCTCCTTGGCCTATTGTCACCTCACCTTTGAGGTAGGCCCAGCCCGGGGTTCCACTGGTCCCCAGGACTCCTCCCCGTCCCAACTCTCCTTCTGCAACCTGCTTCGATTCTTGAAGGAGCGGGCTGGTAGGCTCCGTGCCCTGGACCTGAGTGGCACTGGCTTGCCACCTGAGGCCCTGCAGGCCCTGGGCCAGGTGGCTGGGCTACAGCTTCAGGAGCTGAGCCTGCACAGCTGCCGGGACCTCTCCACAGAGGCTGTGGCCGCCCTTTGCCACCTACAACCGGGCCTTACCTCCCTGGACCTCAGCGGCTGCTCAGAGCTGGCCGATGGGGCACTCTTGGCGGTGGGCCGGGGTCTGCGGCACCTGCGGCGCCTGAGCCTGAGGAAGCTGCAGCGACTGACGGATGCGGGATGTACAGCCCTGGGGGGCCTGCGGGAGCTACAGAGCCTCGACATGGCTGAGTGCTGCCTGGTGAGCGGGCAGGTATTGGCCCAGGCCCTGGGCTCTGGGCGTGGAGCTCCACCCCAACTGGCCTCCCTCAGCCTGGCCTACTGCTCCTCACTCAAGGTGAGCCTACCACCCTCTTCCTTCCTCACCAGGGCCAGAGTTGGGGGAACTGGGTGCACAGCACCAGGGGTCTGCCTGGTGTTTGTGTCCAAGGAATGGTAGTTAAAACTGAACTTGGGACCCAGTCTGGAACAGGGAAGGAGCCTAGACCAACCAGGACGGCCACCAGCACTCCTCCCGGCAGCTCCCCACTGCGGGCTCAGGTAAAGGGAGGTCCAAGAGACCAGGTGGAGCAGCCCACTGGTGACGGACACCTCACCTGCCAAGTGCTCTGCCTACTGCAGTCTGGAGAGGGCACTGTGGGCAGGGGTTCTGGAGGCAAGGAAGGCTGGAGAAAGGACTGACAGAACTGAGCCCTGTGGGGAAGGGACATTGATGTTACACAGAAGAGGTCAGGCAGGGTCTGAAGGGAATAATGTGATGTGGGAGCAGTAGGGTCACTTTTTGACCGAAGCCTTTCTCTTCCGTAGGGCTGCACCCTGTCTCTCCAAGTGGCATCCCTGTCCCGGCAGTGTCAGTCTCCTGTAGCGGGTTTTCCCTTTAAGCTAGCCGTGTGACCAGGGGATTCCCAACCTGAAAACCATCTCTAACCTTCTCCCCACAAACACCTCTCTTCCCCTGCCCCACTCCATCTTCCTCGCACCTGTCTCTTAGCTGTACTCTTCGGAGCCTCACCTTTTGTGTCCGCACCTCTACAAACCAGTTTCCTCTCCTGCGCCCTTAGCTGTGCTCCCCCAACCACAACTGCAGCCAGATGGCTGCCCCACACCCCCATGACCTCACAGTTCTGCTTCAAATTCTACAGGGGAACTTACCTGATTGTGTCATTGGTTGGGTGGCCATTGCTAGTCCAATAAGCGGTGGACAGAGGGCAGTCTCAGCCTACCCTTTCAGCAAAAGGCAGCACAATCTGAGTAGATGCCTTAGAAATTTCCACCTGCATCCTTCCTGCCCCAGCCGACCCTAGGCCTTTATCCTCCAGCAAACTCTTCCTACTGTCGGACCGCCATGGCTCACTCTGTCCACTGTGACCTTTCACCAGCACAGGGACATTGTTGCTTCTCTCCATGGACCCTCCCTATCGCCTATGGGGCCGGAACTTTAGGCCCCATAGTGACCTTTGCCAAGCCTAGTGACACAGGCACAAGCCACATTTCCATTGCTCTTTCCCTTCTCCACTTTCTTCCTAGGACACCTCAGTGCTTGCCCTGATCCCAGCGCTGGGCCCAAGTCTCAGGGTGCTAGACTTATCCTCTTGTGTGGCCCTCACCAACCGGACCCTGCAGGCCATCTGCACCTACCTCACTCCCCTCTCAGTCCTGCGCCTGGCCTGGTGCAAGGAGCTCTGTGACTGGGGGCTTCTGGGGCTGGGGGAACCAAGTGAGGAGCCAGCACAGGGACCCCAGGTGTGGGACCACAGAGGTCATGGAGGGAAGGTGGGGCGGTCCCTGGGTTCACCAGCCCTCCCGCCCCTCCAGAGTGTCTAAGAACACATGAGGGCCAAACTCAGGAGGAAGGAACGTGGGAAGCAGGGGCCTCTTTCCACAGCCACACCGAGAGTTGGAGCATCAGGCCTCAGGCCCCAAGGACCCTTTTCCCCAGCCACAGGGCCCCTCCCTGCTCCTACTGCAGGCCCTGCAGGAGTTGGACCTCACAGCCTGCAGCAAGCTGACTGATGCCAGTTTGGCAAAGGTATGGGGCTAGGGGTGTGGATAAACTGAGGATCCTGGGGCTGGAGCCAGGGTCCTGGGCTGACCCACTTTTTGCTTGGAAAAAGTTACTTTCTCATTGGCTTCTGCTGCCTATGGCCTCTCCTTTGGCTGTGGGTCAGGGAACTTAGAAGAGCCCCAGGCCCTGGGCTCCAGTGAAATACTGCACTCCAATCCCCATACCCTCTGTCTATGCAGGTGCTCCGGTTCCCCCAGCTGAGACAGTTGTCACTGAGCCTGTTGCCAGCACTCACAGACAAGGGCCTGGTGGCTGTGGCCAGAGGCTGCCCTAGCCTGGAGCGCTTAGCGCTGAGTCACTGCAGCCTCCTCAGTGATGCGGGATGGGCCCAGGCAGCCAGCTCCTGGCACCGGCTGCAGCACCTCAACCTGTCCAGCTGCAGTCAGCTCACAGAGCAGTGAGTGTGTCCGAAGATGCCACAGCACAGGGGCTGAGCTGGGCTGGGCCCCACACTGGGTCAGGCACCCACACCGTGACCTCCCTGCAGAACGCTGGATTCCATTGGGCAGGCATGCAAGCAGATCCAGATGTTAGATGTTGCCATGTGCTCTGGTATTAGCATGGCTGCCGTCAGGCGATTCCAAGCCCAACTGCCCCAGGTGACCTGCATCCAGTCCCGCTTCGTGGGAGGGGCTGATCTGACCGTAACACTCTGAGACCAGGTCAGTAAGCAGCCCCCGTAGCTCAGCCTCCACAGTCCCTAGCCCTGGCTTTTAGACCTGGAGTTGGAATGGGTGCCTCCTGTCTCCCTCTGCTACATACCAGAGCCTCCTCCCTAAGCTGTAAATATCTTTGCTAGGATGAGGTGGCAGCTCAGGGTGCTTCATCTCCGCCTACCCCACAGCCCAGCAAGGACTTCCTTCCAGCTACACATGGCTGCCACCGGCATCTGGAAAGCCAGCTCCTGCTCTGCTGGCCAAGCATGGGTCCAAAGCCCCAGGCCCATGTCTCCACCTGCCTCCTGCCCACCTAAGGCCAGTGCTCCATATTGTTCCCTACAAGAGCTTCCCTAGTCCCCTACAAGCACAGAACTTTAGCAGCCAAGCCAGCCTTTGTTGTAAACCCAAACAAGATTAAAAATTCCCGATTTAACCTCCTTATCTTCTCAGACTGAGGGGCCCCTCCCCTCCGCACCTTAGTTGAAGCAGACCAGCCCAGGGACAATGGAGGAAACTCCAGAGATAACTTCTTCTTCAGGTGTGGGGCCCAAAGCCCCCGGGGTGCCCCAGCAGGTCCCAGTTTTTTCCCCCATGGAGGGAGAATCCAAATGCCTGGAGGCTTCTCCCAACATAATCTCCCAGGCAGGTCCTGCAACAAAGGCACATCTGTGTGCACTCGGCCCAGCCAGACCCCAGAAACACAGTGATTAATGATGCCAGAGCCTATGAGGTTGTCTTCAGAAAAAAGAAAAAATAATAAAGGACAGCAAGTAGCATCTCTGGGCAGGAAGGGTCATTAAAGGTCATCTAGTCCAACCTCTTAAAAACAGTACCAGTGAATTTCAAAAGCAGTTCTGAGAATGTCTGTCTGGCCCTCCACGTGTCCACCAACATGTTGTCCATTGGTCCAACAGTTCTAGGAGCAGCCAGTCTGGCTGCTTGAGCACCTGTTTCATGTGGGGAATTCAGAGGTGACGAAGCCCGCCCAGCCTTAGCTGGGGAGGCAAATCAGCCAACAGGCAGGGACAGCCCAGGGTGCAGGTGTGAGTGCGCAAGTGAAAAAACAAGCACAGAGCAATGACCTTAGCCTGGGAGGTCAAGGAAGGACTCAAGACAGCAAAAAAATGAGAGGACAGTCAAGCAGAAAGGACTGGAAGGTACACATGGCAGGCCAGAACTGGTGCTGGAGACATGGGGGTCCAGGCCCTAATGGGGTACAGGCAGGATGCCAGCATGGACCAAGCACCAAGAACCCTGCAAGCCACAGGCACTCTGCTTGAAGGCTAAAACTACATGTCTGCAACCCATCTCAACTCTGCCCATGACTGTCACCCCCTAGACAATAGGGAAACGCTGACAAGGACAGGATGAGGGTGGTGTGTATGATCACATCAGCTTCACATTTGAGAAAGCAGCTGTGGTAGCTGGTATTGTGAGGACTGGAGGCAGGAAGTCAAAAGGTTCCTGCCAAGGTGATGGTGGCCTGCACAAGGGACTGGACCACTGAGAAGGAATATTGGGAGGCTTAACTGCTCTGGAATCCCCACTCCCACTTTCACTTTGAACTCAACTGCAGACTATTCCAAGTGTGATGGGAAGTCTCTGAGTACCCAAGGCAGAAGCATAGCTAGGGGAGGGGAAGTTCAGCATTTCTCCAAAAGAGATGTCATTTCATCACTTTTCAAGGTAATGATGATTAAGTTTGTTTAAAAAAATAAATTTGAGGAGGTGATGGGGAAGAGGAAGCAAGCAAGAGGCATGGAAAAGGTCAGAGAGTAGGGGCAACTTTCAGCCTGTCCTGCAGGTGGGTGTGTTCCTCTTTGCCTCATAGGCGTGGGGTCCATGACCATAGCCTCTAAGTGTGACCTCCAGCTGGGCCCAACACTCCTAGCCAATTCTGATCCCAGGGGCTCTGGCCTGCCTGTGGCCCCCAATCCTACCCTCCTGCAAAGCACTGGAATTAGAATTCAGGCTTCCTGCACTGAATTCCCTCTCATCAGAATATCCTTCCACCTCTTGAGGATGTCTTCAGCACAAAGTAGGCCCAGCTTCATACCTCTCCTTTCCTGCCTCTCACCAGAGGGCCTTCAAGTCCCTCAAAGGACACAGGGTAGGACGACCAGGGTTCAGGATTGACCTTAGACATCCAGGAGCCTCTGGACTAGGCCCCTGTTAATGCTGCCCAGAAAGGGTCCACTTGGGGCGATGCCTCCTGTCCTGCTGCTTCTCCCTTGCCTGGCTGGTAGCACCAGCCCTCCCTTGGTTGGAGCCCCCCAAACACAGGCCACCTCTTCCTGCAGACCCAGCACTGAGGGAAGCTGAGCGCTCACCCTGAGGAAGGACAACAGAGCCACCCTCCAGAACATCAGCCCCTCTGCTGCAGCTGCTCAGCTTTGTGGCCCCAAGCTGTGGCCCTGGCCTTATGCCCCACACCTCATTCACCAACTAAGTTTGAAGGCAGACTTGGCCTACCCCTGGCACAGCTGACTCGACACATACCAAGAGCCAAGCAAACTTTTATTTCTGCTGCAGCCTCTGCTGATCAGGATGTCTGCGCTTCTCCAGCCTTCACCCTTCATGGCCTCCACAGTGGCAAGCAGCTGTGGCCCTTGGCTAGCCTGTCAAGGTTCAGCAATGCTGCAGTCATAGCAGAAGTTGAAGTTGGTGGGGGGAGGGGGGATAGGGGGTGGCCGCTCAGGAATGGGCACATTCTCTAGCTCCAACAAGCGCAACTTGGTCTCCATGGTCAGCAGCTGCTCCAGGTCTAGCCGTGTCTGCTCACTGCCCATGGGACTGCCCAGCAGGGTGCTCAGCCCATCTGTCCACAGGTGGAACTGGGGATGGAGCCAGCTCCATGAGAACCAGCCAATCTCTTCCCCTGCCCATCTGCCCAGCTCTGTTCAGCCTGCCCAGACACTCACCTCCCGTTTAGAGGGGGCAATGAAGTTGAGGTACGCCTCCTCCTCCCCATGGTCATAGCTGACTGAGAAAGCTAACTCATAGAGGTCCTGGGGAGGCAAGGGAACCAGAAGCACTGAGCAGGGGCAGGGCAGGTGGGAAGGAGCCCAGGCCTCCACAGCCCTTACCTTGTTTTGCTTCACTGAGCCCTTCTCCCGGACGTGGGGGCAGTCCTTGCCGGTCAGCAGTGCCCTGATGTCAGCCACAGCAACTGCAGGAAGAAGGCTAGGCTGACCACTGGGGCCTCAGGCATGCCAGGGCATGGGGTGGTCTAGAAAAACAGGTATCCTACCCCTGCCCCTGCCCTCCTTACGCTGCTCTGGGAGGCTCTCCGGGGCAGGCGGACTGGCACCGTCCTCCACATCCCCATACTGCAGCACCTTGTGGTTGGGGGACAGGCAGCAGAACCACAGCTTGTCTGTGGACAGCAAGAAGAGGGAAGGAGTAACGAGAGGGGCCCTGACCCCAAACCAGCCACCCTCCGCCCCCTGCCCACTCAACAACCCTGGCGCCTCCGGCTGCTGATCTTGCGGAAGAGTGTCCCCTCGCAGAGGCGGAGCAAACGCTGCTGGCGGATCAGGCCCAGGAGCTCTGGCTTCAGCTTCTCCCGAAGCTCCCTGAGGGGGAGGACAGGAGTAGATGACAGGAACTGACCTGGGACAAGGCCCATGAGTCACCAGGGAAAGTTCGGTCTAGGACTGGACCCATCCCCACCAACTCACAGTATGGGAGGGGCCAGTGTGCCTTCCTGGTGCAGCCGCTCAGTCTGCCTCAGTCGTAGCACCTCCCCATAGTTGAGCGAGTTCACCTTGGTTCGGAAGAGCTCCAGGGAGCTGGGCTTCAGGGCCAGTGTGCGGGCCAGCTGCTCCCGGACCACTTGCATGACCTGGGGCCACCCCAGCTTCAGTTCAAAGTCTGAGCTCCGGCCCCTACCTGGCACGCAGCCCCCTGCCCTGGCCCAGGTCTTCCAACTCCCACCTTGTCAAAGTCTTCCTGTGTGGCCCGCATCTCCTTCCAGGTCTTATTCAGCAGCTGGATGCTCACACAGAAGAGCTCATGGAAGCTCTGGTCTTGGCCAAAGAACATGGGTGAAAAATCCTGGGCCGTTTCGGAGCCTGGAGCAGGGGGGCAGGAGGGGCTCAGGGAGAAAGTATGTGAAGCCCCTGGCCCTCTCTGCCCTTCCGTCCCCTGTTCCCAGACACACGGCCCAATCCCACTCACAGGGCTCCCCAACATGGAGCAGCTCACATAGCAGCACCGTCAACTGGATACTGCTCCGGGCAAAGGGGCACTCATGCTTGTCCTCACGACTGCTGTTCTCCAATACAAACTGGGGTGGTGGGAGCAGAGAATGGGGCGGGAGTCACAGCTAAGCCAAGCCCTTGGGGACCCTGCAAAGGCAGGCATCCTGCTCTCCCCTCCCCCTCTCCACCACTAACCCGGCTGTAGGCACTGGGTGCATGTCTGGAGAAGTAGAGCATGTTGTCCAGGGCCAGCAGGCCAGGAGGCACGCGCTCTAGGTCTTGTGCAGGGTTGCTGTCCTGGAGGAAGGGGGACAGGCAGCTGAGAAGGGGCCCCAGTCCTCTGGAACAAGAGCAGTCCTGGGTTGAGGCAGGGGTGGGGACCTGGGTGAGGGTCACTCACGGAGAAGCCCAGTTTGCGGAACTCTCGGGCACAGAGGGAACGGCGACGGTCAGCACTAAGCCCAGCACTAAGGGACTCCCCTTCTGGCTCAAAGGCAGCCTGGCGCAGGGCCTGCAACTGTTCCCGCTGCTCCTGCGGTCATTATTTGGGGGTGGGGTGGGGGGAGGAGTCACAGTCATAGATTCAAGGCCAAGCTTCAGCTGCCCCCAGCCTGAGTACCCCAAAGCACCCACCTGGCTATAGGGGTCCAGTGGCATCCGCATGCGCGGCTCCAGCAACCCCAGTGTCAGGGACTGCAGCACGTACAAGTGGTGAGCCATCTCGTCACCCATCGGTGCTGCACCATGGATGATGTTCTGGAGGACAGCCAGTCCATGAGTGTGAGCTTAGGCTCACTGGGCAAAGAGGAAGAGGGAGGGGTCTGCCTGGCCCAGTGCCTCCTACCTTATAAATGAACTGGCGAAGGTTTCTCTGCCACAGGTAGTCAAGCATGTGCTGAGGGTGGGCGGGCAGGAAGGGAGCTTAGATAATGTAACCCTACCATGAGCATCCACCCTGCAGGCCCAGGGTGCAACACAGGGCTCAGCAGCTCCCGCCCCTCATCCATCCACCAGATGGACACCCACCTTGCGTTCAACGAGGCTGGCCCCCTGCAGCAAGGCTGTCAGCAGTGCCATGGCCTTGGTTTGCAGCTGCTGGTTCATCCTGGGGCAAGAAAAGGGCTCAACGGGCCATCCAGGATCTGGCTATGCTCTCCTCCTCTGTGCCCCACCTCCAGAGACTTACACCTGCAGGTGCACCAGCAGCCTGTCCAGTGGAACCTCACTTTTCACCAGCTGGCCCAGAACAGGGTTGCTCAAGGTCACACTCTCCAGCAACCTGAGGGCCAGGGGCTGCACAGATGCGTCCATCAGGTTCATGTTCACATAGCACACCACCTGTAAGGGGCAGCAGGGGTTGTCACCACCTGACCAGCATGGACTGCCAGATCCTAACAGCACCCCACTTCCCCTACCTGCTGTCCCTAGAAAAGCCCACACACCTTCCTAACAAAGGGGATAGTGAGCGTCTCCCAGGACACCACGCCATGCTCCATGAGCTCCAAGAAGACCTGCAGTGCGAGGGCCAGCACCTCCCCTAGGCTGGGGGCACATCTGGGGCTGAGCAGGGCCAGACCAGGACCTCCAGCCCCCCATGTCCACCACCCATCACAGCCCAATGCTCACTCGTCCCCTTCCTCAATGATGGTGCTTAGCCTTTTTAGCCCATCTCGGCTGATGACCTCCTGGGCAAAGATCATATCAGGGGCCAGTGGTGCGAGGCGCTTCAGGGCTTCCCGGCGCCCTTCACGACTCCCGCTCTGCAGCCCACCCAACAGCCGCTCAGCCTCAAGGTCCTGGCGGGAGCAGAAACAAAGGTGAGGAGGCTAGGTGGAGGTAAGGAGTGGGAACTGGAGGTATGGGATCAGGGTGTCCACTAGATGGAGCGCTGCAGGGATGACACTGGGGCCTCCAACTCTGGGGCAGAGGCATAGCTGGGCAGAAAGGAGGCACAGCAGTGGGGGTAGGGAATGTGGGTGGGTCCAGGAGGGGCATTACTGGGGCAGTGCTGAGGCACAGTATGCTGCCATTCTTGATCTCTGAGCGGTTCTGGAAAAGACAGCAGAAAAAGAAGTCAAGTCAAGAAGGGTCCTGAGGATTGGTTAACTGGGGTTGTCAATGAGGGAGGATTTGGAACTGGGTGAAAGATCACATTCCAGTAGGATGAGTAGTCTGAGGAGTCGGGGCCAGCACTCAGAAATTAGGAAGGTCTAAAGAGGAGTGGACACTCACATTCTCAGTGATGTATCTCCTGTGCCCATCAGCAAACTGCAGGGCATAGCGCTCAGAGTGAGCCAGGCTCCACCTGCAGGCAGAGGAGGTTCAGTGAGGCAGGTAAGGGGCACCCCCTCCCTACTGCCCTTCCCCCAGCCCCTGGCCTGACAGGCCGGCACTCACGCGTCGCACACCTCCTTCAGCACAGCCGCCAGGGGCTTTGCCTGCAAGTGAAGAGGTCGCTCAGGATTCCAGGAGTGGGGAGTTGGGAAAGAACCTGGGGAAGGGGTAGGGTGGGCTGTTCCGAGGGGAAGGGAACGACCCAGAGGTGGGCAGTAGGGTGGATGTTGGGCGGACTGGCGGGTGACCTGGTCCAGCTGGATAAGCTGCGGGATGGCATCCAGCTTCTGAACAGCGATCTTCACCACTTCCCGCGGGGGTGCCATGGTCCAGCTGGGACTGAGAGTCTGTACCTTCCAAACTGTGCAACCTCCTGCGGAGGACGCACCTGGCCCGGGACCCTGGGGGCAATGAGGGTGTCCCACTGCCCGTGGCCTGACGCTGGTAGCCCACACTCACTGCCCAGGTGCTCCGGCAGTCTCGAAGGGACCGAGGTTAGTTCCGGGTTGGAGTCCCGGAGGTAGGACGGCGCCTGCCCCGCCCCACCCTGAAGAGGCCCCGCCCCACCCCAAGGTGAGGCAGGTGGGGCACGGGAGGGCGGGCTGCGAGTGCAGCCACACCTCCTGTTCCAGCAAGGTGACCCACCCAGTACTGCCACCAATCCATCGGTCCCAGGGAGGGCCACCCCCCAAAGAACCAGACCAAGAGATAGGATTAGGCACGATCTTTATTTACTTGGACGCTGTACAAATATTACAACTTACTTTTGCTGCAAAAAGTATAAAAATAATCTTTATATAGGAATCCATTCATTACTGCAAATCTTTCTAAATCTCTGCAAATGGCTCTAAATGAGGGTAAATGAATAAACAAGAAAGGACTACAGGGCAGCGGGAGGTTGGGGCAATCCTCAGGGACTTCCAACCCGGATTCCTAGCTAGATTCCCTGTTAGCACCCCCTGCTACCACTTACAGGTTGTCAAGCCTAAGGGTCAGGCTGAAGGGGGACACGAGACCACGAGGAGCTGCAGGGTCACGTGGTGGGGAGAAATAAAGTGGTGCTGGCAAGGGCCCAACTCCACCCCAGCTTCCCTCTGGTAGGGGGAGGAGCTGGCAGGAAGGGGCCAATGGAGGTTGGACAAGCTGCCCTTGGGGGCAATGTAGGTCCTCATTCTATGACACTGGGTGGCAGCAGAGCCTGGGCTCAGGGAGGGCACGGGGAGCACACAGGTCGGGGGAGACTTCAGAAAGGGAGAGGCAAGTATTTTGGCTCCACCATGGAGGGAGCTGGGCCCTTTCCCCTGCTCTCCCAGCACGAGACAGGTGGCGGTGCAGGAGTGGGAGAACTGTGCAGCCAGGGGAGGATGGGGAAGCCAGGAGTCTGTGGTTCTCAGGCTGTGGAAGAGTGAGGTGGGAGGTCCCCAAGCAGCCCTCAGGTTAGACAAGTCTGTGTCCCAGCCACACAGGGCAGCCCCGTGTCAGAGGTTGAGAACAGGCACATCAAAGAGGTCACAGACACCTTCACTCTCATCCAGGTTATAGATGTAATCGTGGTCTCCAGGGGGCGGAGAAAGGCGGAGAAGGGGAGCAAACACTGCAGAGAGCACCAGATTGAGACCTGGGCCCAAGGCCCCACCCAAAAGCCACCCAACCCCCTGTCCACCCCCATTCCCCACCTTCCTGGGCCACCCACCTTCTGAGGACATCAGCTCCTCCAGCAGCTCTGAGCTCATGCACTCTGGGGATGGGGAAAGAGCTCAGTTACACTTCTGGCTCCTGCCTCCCCGCCCACCAAAAGCCATGATGGGAACCCCCAATCAGGAACTTTCACATTTTGCCCAGGCACCAACCACAACCATAGGTCCTCAGCCAAGCAGGAAAACCACTTTAAGACCCAATAAGCTGTGCCCCTTCGCCTAGCCCTAAGGTGGAACACAGACCTACCTCGTGTGGGATCAAAGATTTCTGACAGCTCTTTGGGGAGTTCCAGAACTGAAAGATAAGAAAGCCATACTCAAGGGCACAGAGGTTCAGTCCAGTTCCACTCTAGCCCCCAACTTCCTCAAATCCTGGGGTTCCACAAGCTAAAGAGATGGAGGCCCTGCCCCAAGCCAAACTGGCAGTCTGTCAATCGCCCTTGCTGACCCAAATTCCACGGTGCTGAGTTCAGGGTACCAAAGACTCACTGCAGATGAATAGTACAGTCCTTCTAACTCAGAAGTGCTGCCAAAGGGCAAGCACACTCTCTCCCTTTCTGAGCTCAGCATGCAGACCCAGACCCTACCTGATGGAGAATGCCCTGTCCATCCCTACTCTGAGTGCTTCCTTAGTGCCAGACTCAGACACCGCATCTGGGCAGGGTTACCTGGCAGAGGAGGCAGACACCTCAACAGGGGCTGGTGCTACAGGGTGATAATCCTGCTACAAAGGTCTGACCAGGAGGATGCACTTTTAAAGCAGAAAAAAATGAAGGTGGAGGGGAGTGCTGGGGCTGGATCACAGGGAAGTCATACACTAGGCTTAGAAGCTCTGGTTTTATCCAGCAGACCTTAGGAAGCCATTAAAGGTGATTTTGTAAACAGAAATACCAGTCAGGCTGTGTTTCAAACAAATCCTTGTCAACTGAGGTGAAAAGGAGGACGCTGAAGAATTTACGAGAGAGGTGGTGGGCAATGATGGTAGGTGTTGAGGATGTGAGATGTCTGGAACAGAACTTACTTAGCTGATGGGATGTGGGGAGCAGAAGGAGGAGGGAGAAGGAGCAGGAACTGGAAGAGCAAGTTCAGTAGAGAGCACGTGGGAATGAAGTGCCCACTAGATATGCAGAAGAAAGCATATGGACACAAGTGGGGGGTGGGGGGGATCCAGGCAAAAGACCTAGGCAAGATGGAGGCTGGGGGTCCATCTACCCTCCACAGGTATGGAATGGGACAGAGACCTAGGAAGTGTCAATGTTTAAGGAAGTGCCAGGAAGAGGTCAGAAGGGAAGCCACTGAGAGAAGAGCCAAGAGCTGGCATCATTAGCACCAAAGGAGGAAAAAAGCATCAATAGGGAGCAAGAGACCATCAAAGCACATCAGCGTTGAAATCCGCTGGGGCTGGCAGTCAGGGTTGGGCAACTTATCAACAGCTGGGGTATGGGGTGGGTACAAGCGTCCTGAATACAGAGAGTGATTAGGAGACCAAGAAATGAAGTAGAGTGGAGATGACTTTTTCAGAGTCCAGACAAAGGAGACAGGGAAGGTAAAGAGATATACACAGAGGATGAAGTGTTATTTAGTGAGCAGAGAGCAGTGCTTATGGGCAGAGGAGAAAGAGTCCTGGGAAAAGCAAACATTCAAGCTGCCAGATGGAGATGGGAATTCAGGCAGATAACAGCACGGCTCCTGGGAAGACGCTGCCCATCTTTGGAGCCTGAGGGACATACCCCAGCCCCTTCTCCAATGGAGTGCTTTTGCCTACCTGAGGTTTGAGTCTATGGGTGGCAGGCAGGGCTTGAGAGAGGGGTCAAGGAATTGTGCCAGACCAACAAGGGGAACAAAGGGGCACTGGCACCCAATCTGGAGGCCAAGCTCCTTACTCTGGCTGGCAGAGCTCTGGTCTAGACAACGCTGATGGCAGGGGTTGGCCCTTGGGCTGGCCAGTTCTGGCTGAGGAGATGGGAGAGCTGAGTTTTCAGCCCCCATTGTTTCTGACCCAGGAATGAGGAATGGCTGAGGCTGGGTTCTCCCCATTCCCGATGGGACAAGTACTTACCGCCTGTGGGGTCTGCCTTGATGGGCTCAAAGGAGGTAGAAGGGTTGGGTCCAGATAAACTACTATTGCTGCTGCTGCTGCTGCTGCTGCTGCTGCTGTCCAGCAGAGCGGAAGACTGCAATGGCCGGGTGTCCAGTGCTGTCGGGCCCAGCGAGAGTGTGCTGAGCTCACCACTGTCCTTGCTATCGTTTCCAGGGCCACCACTCACTGCAACCACATACCCCAAACCAGTCACTTGGGGGAAGAAAGTGGGCTATTGGAGCTGACTGTGACAGAACACATGGCCAGGATGACTACAGCCTTGCCTCCTAGGCCCAAAGAATTAGGCAGTGCCAGGTATCCCTGAAGAGGTAACCTGGAAATAAGGCACTGAAGGAGGCAGGGGCATGAGGCCTGTAAGAGGGAGGAGAGACTCACAGACAACATGGCTGTCAGGGAAAGTGACACATAGGTGGATCTGGGGGAAAACTGCTACCACTAATGCCCCTTCACTTAGAGATTCCCTATTTAAAAAGGACTCCCAGCCCTGGCTGGTGGCACAGTGGATAAGGTGCCGGACTGTGAACCCAAAGGTCGGTGGTTCGATTCCCAGCCAGGGCACATAACCGGGTTGCAAGCCAGGTCTCCAGCCAAGTCTCTGTAGCTGGGGGCAGGTGAAAGGCAACCATACATTGATGCTTCTCTCCCTCTCTGCCTCTCTCCCTTCCCCTCTCTCTGGAAATAATTAATAAAATCTTAAAAAAAGGACTCCCTTGTCACAGCAAAGGAAGGTCAGCTGGAGGCCAGGAAAAAGACAATCCCCACAGGGTATCTTCCGGCTCCAAGTATAGCATCCCACAACACAGAGGTATCACCCCTTCGATTCCAGAGTTCACTCTTGTTCATCATGTCTCACCTGTGATTTCAGCTGCTGAACTGGTCATCATCCCTTGGGCTTCAATGCTGCCAAGGACACAGTTGGTGGTGGTCACCTGGGGACTGCTTGGGTGTGAGGCATCCTGGGGCAGAGCCATAGCAGATTTGGGTAGAGGTGGAGTAGAGACAGCAGGTGGGTTCTGGAGCAAATCTTCAGGTGGCGGCACGGGCACTGCCACAGGCGGTGAGCTCCATGCTTCCTTGTTCACCAGCAGCACCTCGATGGGGCCACTCACGCTCTTCAAATGAATCTGGTACTTCTTCTGCCCATTTAGGCCCTGGGGGTGTGGGACAGAGAATGGAGGGCAGCTGGAATTCGAAGCAGGCTTGGCTCCTGCCTGACCCTAAGCCACAGTGTCCTCCCTCGCCCAAGGCTGCCCGTTCTCCTAGATAACCTAAAACCTCAGGCCTCCCCCTACCTGCCCCACCCTGGACTTATCGGGCTCCACAGCCAGCATCCACCCTCACCCAACCCCTCCTGCCTGAGCTGAGCACCCACCTCTGGGATGGGCACCTCCAGGCTGGTGCCAGATGGAGCCCGGATGGCCAGGAGGGTGTCTCCTAGAATATCAAGGATGGGTCAGGGCCAAGGGGCTCAATCTGAGCCAGGAATGGGGGTTCCTGTCCCTTGGAGCAAGGAAGGAGACCATGGTCTCTGAGGGGGCCTCACCCATCCCCCACAGTGGCTTAGGCAGAGAACTAGAGCCTTTCTCCTTGAAAGGCTCCCGGAGTGAGTAGCCAGAAAATTTGGATTAAAATATCTGGAGCAAAAAATTGCTGGCCATGGACATCACGCATCCTCAATTGAGGGCTGCTCCCTAGGTGTTGGTGTTCTGGCTAAGGTCAACATTCCTTCCCCAGAATCAGGCTGAGATGAAAGATGAGAGGTTGTATCCACAAAGCAACTAAATTAACCACAGACTGGAAGTGGGCATCATTGCTCCCTGAGTACAAGCATGCATGAATGCATGAATGAATGGATACGTACATACTTTCCCCCCTTATGCTCATCACACCTGAGAAGCCAAACCCAAGGCACAAAGTAGATAGGGACTGATTCAGGGACTCACTCAGTCCAAGATTCTTGCATCCTCTTAGTATGGTTAGGCTCCACAGGGTCCCAGTGACCCTCAAATCCATAACTTATCCTGTCTGATTCCTGTTTGGGAACAGGCCCCAGGTGGAGCCTGTTCCACCATCCTTCCTGTTGCCCCTTAGCTCGGGCCACACCATCTCTTAAGAGATAGAACTCCATTTGGATACTGAACCCACAGATCAGGACTGTGGATCAAGCCTAGCCCACCTCCATACCCCACCCCTACCTCCCCACTCAGACTCTGCTCACCAGCAAAGCATCTGCAGATGTCCTCATGAGTCACGTAGGCCAAGGTGTTGAGGGTTAAGGAAAACAAGTGATACCCAACAGGTAGTAGATCACAGAGAAAACCAAGATTTTTAACAGATATATAACATACATGCCCTCAGAGAAACTCCTGGGGCTGGGGGTCTAAGTGGAAAGAGATCACAGGTGGGGAAGGGACTCTGAAAGAGAAACAGGAGGCTGGGACCTGGCCAGGAACTGTAGGACCATCCTCTCAAAAGGAATAGGGCCCAGGGCACCACAGAGCAAACCCAGATGGACTAGTGGGCCCCTTGCCCACACTCCAGGAACAGGAACTGCCAGGAGGATATCAGCTGTTCTGCACGTCCTCAGTGACATTCCGGATGCTCTGCTGCACCCACACCTTGTGCTGGTCCAGTTCTTGCTCTCGCTGCTGCAGCTCCTCGATCTCTGCCTTGAGCTCAATCAGCTTGTCCGCAATCTCCCGGGTATTGCAGCCGGGCCCGACGCCCCTAAGCCCAGGGAGTGGGGCTGAGAGAACTGCCAGAAACTCTGCATCTCATGATCCCTGCTCTCTCCTGCACCCTCCCCCACCCACTCCCCCAACACTTCCGGGTAGACCCCATTAACCTCCCAGGTGCCCCCACTCACTTCCACTGGATGCTATTCTTGGATTTTTTCTCGATCAGTCCAATACCTTCCAGCACGTTGGTAATGTCGTAAATCCGCCTCTTCTGGCGCACAGCTAGGGTGTCAGCTGCCTGGCAAAAAGAATAGCGGAGAGGATGCTCAGTCGCACTCAGGTGTAGTATCAGCTACCCTGAAACTCGGTCTACAGTGTTTGGAAAGACGTTGGGCAGTCCCAACCCTCCTCAAGCTATCACAGTAGCTCAGGACCGCAGGGAACAAAGTGGTCTTGGCTCGGGCTGAAGTGATGTTCTGATTGATGCTCCTTTCTCCAGACAGGGAGGGCCACGAGGACCAGTACCTGCAGCCCCAACACAGGCACACAGCTGACACCGATGGCCACAGCCGAATGAATTAAACGGCTTCGAGCCTCCCACTTGCAAACGAACGCACACGGACAGCGGCCTACTCTCCGAGAGCTCCGCCGGGCTGCCCCGGGGGTTCCCACTACCTGCCCCGGCCTGTTCCACCATCCCCCCTGTTGCCCCTTAGCTCGGGCCGCACCAGCTTGAGGTCAAGCACGCCGTCCTTGGCCTCCTGCAGAAGCGACACGAACTTGGTTGTGAGCAGTCCCAAGCTCTTCTCGTGCCGGCTTGGGGTGCCCGGGGGCGGCGGCGCCTGTGGCCCGGCCTCCGCCATTGCGCCCGCCCGCCGCCTCCCCTCAGCCAGGCCAGGCCAGGCCGGCGCCGCCACCACTTCCGCTTCCGTTCCTCACGGTTCCGCCGCCCGCGCCAGCGTCGCTACTTCCGCTTCCTCCCTGCGCAGTCCTAGGGAACCTGGAGCAATTCCTTTCTGCGGGCGTTGCCGCAAAACTTCGGGGACTATCAGCAACTGTTCAACCGCCGAATAAGACGAAAACAACCTGGGGACCCCGGGAGACAGGACGTGATGCGGAGACTGGTAGAGGAAGTCGTTGGGCAGCCTGGCAGTAGAGAAAGAGGAGCCACCAAAACCTTCCTGGATGGCCAGCCTGCCCCAACACCACTAACTCTGCCCCAAGCTCCATGTCAGGAGAGGGGACCATGCTGCCAGGTGAACCCCATGTATTTTCCCAATCCTGCTACCCCACTATCTTGGGTCACCTACCCTATTATCGTACTTCACTTTCTGCCAAACAAGAAGCACTTACTACATCTAGCTTGTTCCCATCTCCAAACCCACTCCCCTTCCCTGGTCCCAGCCTAGTCTTTCTCTCCTCTCTGCACTGCAGTGCTCAGAGGCTATGGAATTATAACCACTTTCCAGCCAATGCAAACCATGTTTACCAATGTGCAAATACATGGAAAGTTCCTGGCATGTAGGAAAGATAATGTGTTTGCTGGTATCATTTTGTTATTTTTAATATTTTAGTTATTTATTATTGTTTACTTTAGGTCAAGTTTTCTGGGAAACAGACTTTGACACAAGGATTGGCCTGCAGGAAGTTTATTGAAGATCCATACTTGTCAGACAAACAGAATTGGGCAAAGAAGGATTTAAACTGCAATGCAGCCCTGGCTGGTAGCACAGTGGATAAGGCGCCGGCCTGCGAACCCAAAGGTCACAGGTTCGATTCCCAGCCAGGGCACATAACCAGGTTGCAAGCCAGGTCTCCAGCCAGGTCTGTAACTGGAAGCAGGTGAAAGGCAACCATACACTGTTTCTCTCCCTCTCTGCCTCTCTCCCTTCCTCTCTCTGGAAATAATAAATAAAATCGTAAAAAACAAAACAAAACAAAACAAACAAAAAAAAAAAACTGCAATGCAGTTATAATAGAGGCCTCTCGTTGACTGGCAGAACTCCAGCTAGACCTGGCAGGGAGGACCCAACCTCACCATTCCCATCTTGCTTCCCATATTCTTCCCCCAACCCATGCAGAAGGACTCCTACCAGGAGGAAGTGCCAGCTGCATTTTGTCCTTGGCTGTGGAGTCCAAGTTAGGTGCTGGAGAAGCCAGAGCCAAGCCCATCCTACTAGGAGCTCTGAAGCTGGGGTGGCCCTTCCAAGACATTCCACCTCCAGGCAAGGGTACTGAGCCTGTGCAACCCAACATTGACTGAGAGACTCAACTGCGAGACCTCAGCAGCCTGTACTCCTGGCAGCTAAGGGAACAAGTGCCTTTGTCGTGAATGGTGGATTTGGGTAGTTACTACCTTGTATTTCCTTCCATGGCCCCTTTAACTCTCAAGATAAATTGTGTTCATAGCCCTTGAACCTCTCTTGCTACCACCCACTACACACATTCTTCACAACAGCCTGTGATCTCTCACTGCTCGGCAAAGGTGCACACCCTCCTCTGAGGGGCCCGTCAACCCAGTTTCCATACCTTGATGTTGCCTGCACCCATATATACACCCCACTCTCTGCCCCAGGTTGGGGCCATCTATTCCCTCTGCTCTGAGCACTAAGAGGTCCTGGGTAGACTGGGCAAGACTCAATCATCACAGGGAGTACACACCCACCTCTCCCCAAGGAAGTCGAGCCCAGCTCTCTCCACCTCATCCCACAATGCAGATGCTCTTTCCTGTTGGGAATAAAATGCTGGAGACTCAGCTTCCTTCCTTCCTGCACTTGGTCTTGGAGAGGGGAGGGGCTCCTAGGCAGGGAGATGGGACAGGCTTCTTTGGGAAGAGGAATTCTGCTGCAAGCTGAGGTGTGGGCCAGAGCCACCCAGGCCCTGTGAGCCAGTGGAGGGAGTGTCCAGCTCTGCTGTGAGCTCCGGGGGAGACGGCCATCCTCAAGGCCAACGCTGTTTGTGGAGGCGGGAGAAGTGGATGCCTGGTCAAGCCTGGTGAGTTCCGTACCCAGCTGGTCTCTGCAACGAAGACCCCAAGAGAGGGGTCCGGTGGAGACCTGTGCCTACCTTCCTCACTTGCATCTTCAGGGATAAAACAGAAATCCAGCAAGGGAGGCTTCCCAGGTGCCTCCCCAGCACACCAGCGTCCCTCTCATTTCCTGAGGAGCCTGGGCAGGAACCTCTCTCCTCCTTCTTAGGGAGGCCTAGAGAGAGCCTCCAGCTCAAAGGAGCATCCACTCTATCTGCTCTAACCCAGACCCTTGCCCAGAATCCCACTTTGGCTCTGGCTCCTCCAGGGCCTAAAATGGACTCCGCAGCTAAAGACGAAATGCAGCCAGCACTTCTTCCTGGTAGGAGCCCCTCTGGATGGGTTGGGGGAGGAATGAAAGATGGGAATGGTGGGGGTGGGTCCTCCCTGCCAGGTCTGGCTTGAGTTTATCAGTCAGCAAGAGGAGTGGACTGCCCTGGGGGCCAGACTGAGGAGCAGGAAAGGGAGCAAGGGCAGCAGCTGCTTCCTCCGGGCCCTGCCCAACTGACATGGCTGCCCAGGCTTTTCCTGCCCAGGGCTCGAGTGGCCGGAGCAGGAGAGAGCAGAGCAGCTGGCCCGGGGTGCAGCACTCAAGTGGGCCTCAGGCATCTTCTACCGGCCAGAACAACTGGCCAGGCTGGGCCAGTACCGCAGCCGTGAGGTTCAGCGTACATGCTCCCTGGAAGCACGCATCAAGGTGGGCCTCGGGCAAGGGCAGGGGTGCTGGGGTGGGTGGCAGAACTGGCCAGGCCTCACTATGGCCCTCTCTTCCACAGTCAGTGGTGCAGTCGTATCTGGAGGGTGTGAAAACTGGTGTGTGTCAGCTGGCCCAGGCCCTGGAGGCAGTGCAAGGAGCCCGTGAGGCCCTGAGCCAGGTCCATGGGTTGCTCCGGGGCGTGGCTGATTCTGTACAGACCCTAGAACCCTTGCGGGAGCAAGTTGCCCAGCATAAGCAACTGCAGGCCCTGTCTCAGCTGCTGCCCCGGTTGCGAGCAGGTGAGTGTGCAGGGGCCCTGGGCTGCAGCCCTTCACAGTTCGTCAACACTCACCAAGGGACTGGGGCACTAGTAGAGATTACATGGAGGGGCACACCGGGACCTCCCAGAGAGTTATTCAGGCTTCAGATGGCATATAAAACTATGCCAATTGGCTCACTCTGGGGTTCCTGGAGCAAGGAGTATCTGCATCAGGACTGACACCCAGTCAAGTGGCTATGGCTACCCTGGTTGTTAAGTTGGAATATTTTCCTAACAGGGAGGGTGAATAGCCACTAGAATGGTCCTCCAGTTCCTCCTTGCCTTCTCTCCAGGATCCCTGACTTCCTTATGTTCCATTAACTCAAAGGGTTACACCTGGCCTACCAGACCTCTAGGACCTTCCCTGGTCCTTTCAGATTGGCCAGTGCTCTACTGTTCTAGTTATTTTAAAAATTTTTAATAAGACTGAATTTATTCAATAACCCAGTGTGTTGGTTATTATAAATGTGTTGGCAATTAAATACTTTACACATCACTGCAGCCCCAGGGCTTAGCATCTGATCCTGTACCCATTGTACAGGTGGGAAGGCTGAGACCCAGAGCTGTCTTCTTTGCTCCCTCCTTAGTGCCAGCTGCAGTGGTCCATACACAGACCCTGATTGATACCCATCAGCTATTGGAGGCATATGTGAGCCTTCGGGAGCTGGAGCAGCTGCAAGAGGAGACATGGGCATCTCTGGGGGGCCTGGAGTTGCCAGTCTTCGAGGGGCTGGGCCCTCTGGCTGAGGCACTGGGCCAGGCTGTGGAGATGGCTGTAGGGGCCGCAGGGCAGCTGGCGCGGGATGACCCAGCCCTGTTGGTGGCTGCTGTGCGTGTGGCAGAGGTGGAGGCCAGC
Source organism: Noctilio leporinus (assembly GCA_004026585.1). Taxonomy (NCBI): domain Eukaryota; kingdom Metazoa; phylum Chordata; class Mammalia; order Chiroptera; family Noctilionidae; genus Noctilio; species Noctilio leporinus. The sequence continues at coordinate 33,067 of PVIW01000169.1, read as the reverse complement.
CGTACAACCTCCCTTGAGCAGGCCCCCAGGGACTGGCGGCAACGCTGTCTGCGGGCACTAGAGGAGGGCCTAGAGCGGGTCCACTTTGGGACACCTCTGCTACCTGGACCTGGGGCCCTAGCAGGGTGGCTGGAGGCCCTTCGGGTGGCTCTGCCAGCCGAATTGGCGACAGCTGAGGCACTAATAGCACCCTGCTGCCCACCACACTACAAGGTGGTCCAGCTATGGGCCCATACCCTGCACAGTGGCCTGCGTCGATGCCTGAAGCAATTCCTGGAAGGGCCTGAACTGGGAGCTGCTGATGCCTTCACCTTGCTGCACTGGGCACTGCATGTGTACCTGGGGTCAGTGCCTTTGGGACAATGGGAAGTGGGTGGATCAGAAACTGGGGGCTCAGTTTGATATTGGGCCACTTATCGCCAGGCCAGAAATGATGGGGAGTCTGGAATTGGGGCCCGAGGCTGATGTGTCTCAGCTGGAGCCCCTCCTGACCCTGGAGAATATTGAGCAACTAGAGGCAACATTTGTGTCCAAAGTCCAAGTGAGTAGTTGGGGCCCAGGTCCAGAGAAGCTATGCACCAGCTGTGTGACTATCTGTGTAGCCCCATGTCTACCTGTCTCTAGCAGGGCCAGTGCCCTGCTATCCCTTGCTACATCCTGCTGCCCCTTGTCCCTCCCCCAGGCAAGTGTGGTGCAATGGCTGCAGAAGGCACTAGATGGGGAAGTAGCTGAGTGGGGGCGGGAACAGGAGCCTGACACGGACCCATCTGGCTTCTACTACTCACCTATGCCAGCCATCGTGCTGCAGGTTGGTGGGAAGTGGCAGTCAGGTGGGCAGCCCTTGTTTTTAAAAATGGGGGGGGGGACAGGACTAGGATTCTACTGATGGCTGCCCATCCCTACTTGTAGATCCTGGAAGAGAACATTCGAGTATCCAGCCTGGTCAGTGAGTCACTGCAGCGGCGGGTGCACAACATGGCACTGTCAGAACTGGGAGCATTCTTGAGGAGGTCAGCCACGGCAATGGCCCACTCCCACCCCCTGGCCCTGCTCCTGGGGCGGCCCAAAGGGGCTCTGAGTGAATAAGACACATCAGTGGGAAAACTCTCCTCCAAACAGGGCCTTGGGTATCTTGGAGGTGGGGCCAGAGTACAAGGGACAGGGATTGTTGGGGCACCAGAGTGACAGCAAGTGCAGGAGCTACCTCTGCCCTTTGCAGCTTCAATGATGCTCTGATCCGATTCTCCCGAGACCACCTCAGAGGGGAAGCCATGGCCCCTCATTACCTGTCCTACCTACTGACTGCAATCAACCACCAATCAGTACTCAGGTACCAGAAGGCCCCCACAGAACCCCACCTTCACTAACCCCTGACTGAACACCTGTTAGGTATGGACCCAACCTTCACTGGGCTATTAGGAGCTTTGAACTCACACTGTCCTGTGGTTCCAATTCCAGTTCTACTAACTACTAGCTGTGTGACCTTGGGCAAGTTATCTAATCTCTCTCTCCTCATTAGTATTGCATGGATAATAATGAGACATTATCAAAATCACATTAGATGTAAAGTACCTACCACAGTGCCTAACACATAGTCTCATGTATTAATTCATTCAACATATACTTACCAATCCTACAGTGTGCCAGGTAATGTCTGGAGTTACACCTGTGAAGAAAACAAAAACATTCCCATCCCCTTGGGTGTTTTATTCTTTGGGATGGGTGAAGAGAGGTCAACACGTAAGTTGTTGATCTTTACTCCCTCCTAACCGGGATGCACTTGCTCCCCTTATGGATGAGGGAACAGAATGCGAAAGACATGACTTGTTCAAGGTTACACCTTGAATTGGAGGCAGGTCTGGCTGCACTGCTCTCTTCTAGCTTGCTGAGCCCACCCGCTCCACAACCCAGACCTCTAAGAAGTGTGCGGAATTGCCTTTCTTGTCCCCTCCCCCCTCTCCCCTACCCTTCTCCCTCTCCTTTTCTCCCCCTCCCTCCCTCCCGCCTCGCTCGCTCTCTCTCTCTCTTCCGCCACTAGGCGGCGCCCAAAGCGGCCAGACCACAGAGGGCTGTGAGGGCCTTGGCCTTGGTCCTGAAACCGTACTTTTGGTTGGTCCAGCTCCTCGGTGTCCGTCTTGCAGCCCGGTGGGTTAGCTTCAGGAGTCTTGACTGTGGTGGAGGCAACACTGGACGACTTGCAGAGGAGGATCTACCGACTGGTATTAGAGGAGCTGCTGGTGGAACTCCAGGTGAGGGTTCAAGTAGGGATGAGGGTAGGAGGACATAAATCGTGAATAGAAGTCTGTGGGAAATACCAAGTCTCGATCGTCCTTCCAGCCATGTCTCTGTCCCTCCTGTCCCAGCCCCTGTTTGCAGCTCTGCCCTCACGTCGTTGGCTGTCGAGCTCGGAGATGCTGGACAATGTGTGCGAGCGGACAGCACGCTTCTGCCAGAACTTCTGGCGTGTTCGGAACCCCGCGTTCCAGGTGTGTTGGGGGAAGGCTGGTGATGGTGGAGCGCCGGTGGAAAAGGCGTCCTGGACCCACCTGATCGCTCTCCCCGCAGGTGCTCCTGGCCGAGGCAGAGCGTACTGTGGTGCTGCAGTACCTATGCGCGCTGATGCAAGGCCGCCTCGTGTGCCGCGATGCGGACGAGCGGAACCAGGCAGCCGAACGCCTGCAACACGATGCTGCCCAGCTTCGGGATCTTTTCCTAGATTTGGTGAGAGTTTGTTGGGCGAGCAGATGGGCGGGAGTCTCAGTGGCTGGGCGGGAGCCAAGGGTTCCTCAAGACCTACGCCAACATGTTCAGGGCCTGGAAGAGAGTGTTCAGTGTGCGCCGGTGCTGCTCACCCTGCGAAAGCTGCTGAACCTCCGAGACCCCACGATGCTTGGCCTCGAGGTGGCACACCTTCGGCAACAATTTCCTGACGTGAGGTACGCAAATGGGGGCAGGAAGAGAAAAGGAACCTGGGAGGGACGGAACAGGGCTGACGCATCTCCGTGGTGCCCCTATAGCGAGGATCACATCTCCGCCCTCTTGGACCTGCGCGGGGACGTGTCCCGAGAGCAACGCCTAGCTGCACTCAGTTCCCTGCAGGACGGCCCCCAGCCCTCGCCCCACGAGGGTCGCCGCGCGCTTTTCAGCCTTGTGCCAGCACCTACACCTGCTCCATCCTCCTGCATTTTTTCAGGGGCATGCGCCTGACTCCCAGCTACCTGCAGAATAAAGCTATGCCAGCTGTACGCCTGAACTGTGTGTGTTGGGGAAGGGGTGGATGAAATAAGTGTCCGCGAATGTTAGAGGGTCCACGGATAGGAAGACGCCTAAGGTATCCTGACTCTAGTCCTGGCATTCGGACTACACGCCCCACCTATCCCGGCATTATTTCCCAAGTATCCAGGCTGCCACCACGGCGCACCAATTACACCCCCACGTATTTGCGCTGAGGCAGTGATCTCTTGTCTCCCAGGCCCTGACTCGAGTGGCCAGGTACTTCCTACCAGAAGCGTTGACACCCCCTTAGCCTTAATGGAGGTAGAGGGCTCAACACATGCCCTGCCTAGTGACATAACTAGGGGGTGGGCTCCGCCCCCTCTACAATGCCCGGCCCCACCCCACAGCTAAGTTCTCTGTAGCCCGTAGCCGAGGAGCTGGACTCGAATCTGCGCGCTTTCCCGTGAGCGTGCGCGCACCCGAGGGCTTGTGTCCCCGGCGTCAATCCCTGAAGGCCAGGCTGCTGGCGATAGATGTTTTGGAGAGGGAACGGCGAAGAAGCGAAGAGCAGTGAACAGGTGGGGGTGCGGCACGAGGATGGAATCCTTCTACCCCAAGGGGCTGAGAAAGCGCGCGACGCAACCCCCCCATCACCTACCGAGGAACCCCACCACCACTCTATTGTCCTCTGGCCCCGCCCTCAATTTAGCACGCCCTTTGCCCCATTCCTGCTGTTTATTGGCTGCGGGTCACGCCCCTCCTCGATATCTTCTTTCCCATTGGTTCCTCTTTCACGTTATCCTCTCCCGAAGTTTCCTATTGGCGCAGGCCACACCCTAATTATTTGTCACCGGACTCCGCCTTCAGTCTCGGTTCCTCCCCCAGCCATCTTTCATTCATTCTGCATCTAGTGCTGAGTGCTTGGAACATGGGGGTGAATCAGACTCGTCTCTTCCTTTTGGGAGTTCAGGAGATGGTGAGGGCACGCGGACCTAGGCTACAACAGTGACAGCCTAAGGCGGTAAAAAGGCCGCCTAGGCACTAGGAGCCTCTAAGACGCCTGGAAGGCTTCCCGGAAGAGGTGAGGCCTAAACCAAGCCCTGAAAAATGGGTAGGAGTTTGCTTAAGGGAGACATTGGGAGGCATTCTTGGCAGAAAGACCTGAGGCATTAAAACAAAACAAAACAAAACAAAACCAGATGTATTCTGGTAATTGCAAAGAGGCAGTGGGAAGAAGGAAAGATGAAGGGTGAAGGGGGACAGAGGGCAGGCGACTGGTGAGAAAGTCAGGAGAGTATACCGTTAGTTGAGGGGAGTGAAGCCTGAGGCCTGAAGGCAGGGTGGAAGGAATATGTGTGTGTGTGGAAGGGAGATCAAATTCAGATAGGGAAACAAAGTGAAAGGAAGGAATGATTTCAGTTATGAGAAGGAGAAGGGCTCTCAGGTTCAGCTATGTGTTGAACAGCTGCCCTGAGTGCAGTTCTGGGCTCTGGGGACACACTGAACACTCAAAAGGAGAAAACAGCAATTAAACATGCTATAATTCAAATGGTGATAATGTGTAAAAGAGGGTGGGGAATTGTAGTGGAGTAGGGATGGGATGTTTACTATTTTATAGAGTGTGTTTTAGGGAGGCTTTTCTTGTTTTAATTGATTTTGAGAGATAGAGAGAAAACATTGATTTGTTGTTCCACTTACTTATGCATTACATAAGTGCCTTACAGTGTTAAGAGGTTAGGAAGATACAGATGACCAGCAAGGGAGATCGAAAGCAAACAGCCAGTGAGGTACATTTGTGAAGCCAAGTGGAGAACATGTTTCTAGAATGAAGTGATTAACTGTGCCAAGTGCTACTGGTCAATATGAAGATCATTGATGACCTTGGTCAGATCAGTTTCAATAGAAATTGGGGGTGGGGGCTAACTGGAGTAGGAACAGGAAAGAAAGAAATGGAGGGACTGAGTATAGATGACTCTTGACATGTTGTGCTGCTATGGTGAGGAGCAGCTAGTGGGAGTGGTGCTCTTGCTGGAGGAGTTGGGGTCAAGTGAGTTGTTTCATTTTGTTTTAAGATGGAGATGTCTTTATGCTGATGGAATTAATCCAGTGGAGAGGAAGATATTGGTGAAGTAGGAAATGTAGAAGAGAGGAGAAATACTGGAATTGTGTCCCTAAGTAGGCAAGGGAGTTTAGAGGCTGGAACCTTCAGTCTCTGGAGAGAGACTGCATTGGTCTGAACCCTGGTACAGAGTCAGGGGTGAGTGTCCCAACACCAGGCTTGGATGACAACTAGGAAGATGCCTTTGAGAGGGGACAAATAAGGAATTGGCTTGGATTTGCTAGTTTCCCACTGCCCCGCAAAGTCTAATTCTAAATTGAATTTGAACAGATGGCCCAGTGGACAGAGAGCATTCCAGGTGGAGAGACTAGCATAAGCAAGGGGTATGCGGGCACTCAAACTGATTGGGGCCAAATGAGCTAGAGGAGGTGGGTGGGGCCAGGGTGAGGGGAGGGGTGGGACTGAAAAATGCCATAAGTAGAAGGCAGGTAAAAGGTAGTGAGGACCCCTCACTCATTAACCTGGCAGCTGAGGCTGCATTATACCAGCTTCCAGCCTCGGTGGGTGCTGAGCACAGGGATTAAAATAATGAGTGGTGCAGGGGTGCTCAGGCCTGCTATCAGGAGCTCATAGGCTAAGGGTATTCCAGGACCACCATCTAGGAGACAGTATAAGATTTTTCCTCCTAATTTCTTCCATTCCATCTTGCTTGGGTGAGCCTGCTGGAAGGAATAGGCACTGAGGTGGATGGGGTGAAGGGGCAGCCACCCAGACCCCTGGGGACCTAGCAAGGGCAGTGTGGAGCACAGAGCCTGCTGGTCCTCAGGCCACACCCACTCATGCTGGCCTCCATGTGTCCTCCTGTGTCCTCAGAAGTCGACAGAGTGGGGAGTTGGAGTGACCCAGCTGGATGTGACCCCCAGAACAGAATGGTGCTGGACTCAGGGGCTCAGGTGTATGAGCAGCCACCCCTCAGCCCACCGGCCAGTCACTCAGCCTTGGGCCATAGACTGAAGCCCTCAGACCGAGATGGGACATCATTGTATCCTTGGCCTCGGTCCCTGGCCTTGCCCCTGGCTCTGTCAGTCTCAGCCCTGCGGCCCCAACCTGAGCTGCAGTCCTCAGAGTTGCGCTTGGGCCACCGTGGCCACATGCGCCGTAGTGAGAGCACCAACACAGTAAATAGCACTGGCCAGCGCAGGGGTGGCACCCAGGGTCGGGCCCCACCTGGACGAGGACGGGATCCAGGCGGGGGTACCCTGAGGTCTGCGGCATCCCTGCCTCACATTGCTAAGACTCGAAAGGATGTAGGCCGTGGTGCCAGCAAGAGCCCCTGCATGTTGGTGGCCCTGCGGCCAACCAACGTGGACCGTGAGCGGGACAAGTTCTTCCAGTCCCATTACACCTACAACCCACAGTTCGAGTACCGGGATCCCCTGCCAACGGCTGTGCTGGAGAAGTACTGTGAGGCCTCTGGACAGTTCATCCATCAGGTCAGTCCAGCCTGCCCACCTCACCCTGACCCTGACCACCCAAAAGGCCTGGCCTGACCAAACACTGCGGCCCTGTGTGCAGGCAGTTGGCATCATTGAGGCTGTCCTGGAGAAGTTTGGCACCTACGAACACTTTGAGGCTGCGACTGGGGGCCAGCTGCTGACCAAGTGCCAAATCTGGTCCATTGTGCGCAAATACATGCAGAAGGAGGGCTGCGTTGGGGAGGTGAGCTTGCCCTACCTGCAAGGGCTCTCTTCTACATGACGCAAACCAAGCTGCCCAGTGGGTGGTGCCAGGCCCACCTCCACACCTGGCCAGCTAGTGGCCCCTGGCAGGCCCTGCCCCTGCCCTAGTAAGGTGGGAGCTAGCTCTGAGCAGAGATGATGTTGGGTGGGTGTCCTGGCCAAGTGTCCAGCCTGGATGTCCTGTGGCATTATTAGTAGATATACCTATACCTGCATACTGGCCCCAGGGCCGGTGGCCATGGCTCAGGGCTCTGCTCCTGTCTGCAGGTTGTGGTGCAGCTGAGTGAAGACCTGCTGTCCCAGGCAGTGATGATGGTGGAGAACAGCCGACCAACATTGGCCATCAACCTGACTGGAGCCCGTCAGTATTGGCTGGAGGGCATGCTGCGGCATGAGATAGGTCAGGGTGTGGGTAGGTGGGTAGGTGGGTGGGAGAGTAGGGCTGAGAGTGGGCTGGGATGGGGGGCAGTGAGGGGTCCAAGTAACCCCATTCCTCTCTCCCACTTCCCTCCAAGGATAGGTCCTTTCTTTTCATGAGCAGTCACCTCCTCCCTCTGGCTCACAGAGGGAGGCCCCAACATGCCTGCCCACTCTCTGGGCTCACTTTCATCTCCCACTCCTCTTAGGTATCTTTTCCTCCCTCCACTTCCACTCTGATTTCCCTTGACAGTTGGGACAAGGCTGCTGAGGCCTGGACAGGCCAGAGGGAGAACTCTGAGGGTCCCACTAGCCCAGCCAACATGCAGGTCCTCCAGGGTGGGAATGGAATTGTCTGAGGACACACAGATCTGGGTACAGGAGGGCATAGGCCAGGCTGGGAAGGAGAGCACAGGACACTAATTACTATTCTTTTCTGTCTGTCCCTCCTCATTAAGAATCCTGTTGTTTGGGATTCTTGGTATTTCTGGGCCAAAAGTGCTTTTGTTTTTGTTTTTGTTTTTTGCTAGGGACATCAGCCTGACTGTTGAAATGATATGGGCCTGCAGGATGTGGAGCTGGGGTGGTTGTGACTTTCTGCTCTCCTGGGGGCTGGGGAGCAGTATGAGTTCAGGAGGTGTATGTGTGTGTGTGTGTGTGTGTAGTCCTGGATGGGCGTGGGAGGATTCTTGTGTGTGAGACTCTATGTGCCCTTGGGTGCAGATTCACCTGGGGAGGGTCTTCATGCTGCTTAGGGTTGGGTGAATACGCAGGTTGGGGTAGGGGTGGTGGGGAAAGCTTATGTGAGAGCCAAGTTTAGAGGCACGAGGATTCACACATGAGTATGAGCTAGAGGTCTGGCAGGTGGGTGCCCTGGTGACCTGCCCAGCACTGCCTCCCTCTGCCTCCCACAGGCACGCACTACTTGCGGGGCGTGAACAACGCACGGCAGCCCTGGCACAGTGCTGAGGGTCGACTACAATACGGGCTGAGGCCAGCGAATCCCACTGAGGAGGGACTGGCCAGCCTGCACAGCGTGCTGTTCCGTAAGCAGCCCTTCCTCTGGCGCGCAGCGCTGCTCTACTACACCATCTACCGAGCGGCGCACATGTCTTTCCGCCAGCTCTTCCAGGACCTGGCGCGCTATGTGCAGGATGCTGACGTGCGCTGGGAGTACTGTGTGCGCGCCAAGCGTGGCCAGACTGACACCTCGCTGCCAGGTAGGTACCCGAGCAAGAAGTACCCTGCACTGCAGCAGGGGTGGGGGTGGCTTCAGCTGTAGGAGCTGACGGCCCTCCCATATACACAGGCTGCTTCAGCAAGGACCAGGTGTATCTGGATGGCATTGTGCGCATTCTGCGGCATCGTCAGACCATTGATTTCCCGCTGCTGACCTCGCTGGGCAAGGTGAGTGGCCACAGGCCTCCAGAGGTGCCAGCCAGCTCTCCTGTTCACCGCAGTATTCCCTGGGCCTGTGAGGTGCCTGACTGAGAACAGAGTGCCAAGCCTCTCTGATGGGGGGAGGTGAGCACAGGAGGTGAAATGACAGTCTGGCAGGTGCTTGACTTGGCCTGCAGGTACTGCTGTGTAGATGCTGCATCTCAAAGGAGCTGACTGATCATTCCAGGCCAAAGGAGCAGTTAGGAAGGCCTGGAGATGGAGGCTGGGTATTTATGACAGGCTGAGAAAGGTAAACATCTGAAGCAATGGGGAATCAGAGGAACTTTAAGTAGAGGAGTGGTTCAGATGTTTGCTCTAGAAGGCTCCCTCTGGATGTCATAGGGGAGGTGGGTTGAGAGGCCTAGGGAAGGGAGTGCAGGGAGAAGAAGCGGAGGCCTTTCTAGTCACTCCTGCAGAACGGATGGTGGCCTGGCCTCACCAAGCAGTGGCCATGCAGTTTGAGAGGGAGAGGCAAGCTGGAAAGCCCTTCAGAGTGTGGCATCCCTTGAGCTCAGTGGCCACCCTGAATGGGAGGGTGACATATTCCAGTCCCCTCCCTGGAATCTGCCCTAGGAAACTGTCAGGAGACTAGCTGGCATAGTCTGACACCCAGAAATTTAGTGTTGGATATGGGGAGTCTGAAATACTGCAAGCTACCTAAGAGAAGGTGTTAAGGCAATTGGATACTCAGCTTTGGAGGTGGGGGGAGCTGGGCTAGAGACAGGAGTGGGGTTATAGGGCATAGATAATAAAAGAGGGTGTTGAGGGAAAGAGCAAACCCTCAGAACTAAGCCTCAAGATACATAACCTGGGGAGTGGGTCAGGAGGGGGAAGGGAGGAGTGCCAGGAGCAAAGGGCAATGAGCCATTCATTGGCAGAGGGCTGGGACCAGCCACCTGAAACCCAGGGCCTCTGCCTACCCCTCAGGCCCAGCTTCCCCTCTGTAGGTATCCTATGAAGATATAGACCACCTGCGTCCCCATGGGGTGCTGGACAATACGCGAGTGCCCCACTTCATGCAGGACCTGGCACGCTACCGGCAGCAGCTAGAGCACATCATGGCCACCAACCGGCTGGATGAAGCAGAGTTGGGGCGCCTGCTGCCTGACTGATGTGTGTTGAGGGCTCCAGATCATCCCCCAGAACACGAAGATAGCTGCTCTGTGCTTCCACGGCTTGGATGTTTCTTGGGGAAGCTGGGAGGGCAGAGCATCTCACGAGGGGGGAGTAGCAACGTTGGTGGCTTTGTGTCCCTTGCTTAGCCTCCCTGAGACCTGGAGACCAGCAGCAGCATGTTGGATGCACTCAGTCTGCCTTCTTGCCTCTATCTATTGAGCAGAAGGGAAGCCAGGGGACAGCAGAGAAGTTGAGCATGGATAGGGATGGGGGCGGGGGTTGGGAGTAGAAACATGTTCTTGCATGAGATGACTTTGGGTGTCTGCGCACTCCAGTCTCCCTTCCCTCACCAGGCCCCTCGGTGCTCCTTCAGCTTTCACGCTGTCTACCTCTCACTGGGTCCTGGTGGGGGTCTCCCTTCTCCTGAGGTGATTGCCTGAGCCTGGGGTCCTGGCTTTCACACAGACTCAAGGCGCAAGGGTCCTGGTAGGTAGAGACCCAGCTGGGCTGGGATGTGCTTTCCAGGATTTTGCCTCTTCCCCTGCTCAAGTATTTATTCCCTGTTTGTATGCTTCACTTCCTGAGGCTGGTAGGCAGTAGTGTCTGAAGGTTTGGGTGAGGAAACAGGGCCCCTTTGGAAGCTACTTGTGTTCCTAGCCCCAGTCTCATCATGTGCGCCTGAACGCACACACAGTCCTTTAGGCCTTGTGAGTTGAGCCCAAGAGCTCAGCTCAACTGGCTCTGCCCCTGCCCCCTCCTCTGTTGTCCTTGTCTTTGCCCACACCCTCACAGCAAGTCTCTGACAGAGGTTGCCATAGCCTGGCAGCAGCCACAACCAAGCCTGACGGGACAAGCCCCTAGTTGTCCCAAGTCCTGAGCCCCTCCTGGACCAGGAGAGGTACAGAGATAGTTGTTGCTTCCAGTTTCACCTCTGACTCAGCTGTGTGAGGTTGACCCAGCCCCACTTCCACCCTTGGCCTTAGTTTTCCCATCTGTAAAATTCAGAAATGCAGCTGGAAAGTCCGTATTCATTTAGTCAGTGAATGTGCATAGATCGCCTTCTATGTGCCAGTGACAGGTCAAACCCTCACTGAGCTCCCAGTCCTGAGAGAAGCCAGACAATTAAAAACAACAATTACAGTGAGATGTGTGGTCATTGTCTACTCAAGATCTTTCATTCTTCCTTTCTCCTAATCTCATTTCCCAAGGCTATCAGCTCTAGCCCTCCCTAAGTGAAGAGAAATTTTCCTTTCCTGGCTTTCTGCACCAGGCCCAGGGGCTTCCATGAAATAGGGTTGATGACAACACTGCCCCCAAATGGTTTAGGAAGATAAAAGGAGCCAAGTCAGACCCTTGTCTCACTGTGTGCCTGGGTCTGGGATCTCCAGGGTTGCAGCTTGAACTATGGACAAAATGGGGCTGGGTGATGGGGCACAGAGCTGCCCAGGTCACCTTTATTCCTGGGCAAAGAGCCAGAATCACAGAGAGCCCAGACAGACCCTACAGAGTTTATTCACTTCCAGCGAATACCGAATACCCAGCCAGGTGGAGCCTTGGTGGTAATCCAACTCCCATAAGGCAGGATCTCAGGTCCTGTTGGCTTTGCTGGGGAGTGGCCTGTCAGCGCTCTGGCCTTCAGGAATCTAGAGGTGAAAGGGGAAAGTGGTTGGTCAGGTGAGGCCCACCCTCTGTCTTCTGGGCCGCACAGTCCCACCAACCTGTCACCAGGTCTGAGTAGCGCAACACCTTCAGATTCATCCCCTGCCTCGCAGTCTGGCTCAGCCTCTGGCTCGGGGTCAGGCTCAGGCTCTGGTTCTGCTTCTGGTTCTGCTTCTGGTTCCTGATCCATTTGCAGGTCCAACTCTGGCTCTGCCCCTTCAGAGGCTTCAGCTTCTGGTTCCTCCCCTTCAGAGGCCTCAGCTTCTAGCTCTGTCTGGGGCTCCTCAAGGGTTTCAGATTGCACTGCCTCGGATCCCTCTGGACCCCCAGCCTCATCACAGTGTGAAGCTCTGGGCAGCCCAGGGCATGGCGTCCCTGAGCCGGCTGCTTCAGGTGTCCAGTGGCCTGGGCATGGAGGGTCGTAGCTGCGTTCCCGGTAGCCTGGGGAGTGGGTTAAAGTGTCTCAAGTTCAGTTTAGCCCTCTGGGGTTTCCTCCACATGGGAGGCTAGAACTCCGCCCCATCACACCCCCTTACTCCAGGCTCCTTCCCACGCGCGCTCACCAGTGCCCACGTGCTGCCAGTCCCAGGCGGGATCTGGTGCGCGCACAGTGCGCTGGGCGCAGCGCAGCAGCTCCTGGCAGGCAGCCTCGCCCTTGCTCTGTACCACCAGCAGCAGGCGGCGCACCCTGCGCTCGGCGTCAGGCAGCGCGTCCAACGCCTCGTACTCAGGTCCGGTGAGCACGCCCCGTGCCAGCAGTGCGTCCAGCAGCAGCCCAGAGTCTGCCTGCAGCGTCTCTACCAGGCGCTTCCGTTCCCGGTCGATGGTCTCCGACGGTCTCTCCTGAGCATTGCCCATTGTGGGGGATGCCTGGGAGAGGGGGAGAGGGGTACTGGGGGCTGGAGCCTTCCTGCCCTTGACCTTTCTCTCAGGGCTCCAGTGAACACCGCAGCTGGAGTCTTAGCTCACCTCGACCCGTATGCGGCAGGACAGCTCTGGACTCTGTATTTCTGTCTCTCGGGTGGGTTCTGTACTGTCTCCTACTCAGGCTTCTCTTTGGTTCCCTAAACTTCGGCTGTGGCCCTCCTCCCCTCCCCTCCCCTCTCCTCCATTCACTCAGCACCCTCATCCACTTTCTTGACGGCTCTCCAGCTTCTGTGATATGTTCAGACCCAGTTTATTCAAATTAACTTCTTTCCCAAACCTGCTTCCCCACCTTAATAGACTCCACACCCAGGTTGCAGTCAAGTCTTTTCCAGTTTGTCTGCTGAATACTTCTCTGTCATCCTCACTACTTTCATAGTTTAGGCCATAGGTCTCAAATTTATTTTCACTGGGGGCCACATCAGCCTCAAGGTTGACTCCAAAGGACCGAATGTCATTTTAGGAGGACATATAAAAGTAACTACTCCTTAAAAGTTAAGCGAGCTGGATAGAAATAAGGTGCCGAGCCAGATAAAACAAGTCAGAGGGCGAGATTCAGCCCTCTGGCCTTGTGTTTGCCACCTGTAGCCTAGGCTTTCACCTCCAACCTAGACCCTGCAGAGCCCTGAATTCCTGCACTCAGAACACAAAGTGCTGAGATCCTTCTCACTCATAGCAGAATGACCACACACCTTATCCGGACCCTGAGATACATCTTTCCAGGAGAGTACCTACCCTTGCACCCTCTCACCAATGCCACTACCATATTGCAACCCCAGTGTGGCCTCATGGACCTTCCTGGTTCCCTAATATCTGAACAGGGATACCTGAATTCTCTAGTCCTAGCTCTGACCAAGTGCTCCTGACATCACCTGAGACCCAACTGTCTCCCTGCTGCCCTGAGAATGACTCACAGCCATCTCTTGCTTCCTCTTGAAGGAATGCTCAGGGCCCCACTCAAAAAAGCTACCAACAATTTATTTTTAAATGTTTGCCAAACTTGTATTGTTTTCTTCCATGGTTCCTTCCATTTTAAGAGACTGCCTCTACCAAACAACAGGTGTTAGGCAGAAATAAATCTGCTTTGTCCACTTATTGACATCTAAGGACAATGGCCCATTTCCTCATGGATTTCCTGATCCAGGCAACCAGGCCCCTGTTGTTAAGGGGCAAAGAGGTCAGGCCCTAGACCACTTCCTCTCTCAGTTCATTTCCTCTAGCCTTAGGTTTGTCATATAGCACCCTCCTGGTCTTGTACTCCCTTTGGGATCTCTCCTCTACCCTAACCTGGTTCTAGGTTTGGAAGAGCAGATTTGCTCCTAGCACCCTCCTGCCTTTCAGGTCTCTCTTATTACCACCTGGTATCATGCTATGCTACCCTGGTTGTTTCACCCCACCTGGTCATATAGAAATATCAACCATTCCCCCAGGCAGACTACTGATCAGAGACTAGGACCATCCCTTGCCCTTTCTTCTCCATTCATGCCCCATCTGTGACAAACGCTGCTCCTCCATCTTTCAGTGAGTCTCTATTAGCATCCCCCTCAACCCCACCATCCTCACCTCATCTCCTTTGAAGCCTCTCTGAATACCTCTCACACCCATCTCATTGCCTGTACAGCACAATGATTTTTGACAACTCTCTGGGGCAGGACTTACTGTCCCCATTTTACAGATGGGAAGACAGGCTTAGTGAGTCCAAGTGCCAGAACTGTGATCTGACTTGCTCCAATCTGAACAACAATGAGGTCTCCTGCCAAGCAGAATGTCAGCCCTAACTACCTGTCCCCTTCTCCTCACTGCCCACCAGAGAGAATTCAGACTATCTTACCTGGTCACTCTTCACTCTCCCATACCTCCTGGACAGCCAGGGCTGTCCCCCTCACCCCCAATCCTCAGTGCTAGGGGAACTCACTAAACCCCTGGCATTTCTGAACCTCAGCAGATGCTGTTCCTTAAGCCTGAAATACCCTTCCCCTTCTTCCCAGCTGTGGACTCCTCCTCCAAGGCTGAAATAAATGTTCCGTTGTTCACTCCAATGCCTAAGAGTGTTACAGACAGACTGGTCCATCTCATCTCCTGTGTACCCCAGTGAACAGCAATATGCTCAGCACCACGCTAACTGGTATGGCTGCACTGTGTACGCCTATACCCTCTACTCTCTTCGGCTGAGGCTTTCAAAGACTGCCCGCCAATCACAGGTGCAAAGAGAGGGGACAGAACCTACCTGTGTACAGGTGCAGAGAGGGAGATGGGATTGGCCCCCTCATTCTCCCTCACTCCTAACCAAGTTATTTTTGTGTTAGCCTCCTCCTCTTGGATTCAGAAACCCCAGCTAGTCTGCGCCCTCCAGGACTCAATGCTCAGATGTCAATACTGTACCCAAGTTATATCCGGGCCAGTCCTTCAAACATCAAGGGCCAGATCCTTTCCGGGGCACCAATCAGCTCCAAGTTCGAGGCGTGGAGGGGGCTCTTGCCCCCGCCTCCCCACCTGGCTTCCACCGGGTCTTTTGCTAGGAAGCGAGAGGTGTGGGAAACTTATGCGAGCCTTTGCCCAGGTGCAACCACAGGCTTCCCTTATCTCCCCTTCCCCAGGTCCCAGAGTTAAGTCTCGCGGAGGGGCGGGGCTCACAGACCTTGGAGCGCTGCTGGTGGGGCCGCCGATTCCGTCCGGATCTCTTTTTCCCTGCCCACGCCGGGTGGGGTGGGGCTCCCGATCCGTGCGCTCGGAGGGCCCCACTCACTGGTCAACCCTTGGCAGGGTAGGAGATGACAAGGCAGAAAGGGCTGGGCGTGTAGGGGTGGGGGTGAGAGCAGCAGCTGCGGCGGGGAGCGGGGCGGGGCAACCAGGGCTGCCGGGAACCGGGAGGAGGTAGGGGAGAGTCGGCCTTCTGTTCTGTACCCAGGGAGGTCGACAGCCGAGGTCGCGCATTGCCGGGGCTCCTACACGTAGTCCGCTATCCCTCCCAATTCGGGCGCCGAATGAGAGAGGAGACAATGCGGTCCTCGGTCCCACATACCCGGTACCCACCCTGGACCCGGCGACCCCTCTTTACCTTCCACAGATAGGGCTCAGGGAAGGGGACCAGCTTACCCAGGATCACAGAGCGGATTCGTGGCGGAGCGGGGTGTGAACCCCAAAGCCTCCACTTCCTGGAGGGTGCAGTGGCCAGGCACCAGCCCTTGGATCCCACGGGAGGATCCGGAACTAATTAAGCCGGAGAACTAGGAGCAGAATTCTCAAGCATACCACTCTCCAGGGGTTTCCCCATTAAAGCCCTAGGATCTGAACGCTTCTACGAATGCAAAATCGCCCCTTCTCCCCCATGACTTCTGTGCTCCCTGATCGGTAGAGAAAAGAAACCAGAAACATAGTGGAGAAAATGCGGTTTATGTTCATTATTTGGTAGTGGAAAGGGGCCGCCGAATAGCGAGGTCTTGGCTTAGCCTCCGCCAGGGGGCGCTAGAGAGCCGAGAAGGGCCTGAGGCTGCAGGCCCCCCTTTAGCCTGGCTGGATTTCGAGCCGAGAGGGTTCAGGGGGAGGAATCAGCCCCCGGACCCAAGGAGGAGGCTCTACTCTCAGGAGTGCTGTAAACGGTTAAAGCTCCAGGCAGGCCGAGAGCCGGGCCTCCCAAAGCCGCTTGGACGTCCAGCAGGAGCGGTGCCCCAAGAGAGGAGTCTTTCCCTAGGAGGAATGGGGCGGTTCTCAGCAAGAAGCAAACTCCCACTTTCTTCAGAGGAGAGCCTACCGCGCCTTGTCCTCTAATCAGCCAGGATGAAACAGCCATTCTCAAACTCCCCACTCTGGCCCAGTTGTGAAGGAATGGGTGGCTTAAGTAGCTCATTTCAGGACAACCTGAATTCAAGGGATATCCCCCCAGACAAACTGCGCAGCCCACCGAATCTTTGTAGCTCTGGCCAAACAGGGCCTCCCCCAGGTCCTGAGTCACCATGACCATTACCTGGGCCTGGAGAATTTAACCCCATGACTTCCAGCTCAGTCTCACCCTTCTCTGGAACCAGGGGCTGCATCTGCATAGGAGAACCCCCCACCCAAGAAGCTGGGGCTTTGGCTGAAAGAAAATAGCCATGGACCAAATGGCTTGACCCAACAACCCCTAATCCCCTGCCCTCCCTACCGCCATCTTACCAAGGACAGCTCCATGTCCAAGTCCATCAGGGTCCATTCCTGCCCTTGGAGGCTGGGGCCCAGCACCTGGGGGAGCTCCAGGTCAATGATGCTTTCCCAGGCTGCACAGACAGCCAAACCCCATCAAGCCCTATGCCTTGCTGAAGGTGTACTCACATCCAGGGGTCCTGCAGATGCCACACATTCAGGGGGGGCCTGAAGTAACATTGGAGGCTGGAGACTCTCTGGGCACTGGCCCCCCATCTCCAGGCCCAGAGGCCCCCTGTGCACAGAGAATTGCTGTTGGCCTGCAGTAATGCACCTGACCCCAATCAGGCTCCCAAGAAATCTGGATACATCTAGATCTAAATTTGATAATATCCAGAAAATGCTAGGAAAGGAACCCTGGCACACACACAGAGGGGTGCAGAAGAGTGTCTCTGCCTCCTACCTTGTGCCTGAGGTTTGAGTTGAAGGGCTGGGGTCTTGGAATGGTGTCCCCTCCGTATGCAATTGTTAATACCAGTGGTTCTAAAACTGTTGTATACTTTACAGTCTTTACAACCACCCCAATGAACTTGTTTAAAATGCAGATTCCTATGGCCTACCATAGATGTTCCCACTTTCCAGGGTCTCTGATGCTGGTACTCCCTAGAGCAACACTGAGGAACCAGGTCATATCATAGTCCTCAACATCCCCCTCAGCCACAAAGGGGCAGACAAGGCTGGGAAGGTTTGGGGGACTAGTTAGTGCTGGTCTAACTGCTAAAGTGGCTCACATCAAGAATGGGCTCTCTGCTCACCTGTCAGGTACCTCCCTGGGACCCTTTGGTTC
This sequence comes from Noctilio leporinus, assembly GCA_004026585.1. Taxonomy (NCBI): domain Eukaryota; kingdom Metazoa; phylum Chordata; class Mammalia; order Chiroptera; family Noctilionidae; genus Noctilio; species Noctilio leporinus. The sequence continues at coordinate 15,531 of PVIW01000169.1, read as the reverse complement.
AGGCTGTTGGGCATTCCTGGGCCCCTCAGGGTTGAAGCTCCCTTTCCCTTCCAGGATGGCCTGCACCACAGCCACAGGCAGCAGTGGGGGGGCTGTCACGCAGAAGTCACACTCGTTTGGGGCCAGGGCCAGCCCGGCCGGGCCTTCCCCCCCTGGGCTGGCTGGCTCTTCTTTGAGCAATACCAGGCCCTTTTGCCTGCACCAGAGAAAAGCTTCAACCAGACTCTGACACTGACCTCCCCCCTCTCCCCTCCCCCCACAGCCATCGGGGCTGCTAGGCTCTTCCCAGCAGAATCCTTAGAGGACAGCCCCTGTCTGTCTCTCTTACCTCCTGCCGTCAGTGGAGGGAGGAAGCCTGGTCCCTTCAGGGGATGGAGAGTCTTCCAGGATATTGGAGATGATGGGGCCTCTGGCCCTGTGGGAACCGCTGAAGTCCAAGGTGGTCTCTGGGAGGGGCTGTAAGTAGAAGATTAGGCCCAGCCCTTCACCTCAGCCCCAGGGTGAGCCAGACCTAACCATTACCCACATGGACCACGTAGGTGTAAGGGGGGACTTTTGCAGGTGGGGGGTAGAGGGGGAGGAGAATTAGGGAGAAAATGGGGTAAGGGAAAAGGAATAGGCTCTTCATAAGCCCAGATGTGCCCTAGGGAAGGGAAGAGAAGCAAAACTCACCGACTGGATAAAGTAGGGGTCCTGCAGGAGGGCACCAGGCAGGGAGCAGGCACTGAATTTTGCAGGTGATGGGCAGGAGCTCCCCTCATCCAGCATTAGGGACCTGTGCAGGGTGGCCAGGGTGTAGGCAGGGGGCTGGGCAGATTCATCTCCCATGCCCCTCAGCCTGCACCACCTCCCTCCCACAGGCCCCAGCAGCCAAGTCAGCAGAGCTGAGGCCTGTTGCCAGGGCATCAGTCACATGCTGAAGGCAGAAGGGCTCCCCTCAGAGATGGGGGCCCTTTGGGGGTAGAGAGGAGAGGGAGGGAGCATGGCCTGAGCCCCAAACCCTCTGATGTTGGGGTGCTTTGGGGTGCAGGGGAAGGGGCTGCTGGGGTGAACATTTGGGATAAGGTCCTGGAACTGAGGGATCCAAGGGTGAGGGTTTTGGTGATGAAGTTGGGGGAGAGGTGGAAAGTCCTGAAAGGTGGGCTTTGGGGAGATGGCCATGGGTGAGGAAGACCAGTGTCAGGGTGGGGGTATGAGATTCCTGCTGAATGGGTGTCTGCAGGAGTCCCTATATGAGGTCTCAGGCAGGGAAGATGCTGGGTGGGGGAGGGGCGGATGAGTGTCCCTAGCATTCTCACTCACAGCTTTCGCTTAGCTCCTGCACTGCTGGACCCAGCCTGGTGTGGCCCAACGAGACACTGGATCAGCTGAAGAGAAAGCAAAGGGTTAATTCATCCTTTGGCCATTTCCCCCTCCAAACAGGGTGGTTCCAGATGGGTTGGAGGACTGGGCAGAGGGTGGGTATTCAGGAGTGGGAGAGAGAAGTGAGGTGGGGGCAAGGAACACCTTTCCAATGACCCGGTGCTGCTGAACGTGCCTCTGCCGCAGTGTCACCACCTCTCTCCATAGGATCTCGTTTTGCCTGAGGGAAGGTGTGGGAGGGTGCAGAGACATCTGAGAGTTGCCCAGTTGCCACTTACCGCTCAATGGCAGCCCCCAACCTACGGCCACCCACATGATCATCCATCCGTAGGGAACAGAGTTCCACTATCCGGCCCACTTTACCCAATGACTGCCAAAGCAGGAGAGAGGGAGCTGCCCAGAACTACAGTGTCCTCTCGCCCCTTCCCCACCCTCCTCTGCCTCCCCTGCCCCCGCCTCCCGCACTGCCTGAGGTCCCGCAGCCGCGCCTCGGTGCTCTCCTGCACTGCCCGCAAAGCCTGCACCTCGCCCAGCAGCCGGCCCAGGTCCTCTGAGCGCCAGCGGCCATCGTCAATGCGCAGCGCAGGCACCTGCAGGTGGGAGGCACCGTGGGATCCAAGTCACATAAAACGTGGCCAACCGCCCCAAAACCCCCACTAGAGTTTGCTGGTTCTAGTAGGCTGCCCCACCTTGCGCCGCACACGTTCCAGTAGTTGCTCGCGGCCACGCACGAAGCTGGGGTGCTGAAACTCTACGTGGTCGCGCTCGGGCCTGAGCAGGCCGCCCTGTTCGATGCTCACCACCTTCCGAAAACCATCTAGGGTGTGGAATGTGGAACGGTAAAGTGCCCTATTCCCAAGCACCAAGTCACCCACCCCCCGCTTTCTGGCCGGCCTTAGGGACTCACACATATTGAGCTGTCGAACAAAGCTCGCCATGTTGCTGTGCTTGAAGTATTGGGGCAGCACTTCTTTGGCGAAGTGGTTCTGGTCACTTACAAGGAAACTGGTCCCGCTCTGCTGAGAACACCAGCCTCCCACCCACCAGGCGGGCGGGCAGAGACCAGACAACATCCTGAGTGTTGCTGCCCTCGGCCCCCGGCCCCTGGCCCCCGGCCTGGTATGTGCTCTGGCGTGCACACATACATACACACACACTCTAGGGACCCTGCCTGTCGCTCGTGGGGACATGGGCCAAGCTAGAACTAGCTCTGAGGCCTAGCCTGTGGCAGTCACAATGAATTCCCACCCCAGCCCAACCCAGACTATGTGCTTGGTTCTCAGAAAGGAGGGTGCAAAGGAGCCTTTTCCAGACCCCTGATGTGACCCTGAGCTAGGACCAGACCCAGCCCTTTTCTTCTGGCCTCTGTTTTCCAATCTGTCTGATGGGGTGATGTGAGAACTAAATGACTACAAAAATCCTTTGGGCTTTAGGTCTCTATTAGGCTCCTACCCTGTCTTTGACCCCACGGAAGTCGCCTCATTTCTGTCTCTCACACTCCCTCCAAGACGAACTACCCTGGACGGCTGAGTGGAAGGACCCAACAGCCCCATCCCAGGCGGGGGTTGGGTGGGAGAAGATGTTCACTCCTGGAGGAATCCCGGGTACCACAGGGAAGTCGAGGGGCCCCAGCCCTCACCGGGCTCCAGCGGATCAGGTGGTCGGTGCCTGGGTCGCCCACCAGCGCCCATAGCTTGCCGAGGAAGGCAGGTACGGGGCTGGCGCCCGGCTCTGTGGGCAGCAGGGCTGGCGCTTCCTGCATGGTGCAGTCTGGGAACCCGAGCCAGCGCTCGCCCGCTGGTCTCAGTGGGCTTGTCAAATCGGTGGAAAGTGCTGTGTTTGCTGTCAGCCCCGCCCTACTCCGCCTCCCGGCTCGCTGGGTCAGGTGGAGGCCACGTGCAAACTGGTGGGGCGGAGCTCAGCCGGTGCAGCTCCCCCAAACGGAAAGGACAGGCTGGGATAGGAGTGTGTGCTGGGGTGCAGGGTAGAGGGAGACCTGGGTCCAAGTTCCACCCCTCTCAGACCCCCTGTTTCTCCCATTGTTCTTCCGGAGAAATAGCCTGCTCACAGCCTGGTGGCAACAGGGAAAGTCCTAGAAGGTGACGGCCAAGAGCACAGTGAAGTCCCCGGGTAGAGCGGTTACAGAGGAGTGTGGAGAGAGGGAAGGAGGAAGACTACCAGATACCCTCCCATCAACCCTGGCGCATTGTCATTCCAAGGACACAGAGTGCCTGCCCCTGACTCCCACAGCTGCATCAATACAAGGGACCTTGAGGTCTTGATCTCTCCCACTCCTGTCTGGGCGGCTCCTGGGATCCCTGGGGTTCCTGACATCCTCCTTCAGAGCCGACTCTGTCTCTTACTGGATGCTGAGATATTGCAGGATTTATTTCACACACACACCCTGGCCTGTGCCGGTACCCTCCTCTCCCATCCCAAGCCAGGGCTTCGGGAGCTAGCTCAGCATTCACAGATGAAGGATGTTGGAGGATGGTACCAAGGGATATCTGGCGTCTTCAGAAGTTGAGAGAACCAAGCGGACTCAGGGCGACCCCTCTCCCTTTGCAATCCCCAAGAGGCACAAGAGGATATAGAGTCTTGAAGGAGCAAGTTACCAATTGGGGTGAGCTTGGCCAAACCCACCCAGCATCTCAGAGGCCACATGCCTGCTTGGGGAGGGAGAGAGCTTGCCTCATCACTCCACAAGTGTGGGCCGCCAGGGATGTGGCTCCCGCTTTAGTTTGAGCGTGTAGCTGCGCAGGCCCGGGCAGTGTGTGCGGAAGGCGTGCAAGACAGAGGGCCGCACCACGCAGAAGCAGTGCACTTCCCGCAGGCCAGGGCAGCGGGCTGCTAGCAACTCCAGCGCAGCATCGAGCTCGGCAGAGGCCGCAGCGCGCACCTCTAGCACTCGCAACGTTGCCTCGTAGTGTTGCGCTGCGAAGCGCACAGGACCTACTGTGTCCCCAGAGAGGCAGAGACGCAAAGCAGCCACTGGCACTGCAGGCTGCAGGACTCGAGTCACGCTCTCAGCAGGGAGCGCTGGCTCTAGTTCTACTTCCACAACCAGTCCAGGGTGGCGGCGGTGCAAAGAGACCCAAGCTTCGTTGGGCAGAGGGGGTGCACGTGCATCCTCTGGGCAGGCGCACCGCAGGGCCAGGAGCTCGAAAGGCGCGCGGTCTGGTGCTGCCAACACCTCCAGGGCGGTATGTGACAGGCTGGCCAGGTGCAGGCCGAGAATGCACAGGCGAGGGCAGGCCTCTAGTAGCTGGAGCACGGAGCCTGGCCCCACGCTGCCCACCAGAGTACCGTTGTTCAGGAAAAGGCTGCGGAGCTCGGGGCAGCCGTATGCCACTTGCAGTACCAGTGCATCGTCCAGAGTGAAGGGCAAGCGCCTCAGGTCGAGGTAACGCAGCGCTGGAGCTGCCCGGCAGATGGCGTGCACAGCATCGAGGACGTCGCGGCCTGCGTCAAAGAGTGGCTTCTCTCCAAGGCACTCCAGGCGCAGGCCTCGAAGCCCTGGGGTACGGCCCGCCAGTGCGGTCAGCAGCTCCGTGGCCACCCGGCGGCTTGGCTTCCTCGACGGCTCGAATTCCAGCCGCAGGTTGTGAATGTGATCCAGGCAGGTGGACAGATATGGTGGCAGCATGCCTTCTCCCTCACAGTCGCAACTTGGGGTTAGAGTGGTGGAGAAAAGGTGTTATCTCTGTCCCCTGAGCAGAAGAGAAGCTACTACCCATCCCTCAGCGTGGGTTCCTCCTACCATCCCCACTTTCTGCTCCCTACTCACACACCTCCCAGTGCGGACGGAACATTCCTGGTTACCCCAAGCCAGACCCTAACACTAGATGGGAATTCCCACCCTAACCCTCTAGAAGATTTCAAATCTGTATACCACGCACGTTGAAACCCTGGCAAGGAGAGCCAGGGTTTTAGGGATTGGGCTTCCTCAGAGGTCTCTAAGGAACGGGATATGGCCAAGTCAACATTCCGCCCCTCTAGTTGAGTGACTTGCAGGGAGCGATTCATTCTCTCTACCTCAATTCCCCATGTATGCAATGAAGATAATAATGCTATCTATTAATTAATATATACAAGGCACTTAGAACAATGGTTGGTACATAGTAGCCAGTCAATGAATGTTAGTAATGATTATGCTTTTTAATATGGGGAGAGTCACTTGAATCTCCCCAACCTCCGATTTCACAGAGAGAGGAAGAAGATAGGAAGGTGGCAGGAGGAAGGAGGGGAGGAAGGGGCCTACCTGATGTTCGTGTTATGCCACACGGTGCTGCAGGTGGCAGCAGCAGCCCAGGCTCTGCACACCCTGGAGGCAGCAGCGCGGTCCCGCAGGGGCAGGTGGCGGAAGATCAGCACCAGCACTTCCTCGGGCAGTTGCTCTCCAGGCTCAGCCATTGCCCAGGGTGGGATGAGGGCTCTGCTGCTACAGAAGCTCTGGCTGGGAGACAGAGGGATTTCCCTGTGGGTTCAGGAAAGCCAGAGTGTGGAGAGGAACACCAGAACCTACATATGGAAATGCCTGTGAGCCAGGAGCTGCTACATAATTTACAGAGCCCAGTGAAAAATGAAAATGCAGCACTCTTTGTTCAAAGCATTATTATGACCCTGGCTGGTGTGGCTCAGTGGATTGGAAGGCTAACCTTCCAACCCAAAAGTCACCCTTTTCATCCCCTGTCAGGGCACATGCATGGGTTGTGGACCAGGTCCTCAGCGAGGGGGTGGGGTGGGGGTGGGCGAAAGGCAAACAATTGATGTTTCTCTCACACATTAGTGTTTCTCTTCCTCTCCTTCTCCCTCCCTTCCCTCTCTGAAAATAAATAAATACATATTACTTACATACATATATAAAAAATACATAAAGTTTCTTTTAAAACATTATTAAGTACTTCAAGTCAGTGACAGAGGGCATTTACCCAAATTATTAAACCAAGCTTGGGGACTTGTGCTACTGCACAGGTCTCAGACCCATGAAGAAGGCCCTGGTTGCCAAAAGGTTGCTTATTCTCCTTTAAACTACGTTTACATTTGTGTGTGGGGGAGGGGGGATCACAATTTTATACAATATTAGAAGGAACACAGCCTATGCATGAAATTGGTAAAGCCCAATACCCTGATTTTGGACAATGCTATGAGCTTTCTACCAATTACTTAAGTCTTCCCTAGCGAAGTTGGAGGGTGGCTGTTTCCAGCTCAGAGAGCCTGCCTCTCCTCCCCCTGCCTCCATATACACACAGAGATACCCAGATTAGTCTTCCAAAGGTAATTGAACTGCTTCCCTCCCAGCTTGGACCCTAAATACTAGGGAAGGAAGGGCCGCAGGCCTCCATGGGCGCCAGTGAAATGAGGGCTTCTCAGATCTCAAGGGGCCTCAGAATCACTGGGACACTAGTTTCCAGTACAGACTCCGCGGCCCCACCTATTAAATTAGGCTGATAGGAAATTGTAGGGCCCAGGAATCAGAATTTCAACAAGCGCCCTCTGACCCCTTAGGCCTGAAGTTGAGAAACTCCGTTAAGAGCCCCGCCTGTCACTAGAGTGACAATAAGGTTAATAGGACGGGAGTATTAGAGAAGACTTTTAATTGGCAGGGACCATAAGCCAATCAGGAAGCGAGCTGGGCTACGCTGAATCCGCCCTGAGAGGGGAGGCTCCTTCCTTTCTTCCACCTCGTGGGGAAGAAGCACTGGATACTTCTAAAGAAACACAGGTGGGATAAAAGTCTGGGGCCCCGGGGCCCGAGGGTCCTTGGGTTCAAGTTCCTGTCTTGACCCCTGCGGCACAGGCTCCCGTTGGGCAGTTTAGATTCAGCCAGGAATCCGCAGATCCACGCTGGAGCGCGGCCTTTTCTGGGTGGGCGGTGTTGGAACGTGTGTAGGTACTCTTTTAATTTGCCAAGTTTATTTTAAGGTGCTTGAAGGTTTTCGTACACATTTCACACCACTTTCCAGTATTCTATTTTCCAGGGTAACGGTCCCTGCTGGATGTATATCCTGGAAGATCATGTACCCTTGATCAGGCTTGAACTTGGGACGCACCGTCACTCCGTCCTGAGTGTCAGGAAGTAGCAGGGTTTAGATATCTTCGAGCTCGATCCCCCAGAAGATACCAGAAAATTCTGGTCTCCAGGGCACGTCGCCTTGTTGATCAGTCCGTTTTCCGCTTGGAGAAAGAGGGGCAGCTCTCACCCAGAAGTCCTGCGGCCTTAAAAGCGCCACGAGTCCCCGAAGTCCCCTGCCACAGTTCTCCCTCTTGTCTACCCTCGGACGCCAGTGTCTTACCTGCTCAGCTGATCAGGTGGGCTTTGCCCAGAGGCCGGGGACTCCCTGCTGCGGACAGTGGGCGGGAAGGAGGTGCGGGGAGCCGGGGGGGCGGGCCACCGGGCGGACGGGGCGGCTCGGGCTGGGGAGCCGCCCCAGCGCTCCGCGCACACCCGGAAGAAGCGCGAATCCAGTGGAGCCCGGCGGGCGTGGGAATCTGGGCCGGGCCTGGGCGGCCAGGTTAGTGCCGAGGGTGGGTGGGCTTCCCGGTGCTGGCGGGGACCGAGGTGGATCCCGGCTCAGGAGCGTGGGCGCGGCACTGGTGTTACCCGCGGTTGCCGGGACCAGATAGTAGTGGCGGCCTATTGGGCTGTTTCCGTGCGAGGCAGCCTTGGTCCCCTCAGGTTTATTGTCCCAGCCAGGGGCTTTCGAGAGGCCCCTCGTGAGAGGGTGGGGCTGGTGCTGACAGCCTCGGTAAGCAGAGACTTCTTGCCTGCCCCAGCCGGAGTGCAAGCGAAATCCCGGCCTGGGGGTGGTGGGCCAGCGGCAGCCTGGCGAGCTGCTCCGCTCCAGAGCTCGGAAGCCGCTCAGCTGGGCAGGAGGCACGCCTGCCTGGGCGCTGGGAGTTGCAGGCTTTCGGTCCTCGAGTGGCCACGCTCGCAGTCCGTCGCCGCTCTCCCTGCCATCGGTTGGGCTGCCCAGGACTGTTGGGGTGAGTTAATGGGGCGCTGGCCCCTGGTGATAGGGGGGTACTTTCTTGAATCGGTACCCATGTGTCCCTCGGTCTCAGCCCAGCTAAGAATTTCCTGGCCCAAAGAGAGGCGGACTCCAGGAGGGTGAGGCACGGGGCTTCCCGAGGAGGGACGTCTGTGGAAGGAGCGTAGGAAGGAGTTCCCAAGGGGACCTGGGAGCCACGGGCCCCCGCAGGCCTGTTTGACTTCCCCCTTTTGTCCAGTCCCCTAATTAGTGTGATGGCGCATCCCACTTTGTCCCGGTTTCCAGTGGTTTCCTGGAAGATCTGCTGGGCAGACACACGCTCTATCCTGCCCCCTACTTCCACCCCTTGGGGTGGGACCGCATCCATCCATCGGGTCAAAACCCTCAAGCCAGGGGACTAGGAAGACATGAAAAAGCACATTTTTCCAGGGCAGGTTTTTACACTCTTCTATCCCCTGGACCTCTTCCCCAAGGCTCTCCACTTGTCTTCCTACCTGGCCTCACTTGTCTTTACCAGGGACTCATCCCATTTTTGTTTTTTTACTTCTTGCTTTTTAAGAAAAGATTATTTTGCCTTTTTAATACAAAGGAAATGTATTTATTTTACATGCAGTGGAATATTGCTAATACAATGAAAATTAAAATCTCCCAAGTCTTCCCATCCTGATTGGGTAAATATACAAATATTAATATGTTTTCTATCAAAAGGTTATTGGTTTGGGAGAGGGAGGCTCAAAAGGCATGTCCCCTTATCTCAGACACAGGGTAGGACCATCTCCAGATATTCTTTTCTTGCCAGGTCTGGATGATGTTGCATGTCCCCTGCCCAGTTACTATCCTGGCTTTAGCTTTGCCTCTTAGATTATGGTCCAGGGCAGATCTGAAACACAGCCTCCCCAACAATGTCCAAGACTGTGGTCCTGGTTCCTCCTGGCATCGTCCTCTGAGGTTCCCTGTCCCTCATGTAAGTGGACAGATGGCCACCCCATATGTCTTGCCCAAAGCAATGAGTCAGTCCAGGGTGCTCAGACCTGAGGCTCAGCACTGCTTCTAGCCCACCGAATGTAAATGCCTGAGAACAGGGAGTAAAGAAGGATGGCTGGTGGGGCAGGAGGTGGGGTCTTGAGTCCATGTTTATAGGATAAGGTGGGATGTTGCCTCAGATGAGGTGGGGAGGAAGAGGCAGTTCTCATGGCACAGTAATGGGGAGGCCACTGAACTGAAGTTCAGTGCAGGGATTCCCTGGCTGGGAATTTTTCCCCTTTGTCTAGGACTAGGATTTTGTTAATGGATGGAGGAGATACTAGAACTAAGGAACCCTGGCTTTCTCTGAACAGGGAAGAAGTCTGTAACAGAACAATTTGAGTTAAATAACATGACAGCCCAGCTCCAAGAATTTATACTTTAGAACAAAAAGAAATGATTTAAAGTCCAGGGTGCAGCTAGAGCCAGGGGCTTAGCATGGTTTGGAGTGTACCTCTTTATCTCTAGGTTCTGTTTCCTCCTGTGTCACTTTCATTCTCAGTCAGGCTCTTCCTGAGCAGTGGCAAAGAAGGGAGACTTCCCCTTCTTTCCAGCTTCACTCCAAGGGAAGGGAAACTAGTGCCTCTTTATTATTGGTCCAGCTAAAGTTGCAGATTCTTTGTTCCAACTTGAATCTACCCAACTCTGAATTAGTCATTTTAGAAAGGTGAATGGAATATGCAGATTGGCCAGACATACCCACACCTGGAGCTAGGGAGTGGGGCTAGCCCTCCCAACAGGCATATGGATTAAGAAGAGGGAAGAGAAGGGGCCCCAAACATCAGTCCAGATTGGGGAAAAAGATATGTGCAAGCACAAACTACAGGTATCCTTTGAAATGAAGTTAGAATGTATTGCAGGAACACAGGTGAGGAAACTGCTGTGGCAGGACAGGTGAACTGTGGTCCTAAAAAATTCTGGAGTTTCAAGTTTAAGCTGAGGGCATATCAGGACATGGGTTCAGTTGGCTGTAGCCTATGTGCACCATCCAGGAAGGAGATGTATTATGTCAGCCTTGGTAAGAGAGGCAATTTGGCTTGAGGAGGGAGGCACAACTTCTCTGCCTCCACTGCAGGGTAGCACCCCTCCTCTCATCACTGAGACCCTGGGCTCTTTCTCTGGGAAAGAAGGCACGTGGAGGGAGAGCCCTCAGGGCTAGTTTGGGATGAGTTGGATTGGGCCAACGGCACAGCCAGACATACATGGGCTGCTTGTGGGACAATGAACTTCCCCTCACAAGTGTGCCAACTTGGTGGGGAGAGCTGGGCCATGTAACAATGGACAGTTGTCTCCAGGGCTGGGTTGGGGGTGATCTGGATGCCTATCTGCACCTCCAGGAGACAAGATGGCAGCTGGACGAAATGGACTCGAAGAATGGGTGGGCAGTGCATACCTGTTTGTGGAGACCTCGTTGGACAAGGTGGTCCTATCAGATGCCTATGCTCACCCCCAGCAGAAGGTGGCAATGTACAGGGCTCTGCGGACTGTATTGGCAGGTGTGTGGTTGGGTCACTGGGAGAGAAAGGGCTGGCCTGGGGCCTTTTGTGGGCAGGGCCAGGGGCTGGACCCCTACCTCTTCAACTCTGTGGATACTTGCGTAACCACCATATCAGGGAAAAGATTTGATGGGAAAGAGAGAAGATGGACTGATTGTTTAGGCTGTCTTCTTTATTACTCATGTGTGCCCTTGGGTGTGTCCTCGTGTCTGTATATGATCTTATATGTGCACTAACGTCACCCTGCTTGATGTTCCCTGCTCCCCAGAACAACCAGCTCACTGCTTTCTTCTATTAATCACACATCTCTCTTCTCTTTTCCTCTCTCACTGCAGCACTCCTTGTCCAAGACCCCTTTGCAGTAATTACCTCTCGGGTGCCCCTTTCCCATGGCAGGGCAGAGGCAACAGGAGATTGAAGCCAGCTAGGGGAGCCTACTAGGGCCCCAGAGCAGCAAGAGCCCCTCTCCTCCAGGGGCAGCGGGAGCCGCACTTGGGGGAGGCTGAAGATCTGAGACCTCCTGCCCTTTTTCTGCCCTGGTGGCTGCTTACCACCCAGATGGTGTGGCTGCCCAGGGCACTTGCCCCTTTCTGTGCTGCAAATCCTCATCCTATGTCCCTTTTTGCCCATAATTTAGGGCTCCATGGATGGGTCTAGGGTGGCACCCATTTCCTGTGATAGGTCCTGGCCTTCATTTTGACATCCCAGTTTTGTTTTCTGGCTGGGAGCTCAGGGGTAACCGCGCGCCACTAGGTCTGGGAGTAGGGAGGGACTCTGACCTTGGGCTTCACCCCCTCTCCCACGACTTGGAGGACGGCTCCGCATGGGGCCGCCTGGCGCCTGACTGCCCGCCTCCGCAGAGAGCGGGAGCCCCGAGGTGTTGCAGATGCTCAAGATCCATCGCAGTGACCAGCAGCTGATTGTGCAGCTGCGTTTCTGCGGACGCCTGCCCTGCGTCCACTTCCTCCGCGCCTACCGTGAGGGGGCGCTGCGCACCGCGCTGGAGGGTGGCCTGGCCGCTGCGCTAGGCTTGCGCTCCGTGCCTTTGCAGCTGGAGCTGCGGGCCGGTGCCGAGCGGCTGGACGCCTTGCTGACGGATGAGGAGCGGTGTCTGAGTTGCATCTTTGCCCAGAAGGTGCGCAGGGCTGGGGCCAGAGCTGGGTGGGCAGGGATTCAAAGCTAAGACCCCCACTGACTCTGTACTCTCCTCCCTAGCCTGACAGGCTCCGGGACGAGGAACTTGCCGAGTTGGAGGGTGCACTCCAGAATCTGACGTGTGGCTCGGGAGGCCAAGGTGGCAACGTGGAGGTAGCCCCAGTTCCTTCTCAGTCCCTGGCATCCACGCTGTCGGAGGAGAAGCCGCCACCGCCACCATCTGGCCAGACTTTTCTGTTCCAGGGTCAGTCCATAGGTGAGACATGCTTAGAGATGCAGAGGCACTGTCGAGGGGAAATCGCAGGGTGGGAATGGAAGGGTATTGGTCAGCACCTCCTCCCTCTTCCCCCAGCTCACTCTGCTTCCCCATTCTCTTGCAGTGAACCGGCCTCTAAGCCTGCAGGACCAGCTGACGTTTGCTCGTTCTGTGGGCCTCAAATGGCGCAAGGTTGGGCGCTCCCTGCAGCGAGGCTGTCGTGCGCTACGGGACCCTGTCCTCGACTCCTTGGCCTATGAATATGAGCGTGAGGGGCTGTACGAGCAAGCCTTCCAGTTGCTAAGGCGTTTCATTCAGGCTGAGGGTCGCCGAGCCACGCTGCAGCGCCTGGTGGAGGCACTCGAGGAGAACGAACTCACCAGCCTGGCAGAGGACTTGCTGGGCTTGGCGAATCCGGATGGCAGCCTGGCCTAGCCTGGGTACCAGACAAAAGAGCGGTCAGCTTGTTGCCCAGCCAGGGTTTGGAGCACCTGGGTGACCCTAGGGTTCCTTCTGCTGCTATTGCTGACCTGTCCATCCACAGCACTTACAACCTTATTTAGTCGAGCTGCTCAGCAGAGTTGACTGCCTTCTAAAGGATTCAGACAAGCACCCACCATGTGTGCCATAGAGACAGAATGTGGAGCCAATCTGCAGAGGTCGTCCTTACCTTAGAAGAGGAGCTTCCCAGCAGCCCGTACTTCTTCTCTCACTGAACACTCATGAATTAGGCACCTGCTGTGTTTTAGGCATCATCCTAGGTGCCGCAAATACTGTAGTGAACAACATAGACAAATCCTGCCTGCCCCCAGGTCACACTCAGTGTGGGATTCCAAATAATAAGCAACAGTAATAAAATATTACCTCTTTCTTTTTATTTTTTTTTAATATTTTATTTATTATTTTTAGAGATGGGGGAAGGGAGAGAGGCAGAGAGGGAGACATCAATGTATGGTTGCCTTTCACCTGCCTTCAGCTATAGATCTGGCTGGAGACCTGGCTTGCAACCTGGTTATGTACCCTGGTTGGGAATAGAACCAGCAACTTTTTGAGTTCTCAGGGCAGTGCCTTATCCACTGTGCCACCAGCCAGGGCTGTCCTTTTATTTTTATTTATTGATTTTAGAGAGGGGAGAGAAAAGCATCAATTTATTGTTCCACCCATTCATGCATTCATAGGTTGCGTCTTTTAAAAAGGAATTATTGATTTAAGAGAGAGAAGCATCGATTTGTTGCTCCAGTTGTTTATGCATTCATTTGGTTGATTCTTGGGTTTGTCCTGACTGGGGACTGAACTTGCAACCTTGGTGTATGGGGATGTTGCTCTAATCAACTGAACTGCTTTCCACACAGTTAAGGGAATTGTGGGAAAACTAAGGAGGGGGTCTAACCCAGGTTAGAGGTTAGGTTTCCTGGGAGAGATATGAATGTGAATGGGGTGGGGAGGGGGTGCTGAGAGAAGGGCGATGTCTTGGGCATAGCCAACCTCAGGTGAAGTCTTGAGGAAGGTGAGAGGGAGGGATGTTGGAAGAATAGAAAATTTGGGTGGTTGGATGTAGGAATGGGTGGATTTGCAGAGGCTGGTTGGTGAGTGGAGGAGGTAGACAGCATGGGGCCTGGTAAGCCTTTTTACAGTTTGAATTTCATTTTATTTTACTTTTTTGAAGATTTAATTATTTTAAAAGATTTTATTATTTTTATTTTTAGAGAGAGAGGCAGAGGGAGATAGAGACATCAAAGTACGGTTGCCTTTTTTCACCTGCCTCCAGCTGCAGACCTAGCTGGAGACCTGGCTTGCAACCTCATTATATACCCTGGCTGGGGAATCGAACCAGTGACCCTTGGGTTCACAGGCTGGTGCCTTATCCACTGTGCCACCACCCAGGGCAAGATTTTATTATTTTTAAAGAGAGGGGAAGGGAGGGAGTCAGAGAGGGAGAGAAACATCAATGTATGGTTGCCTTTCACCTGTCATGGACCTGGTTGAAGACCTGGCTTACACCTGGTTACGAGCCCTGACTGGGAATTGAACCAGCAACCTTTGGGTTCACAGGCCAGCACCTATCCACTGAGCCACCAGCCAGGGCACAGAGTTTGGATTTTATCCTGAGGTCAGTGAGAAGACTTTAAAGGATTTCAGGAATGGCAGCTAGGAGGTTGGTGAGGATGGAAAGGGAGGGAGGAGAGGGGAGAGAGAAGGAGGAGGAGGAGGAGGAGGAGGAGGAGAAAAAGAAAAAGGGAGAGAACAGTGGCAGGCTTGGGTAGAAGAGATGGAGGGAAGGGATAAACACTGAGAGCTGCTAGTTGAATGAAAGGTAGAGGCTCTCTGCTGTAAGGTGGGTCTGGAGGAGGTGAAGTACTTATCGTTTGGAACAAGGTGGGCATGATATTCCTGTAGAACATCCAGGGAGAGTCTGAGGACAGCTGGATCTATTTGCTTTCAGCAGAGGGCCAAGGCTAAAGATTCACAGGTGGGAGATGATGGGGTGGTCCACGGGGATGTCCTGAAGGACACTAACCAGAAAAGGAGCAGCCCAAAGAGGAAGGAGAAAAACCAGGAGTTTTGGAAGCAAGGGGAATACCCACCGGCTATGAGACTGCAGGTCAATTGAGGCTGAGGAATGTCTGCGAGAGTCAGGAAAAAGGTTACAAGGTAGGGGGTATTTCTGAGACAGAGTGGGTATGGCCGGAAGCCAGACCACAGGAGGTGAGGCAGTGGAGAAAACCAGAATAACAGACTCCTGAGGGGTGTGGGAACAGGACAGTGAAGCTAAGAAGGGAGGGTTTGCTTTTTAAGGGAGAACATTGGTGGGAAGTTGTCAGGAGGAGCAGTCATAGCCATTGGAAAGAGGATAGCAGCCCTGGCTGGTGTGGCTCGTGGGTTGAGCATTGGCCTAAGTACTGAAAGGTCATCAGTTTAATTCCCAGCCAAGGCACATGGCTGAGTTGCAGGCCAGGTCCCCAGTTGGGGGATGTGTGAGAGGCAATGGACTGATGTTTCTCTCCCCCTTTTACTCCTTCCCTTCCATGCTCTCTAACAATAAAATCTTAAGCCCTGGCTGGTAGCACAGTGGATAAGGAACCAGCCTATGATCCCAAAGGTTGCTGGTTCGATTCCCCAGCCAGGGCACATAATCAGGTTGCAAGCCAGGTCTCCAGCCAGGTCCGTGGCTGAAGGCAGGTGAAAGGCAATCATACATTGATATTTCTCTGTTTCTCTCCCTCTCTGCCTCTCTCCCTTCCTCTCT